>JAKWJD010001764.1:1200000-2400000 GCA_027705065.1 Solanum peruvianum | reverse complement strand
AAGAAAGTACAAGTTGTTGACTCATAACTATTAGTACCATTTTTGTTACTTTTATACGTAGACTTATAGTCTTATACCACAGTATTGAAAGTACTGAATTCAGATGACTTTATAATGAATGAGCTTGAAACGCGTATAATAATCGATTTTATTGAATATATTGCAGGAAACAATGGGATTGCAAGATAAAATAGATGCAGCAATAAAGTATATAAAAAATTCAGAAATTAAATTGGAAAAAAAAAAGATACACTTGGAAGAATTAAGTAAGATGAGTGGTAGAAAGAGGCCCAAATCATCCAATTCAACTAATGGGCCTAGCCCAAGTACAGAGTCATCATCATCACCTCAGATCCAATTCCATGAAATGGGCCCAAATATGGTTGTTGTTTTAATAAATGGCCTTGATAATATAGCCACTTTTAATAACATCATTCGATTGTGCCATGATGAAGGTGTTGAAGTTGTGTATACAAACTTTACACTAAATGGAAACTCTATGCTGCAAATTTCTCATGAAACTAAGGTATGATTTTTGTTTTTTTCGAAAAATAAGTTATATTTTGATATTTAATCGTCAACATATTTCGTTAGGATAACATTTTTCTTTATAGTTTTCTCAACTATTCATTCTAATCCTATAAAATCAATATTTCGGTATTATTATCTATCTTCAATACGCAAATATTACTCCTATCAATTGTCATAATTGTTATTGTTTTTAAAGAGCGTATTTCATTGTTAAATCAAACACTAGAAAATATATCATTTTTAAACTTGTTTTCAGAAATTGGCTTCTATCGTATTAAACATTTATCGTTTGATGAAGAAAACCAGAACTTAAGGTTTATGAATTTATGATTATGACATTCGTTATTGAGTTTAAAATTAGTAATTATAAATATAATTTAATTTCTTATGTCTAAAAAATATTTGTACAAAGATTAGAAAAAATGCATGACATTTTGTCACTATTTTTCTTTTTTTAATTGTAGATCAACATGAGTTCAACAATGGAATGTAGAGCTCCAAATTTATGTGATAAGATGAAGGAATTACTTCAAGGAAAATCACATGACATTGAATTGAAATCCCAATTATATTTATGGGATTATATAGTTGAATCTGAATTATTAAAATTTTATGACGTAGAATTTCTACCATCAACAAGTCAAAATTCAAATATGTACAATTAATTTATCTTATTATTTCACTGTAACGATTAAAATTCATTCATATTATGTTAAAATCTTTATTTTAAATAAAAGGAATATCAAACCTCTTTTCATTCATCAAAATAGTTGAATCTGAATTATTAAATTTTTATGACGTAGAATTTCTACCATCAACAAGTCAAAATTCAAATATGTACAATTAATTTATCTTATTATTTCACTGTAACAATTAAAAATTAAAATTCATTCATATTATGTTAACATCTTTATTTTAAATTAAATGAATATTGAACCTCTTTTTATTCATCAAAATAGTTGAATCGCAATAGTGAAATGGGAAAAAGCATGTCCGAGAAACGATTTTAATAAGTTATTGATTAATCAATTAATTCATAATATTTTTTTACAAAAGCATGTTAAATTTATTTGTTTAAGAAAATTTATTTTATTATTTCACCGTAACAATTAAAATTAATTCATATTAAGTTAATATTTTTATTTTAAATTAAATGATTATCAAACCTTTTTTTATTTTCTCAAAATAGTTGAATCACAATACTAAAATAGGAATAAAAATATGTCCAGAAAACGATTTTAATGAGCTATTGATTTATCAATTAATTCATAATATTTATTTACAAAAAGCATGTTAAATTTATTTTTTAAACAAAATTTTATTGTCTTGAGTTTGATGAAATATTAAGAAAATGTAGAGGCATTGAATGCACAAAGATAATTAAAAATAATCTTTGTGCTGTAATCTCGACCCCACTTTATTATTGGCAACGTACAGCGCTAAATACACTATAAACAAAGTGTATCAGAGACTCTAATTTATTGCCTTTGTTTTCGTTAATTAACTCAATTCATTTTAACTCGCTCATTAATTAATTTGATCTTAAATAAATATATATATTATTACGAAATGTAGAGGCATTTGAATGCACAACAATAATTGCAATTAATGATCGTGCCAGAATATCAACCACATTTTTACTATTGGCAACGTACAGCGCTGTATACACTATTAAAAAAAAGTGTACCAGAGACTCTAATTTATTGCCTTTTTTAATAAATAATAATAATAATAATTACATGAATTTAAATAAATAGGCTCAGAAAATAAGAATTGAGATAAATCAATAAGCTTATAATTAAGCTTTCTTAGTTTGATGGTATAAAATTTCAATCATCATTGCCTTAAATCATATAAAAAAAATTGAATATAATTTTAAAGTATCAGAAAAAATAAAATCTTTTCTCATACACAGCATTTGGCGTACTGTGTCAGAAGGTGTCCTAAGATTTTATAATTTCATCATATAATTATATAGACCATAAAATATTATTTTTTGAGATAATAATTATCGAAAAATTAATCTTCGATCTCGCAGGTGTGAGATCTGAAAAAGATAAAATAAAGATGAAAAGAAAAAGATAATGAATCAGAAAGAACGTAGCGAATAAGGATATATTTTTGGATCATTTGAACAAAAATTGATCATCAATTCTCCTTATATTCATCATTTTCATTCGATAAATAGAAAAAAAAAACACAGAGTTAGAAGAAAAATTGAGATCGGCGCAGTGTAAAAGAGTTGAGTACAGAAGTTTACAGAATTGAGGGATTTATAGGAGGAGAAGAGGAATATGGAGCCCTAATTAGATTAAGGCCCATCTTATTTGATGGTTTGGCCCAATTGCTCCCGCCAAAGTCCAAAAGCCCAATTTATTTTATATGTTTCACTTTATATTTATTTTAACTTAATTGATTGATTTCGAATTTCAATAACATATCGCATAGATCTAAGTGTTTTTCGATAGATTCTTGGCTCAGGATAATAACAGACGTAATGAAAGTAAAAGAGATAATATGTAGTAAACAGAACAAAAGATAGTAACAGAACAACAAAATAATGCTATAAACAGGGCCAACTCAACTATACTAGGCGCCTAAAGCGAAAATGAAGAGAGAGGGCCTTAATATTTTGTTTTTTTTCTTCATATAGACTTTTATTTAAAATCTACTTTTCTAGCTATTTTAGATGTGAAGTCATTATGAACTGTTTTATAATCAATTTATTTTAATAATTCTTTTTTCAAATGGTAATATAGACAATTCATTCAATCTCTCTTGAGACATTGTTGATCTTAAAGAAGATTTAATCAATTTTAATTTCGAAAAAAAGGTAACGGTTTAAAGGAACTGTTAACATTATTCTATAAGAAATATGTGTATTTGGAAAAGTATAAAGTCTTTTTATTTGATGAAATATTTTCGTTAGATCATTATCTTCTACTTGTATTAGTTTCCTTGAGACTTTTAATTCAAAAATATAAATTTAAACCATAAATATTAGAATAACTATTACATGTGAATTTCGGCTAAAGTCCACTCTATATATTTATTGACTTATCTCAAATGATCATTCCTTTTTCTAATTTTTTATTAGAATGACCATGCCATTGTTCATTCATTTAATTGACAAAAATTACAAAAGATTATAAATGTGTTTTGTACAAGCAAATAATATAACAAAGGAGGCTAACTAGGAAAGTTCTACACACTACAAAGAGTGGTCCAAGATAAATATTAATTATTCTCTACTATTTCTATAAATATTTAATTAAATATAAAACATTGAATCTTAGAACAAGTTTCTAAATATATTTTTTTAAAAATAAATAAAAATCACATATTTTTCAGAATATACTATATTAATATGTGAAAAAAGTGTGATACGTAAACTAATAAACGATATTGGAGTGATGAATTCAAATAAGTCTAACGATGTTGACACTTTTCTGATTTTTGTTAGCCCTAATCAACACAAGTTTTGACGTATGCAGTGATTTTATATTTCATCGATATTTTTGTCATTTTTTGCATGTGTACACGTAGAGTTTCTTTATTATTTGTTTCAATATACTTTTTATAACTTTTTTTATTTTTTATTTTTTTTTAAAAAAACAGAGAGATTGAAAGCTCTTTTTCATTCATGAGTCTATTTTTTTGGTCCTAATCATAAGACTTTGTGTAGACATGAGGTTATGAGATGACATGAAAATGAGTAAAGATTTTTTTTTCTTTTTTTAATAATTCATGTCGATGATGTGAAAATAAATTTAATAGTTCATTCCTAACAAAAATAAACTATACATTGTGCAACATAAACCAACCGGCTCCAAAGTTTTAATGTTGTACCAATTAATAAATACTACTATTTTTTCATCTCAAATTATCCGGGGAAATTGTATATGATAGCAGACTTAATATACTTTGATTTAATTGTACCACATAATAAACTATCAGTATTTTTGCCACTTTCCATGGTGGAATCCCGCTCGCCTCTCTCGCTTTTTATACAAACACAAATGTATAAAATATGTTTGTGTTTGTATAAAGCGAGAGGAAATTGTATAAATACATATATTTTCATTCACCTCTGTCCCCTCTCCCAGACCTCGCTCGCCACTCTCCCTAATCTCGCTCGCCACCCTCGTCTCTTTCACTTATACAAACAGAAACGAAATGTATAAATTGTGTTTTTGTTTGTATAAAGCGAGAGAAAATTGTATATAGACATGCAAACAAGTATATTTTCGTCCTATACACTTATAATTATACAATAAAAATACTCCCATGCCCAGATTCTTTTGCCTTTCTCTCTTTTTCGTTTTATACAAATTCAAATTGTATATAATTTCTCTCTTTTGCGTTTTATATAATTCGCTTCAACTGTATATGTATAGCGAAGTATACATATATATGTTTGTTATGGAGCGCAATTATGCAAACTTTGTTATAACATACAGATATAAATTTTATGTTTGCTATATGTAAAAATTGTCAAATTATCTATTGTGTTTCTCGTTTACCGTACATCTCATCAAAATATTAATTAGAAGGAGTATTTTTACAATATATATTTACTTCTACTTATTATGTCTTAAGATAAGATATATATTAATTAAATATTTATTTTATTGAGTTATTCATAGTTTTCAAGAACTGTTACTATTAAAAATAAAATGATAAAAAAAATTTGATTTTATCAAAAAAAATCCAAAATATCAAATAATTTTATACAACTAATTTTAAAAATTACGATAAATATTTTGAAAAACTCAAATTACTTTGGAAATTTAAAAGTACCAATTCAATTGCTCCAAAGAAGCAAACAAAGGCAGTTATATTTTTTTAAAAATAATTATTAATTAACTTGATTAACTTTTAAAGTTAAAGTGAAATAAAATTTATTTATTACCTAATTTTTTTTAAAGAAAAATAGTATAGATTAGATACTTATAGTATGAGTTCTCTAATTTCTATATTTTTTACCAAATTGGTCCTTAATTCATTTTTTTCGTCTGCAAAAAAGTAAAATCATTGTCCATTCAGCTAATAAATATATACAAAAGATTACATTTGTGTTTTATTTCGTATTAAATTTGACGATGTTATTGTCCTTTTATCTAATTGAACTATAAAAACTAAAAGTATCGTTATAAATTATCTCAAATTATTTTTTCTCAAATAAAAAAAGTCAAACATTTTTTTTGAAATATATTACGAGAAAACACGCGATACATAAATAAAAAATATACTCTAATAAAGATGTTTGAGTTATGGATTCAAAGTCTAATTATAATGTTGGCACTTTTGTGGTAGCCTTGGCCTAGTCGACATAAGATTTTACATTTGCAACTATTTATTTTCTTGATGGATAATGTTAAATAATCAAAAAATTTAATTAGAATTTAGTTAGAAAATTTTAAAAGTGCATAATATATATTTTATGTTAAAGTAAATTGATTTTTTTTCATTTTTTAATTAAAAGATATTAAAGTTAAAAGCGTAAAAATATTCAAAAGATAATATAACGTAGGTAAAATATTATTATAATAAAATTTTCTGACCAAAATGATTTTTCTGATCTCGATATGTTTGTCATTTTTTTGCATGTGTGCATGTTGAGTTCTTTTTTTTATATTTTTATATATATATACTTTTGTTATTTCTTTGGAGACATTTCTTGTAATTTTTCTATTTGAAAAAAAGAAGAAAGAGAGATTGAAAGCTCTCTTTCAAAGAGTGTTTATGAGTAGATATGAAAATAAATAAGAAAAAAATTAATTTCGTATTGATTATCTTCCTCCACCATTATCGTTTTCTTTGATCGCAGATTAATTTAAAATTTGAAATTGTGAATTTTTGTTGGTCGCAGATTGATCTACAATTTAAAATTTGGAAGTTCCTATACAATTATTATTTTTAATATTATTTTATTTATTCACTTTTTAATAAAAAAATATTTTCTCGATTTTTTTATGTCATCCTTAAGCACAAGTACTCGTGCTTATTTTCTTAGTCATTCTAGCATTTTTGCAAATATTCATCTTGTATGGTTGTAAAGACAGACATATTGATTTTTAAAGTTCGAAAGATAGACATATAAAATGAATTGGCGTGAGTAAAAAAATTAAATTTATGTTTCAGATAAGGAAATATGTATAACATGGAAAGTATACCCAAACTATGTATTCTTATTTTTTCATTTTTAATTTGTATAATAATGTTTAACGGATACAAATTGAACCTTACAAATTAAAAGTATAGTTATAAATTATCTCAAATTAAACATATTTTTAAAATATATATTACAAGAAAAATTAAAAATGTAATAAGAATATTTGAGTTATTGATTAAAGTCTAATTATGATGTTGGCACTTTTGTGGTACCTTGCCTAGTCGACACAAAGATATTATATCTTCATATTTTTGTCTTTTTATTATTTCTTGATATTCTTTGGAGACATTTTTTTTTGTTGTAATTTTCCTATTTAAAAAAAGAAAAGAAAAAAGAGATATCGAAAATGAATAAGAAAAAAAAAGTTAAAACATTTCATATTGATTATCTTTCTCCTGCACTCAATGCTCCAGCCTTTCATTGCCCCCTTCGACGGTTGATCTAAAATTTAAAGTTTGTGAGTTTTTTTTTAAAAATATTATTGTGCTAATATTATTTTATTTATTCATTTTTAGTTAAAAATAGATAATTTTTTTTATTTTTTGTGTTTCATTCTTAAACAGAAGTACTTATGCTGATTTTCTTAGTGTCATTCTTGCATTCTTTGCAAAGTACCATGGTTTATTGTTGTTGCTAATTGAGTTCCTACAATAACCTCAACATATTTCATCAAATTGATGATTGGTTTTACAAATTATAGAAAATTGAAACAAAGCTAAGAAAAAACTTTATTTTAATAGTATAATAAAAGAATTTGAGACTTGACAATAAATACTCATATTGCATGAACCAATTGTTTTTATGTTCAATGAAAAACTAATTCAACTTTAGAAAAAAGTAGGAATTTCATAAATATTTTGCATGTAACTATACATGTTAGGATTTTGACTTGTTGTTGGTAATAATTCCAATGCATCAAATTCAATTTTGTAGTCCCATAAATGTAATTGGGAATCCACATCATTTCCATCATGAGAGGGTCCATATATCAACTCCTTCATCTTATCGAACAAAGTCGTTGAACTTTTATTCATCTGAAAAAAATTGAGTGTCAACAATAATGATTCACAAACTTATCGAAAAAACAATTTCAAACTTTCAAATACCTTAGTTTCATGAGAAATTTGCAGTGTAGAGTTCCCATTGAGTGTAAAGTTTGTATACACAACTTCAACATCTTCCTCATGGCATAATCTAATGATGTTATTAAAAGTGGCTATATTATTAAGGCCATTTATTAAAACAACAACCATGTTTAGGCCCATTTCATGGAATTCAATCTGAGTTGGTGACTTTGTAATTGGGCCTGGCTCATTAGTTTGATTGAGTGATTGGGCCCCCTTTAGGCCCATTTTCAATTCTTCCAAGTGCTTCTTGTTCTTCTCTAAATTCCTTTTCAATTTTTCTATGTAATTCACTGCTGCATCTATTTGATCTGGCACTGCCATTGTTGTTTCCTGCAATTAGAAAGAAAAAAAAATGTTACGCGAATTTTAGTTCTTTCGTGATGTTGTATATAGAATTTGGACTAAAGCTATTGAATTCTACAGAATACCTTTTAATCTATATTCCGACTTTGCATGCATGCACAAATGATTTAAGCTAAAATCAAGTGATCATTAATAATCCTATATAAAGAAAAAGGAGAATAAATGGATGCATGCAACGTAGGACATTCAAGATTTAAATTTTATCAGTTTCACTGACTAAATCATATATATATATATATATATATATATATATATATATATATATATATATATATATATATATATATATATATATATATATATCGAAATTTGAAAGGAATGAATTCAGAATTTAAATTCAATACGAAAAACTTTAAAGACTAATTACCTTAGAGGTAGGGAGCATGGAATGAAGTTGATTACATAGATTTTTCATATGATTCCTTCTATTTTTCTCCACATATTTCCTTTCTAATTTTGGAGCTAATTTAGACTTGAGGCAATTTTCCATTTTTTTTTGTTTACTATTTTTTTTTATTTTTTAAAACACTTTTTTTCTCTAGTATTTGCCTATATGGAGGAACTAAAAATATTGTTAGCTCTCAATAGTTTATTATGAGAAGTATTCCTTTTATAGATTCCACACACCAAGGCAGCAGCTGGTGCCCCCCTTGGGGTCAAAAAGAACATGCATCATGTTGAAAAATAAATCAACTAAAAGAGAATTGACCCAACTCATGACAGAAAATCATTAATGGGAATTTGCCAATAAATTAAAATTGGAAGGCAAAGTTTTACGAGTGTTGATTAGATCGACTATGTTGCATGAACCGGAGCATTATATTGTCTAATCAGAAGATGAAAGTTACAGAAATGAAGATGTTGTAATGGATTAGTCGGCATACAAGGAGAGATAAATTAGAAATGAGAATACCCAAGATAAGGTGAAAGTGACTTTTGGTGGAGTATAATATATGGACAGTGAGGCAGAATCGATTTACGCATGTGAAGAGGAGATGCATGAATGTCCTAGTGCAGAGGAATGAGGTTGGATATGGATGATTTCAAGAAAGGCATAGACAAGACATAATGACATAGTTTCAGCTTATCGAGGATATGACCTTAGATTGAAGGACGTGAATAATACACAAATTAGGTTAGAAAATTAGTTGGTTGTATAGTCGTAATCTTTCAATTGGTTCATATTAGCAGTCATAGTAGCTCCAGTATATATTCTTATTTTTCAATTTTTGATACTATTTGTTATTCCTTATACCTCGACTATCGTATTATTTGTTGTAGTTTATGTTCTGTTACTAATATGTTTTTTTTTTTTTGTAATAATTATATGTTTTTTTCTTACTTTCGTTATCTTTTAATATTTTGGACTTGAGCTGAGAGTTTTATTAGAAACAATCTCTTTAGCTACCTAGCTCTAAGGTAGAAGTAAGGTATGCGTACACCGTATCCTCTCAAAGGCCTCATTTTGTGGAGTTAGTATGTCCGAAACAATTTCTCTAGCTACCTCTAAGTTAGAAATAAACTAAGACATACGTACACTTTACTCTCTACCCTCTCAAATCTTACATTGTGGGACTAAACTGATTATGTTACTGTTATCGTGATTGTTGTTATAGTAATATTAGTGCAATGTAATTATCATATATCTCAAATCCAAAATTTAATCAAAATCCTTCTTAATTTTTAGGAATAAGTAATTTTGAAAAGGGTGTGTGTGCCAAAAGCAAAAAAAAAAACAAATATTATAAATATTAATGTGAATTCAACAATTATGAATTTTTCTACGACAATATAAAATAAACATAATAATTGATCTTTAGTTGACTTAATTAATATCCATTTTTAATATAAAAAAAAATACAGAATCTTTGCACTTAGAAAATTGACTTATGGAAGGTGAAACACATGTACATTCTTTAGTCTTTAGTCCCTTTTTTGGTCTGTATTTTTATTTTGGGAGAGGGAATAGTGAGGAAACAAAGAGCTAAATCAGCTGATATTGTTGAATTTATATCACACGCAAAAAATTATTTTGTAAAAACATTTTAACCTTACTATTAGATTCTTAGTGAAATATAGTAGTTCTATAATGACTCTTGTTTATATGATTAATTTTAGGTCAATCTTACTTATAAGACATATTATAATAGTAATAGATTGATGTTGCTTGAGAAAAAACTTATTATAATATACACACGAAAAAAGATATAAAATAACACTAGAAGTTGTCCAGAATTTTTAAAAAGATATCTAAAGTTTGTGGATATTTTATTACCCCATAAAACTATTTTAAGTCAGTGTCATGTAGCATTTTCATTTTTGTGAGCCTTCACTTCTTTATTTTGATTCCATAATTCAAGAAATTATCACCGCAAAATATATTTATCGTGACTCTTGTTTATATGATTATTTTTAGGTCAATCTTACTTATAAGACATATTATAATAGTGATAGATTGATGTTGCTTGAGCAAAATTTTATTATAATATACACACGAAAAAAGATACAAAATAATACTAGAAGTTGTTGAGAATTTTTAAAAAGATATCTAAAGTTTGTGGATATTTTATTACCCCATAGACTATTTTAAGTCAGTGTCACGTAGCATTTTCATTTTTGTGAGCCTTCACTTCTTTATTTTGATTCTATAATTCAAGAAATTATCACCGCAAAGTAAATTTATCGTGACTATTGTTTATATGATCATTTTTATGTCAATCTTACTTATAACACATATTATAATAGTGATAGATTGATGTTGCTTGAGCAAAACTTTATTATAATATACACACGAAAAAAGATATAAAATAACAGTAGAAGTTGTCCAAAATTTTCAAAAAGACATCTAACGTTTGTGGATATTTTATTATCCCATGAAACTATTTTAAGTCAGTGTCACGTAGCATTTTCATTTTTGTGAGCCTTCACTTCTTTATTTTGATTCCATAATTCAATAAATTATCACCGCAAAATAAATTTATCGTGACTATTGAAATGCTTTAAGATTTAATGGAATTAAAATTTATAGGGAGTTTAGGAGTTAATGGAGTGTGTCAATTAAAGTGTAAATGAGTCAAGCTTTTATTTAATTTTTACTAAATGGATTGAAAAAAAATATGTAATTATATTATTAATTGGGGTAAAACTCACGCTCAGGCATTGAAAATGTAGATTGTGTAAAAAAATTGTTGTGATTTCAAAATATTTTGTAAGATAATAGAACGTCGATAAAGTTAAAGATATCATTTTGAAAATTTAAGAACAATTTTTAGAACGACTTTATGTCTTTAATCATATACGCACAATAAACTGAATTTAGGAGTATAATTTATCATAAATAAAATATAAATATATATAATCCATGAAGTAAAAGTTAAAATTCATCTTTTTTACTCTTAGGTCATACTTACATATGATGACATCTATCATTTGTGTCTCTAGGTCTTATAGAGATGGGACACATTATTTACCTTTTGAATTGAATCTACATAAATACTTTTGTTAAACCACTTAAATGTAAAACCACATTGCCAATTTGAATTAGTCAAGTCCTTGTATAAATTGACTTGACAACATCAATAAGAGACTATAGACTTATTACAAATTTAATTTGATTCGACGGAAACATGCATTTCCTCGGGGTCCGCGTGTCGATTCATACGATATATCGTTTGTTTTTTATCTGTAAATTAAAATAGATTGAATTAATAAAATTCCTTAGATTAAAAGGAGTCGAGCTAAAATGAACTGAAATGTAAAGTTCAACTCGCTCAATTTTCACTAATTTTTCCTTTAATTCTTATAATTTATCTAAGCGTGAAGTGTCTCATACATATATATAAAAAATTATGTGTCAACTTGAGCAACATGAGTAGTTATCAACTCATGTTTTAAATAAGTTAAACTCAACATATTAATATTAAAATGAAATGAGTTAATAAAAAGTGAATTATTAACCTACTAATTAAGAAGAAGAGCAAGAATCATGTTTTCATAGGCTAGTTTTGTATCTTTGTTAATAACAAAAAGTTTGATAATCATCAACTTATAAAAAGTATGAGTTTTATTAACATTTTGCATGTAACTATACATGTTTGGATTTTGACTTTTTGTTGGTTATAATTATTCCAATACATCAAATTCAAATTTAGTTTAAATAGATCAAATATTAAATGTTAGTTTAAACTAATATAGTTTGAGTTTCATTTGAAAAAATGTTGATAACTACAGCAAACAATATTTTATGTAATTATTAGTAGTAAAAAAATTCAAATTCAAAATTTTAAATTTTATTTTGTAGAGTTTGTACGATATTGAGTGAGTAAATTATAGCAATTTTCTCAATGCTCATTAGTAGCATAAATAACATTTTATGCAATCGATTCGATCCCTATTAGGTTATATGATTTTATCTCTACTTTAATCTGTTTAACTTTGACGTAACAGGGTTAGACTAACTATTAACTGATGTACGTGAATTTTAACATAGATTCTCCACTTTAAAAGATAAAATAAGATAAACATATTTAAAAAGTAAATTACTTATTAGTTACATCAATTAACAATTTAAAATATTTAAAAATTTATACTAAAAATATATACTCGTGCACTTATTATTATAGATGGATTTGATTGAGGAAAAAAACACTAGTTTTTGACAAGGAATCATAAAATGAAAAATTCCATAGGAAAGTTATGCACAAAGTGGTTGCAAATTAAATTTATTAATTTCTCTGTTTTAATTTATGCGACATTGTAACCGAATAATAAGAAAAGAAAAAAGTTCAAATTAGGGTTTGTTTTGGACAAGGAAATTCCTTATCCAATGTAAAACAGTTCCATTTTCAACTATAATTAGAATTTCAAAATGTTTTAAATTGACTTTGTTACAAATGAAAAAAAGAAAAACTATATACAAAAATATGGGACTAACTGAATATATTGTTCACCACGTTTTAATTTACATAGTATGAAAATGTTAACAAAAAAAAGAGAAAATAATTAAATTTATGACTTTTTTAAGAAATATAGCGATATTAGTAGAGTTAGAAATTTAATCAAGGAGTATCATAATATTAAAAAAGTGAACACATGTGGAATGTTATGTTAACCTAACTAAATAATGTAACCTAACTAAATAAAAAATTTTAATGAACGAGATTTTATTTAACGTATTTTAATATAAAATTATTTTATTATTGATCATATATTATTTAAAAAATGTGCCACATAAGCTTGAAAACATGCATGGATTCAAAAGTCTAATGATGTTGGACATTTTTATAAAATTCTTTGATTTAAAAATAAAATAAAATCTACTTTTAGACATGAGAAATTCCATAGAAAGTTCTGCATTTTGACTTAATTGAGAAGTCATTTTCTCCCAATTTTAGAAAAATGAGTTTTTTATAAAAAAAATCTTTCAATTTTAGTGGTTCAATTTGAACTTGCACATTCTCTTGAAAAAATAATTAATATGAGTATTTAAACACATTATTAAAAAAATCATTGTGTTTATGTTGAAAATATTTAGTGATAAGTCTCATACGTATTTTAATAAAATTAGTGTGAAAAAAATAAGAGGGTTTTTATATAAAAATTAAGAAGCTTTTCTATATTTTAGTGTGAATCTGTTTTATAGTATAAATTTTTTGGTGAGCTTCTCCGACTCATGGAAAATCATTTGAACATGAAAAGAGTCTATTTTCCCCGCGGGACGATCTAGGTCCATAGCTAAGGTCCTAATGGACGTCCATTAAGACCTTATTAATGGACCCAGTTCATCCCGCAGGAAAAATGAGTGCATTTTAAAGTTCAAACGAGCTTCAAAACAGGTAAATGCAGATTTTGACGATTTTCATGTGCTATAGTCAATGATTTTTTTTGTGATCCGAAATTTTCGAAATAAAATGACCAAATTTTTTTATGGACGTTAGTTAAAACCTTTTCTATGGACCCAGTTCGTCCCACGAGAAAAAACATGCTTATTCTTAAGTTTAAACGAGCCCCAAATTAGACAAATGCAGATTTTGCCAGTTTTCGTGTACTATAATATACAAATTTTTATGATCCAAAATTTTCGAAACTAAATCGATCATGGAAAATGGGGGAGATAATCATGTTTTATAATACAAATTTATCACTGGTTCAAGATAGAAAAAACAGTTATTTTTAGAAGTGATAATATCCATATTAATTAATGTTTAGTCTTAGCCCTTATAAACTCTTGAGAAATGATTTGGAGAAAAAATAATTAATACCAAAGTTAAAACATAAAGAAAAAATATATTTTTGTCTTGATACATGCTAAAACTAACAAATATAAATACAAATATATTCTTAACATAGTAGACAAATAAAAGTGAAAAAAAAACTTATTTTTCGAATAAAAAATCGAAGAATTGAACCTGATAGTAAACACCATGAATCTAATAAGACACTAAACTTTAAAAAAAATGAAATTTTACACAATCTCAATTTTGGATGTTTGTATTTTGACTTGGAGTTGTTAATATCTCCAATGCATCAAATTCAATTATGTAGTCCCATAATTACATTTGAGAATACTCCATATAATTGTTGCAACATGGCCCATAAATCAACTCTTTCATCTTATCACAAAGGCTTGTAGATCTAAATTCCTTTCTTGAATCTATGTTAATCATATCCACCTAAATAAATGAAATAATATTAGTAAAATGTTAGTTCTAGTTCGGAATAAAACAATAGTCAAGATAACTAAGGGTGTTGTTTCTCTGTTTCAATTGTTTTTTTTTTTTATGTACAAAATAACTTTAACTTACGAATACTAAATTGTTTTTTTCAAATATCAACTGATTCATGTCGAAAACTTTAACTTTTCCATCATTACCTTAAAATACTTAGAAAATGTATTAAAAAAAGTCCGATCAAAGAAAAAGTTGATCTACTTTCAAAGTTTCAACTCTGCCACATAAATTAAGACAGGAGGAGTACTATTTTAAGTATACCGACCTTAGTTTCATGAGAAATTTGCAATGTAGAGTACTTTCCATTGAGTTGAAAGCTTGTAAACATAACTTCAACACCTTCCTCATGGCATAATCTAATGATGTTGTTAAAAGTGGCTATATTATAAAGGCTAGTTATTAAAACAACGACCATGTTTGGGCCCATTTCATGGAATTCAATATGAGGGGTTGACTTTATAGTTGGGCCGGGCTCATTAGTTGGATTGAATGATTGGGCCTTCTTTAGGCCCATTTTCAATTCTTCCAAGTGTTTCTTGTTCATCTCCAAATTTATTTCTGTAAATTAGGTATATAGCATTTTATATAGTAATATTCTCAAGTTATAGCATTAGATTTTGAATTTCAGTGTATAACATTTAATATCTCAATCTATAGCATTTTATTAATAAATATAATGTTAATTATAATTTATTAAAAAGAGTTGTTATTAAAAATTAATAAAAAATGGATAAACTAATGGATAATTAATCTACCTAATTAACATACGGACAAACTAATAATGGAAAATAGAATACTTTATTAATTACATGTAGTTAGCACATTTTGAAACTGTACACTAGCACATTTTAAGGGATTCTAATTAAAAATTAATATAAGATTAACACATTTTTAGGGATATCAAAAAATTTCAGATTATCATTATTGCCTTAAATATCTCTAGTTAGTTTAAATGATATTATTTTTTTGATTAATTTCTTAAAAAACTCTACCAGATTTTAACGATTATTTTCAGATTTGCAGATTATTTTCATATTGGCATCATCGTTACAATTCATCTTTTTATCAAATTTTCACAATTATTTTCAGATTGGCTTCAACATAAATGTAATGACCCCAAAAGGTCATTTTTAAATAAATTTGATTATTCTTTTAACTTGAGTTAATTAATTAATGAGTAATTGTAGATAATTGATAATTAATGGGCTAAAGTGATAATTTATTTAATACCTTATAACATTTAATCCATATTTATCAAAAATAAGTTACTAGGGTTTGTCAATATAATACATAATTATTTTATCCAGATAAAATAAAGAAAAAAAAAAGAGAAGGGAAGAAAACATACCTGACCAGACGAATGGCGGAGGAGACGAACAAACCTCAAGTGGCAGGTAACAAACAATTAATACAACTAGTCCTAATTTTTTTTTTATTTTATTTTATTTTGTAGATAACTATGAATATAGTAGATTAAGACTTAAAAGAGATTTTCTTTTATCAATATTAAAGCCACAAGTTCTGTAGATTATAGGGTTAGTGGAGGCAAGATAATGATTGCCTAATGATGGAGTCAAATGGTATATAAAATTTCCTTTAGAATAATGATTTAGTAGTTATGGTTTATGGAACGTATTATCTTTCCAGGAGGTAGCGTACAACTTTGATTTTATTTACTAGTTTTTCTTATAGTGAGTCAAGAAATTAAATAATGGTATCTTATTACGGTGGTATTATTTGGAAAAATTGGAATTTAACTCTAGTTTGAAACTTGAAAAATATGATAGTTGAAATGTTAATTGGCATCAAGATTTATGAACTTGATTATAAATTCTAGTGAATTTTTAGGTCAAGGCTAAACACATAATAATGTGGGTATTGTAAATTTTGAAATCTTATTGTGAATATGTACTTGAATAGAATACATTGATTTGGAAGCATTATGAAAGGGGAAAGCTCAAGTCCCGGAGTGATATTGTTCGACTATTTGAGGCAAGTGAATTTCTAAACTCTTGTTAAGTGTATGAAATGCGTGTATTTCCTTGTGGTATATGTGTGGGAGTAATGGGACTTGGTGATGGGTTGACTTGTCCACATTGAATAATTTTAATGATGAAAACAAAGGGTGATAAAAGGCAATGCGAATAATTGCTTGTGTGTGTGTGATGTGTTGATAATAAAGAATGATTTGAAAAGTTTGTTGAATCATTGTTGATGTTGTTGTGAATTGTGCAGTGTTGTGAAAATGGTCATATCCTCATTATTTGTGTGAACATGTCATTTGCATTATTCTGAGACATGGTTGTGAAAGTGTTATGTGCATTGAGAAAGAATGAGAACTTAAAGAGGATGTACCATTTCGAGGGACGTATCGCGCGCCGCGATGGATACTATATTTCGAGGGACGTATCGCGCGCCGCGATGGATACTATATTTCGAGGGACGTATCGCGCGCCGCGATGGTTACTATTATCGAGGGTCGTGTCGTGCGCCGCGACAGATGCATGGACAGATATGTCCCCCATGGGTCCCGGACTGAGAGACAGCGGGTGTGTATCACTAGGTCAGACATGCATCATTATACTTGACATTGCATTCCATTACATTGCACATACTTATCATTAGTGAACTTGATATTGTGTTTTGCTGATCTAGTGATTGCCTTTTTGCGGAACTTGTGATTGTTGAATACTGAGCTTGTTATGGAGGATATATAATTTGTTAAAGTGTTGTTGTGAAGGATATGTAATTTGTCTAAATGTTTTTGTTGAGTTACGTTCTATGTAAACTGTGAGTTGTTAGGTTGGGCTGATGTTTATGCAGGTTGTAGTTGTGGAGGTTCGGTTGGGGGTGGTAGGAGTACCCGTATTTCATCCCCTTAGCTTGTGTTTAGAGGTTTACTTGCTGAGTACCGTGTGGTTTGGTACTCACCCCTTGCTTCTACAAATTTTTTTGTAGGTTACTAGCCCGGACTTTTTATGATATATTCTCTTCTTTTCCGAGGCTTCCTGGAGATTTTGTGAGGTAGTTGTTGGTCATCTCAGCATCCCTCTTTACTCTTGTTTATGATTTTGTTCTACTCTAGAAACAATATCATATGAGACTTATATTTTCTTTTGATCCGATTGTAATACTTTAGAGGCTTGTACACGTGACAACCAGGTTTTGGGGTATAATGTAAGTTGATAGTGAATTTTCCGCATTTTATTGTAATAGTTGAGTTTTAGGCTTACTTGTCTTGGTGGGATAAGACGAGTGCCATCACGCCCATTTTTGGGTCGTGACAAAATGGTATCAGAGCCCCAGGTTCATAGGTCTCACGTGTGTACAAGCCGAGTCTAAGTAGAGTCTTGAGGATCTGTACGGAGACGTCTGTACTTATCTTTGAGAGGCTATAGTGACTTTTAAGAAAAATCTTCACTTCTTGAATCTCAATCGTGCTTACTTGGTTTAGTTTTGACTATCATCGCTTCACTCCATTCACTCTCATTTATGTGATGACTCGTGCATAGTTTCTCATGTGAGTAGTTAGTGTGTTGTGTATAACTTGAATGTTAGACCTAATACTAAGGTGAACGTGACATACTTATGAAAAGAATGTAGTTCGATAATTGAAAGTGGACGAATTAAAATGATTGCAAGATAATGAAAAATTTAAATCGAGAAAACACAGTTAGCAAAGTTGTCATAATATGTATGAGCTATTTTGATACGATCTTCTAGATAGGTATGATGTGTTTTAGTGGTGGATTTAACAGACTTCATAACATGGCACTAGTGTGAATAATAAATACCTAAAGAGTTATTAGTTGTATCATATGTTCAGATAATTAGATTTGGTGTTGAATTCAAGGTTTGAGAAACCAACTAGTTTGTTACTACGGATACTTGAGCTAAGCGTAATTTATAAGGAAGCATTTAGTGGTGGATCTTCAGTACGATATTAATGTGTTGAGTTGAGAAGTGTATCTAGAGGGTTCTAAATGAGGATCAATAATTTCATCTTAAGGTCCAAGGGAATGGATAGATACCATAATGGCAAGCTAATGGGTAAATGAAGTCCCAGAGAGTACTTGTGTGAAGGGAATTGAAAATCTTACTGAAAAGTGCATATGATATTGGGTTAGTCTTGTGAATTTTATTGGTAAAGTTGGTTTTGAGATGTCATGGCAATGACAAAGATTACTTTATGGTGATGGCAAGGGCTAAACGAGCATAGTGATAGTAATAGTTTGTGATGGATTGAGATTGGGATGAGCTATATGACAAAGATAGTTTGTTAAATGGATTTTTGTATAGTAATGACAACTTGCGAGTATATAATGTTATGGTTTGCTATAGTTCGGTGAGTAGCCTGGTTGTAAGTAAAGTTATAGGAGGTGTTGAAGCACTGCTCGAATAGAATTTAAAGGAGCTAGAGTCATAATGGAAAAAAAAAATTAGCTGATATAGTGTAGCCTTCGAAAAGAGGTGAGAGTAAGAATATTCTCTTTGATTGCAAGGGCTAAAGAGGTATATTCACATGGGTTGAGAATTGGATTTAGAGACACATGATTTCACCCATATTTTGCTCTAATTATGATAATAGTGTCACATGTTCATAATATTGGTTCAATACTATTTGATAAAATTTAAGAAAGAAGTCTAAAGACATTAGACTTGAGTGTGATAATAAGTTCTTTTATGATTTTGAGTTTGATATTGAATATGATAAGACTGTGAAAAATATGATAAGGTCAATGGATAGGCGACCAATGAGAAGCTAAGATACGTGAATTCATAAAATCTTTAAGATATGAATTAAAGTTCATAGATAAAGGGAATGGGTTACACAGTTGGGTCCAAAACTCAAGTTTTTCATGGTAAATTTAGGTTTGTGGTAATGTGTTTTATGGAGGTATGAATAATTAAAGTAAGAATTGATCGATTGCATCAGATATTGAGAATTTAAAATAACATGTGCAAGGTTAGGATCGTAGAGTTTGTTACTTTTAATTGTTAAAGGACCTAAGAAAGTATTTCTATCAAGGAATTGATTTACATTGTATGGGATGTTAGCCAAAGAATAAGATTGGTAAGGTGGTTAGACAAGGAACAAGAATGTGGTGTATATAAAAAAAAATTAAGATATTCAGAATTTTTCGTCCTAAGAAGAATTTAAGAAAAGTGAAGGAATAAGACACTCGTATAAGCCCTTGGTTGGTAGTTGGAGGATTTATTGATTTTCACCTATGACGTTAGATATTACTGTGAGATGAACTAGTCCTACAAAGACTTATTACGAGTTATTTATCGCTTTTTCAAAAAATTGAGTTTTGGTTGGGTGACAAGCGGCTATGTTTGGGATATTTTATGTTATTATGTCGAGTTAAGTTGTTCAATATGATAGGTAGCTTATTTATATTCAACAATGTGGACCTACAATTCTACACGATTAATAAAGATTTTGATGGGACTGAAACTACTTTGTTGATGGGACTATGTAGATTGTTATAATGTGTTACATAGAAATTTGATGGTTAGTAGAGATTATGAGCTTATAATATATAGGATTATTGGGGTGACTAACAGTTTCTTAAGTGTTGATATGAGATATATGATGGTATGAATAGGAAGTTGAAAAATGGTATTTGAAAATTTACGTGAAATTGACCTTATGATTCAATTATTTTACCTCAATGGAAAAGTATTTTTAGACTGGTAATTAGTGCTATCACTCTTGGGTGTGACTCATAGTTGTCATGCAATGCTTAAAAGGGAAAGAGAGGAAGACATAGTTCAAAAAAAAAAAAAAAAAAAATTAAGGCGATAATGTGTTCGCTAAGAATACTTTAATACCAGAGACGGTTTAACAGTAAGGTAAATGGCTGGTGTGCCTATAATGTTTATTGGTATTAAGAGTTTTAGATACATTGGATTATTGTGAAAAGTATGTGGGGTTTGGTACTAACAAAACGGGGATCAAACTGGTTGGTTGTGTGTGGATAAAAATCGAGAGATGTACTCAAATGAATGGAATATTTGATGTGGGAATTATGGAAGAAGTTTTTAGTGTTATTCAACCTTGGTTTTGTAAATTCTTATGTGACAACCTTCTTCGTATTGGACACTATTTATAGTATGATTCATTACTTATATTACGCGTGGTTCCACACCTATGAGTGAATTCTTAGTGGTGGATCGGATGTGCCGATCCTCTTATGTCCTCTTGATATGATAGAATCCTTGGACAAAATTAATCATTTTAGTTAAGGGAGATTTAGTATTGTTTGGGATAGTTGAAATATACCAGTGATTCTACATGCACAACTTTGCTTATGAGGATTTATAAAAAGGCTTCCGTGAATAGTTATGGTTATCTAACAATGGTGTTAAAGGTTTTCATCACAGAGTGTATCGCTTGTTGGGTGTTTCTTAATCATTTCATTCTTTGGACTATATGAGTTCAATTCTCCTAAATGAGTACCCAATGTCTAAATATTAGATGTTCATAACTTAAGCTCGGGAAAAGATGACGCTTTGAGCAAAGAATTTAGACAAGATCTGTAATGATTCGGGCATTATGAGTGTTTCATGGTTGGTTAAGGTCCACTTCTGGTTGCAGCCAGTATTGATTCAAAAGTTATTCTTGGTTATGTGAGAAAAGATTCGTCATGATGGTTGTGTTATGGTCCAATGAGTCTCACTTTAGATTGGGTTCATGAGTTAGTTTGTGACTTGATAATCACTCTTAATTTATAGATCTTACAAAGTTTGTTTAAAAGTTCAATTGTTAGTAGTTGATTTGGATGGAATGATTTTAAGGATGAGCCCACTTAGAGAGATGAACACTGACTGTTAGGTCATAACTCAGGCTTTTGGTAATAGCAATTACTCTTAGTTCTTCTTCTTTATGTTCGAGGACGAACATGATTTTAGTGGTGGATAATGTAATGACCCCAAAAGGTCATTTTTAAATAAATTTGATTATTCTTTTAACTTGAGTTAATTAATTAATGAGTAATTGTAGATAATTGATAATTAATGGGCTAAAGTGATAATTTATTTAATACCTTATAACATTTAATCCATATTTATCAAAAATAAGTTACTAGGGTTTGTCAATATAATACATAATTATTTTATCCAGATAAAATAAAGAAAAAAAAAAGAGAAGGGAAGAAAACATACCTGACCAGACGAATGGCGGAGGAGACGAACAAACCTCAAGTGGCAGGTAACAAACAATTAATACAACTAGTCCTAATTTTTTTTTTATTTTATTTTATTTTGTAGATAACTATGAATATAGTAGATTAAGACTTAAAGAGATTTTCTTTTATCAATATTAAAGCCACAAGTTCTGTAGATTATAGGGTTAGTGGAGGCAAGATAATGATTGCCTAATGATGGAGTCAAATGGTATATAAAATTTCCTTTAGAATAATGATTTAGTAGTTATGGTTTATGGAACGTATTATCTTTCCAGGAGGTAGCGTACAACTTTGATTTTATTTACTAGTTTTTCTTATAGTGAGTCAAGAAATTAAATAATGGTATCTTATTACGGTGGTATTATTTGGAAAAATTGGAATTTAACTCTAGTTTGAAACTTGAAAAATATGATAGTTGAAATGTTAATTGGCATCAATATTTATGAACTTGATTATAAATTCTAGTGAATTTTTAGGTCAAGGCTAAACACATAATAATGTGGGTATTGTAAATTTTGAAATCTTATTGTGAATATGTACTTGAATAGAATACATTGATTTGGAAGCATTATGAAAGGGGAAAGCTCAAGTCCCGGAGTGATATTGTTCGACTATTTGAGGCAAGTGGATTTCTAAACTCTTGTTAAGTGTATGAAATGCGTGTATTTCCTTGTGGTATATGTGTGGGAGTAATGGGACTTGGTGATGGGTTGACTTGTCCACATTGAATAATTCTAATGATGAAAACAAAGGGTAATAAAAGGCAATGTGAAAATTGCTTGTGTGTGATGTGTTGATAATAAAGAACGGTTTGAAAAGTTTGTTGAATCATTGTTGATGTTGTTGTGAATCGCGCAGTGTTGTGAAAATGGTCATATCCTCATTATTTGTGTGAACATGTCATTTGCATTATTCTGAGACATGGTTGTGACAAATGTTATGTGCATTGAGAAAGAATGATGACTTAAAGTGGATGTACCATTTCGAGGGACGTATCGCGCGCCGCGATGGATACTATATTTCGAGGGACGTATCGCGCGCCGCGATGGATACTATATTTCGAGGGACGTATCGCGCGCCGCGATGGTTACTATTATCGAGGGTCGTGTCGTGCGCCGCGACAGATGCATGGACAGATATGTCCCCCATGGGTCCCGGACTGAGAGACAGCGGGTGTGTATCACTAGGTCAGACATGCATCATTATACTTGACATTGCATTCCATTACATTGCACATACTTATCATTAGTGAACTTGATATTGTGTTTTGCTGATCTAGTGATTGCCTTTTTGCGGAACTTGTGATTGTTGAATACTGAGCTTGTTATGGAGGATATATAATTTGTTAAAGTGTTGTTGTGAAGGATATGTAATTTGTCTAAATGTTTTTGTTGAGTTACGTTCTATGTAAACTGTGAGTTGTTAGGTTGGGCTGATGTTTATGCAGGTTGTAGTTGTGGAGGTTCGGTTGGGGGTGGTAGGAGTACCCGTATTTCATCCCCTTAGCTTGTGTTTAGAGGTTTACTTGCTGAGTACCGTGTGGTTTGGTACTCACCCCTTGCTTCTACAAATTTTTTTGTAGGTTACTAGCCCGGACTTTTTATGATATATTCTCTTCTTTTCCGAGGCTTCCTGGAGATTTTGTGAGGTAGTTGTTGGTCATCTCAGCATCCCTCTTTACTCTTGTTTATGATTTTGTTCTACTCTAGAAACAATATCATATGAGACTTATATTTTCTTTTGATCCGATTGTAATACTTTAGAGGCTTGTACACGTGACAACCAGGTTTTGGGGTATAATGTAAGTTGATAGTGAATTTTCCGCATTTTATTGTAATAGTTGAGTTTTAGGCTTACTTGTCTTGGTGGGATAAGACGAGTGCCATCACGCCCATTTTTGGGTCGTGACAATAAAAGTCATTTTTCTCCAAAATCTCACGATCATTTTCATATCTGCATATTTCAGTTCGTTTTTTAACCTAATAAATTTTGGCGTTTGAAACAATTTGATTTGATCTGATGGAGAACATTATGTCAATATTAATTAAGCATGGTGGAAAGTAAAATTCATCAGATTGATTTTTAATTATGATTTGTTTCTTTTAATTATGAATTGTTGATTTTAATTAATTTGATGTTTTTTACATGTATAACAGTGTTCGATTTTTTTGATAACTATATTATCTGAAAACAGTTTGTGTATTTCCTTTTTTTTTTGGAATGAAATAGTTATGTTACGTATAGCGTATTTGAAGTCTGAAGTTTGTATTATTAGTGTATGAAAAGTATATGAAACGTGTATCAATTGTTTATGAAAGTTCTTTTTTTTTTTTTAAAAAAAAAAGAAGAATATTCTAGTTTCTATTGAAATTAGAATATATGTTTTTGTGTTAATTTTGTATTGAAATTATATTGTGTTTGTTTAATTGGAGTAGTTTGTAGGACAGTGAATGATATATTAAATATGTATGAAGTGTGTATGAATTATATGAAATGATTATAAACGGTCATCTTATTCCCAAAAGTTTTCCAATTTAAACTTGTGGTAAAAATTTGACTTGGAGACTTTGTCAAAGTCTTCGAAATTTTCTGCAGTTAATCTATTTGGAACAGATGGATTAGAATCAAAATTAGAAATTGGTCTAGATTTCAAACCGGTTACAACGACCAACACTTTTAAGTCAAAATGTAACGTTGTACCATTTACATTGATAATGAACATGTCATCCCTGCCAGTTTCAGATTCAAGAAGGAAAGTATGACGCAACAATTGACATCGAATTTTTATGTTATGTAAATCATAAAAAAATCCAAACGGAATTTCTTGTTTAAATTGCTGAAACTTATCTTGACCGAGGAAGGTCAACAAATCAGCGAACACAATCATGTTGATACAGAAAGATAAATGTGTTTGAACCTTCTTCTTCTATAAAATTTGTAAAACTAAATTATTACTTTTTATATACTATAAAATTCCATAGAAAAAAATCATATATACAATGCTATATCAAATTGACATTCAATTAATTCATACACAAATCATACAAAATTATATACAAAATTCATACAATATTAATACATATTCGATGGACATTTAATTCAATTCATACAGAAATCATACAAACTATATGGCTCAGTTCATACACAATTCATACAATATTAATACATAGTCGATTTAAAAAACAAAAACTAATATGTGACTTTTAAACTACAAACTAATCTCATTTAGTATGAATACGTTAATTCATACATCAAAATCAAAAAATAAAATATACAGTTGCAATACTTATTATAATAGTCAAAATTATAGGATACACAACATTAATACATCATTCATACACATATATTTTACTGGACAAGAATATCATTTCATACATATATAATACAAAGGTAATACATAATGCATACACTCCTGTATTGATAATGACCAATTATTTCATACACAAAATCATACAAAATTAATACATTTATTATGTATCATATACTGATATATTCAAATTATATCATATATAAAACATACAACACTAAATCATTCAATATTCATATATAATTATAATATAAAATACTAAAAACTCAACTCATACATAAATCATACAAATTTCATGTAGTATACTATTGACAAATAAAAGCAAAAATTAAATACACTAACACAACACATTGTAATTCATATTTGAAATAATTTTTTTACTGACTTTATCAACTTTTTTGGGTTTATTTATAGCTTATATCTCTGATGCTTTTTTTGAAAACTATCTTGTTGATCGATCAATTTCAATGCCTTTTATATTTTTTAATCCTCAGCAAAGTCGGAATTGGATTCTGATGATGTTCTAATTTCTTTTCCTTTCCTCTTCTTGCCTCTTTCCTTTGCCTCCTTGATTTTGTTTTTTCCATCTTCGAATTAACTGAACTACACTTCTCTTTTCCATTTGATTTCTGCGTTTGAATTTGTCATCAAACTCATCGACCAATCTTTTACTTTTACTTGGGGTTTCACTATCTTTCCTAGACATTCTATATGAACTAAATGAGGAACTAATCTGAGAGGGATTTTTGGGTTTTGGAATGAACTGATCTGACAGGGATAATGGAGAAGATGAGTGAGGCGAGATTTGGGTAAGAACAAAAAATCTTTATGTGTTGGAAAGAGATGATGAGTGAGGCAGGATTTGGGGAAGATCAAAATATCTTCGCGTGTTGGGGAGAGATGGAGTGTATTGGGGGAAGATGTTTGTGTATGTATTGGTTGATATGGGGGTGGATAGTTAATGGGCAACCGTAAAATAGGGAATTAATTAAAATCAAATCTCTATTATTTAGATATTGTTTTTTAAAAGGTAACTATATAATGTAAAATTTAATTAATAAATTTAATTAATAATAATTTATTATTTATCTTAAAAGCTTTAAAAGAAAAGTTTTAAAAGGTGATAAAGAGAAAAAAATGAAAAAAAATCATGTTTTAATTTGATTTAAACTAATTGGAGCATCTTAAGGAAACTGAATAATTTAAATCCTTTTTGAATTCCTTAATATGTGCTAATTTGTTAATTATTCATTATTAATTAAAATTAATTCAAATCCCACAATTAGTGCTACTTACCAATTTATACATAAACGTTTTTTTCCTTTTTATTTTATTTAAAAAATAAAAATAAAAAGTTAATTGTAAAAAATAAAAATAAAGATTTAAATATGTTAATTAATATTTAAATAATTACTTATAGTTTAATTTAATTAAATATATTTTTAATTGATATGCTATAACTTGATAATAAATAATCTACTATAAGTAATTTATTTTTAAAAAGTATGTTTATAACTTGATATATATAACCTTAAATGTGTATAGAGTGTTATTTTTATAATTTATTTTCAAGTTTTCTATGTAATTCACTGCTGCATCTATTTGATTTGACACTGACATTGCTTCCTGCAACATTCAATATTGTATTAGAAGAACAAATTCGGATTCAGAAGTTTGAAGTTTATAAGTTCTGAATTCTATAGTTATTTCAAGTAGTTCGATCCAAGATAAAAACTTGTAAAACAAATATAGAATTCAAATCAAAGCTACTGAATTCATACCTTTTACATTATGTATTCCATTGGGCGATCCATGCATGCAAAAAATGTTTTTGCCAAGAGCAAGTAATATGGGAAAATGAGAATTAATTTTAATGCATGCAATAGCATAACTACGATTTAAATTTAATGGATTCAACTATTTAAAAAAAACATTGATCAGTTACTACTAATCAATTCCTTGTAATATCAATTATAGGTTCGATCTAATATTTGATTTTATGTTTTCATCGTTGAATACGTTGCACTTTCAAAAAACATAATAAGTTTAATACTAAAAACTTTTAAAGAACTAACCTTAGTAGTAGGGAGCATGGAATGAAGTTGATTATAGAGATTCTTCATATAATTCCTTCTATTTTTCTCCACATTTTTCCTTTTTATTTTTGGACCTAATTTAGACTTTAGGTTATAACTTTCCATTTTTTTCTATAAAGTATTACTACTATTTTTTTGAAACTTTTTGCCTAAAAATGTACTTTATATACCACCAAGGCAGCTGGTTGGGTCCCCTTTGGGACATCATGCATATGAGAAAAGAAAATTAGTTATATATGTTGTAATTAAAAAGTCATGTACACATAATAACAAAAATATTTTTTAACAGCAATAAATAAATATATTAATAAAAAATAGTAAAGTTTTTACTAACATTAATTTAGTGTCATTAGATCGAACATCACTAAATATTTTAGGAACATATACGAACAGTGATAATTACCGCTAACATATTTAGCAGCAATTGAGCTATTGTCGCTAAAATAACATATTTAGTGGCAATTAAGCTATTGCCGCTAAAACTACATATAATAATGATAAGCATTAGGATACGGGGTAGGATGTTACGCACAGAGCTTACCCAAACCTTTGTAGAGTAGAGATATATTTTTGATAGATCCTCAATTGGAAAAAGAATTAAATAGGACTCTCCTGAAGCAGTATAAGCAAAAATCGGTATGAGCAATATTTCTTTAAAAAAAATGTCGACAACTCAAAGTAATTTGATTTCTTATTCATTTATGTTTCCTATTATTGTAACAAAGAAAAGTAATGAAAGAAAATAACGATAACAAAATAATTCAAAAAATAATATGAAGATATAAGATATTATGTGAATACTAACAAATAATTAAATTCACTATTTGTGATTTTGACTTGTAAAAGTTGAAACACATGTACGTTTATTTAGGATCTTTTGTTCCATTAAAGAGCTGAAATTGTTGAAATATATTTATATCACGTGAATAAAATTATTAAATAGTTTAGGAATTTAATTAGCTAATAATTGGAGATAATCAGACAAAAAAAAATTGTTAGGTCGGTTGTTATATTTTGTAAAAGTTCAAACTAATGATTTTGTCATTTTTCTTGTTACTAAAAAGGTGATAACGTAACATAAATGTTTTTATTTATTTTTTATTTCAAATATTGTTTAGGCTTAAATATCTTAGGATGAGCTAATGTTAACAATTTAAATAAATAAAAAATTGTATTTGAGAATTAATAAAAGAGTTAAATCAATTAGTTACCAAAGAATTCAATTCAATTACATTTTTTCAAGTATTTTTAGATTTAAATGTGAAAAGAGGGGTATTTTTGAAACAAAAATAAAAAGTGAGTGACATTTTTAGACTAAAAAAATATAAAATAAAGATATTTTTGAGTCATTTTCAATAGATTAGATTTATTCGTTCTCCAATCTGATTTAAGATGAATAATCGAGTTTTTTCCCTACGATTGACACCAAAATTCCTCTCGAGTATACCAGAAACATAATTTAATATAGTCCATGAAATAAAAGTTTAAATATATGATCTTTCTTATTTTTAAAATCGACTTACTTATATAACGTAGTACAGTAAAAGCTTGATGTCAACTCTTTTTTTTTCTTTTTTATTTGTTCCATTTCATTTTCAGGAGTCAAACAACCTAAACTTCGACCATTATTAAGAATTCACTATTTTTTTGTTGAAATTTCCCCATGAAAAAAAGGTTTCATAGCTGTTCTATAGATACTTCGATTGAATCAGTGAGAAAAGAAAAGAAAAATGTTTAGTGGTTATTTCAATAGGAATATGTTTCTCATAATGTTTTTTTTTTCGGTGAGCTGGTTTGATGGGAATGGAGTGGAAAAATTATATTTTATAGCACAAATTTCTCATTGAGTCACGTTAGAGAAAACCTCCATTTAAATTCTATTGTGGACTAAAATTCTAAGATGCATTTCGTTTATTACATTAATACGAGAACAATTGCAACTTATAGTATTTTTCATACAGTTTTTTTAATTTTAATTATTTTTAAAAATTAATTAAATTGAATCATAAATCAAAATATAACAAGTAAAAAAGAACCGAACGAGGAAGAACTAAATCCCTTTGTTATAGCACTCAAATGTAAAAATATCTAATTTCGACAACAACGACTATGACTTACGGAAATATTCATACATACACCTATAATGTTTATTAAACTTAACATGAGAATAAATAATTAAAGACCTAAAAGTGGATTAAAAGTCATAGCCAAAAGATAATTAGGTGAGCAATCATTGGCTAATCATTGCCAAATGATTGAAGTAATTGGCTTACAAAAAAAATATAATTGTGGGCATCAAATTATATAGGAATTGATATATGGAGTTAAGTTCTGTAAATTTTTGTTCATCCTCGAAATTATACGCTATCGGTCAAGTATATTATTTTATTTTATTATTTAAAAATAATGTCTTTAAATATTGAGAGTAATATTAGGTATATTGAATTATGTGAATATTGTTAACATTTTGTTATTTGAGAATTTAAGATTTAACTCTAGGCTTGAGATTTAGCAAAGATGAATCTTGACATATAAATTGTGTGAAGATTAGCAGCTTCATTTGAGACGTGAATAAGTTTTTGGATCCAGATAAACATAATATAGTATGAGTGTCTACGAACTCGTGTGCTTACAAATATTGCAAAATTGGTAGATTGGAAATGTTCTAAAGCTTTGCGAAATGGGAAGGAAAAATCTTGAGGATTTCGTGGCACATGTCCGGCGATCGAGGTATGTTAAGACTTTTAGACTTGTTGAAGGACGTTTTCCTAATTAAAGATTAAAAATGAAAATAGACAAAGGGGTAAGGGCGAAAGATGGGGGTCTCGTATCAATGGTGTGACGGGCATTGGTACGAGTACCGGTGTTATAAAACGGAAAGTTACTACTATAGAATGTGGATTGTAATTTGAGAATTTCTAAAGCATATGGGCATTAGCTGATATATTATTGACTTGAAATTTTTGTGTGATTGTTTTTTATTTATTACACCCGTATAGTTGTGATAATGGAGGTGGTTGTGTATTATGCCGATATTGATTGAGTGAGATGCATCATCATCTCCTTATTTTGAAATAATATTGTATACATGCATTGACATGAGATTGAGTATAAGCTGGGCACGTGGAGATCGTCTGTGCTGGGGATGGTAAGATGTTAAAGATTGTAATTTGGGCACGTGGAGACCGTCCGTGCGGAAATTGTTTGGTATTATGATGGTGCGTTGAGATCGCCCGCACAAACACGTGGAGATCGTCCGTGTCGGTGTATGGACCTCGCGAGTCCCCCATGGGTCATGAACTCTCGATGTATTTCTGAGGAGTATCATGTATATACGGTTGAGAGAGTACTGGGTATTCTGAGGCATATCATTTCATGGTGTCATATTGCATTGCATCTCATGACATCCCTCATTCTTGGTGATTATGTGTTTTATTTGGTGGTTGGAAGTTACTTGACGTTTGATTACCTTTATTTGATGAAACTTGACTGGTAATAGTAATATAAACTTGTATAATTAAAGAATTGATTTTTTTCTCATATAAACTCCCGTCACTACTTCTTCGTTGTCGGTCAATGAGATATACTGAGTACACATGATTTCGTACTCATACTACACTTGCTGCACTATTTCGTGGTGCAGATTTAATTTCAAATTTCGGGCACGTTCTTGGAGCTTGAATATGATTTTGGATTGTCTTGGAGTTGTGGTGCATTGCTTGGGATATTCTTCGACCCACGCCTTCAATCTGCCTCTATTATTAGTTTTTTTGGTATTCTGATAGGATATTTATTATGTTTAGATTTTCATATTAGTTGGACTTGTATCCTAATGTAGAAACTCTTGTACTTATGACACTAAATCTTGGGGGTGATATTTCTATTTTCCACACTCATTTTGAATACTTAATATGTTAGATATTAGTTGATATTATCTTTTCACGTTTAAGTTGAAATGGTGAAATGTATTGGGTTGGCTTACCTATCGGTTGGTAAAATAGGTGCCATCACGACTCGTGATTTTTGGGTCGTGACAAAAAGTCATACCCAAAAGATAATTAGGTGAGGGTGTGGGGTTAAAAAAAGAACTTCCTTCATCCGGTATTGTTTGTCATGGTTTCCATTTTTAGAGTCAAACTATAAAAATTTGGGAAAATGCACAAGTACCCCCTCAACCTATGCCCGAAATCTCAGAGACACACTTGTACTATACTAAGGTCCTATTACCCCCTTGAACTTATTTTATAAGTAATTTTCTACCCCTTTTTAGCCTACGTGGCACTAGTTTGAAAAAAAAAGTCAACCATCGTTTGACCCACAAGATAGTGCCACGTAGGCTAAAAAGGGGTAAAAAATTATTAATAAAATAAGTTCAGGGGGGCAATAGGACCTTAGTATAGTATAAGTGTGTCTCTGAGATTTCGGGCATAGGTTGAGGGGGTACTTGGACATTATCCCTAAAAATTTTGACTAACATTTTAAGATGTATTTTTTCATCATATTAATATACCAGTGTTTTAAAAGGCGAGGGCGTGAGGCGAGACATTTTATATAGTATTGAGGCGAGGCGTAAGCCTCGAGACACGGGGCGTAAGTCCCATGAATTTACGAGGCGTAGTCACATGTATACTCAATTTTATAGTTCTATTACTAATAAAATAAGCAAAAGCAAACTTTTCAATGAATTATGATTTTTATGTGAGATAAGAATTAATATTCAATAATGAAGAAAAAATGATTAAAATTATTATTTGAGAAATATCACTAATCAATAATAAAAATATGATTTAAAGCAAAAAAAAATTAAAAAAATAAGTAAAAAACGCCCCGACGTACGTTTTTACGCCCAGGACTTACGTTTTTATGTTCAGAGCTTACGCCTCAAATTTTAAGACTTACGCCTTATGAATCTACGTTTTTAATTTACGCCCCAGAGCGTTTTTGGTACGCCTCGTCCCGAAACTCGCCCCAAAAACGTTTTTGAAAACACTGTAATATACAAAAAAAATGTAATTTATAATACTTTTCATATAGTTTTAGAATATATATCTATTTTTTTAAAAAAAATATCGAATTAATATAATCTAATTAAATTTTGAAAATTAATTAAATTAATTTTTGAAAAGTGTGACATGATAAATAATTTCAAACAAAAGAAGTATATATGTGGTGGGGTTCATAGTCGAATGAGACAACCATACATGACAAGAAAAATAGGTCAAATATGACTCAACAATGTTAAATATTTAATGGTGCCTTCTAAAATCAATCTTTATGACTTGAGGGCCAAATAAAGGGAAATTTTGGACATTTGTTGAAAAAGTCTTATCAATAAATTAAATTATTAAATTTTGTCTCTTGTAAGACAAAATCAACTTTTTAAAGGGTAATATGAATAAAGAAAATTATTTTGCTCCAATCATATTCAGTTTAAGGGGTGTGTACACAAATTGATTTTGAGTCTCTTAAAAAAATACTCTCAAATAATTTTTTAAAATTTTAAGTGAAAACAAATTAATTATGTTTGATTTTTCATGTTGATTTGATTCTATTTTTTTTTTGTGATCACCCATTCAATGTTGTTATATGGAGTGTAAATCAAATCGAACGATAAATTAAATTGAAAAATATGCTAGTGATTTTATAAAAAAATTATAGGTTATTGATTCGGTTTTAGTTTTTTAATAATTTATTCGGTAAATCGATTATTCATTACAATTGTAGTATTTTACTATTTTATTCCTCAATAATATTCAAAATAGTCAATACCTTTCTAGTTGTTTGTATTTTTTTTTAGTCTTTAAAATTTACATCCTTGTCTCGTAGTATTAAATTGATTCTATAGGCATTTTTATTGGTTAAACTACAAACCCAATCGTTAAGGACAAAATCAACAGATCAAAAATCGATAAAAATATCTTATTGATATAGCATATTTAAAAATAAAAAATCGATATAAATCGAACCAGTAAAATATAAAATCGAATTGGGCCAACCATGCACACTCGCCTCTTTGTTAGTATTACTTGGGATAAGGCACAAGTACCCCTGCTTACGTGACATCCAAGCATCTCCTACGCGCCTCAACTATGTGGAGTCACAGAGTGTGCCCACGTAAGCTATAAGGTGTATAAAATTATATTTTAAAAAAAGAGTTTCGTGGGAATTACTTGGGATAAGGCACAAGTACCCCTGCTTACGTGACATCCAAGCATCTCCTACGCGCCTCATCTATATGGAGTCACGGAGTATACCCACGTAAGCTATAAGGTGTAAATAGTACCTTACGTTAACTAAAATGTGTTCTAAAATTTTGATCATAATCTAGAAATTATACTTTGTTTCTTATCCCGTATTAATTTTATTAATTGCAGCATGCATAAATTAAAGTTGGTGTGATTTTTATAAGATGCTATCCTTTTGGAATTTTATAAAATAGTACTTCTTAGAAAAAAAAAATTAATATTAGGTGATCTAGAAATCTTAGGTACGAAGATAATTATCGATCTATTATGCGCCTCTATATCTTTGGTTATTCTCATACTATAATTGTCCTAACTTTACCATATTTTTGTTTCGTTTCTTTTAAAACAATCACAAACATTTTTTTATTATTATGGATCTACTACCAAAAAAGAAAATCAATGTTTTTTTAGAACCATCTCACTTTACTTATCGTGTGTGACAACTCTACAGAGCAAGTTGCTCTTTTATGCGGACAATTGTGTGACAACACTACAAAGAAAATGACGTTTTCATATAATACACTATGGTCTCAACGTTTTTACAAGATAGTAATGATCAATTTCACACTCTCTCTAAAGCAATGCGACCCATTCTACCCTACCACCTGTAGGTAGCCGTCCTAAATAAATTGAGGAGAAACTTTGGGGTAAAAAATAATACTTCGTATTCCTCGAAAGAATTCAATATGTGGAAAATTGTAAGCAATAATATTCATATGGTATAAGAAACTTGTAAACATAGCTTCTTTACCTATCCACGCTATATTTTTCCAACAACATATCCAATGTAATTTCAGAGGTGAAGTCTGCGGAGTGTAGAGTGCACGTAAACCTTACCTCTACCTCATGTAGGTAGTATTGAAACCTTTGCATTAGCCTCTATGCTTGTTGAGGCGAAATGAACGCAGACCTTAAGTTTCAGCTGCAACACAATGCAGAACAAAAAAGTTACTATAGGATGGTATACGCGTTGATTCAACGAATGCATGTAAAACTTACAGTTATAGAATTTGTGGATTCGCACCACAAGATCGTCATTTCCCATGCTGTGTTGTTCTTCTTGAATCCTATTTGCAGAGACATCAGCAGAAGAGCTACAGTGATACAATTCGATGAACTGCAATGTAGGTATTTCCGCTACATCATCAGGAATCTCAGAGAGGCAATAACAGTTCTTCAGAACAAGACTCTCAAGCTTAGGGAATTGAATAGAATCGACTATCCAGTGGATAAGATCAGTACCATCCAACAGTAGGAACTTTAGCTGCTGAAAACGTTCGTCAGTTGACTCCCATTCTGATCCTTGGAAAGCATAATCCTTCAGCTTAAGCACCTCAAGTTCCGGTAACATACAGAGTATTGTCATTTGGTTCCATGGAAGTTGGCACCCCCGCAACGTCAACTTCTTGAGGGTTGGTGGGAAAACATGACATTCTTTAAGTATCCAGGGTTTAATAAAGAAGCACTTGAGTGTTTCAAGTTTTTCCAACAGAACCAGCTTCTTGAGTTTTCGAGACATCTTTATAGCAGTCAAGTGCTCTTCTTCACTTTCACGAATTCCTAACTTCTTCAGTTTAGGCATGCCTTTGAAGATGCTCCTTTTAATACTACCAAAGGTAATGTAAGAGAGGGTTTGTAGCTTGGTTACTCCCAGATTAGAGCGACTAAACTCTTTTGGATGATAAGAAAAGGTTAGCCACCTGGTTAATCCAAGATTAGAGCGACTAGACGTGCCTTGATGATCTTTTTGTTCAGATTGAACATTAGGAAAGTAGCAGCATTTCCTGAAATAGAGATGCCTTAATGGTTCAATCTCCCATATCTCTGCCGGCAAACAAATACTAGCCTGGTGACTGTAACGAATTAGTGTCTGAAGATACCTAAGATTGCATATTGATGGAGGGAGCATAGTAAAACTGGCTAGGGCAAGATACCTCAGTGAAAATAGTTGCCATATTTCACATGGTAGATGGTCAAATGGCTGAAAAGACATATCCAAAACTGTTAACCATGTGAAGTTAGTAAAGGTGATAAACGAATCAACCTGAGAACAGGATCCAGGAGTTCCATCTCTTCCAAAACAAAGAAAGGAACTTGCATGAGGAAGTGAAGGTTGATTCAAAATGTCCTCTAAACGTGTCGATGAAGCTCTGTTAAAATTGAAAATGATACGATGCTCAAAAGATGCCACGGATGGAGAAAGAACCACATTTGATTTAGTAAAGTAGATTGATCTCTCCTTCCATGCTTCTCGTATGATTAAATCATGCAACAGATCATGAACCTCACATGTTTTGACTTTGCCACTTGAGGTCCTTTTCTTAACCATAATGAGACTTCTATCTATAAGATCTTTTAGGTATCCCTCAGCAACTTCTTCAAAGTCCATTTCAAATGTGTATTCTAGAAATTCCGCAGCAATCCATAGCTTGATTAGTCTTGAAACACTAATCTCATAGTCTTTTGGAAAAGCTCCCATGTACAGGAAGCATGGCTTCAAGTGATGTGGCAAATGTTTATAACTCAAGGCAAGTAAGTCCATGCATTCTTCTGTTTCCCTACTCACAATCAAACCAATTTTATGTGCTACGTCTTCCCAACAATTTTCCGTCTTGCTGATCTTGGAACAAAATCCAGCCACCACAACTATTGCTAGTGGTAGTCCTTGACATTTCCCAACAATTTGCTTTGTAGCTTTCTCCAGTTCAAGGGGGCAATTCTCCCTTCCAAACACCTTTAAGTTGAACAACTTCAAGCTCCGGTCCACACTTAGGCACCGCATGTAATGAGGAGGACTGCCTGAGCTAGCGTAGATACCAACATTTGCTAGCCGACTAGTAAGTATGACACGGCTTCCATTTTTATCATCTGGAAAAGATCTTTTCACGACATCCCATGCAGTGGTGTCCCACACATCATCCATTGCAATGAGATATCTCCTTCCTTTCAAACTTCTGTAAACTTGTTCTGCCAATTGCTCAGTACTTTTTAGGTAAGTGTAGTCATTGACCAGTGAAAAACACCACAAGATGCCCAACAACATTTCTCTATGTTGATGCATTTGAGATACAGTAATCCAAGCACGAACGTAGAAGTGATGCTCCATGTAAATATCATCATAAACTTCTCTAGCAAGAGTCGTTTTGCCAATCCCTCCCATGCCAACAATTGAGACGACATCTAGCTTTGAAGGAGGCCCTATAAGCCGAGATTTGACAGTCATTAAGTCATTATCAAGGTCTAATACAGTAGCTTGGAGATGGGGACTGCATTCTGAATCACTCTCCATGGTATCCCGTGTTGGTAGAGCATCATTTTCATTTCGAGCATTCATAACCTTCATCAAATATGCCTTTATGCTATTGGAACCTTCAGTCACTACCTCGTTCTGGAACTCTTCCCAACTTTCTGGATAGAAACCAGTTCTCTTTTTCAATTCATATAAGTCGATGCTACCTAGAAGTTCAGTTGCCATACATTTAACCTGCTTTTCCAAATGTTCCACTTCTTCTGGAGCATTTTTAATTGACAAAGAGTCCTCCAAAAATGCATGCCAGGAACTGACTGCTTGACGTAATGCAGGGTAACGAGAATTGTCACCTTTCAGCATTTCCTGCAGTTTTTGTTGAAGAGATACGACAGCAGCATGAGCCATTTCCTCTTCTTCCCTCCCACAGATTGATTTTTTAATTTGAATGAGATTATTCTATGTTGTGCTTAAATTGGCCCTGCAAATATTCCATTTAGACTGATTTTTGTAAGAGAAAACAGAAGGGTAAAGGCAAAAAGGAATAAAGAAATAGGAAATTAACTTGCATAAATGTCAGTATATTTACGATGACACAAGCTAAATATTTCCACTGATGTAATTACACACAAGTTCAACGTCCAAATCTGCGATACTAGCATTTACTGTGGACTCTTGATGAGGAAGAGAAGTCGAAAAATCAAACAGCTAAAAGCAAAAGACAAAAAAAAGAACTTTGATAACCTGTCATCCGAAACTCACTGGTTTAACTAACTCGAATTCATGCTCAAAATCCTGAACCCACCTTTGGACCCTTAGTGCCACCAAAGGGTGAAGGCTCTATACCAGGAGTTTATCCATTATCAAAACTCACTGGTTTAACTAAATCAGAAATGCTTTTCCAAAAACCAATAACAAACTAAAATCAGATTTTCTTTTTAAAAAGAGTACTTAAAGCAAATACGACAGCAACAACAACAACATACAACGAAACAAAAACACCTAAAGAAAATATCCTCATAAATAGTTTCCAAAACTTTTTCACAGATCAATTAGCTCTCCAAAGTCAAACCAAATCCAAATATATAAGATTTCTTCAAAAACATTTCTTAACCAGAACAGAGAAGGTTCACCAAAATCTCAAGTGATTATAAGAGTTCAGATTCCGAAGGATGACCATACTTCTTAAAACCCAAAACAGCAAGCAACTAATATTATTTTTTCTGATGACTGCAAATATTATATCATTTAAAAAAGTCCAAACACTCCAGAATAGCAACCGAGAAAACAACAATCAACAACACATAGCTAGTATAATTCCTACCTTCACGGGATAGAGAGGTTGTTATGATAGAGAAAGAAAAAAACAAGCAACAACAACATAGCTAGCATAGTCCCTACGTTCGTGGGATAGAGAGGCTGTTCTGATAGACAGAAAAAATAACAATCAACAAAAACATAGATAGTATAGTCCCTACGTTCGTGGGATAGAGAGGCTGTTCTGATAGACAGAAAAAATAACAATCAACAAAAACATAGATAGTATAGTCCCTACCTTCGTGATATAGAGAGATTGTTTTGATAGACAGAGAAAATAACAATTAACAACAACATAGATAGTATAGTCCCTAGTCCCTACGTTCGTGGGATAGAGAGGTTGTTCTGACAGACGGAGAAAATAACAATCAATTTATATATATTCAGAGTTGTAAATTAAGAACAAACATACCAGTCACTGAGCTGAAAAAGATCACAAATGAAAACACCAAGTGGAAGATGTAATCAAGTAGAATAAAGAAGTACAGGAATTTGTACAAGTGTTAGCAAAGCAAAAGTAATGTTGTAAAGAATATGCATCAAGAGGAATGGGAATAAGATGAAAACAAATGATCAATAATTGATCTTTCACTTTCAACTTGTCAATTTTTAAGCAACCCCACACAATATAAAATCTTCTCATCTGTTTGACTTGAGCAACACCATACAATCCTTTCTTATTCTTTTGCTTTTGCTTTCTATTCTCCAAAAGGAATCTACATATTCATCCCAAAAAAGGTTTTATTTTATTTTTAATAATTAACTTCTATTTTAATTTTTGTTTTTTACCACATGATGCTAAAAGTTACACTGTAATTACATTATAACAAACATACATATCATTATAACTACTATATTGTGTAATTACTAGGATGTGCAGGTTGATAATTTTAAGGTGATTTCTAAACACACTCTACATAAGAGGGAGGAAAGAATGTCCATTGAACAAGAGTTAAGTAATCAGGACAATTAAATCTTTGATTCAAATTGAGGAAGGAGTGTGATCTTCAACTTGTATATACATTGTGAAGAGGTCCATCAACAGTCTCCTTATAAATATATTGATGTAGTTTTGCACCTTGTAGTGAATATTGATGTAATCATCAAATAGTTGGGACATGGTGAGAATATGAAGTACATAGAAATAGGAAAGTGCAATACTAGAAAGTTTGAGAGCATGTCCAACCCTATCACTAGGATGGAGCTAGAGGGATGTAAGGATTCATTTAAACTCCCTAAGTAATAAAATTACACAATATACAAGGTCATAAATATTTTTATGTTATATGGCAGAGGGTGAACCCCTTGGTGAGAATCCTGTCTGCGCTATCCAGCTAACCTGTTTCATACATGTGCACCATATCAAAGGATGAGTAAAGGCAAAACTGCATGTAAATATGATAAAAAGATCAGTATCCTATCACAAACATAAATACAATGTTAGCATGCAATTTAAGACAGATATTTCAGATCAAGAAGAAAACATATACTTGCTACCAAACTATCTTAGGGAAGTTGAGAAATTAGACAATGTGCTGCATAACTAGTGATCAACAATATTACCATGAATAGATAATTAGGACCGCATGGAACAGAGAAAAAGACAGGGTTAAGATCAGTGCTATTAAAGCCATTGCATTGTCACTTAAAAGCGATAAAGCAAAGTGCAACTGTTTGATGGCCCAAACCATGCGCTTTAGATAAAATTGAGCTTCAACCCAGGGTACACAAAGTGATCCTAATAAGTAACTGTTGATTCTTATATTTTCAACTTTATCAGCACTGGCCATATAACTGTTTCACAAAACGATAAGTACACCAAGTTGCAACATTTTTCATATCAATTTGTATACTGGTCAAGGTTTGCATAGTTTGACTCTCTAGATGCGAAACATGACAACTAATATGGGACTGAGGGAGTGGCTTTAAGACAAGGACAGATGTGTGATTGGACTCACTCAGCGCGTGCACACAAACAAACCGAAATTTCCATATGAAAATATTATTTCTAAGAGGATTCCAGTCCCTGAGAAGGTGTTTTAGCACCCCTTCTGTCAGTCCTATCCAATGATATGTGTGCTGAATGAACAAATTAAATCATTTTAGTATTAGTCAACCAATATAACCAGAGATGGAGTGAGGACTTCCTTTAGGGGAGTCAAAATATAAAGGATACACCAACGAAAAAGTCGAGGAAATTCACCATATGAATAAAAAATTTACTTATCTACACAGTAACTTTCGAGCAAACCTTGGAGAAGGTGGTTCCACCAATCTTCAATACGTAGGTCCACCACAGTATGTACATAGTATCATCCCAAAAAACCAAGTTGATGAATCATTCCTGGGAAAAGATTCACTTCCCTGGGAGAAAAAAAGGTTTTGTATCATAACTGCAACCTAAGTAGCTCTTGATATCCTCAGCAGTCACAAAAGAATTAGAAGTTTAGAAGTTGAAACCTCTGCATTAGCCTCATTGCTTGTCAAGGCAGCACGCCAAATTTCAAACAAACGCAGGCCTTAGGGTTCAGCTACAACACAATAAATGTTACTCTACAGTTTATAGACCGCGGATGTGGAAATATACAAAGGTTTAGACTTTAGATAGAGCAAAAACATTATTATGGGATGGTATCAGTTGATTTTGCAGTTTGTGCAAAAGAAAGTTTTATTCAATGCACTAGAGAATTTGATGAACGAATATAACACTCACAGTTTGGGAATTTGTGGATCCGCACCACAAGATCATCATTTCCCATGCTAATTTGTTCTTCTCGAATCCTGTTTGCAGAGTCGTCAGCTGAAGAGCTACAGTGATACAATTCAATGAACAGCAGTGTAGGTATTTCCGCTACATCATCAGGAATCTCATACAGGCAACCACAGTTCTTCAGAACAAGATTCTCAAGCTTAGGGAATTGAATAGAACTGGCTTTCCAGTGGATAAGATCAGTCCCATCTAACAGTAGGAATTTTAGCTGTTGAAAACGTTCGTCAGTTGATTCCCATTCTGATCCTTGGAAAGCATAATGCTTGAGCTTGAGCACCTCGAGTTTGGGTAACTTGCACAGTATCGTCATTTGGTCCCATGGAAGTTGGCACCCCCGCAACGTCAATTTCTTGAGGGTTGGTGGGAAAACATCACATTGTTTAGGTATCCATGGATTGATAAAGAAACCCTTGAATGTTTCAAGGTGCTCCAACAGAACCAGTTTCTTGAGGTTTCCAGACATTTGCTCAGCTGTCAAGCACTCTTCTTCACTTTCACGAATTCCTAACTTCTTCAACTTGTGCATGCGTTTGAGGACGCGTCTTTTTATACTACCAAAGGTAATGTAAGAGATGGTTCGCAGCTTGGTTAATGCAAGATTAGAGTGCCTAGAACTTCCCAGAGAATCTTTTTGTATAGATTGAACAATAGGAAAGTAGCAGCATTTCCTGAAATAGAGATGCCTTAATTTTTTGATCTCCCATATCTCTGCCGGCAAACAAATACTAGCCTGGTGACTGTATCGAATTAGTGTCTGAAGATACCTAAGATTGCACACTGATGGTGGGAGAACACTAAAACTGGCGAGGGCAAGATACCTCAGTGTAGATAATTTCCATATTTCACAAGGTAAATGGTCAAATGGCTGAAAACATATATCCAATACAGTTAACCATTTGAAGTTAGTAAAGGTGACAAACGAATCAACCTGAGAACAGCATCTAGGAGTTCCATCTCGTCCAAAACAAAGAAAGGAACTTGCACAAGGAAGTAAAGGTTTATCATAAACATGCTTTAAATGTGTTGATGGGGCTCTGTGAAAATTGAAAATGATGCGATGCTCAAAAGATGCCACTGGTGGAGAAAGAATGACATTTGATTTGGTAAAGTAGATTAATCTCTCCTTCCATGCTTCTCGTATGATTAGATCATGCAACAGATCATGAACCTTGCATGTTTTGAATTCGCCACTTGAGGTCAATTTCTTAACCATAATCAGACTTCTATCTATAAGATCTCTTAGGTACCCCTTGGCAACTTCTTCAAAGTCCTTTTCAGGTGTGCGTTTTACGAATTCCGCAGCAATCCATAGCTTGATTAGTTTTGAAACAGTTATCTCAAAGTCTTTTGGAAAAGCTCCCATATACAGGAAGCATGTCTTCAAGTGAAGCGGCAAATGGTTATAACTCAAGGCAAGTAAGTCCATGCATTCTTCTGTTTCCCTACTCACAACCAGACCAATTTTATGTGCTACGTCTTCCCAACAGTCTTCCGTCTTGCTAATCTTTGAACAAAATCCCGCCACCACAACTATTGCTAGTGGTAGTCCTTGACATTTCTCGACTATTTGCTTTGTAGCTTTCTCCAGTTCAAGGGGGCAAGTCTCCCTTCCAAACACCTTTAAGTTGAACAACTTCAAGCTCTGGTCCACACTAAGGCACCGCATGAAATGAGGAGAGCTGCCTGAGCTAGCATAGATACCAACATTTGCAAGTCGACTAGTAAGTATGACACGGCTTCCATTTCTCTCATCTGGAAAAGATCTTTTCACAACATCCCATGCATTGGTGTCCCACACGTCATCCATTCCAATGAGATATCTCCTTCCTTTCAAACTTCTGTATACTTGTTCTGTCAATTGCTCAGTATTTTTTAGGTAAGTGTTGTCATCAACCAGTGAAAAACACCGCAAAATGCCCAACAACATTTCTCTATGTTGATGCATTGGAGATACAGTAATCCAAGCACGAATGTAAAAGTGATGCTCCATGTAAATATCATCATAAACTTTTCTAGCAAGAGTCGTTTTGCCAATTCCTCCCATGCCAACAATTGAGACGACAGTTAGCTTTGAAGGAGGTCCTATAAGCCGAGATTTGACAGTCATTAAGTCATTATCAAGGTCTAACATAGTAGCTTGGAGATGCGGAATGCATTTTGAATCACTCTCCACGGTATCCTGTGTTGGTAGAGCATCATTATCATTTTGAGCATTCATAACCTTCATCACATATGCCTTTATGCTATCGGAACCTGCAGTCACTACCACTTCCTGAAACACTTTCGAACCTACTGGACTGAAATCAGGTGATCTCTTTTCCAATTCATATAAGTGGATACCATCTAGAAGTTGAGTTGCCAAATCTTTAACCCACTTCTCCAAATGTTCCACTGCTTCTGGAGCATTTCTAACCGACAGAGAGTCCTCCAAAAAAGCATGCCAGGAACTGACAGCTTCACATAGTCTAGGGTAACGTGAATCGTCACCTTTCAGCATTTCCTGCAGTTTTTGTTGAAGAGACACGACAGCAGCGTGAGCCATTCCCACTTTTTCCCTCCAACAGATTGTTTTTTCAGTTTTTATGAGAAATTCTATGTTGTGCTTAAATTGACTCTGCAAATATTCCAATTAGACTAATTTTCGTTAGAGAAAATAAAAAGGGAAAGGGAGAAAAGAAAGATACAGGAGAATTAACTTGCATAAATGTCACTATAATTATAGTGACAAGAGCTAAATATCTCCACTAATGTAATAACACACAAGAGGACTCCAACACTGCGACATTCAAACTACGCTAACTGGGATCAATTTTATTGGCTTTAGAGAAAAAAAAGTTGAAAATCAAACAAACAACAAAAATCAAAACAACAACATACCCAGTGTGATCCCATAAGTGAGATCTGGAGCACAAAAAAAGTTTTAAAAAGAAAAGGTAAGTTAAAGCAGCCTCTTTCTGGCTTCTGAAGCTATACATAACCCCTTGTTGAATATCCCAGTCCTTTTTGTAGCAAATTTGACTAAACATTATAAATATCAGGCAAACACATTATGATGAAGTACCACAAGTATCCCAGTCTTATTTTTTTTATTCGATTAATTTGAATTTGTATCACGTATAGCATTAGCCCCTTTGATTAGAAAAAAACAAATAGTATTAGAATAAGGAAACATATTTTGATTCTAGGAAACAGCAAGAAAGAAGATATCAATCATTTTGTATATATATTCAGAGGTTGCAAATTCAGAAAAAACATACCTTTAGTTCTCAAAACACCAAGTGGAAGCACTAATGAAGTGAAATAAGACAGTATACAAGTGTTAGCAGAGCCAAAATAAAAAAAAAATGATGTGAAGGAGAAACAGTAAGAGAAGTGGGATAAGAATGAAGTCACTTTCCACACACAACAAAAAAGAAGGAAAGATCACTTTGCAAACTTGTCAAAGTTCTAGTCATTATATTAAATATCTCATATGTTTTACTTGAGCAATACTATGCAAGTCTTTCTCCTTTTTCTTTATTGTTTTCTCTCTTTTTTTCTAAAAGAAAATTAAAGGTTCCTTATCTTTGGTAGTAGGGTCAGAACAGTCCTTTTAAGTTTGTCAAATGGAGAGCACTTTTGGTTTCCATCAAATATTTATCAAACTCTGATTGAAATGGACCAAAAATAACATAAACTACAAATGGCATACTTCCAAATGTGAGTTCCCATTAAGTACTTGTCATTTTCACTGTTCTAATTAAATTTATCAATTGGAGTTTGATAAATATCTGATGCAGAGCAAAAGTACTCACTTTTGACAAACTTAAAGGACCAAAACTGCTCAAGTGATACTTAAGAGACTATGTTGAATCTACTACCAAAGATAACGGACTATTTAAGTTATTTTCTCTAATTACACCTGTACAACCAAACGAGATCCTGGGAATTACACTGTAACTGTATTATGACAAACAGCCATGTCTTTGTAACTACTCCCTCTAGCTTCATTCATGAGGCATCCTATCATTTTTAGTTTGTCCCAATATGAATGTCATCTTTCTATATTTAGAAATAATTCAACTTTAAAATTCTCATTTTACCTATAATGAAATACTTTTTAGTTATACATATGTCTAAAGCTTCTTTTAGACAATAAGTTCAAAAGTCTTCCATACAAACTTAATTTTCAGGGTTAGTCAAGTAATGTCACCTAAATTGAAATAGAGTACTATACTGTGTAATTAATAAGATGTACAGCCTAGTAATTATACGATAATTTCCAAACACACTCTATATAAGATGGGAGAAAAAGATACATTCACAAAGTTGTTAAGGAATAAGGACAATTAAACCTTTACATCAAAGTGAGGAAAGAAAATGATCTTCAACTTTGTACATATATATGGTGAGGAGGTCCATCAGCAGTGTCCCTATAAATTTATTGATGTTTTACTATTTTCTTCCTCTTTGTTTTTTCGTTTTGCACCTTGTTGTGAATATTGATGGCATCATCAGAAACATGGGACACAGGGAGAATACAAAGTATATTTATAAGAGCAATGACTAGTAAGTTTAAGCCAACCTATCCTCAGGGCAAAGCTAGAGGGATGGAACGGATCCATCCAAACCCATTTTATTGGGGAAGTGCACTGTATATACAGTAGATGATGAACCCCCGCGGAGAAAATCCTATCTCCGCCACTGTGCTATCTTTGCTTACTTGCTTCATCCATTTATATCATTTTCTCCTGCAAACATGATGCATGAAAATGACATAAAAGAGAGTTATCATAACATGTTTGATGCAGAAAATGAACCAAATGACCAGGTTGACTTTTCAAAAATCAGTAAGACGAGGCCTACTAACCTTCTTGCTAGCAACTTCAGAAGTCGACGCGATTTAGTGACTAAATATCTGGAGGATAGATGACAAGCTTGAACACATTGTCCTTGATATCTCCTTCTTGTTTCTCCTGCTGAATAATCCTGGCAGATGCTGCAGCAGCGGGAGTGGGCCAAAAGAGCTCCATATTCTGGAGGGAAGACACCTCCACTAAACCAAATGGGATTTCATTAAGGCTTGAGCAGTGTTTAAGGAAAACTTGTTGCAGTCTAGGGAAGTGATGGCCTGAAGCATTCCAGTGTTCCAAATTCGTCCTTCCAATATGCAAGACCCGAAGCAGACGGAAGCCTCCATCAAGCGGTTCCCACTGTGTTCCCTTAAAAGCATAGTCTTTGAGTTTCAGCACTTCAAGATTTGGCAGCATACCTAGTGTAGATATATGGCTCCAATCAAGGAAGGTGTCTGATAAAGTCAGCTTCTTCAGGTTTGGCGGGAACTTGTACGATTGGGGAAGACCGGGAATTTGACATTGGGATGGGGGGAGAGGAAATGTGTCATTAAGCAGCTTCAGAGTCTCCAGGTTGTCCAATTTGGCAAGATTATCGAACAAGCTTGAGTCTCCATTTGTAGCCACAAGTGTAGCTAACTTCCCACGAATTCCTAACTTCCTTAGACCAGGAGTTCGTGCCAATATATTTTCTTTACAACAATCAGGCAAAACGGTGGAAATGGTCTGGATGTTTCTTCTTACAAATGGATCCGCATTATCCTTCCGTGTTTTGGCTGGAGGACCACGTAAACAGCTCAACCCACTGGTGTACAAGTGCTTGAATTGGGACATTTTCCATATATCCACTTGAATGTCAAGCTCACGTGACTTTGTCCCGACAATTAGTGTCTCAAGGTTCCAAAGTTTGGAGATTGATGCAGGAAGCACCCTGAAATTTCCTGAAAGAGCTATATACCTCAAATGAACTAGCTGCACTATCTCAGTTGGAAACCTTGGAAAATTGATATACTTTAAGTCCAACACCCGTACCAATCTAAATGCTTCATGGAGGAAAGATGTATGTTCACGAAGCAATTCCATTTCTTCCGATGCAAAACACAAGAAAGAACGGACATTTGGACCAAAAGGCCTTGAAGTTATGAAGTCCAGAAAATGTGAATGCACGCAAAGACGACGATGATATTTGGAAATCGGGCTCAAAGAATGATTCTGAGCAGATTCTTTGAACACCTCCAGGAATTTCTCCTCAGAACCCATTTTTACACTCAAATCTCGCAACATATCATGAATGCGACAGGTCTTAATTCGCCCACTGGCCCTCTTCTTCGCGACTAAAACTAGATTTCTGTCCACAAGATCCTCAAGATATTCTTCTGCTGTATCCTCCAAGCATTCTTGCCCCATTTTCTGTACGAATCCTTCACTAGTCCACAATCTGAGTAATTTCCATACAGGAATTTCAAAGTCTTCGGGGAAGACTCCGAAATAGATGAAGCACACTTTCAAGTGATCAGGTAAATGCTTATAACTCAGTGCTAGAACATCCATGCATTGCTTTGGATCCCTAGCAACATATGAACTAACATCATTAGCAATTTTCTTCCACCAGTCACGTGTTTTTTCTTTCTTTAAGAGAAGACCTGAGACTACAACAATTGCAAGCGGTAGCCCATAGCATTTTTTGGCAATTTGTAGTCCAATATCTTCTAGCTCTAAGGGGCAGATTCCTTTGCGGAAAACCTTCTTTGAGAGGAGCTCCCAACTTTCTTCATGAGTCAGAAAGCGTAAATGGTGAGGGAGACCTTCAGGGTTAGCATGCAATGCGACCTCTGTGTTTCGAGTTGTTAATAATATTCTGCTCCCGCTAGCTGTCTTTGGGAAAGCCATTTGGAGGTCATCCCAAGCCTCCATTGTCCAAACATCATCAATGACAACAAGGTATCTCTTGCTTCTCAAATGACTAAACAGTTCTCCGGCCAATTTTTCATCGTTCATTTTATACATTTCATCTGTGATGAGACTTAAAGAATCTAAAATTCCAAGAAAGACCTCCTTTCGACTATACTGCTGAGACACATAAATCCATGCACGGTTATAGAAGTGGAATTCAATGGAAGGATCAGTATAAACCTTTTTAGCTAAAGTTGTCTTTCCCAGGCCACCCATCCCGACAATCGAGATAATCTCTAACTCCTCTGACCCATTGGTAAGTCGACTACTTATTTTCCTAGCCTCGTCATCAAAGCCCACCACATTTTCTTCTTCCACCATCGGAACTCTCTTTTGTGGTGGACTTCTATGAGAAGACTCTCCACCATGTAAGCTTTGAATCCCAAACATCTTCTTGTCATAAATCTCCTTCACCTTCACCTTGATCGATTCAATTTCCTTTGCAACATTTCGAAGCTTTGACGAGTGATCAAATACGTGAAAGGCTCGCCTGACAGTGCTCCTAGCCTTTTGCATTGCTGCATTAGTCACGAACGTGTCAATTATATCCTCTGCCTCATAAGCCACAATAGTGATTTGGCTTACCAACTCTCTCACATATTCATACTCACTCCGCTTCTCCCGAGAGTCCTTAAGAAAAGCTTTCATCAAACTAAGCTCTCTGTGAAGAGACTCAACTTCATCCTTAACTCCTGAAAGCAAATCCACATGATAAAGGAGTAGTTGTTTCAAATTTAACAAGAGAAATTCGACGACAGCATCAGCCATCTCTCTCAATAGTGTGCACTCTCCCTGAAGAAATCTGAAAGTGCAAGATGCCCAGAATCAATTTTCAGCTAGAGCACCATTTAAACAGATGTATTCTCTTTGTAGGAACACAAATACATAGTAATAGATTCAACACTTGCATATACATACTACGACAACAACAACAACAACAAACTCAGTATAATACGCAGACCTTACCTTGTGATTTTGGCTATTATAATTCAAAAGTTTTCCTCGAAAATCTAAAAAGTGCATGACTAACTTCCCATATCATTAGTCCAATCACAACAACAACATATCCAGTGAAATTTCATAAGTCGGGTTTGGGGAGAATAGAGAGTACGCAGACCTTATCATTTACCCATACCTCGTGAAGGTAAATAGGTTGTTTACAAACCACTCTCCGCTCAAGTGCAGCAAATCAAAGTAATTACGAAAAGGAAAAAACGGAGTAAAAAAAAAAAAAACATGACAATACTTCCTATACCAAAACAATAATTATTTCTCCTACTTACAAGACTCAAAAGTCTAAGAAAATTTTGGTTCTTAGTAATTTGAAATATTTCCCTGAAACCATTTTTTAAAAACTTTTTCCCAAACTTGAACTCCGAAAAATATGTTTGGCCAACGAAAAAAAAAGCTCTATTCACTTTTTTCACTAAAAACTAGTCCAGAAAAATCAAAAACAACTCCAAATTTGTATTTATAGCCAAATTCAACTCCACTTTTTAAATATCATTTTCACTTGCAAAAAAAAACTATTTTTTTTCAAATATTCACAATTTTCATGGCCAAAGGCCTCTAAATTTGGGGAAAAAAGGTCCAAATTGCTCAATTTTATCCTTCATTATACCTCTGAAGCTCAATTATTTCTTTTTATCCCAAAATTGCAAATAAAAATATACTAAAAGACTATAATTATAAAAGAATGGAAGAATCAGAAGACTTACCAGTTGTTTGGTATTAGAAATAAGTTTTTTTTTCCTTCTCAAAAGCAACTTTTTATGAGAAAAAAATTAATTGAAGCTCAATATATGGAAAAGCAAGAATTTTTATGAATTATATTTTTTTAGATTTTTTTAAAATGTTTTTTTCCCAAAAATGCAATGAAAGACTTTGAGTTCTTTTAAGTCAACTTTAGGGGTTGTTTGGTGACAAGAGTAGATTTTGAGTTATATCAAGATCAATAATTAATATCGAGACATTAAAATATTTTTTCAATTTATTTTTATTGATTTTCTATTTTAAAATAAGATTTTTATTTTTATTTATTACTTTTAACGGATTAAGAAAAGATAAATATTTTTTTAAACCTATGATGTTATTTAGAATACAACAAATTAAATCGTTAATAAAAAATAACATTAGAATAACTAACCTTTAATACAATGTATTTTAAAACCAAACGATGCCATTAGTTTTTTTTCAAAAAATAAATAAATTATGGTATGTTATCGTAGATTTAATTAATTTGATAGTTGACCTCAAAAAATCCGAAGTCTTTTATGTTTGTCTACTCTTTTTTCCCCTATCTGGTACACGAGCCTATACAAGTAAAATTCTTTCTACTAAATCTTTTTCATATTTAAAGGTTAAATCGAAACACCTCTAATTCATTTTTTTTTTAGTTCAAAAGTCAAATTCAAGAACAACAATAAATATTCCGTATAATCTCAAGAGTGGAGTGTGACATGCAGAGAAATTGTTTCCAAATTCCAATTAACCCTCAACTCATTAGATAGACTTCATGACACTCTACTACCCTACTTCATGTCAACCCGAGCATGGATCGAGAGCTCAAACAAGGATAGACGTGTCTCTGATCCCATATAAGTATATAAATGACACTTGAATCTGACTCAATCTCAAAAATCAATACATAAAAGGAAGATTGCAACGTTCATTTCCCAATCAATATGGGACCCTAACGGAATCCTCCAAAAATGCATTATTTTTAGAGAATCTAACATGCATTCTGGAGGACCCAAAATGCATCTCCGTAATTTTGAAGACTTTGAGTAATATAGATTATACAAACAATAACATACGTAATGTAATCTCACAAGTGGGATCAGGCGAGGAAAGTGTGTTCCCAGACCTTACTCTTACCTCGTAGAGATAGAGATATTATTTTCGAAAGACCCTCAATTCAAGTGCAGCAAATCAAAATACTTTAAAAAAGAAATACGATAATATAGAAAACATATTGTAATAAGTAAAGCGGTATAGAGCATTCAGAAAAAAAAAAGAAAAAAAAGAACAGCAACAAAAGCGAAATAATGTGGTAACTAAAACAAAATAGACAACAAATATCAATTTGCTACATTTGGAAGACTAGTACTATGACAGACAGAATGCTAACAGACTCCCAAGAAGCCTAATCCCGCTGAAAAGCGAGACAAAACTCTGTTACCTACTAACTTTCTACCTTAATCTGCGACCTTCATACCCCTCCTTTCCCATTGACATATCCATCCGTCATTTTTTTGAGATTGATCAATGCAGTTACCTATAAATTAACGAAAATGAACAAATATTACAACATCTCCCAAAACTTCCAATAAACCAGAACAATGTTAGTTACCATTCAAGTAGTAATAAACAAAGTTGCTATGAAGGTCTCACTGTACTATGTTTTACTTGATTGAGTTTTACCTTACTGGTTTCTGAATAAATTATTTAGGCACATGGAATACAAAAGTTATTGAATTGTGCTGAACTCGAACTCAAAATCTCCTTGACCATAGTTTGTACACAAAAAATTACACACAGTAAAAGGTGTTTGTGTGTGTAGTAGAGATACTACTAACCTTAGAAATTTCCCTATTGTCTATGTGAAGAAGAATAGAAAAGAACATTTTCAGTAGAAAAAATGATGGGTGATTGTGAGATTTACAACTTCAAATATAACAACAAATTGACTTGTATGGATTGTGTATTGAAGGCAAAGTAACTGAACTGAATACTCATGAATGACTGAATATATGTACCTCCAATTTACTCAAGTTACAGACATTACAAATACAACAATGAGATAAATTTGGAGCATAAAACAAACTTCTAAGTTGGGAGTAACCAAAAAGCATAGCAGTATCCTCTCCTCAGACTCTGGAATTCAAGGCTTCTTGAACAACTAGTTAGCTCTTCGATTTTTGAATTGATAGTTGTACTGTTATCACCTCATTTGATAGGCAGCACTAGAAGATGGCGGCGCGTAGGGGCAGGCCATTGTCTTCCTTTCTTTTCTTTTAACAATCTGTAGCTTTGGTGATCTTGGTTTCGTCACTTGTTTGGAAGACCTGTCACGCGTGAAAGTTTTAGAATATGCAGAGAAACAGGAATGTAGAAAAAATAAGAAGAGAAACTCGCGAGAACTTGCTGTACATACTTCTGAGGTAGAAAAGGATGATCAAATTTAGGCACTGGTCTTGCATGGGGGACCAAAGTTCTCCTCAGTTGTTTCAATGCTTTCTCTTCCTCCATCTAATCCATGAATGAAAATAACAAAGAAACTTAGAGAAGTTTACACATATCAGCTTAATGTAAGTCATTAATTAAGCATAGCATTCGTCATGTTAGTGCCATTACTAGGATGCCATGCTCTCATATCTTGCAGATATAGGACTAAGGAGTCTCATACGCGTTACAGAATTTATGCAAGTCTCATTTGTTATAAAGGAAATAAGAATTAATCCGATTTCATCACAAAATAGAACAAATAACACAAAATCAGGATGTGCATTACCATTCTTGCAGATTCTGTCTCTTCTCTATACCTCTTATGCATCACCTCTTTCTGCTTAATCTGCAGAACAAACTTGTGACCTGAGCATTGGATGACTAGCAGCGAAAGCTAAATATGTTTGATTCTAAGATGGGAATGAAATTACCTTCTTATCAAACTCAGCTCTATCAAGAGAACGGTGATCTACATTCAGTTTAAAGTCCTGAACTTCAGTGAGGGGTTTACGTACTTTCTCAGGAAGTGGAATAGGGTCCCTGCATTAATGTTCAAAAAATTATAACCCCATGGTGGTACTGTAAATATGACACAGTATGGAAAAGCTTATTCTTTTATATATCTTACTCGGCCAAGACTGGTTGAGCCTTAAAATTCCTCATCTTTGCTTCTTCCTCCTCCATTCTTCGCCTTTCTTCCATTTGCTTCCACGTCTCCTGCTCATGCTTAACAAGACTCTCCAATTGGAAAGGTTCTGGTCTTGTGCACCGCTTAGGTTCTGGCTTTGGTGGAATCTGGCATGACAAAACAAGGTAATGACGAACGTAAGAATGTGTTTGTGGACAAGATCCACGCGTTAGAGTAGAGGTAAGAAAAGATTGGTTAAGTACCACTGGATAATCAGTGGTGTATGGATATGGAGTTGCTTTGCGCATTCTGGACCTCTCCTCCTCGATTTGTTTATGTAGAATTTCTGTGAACAATTTCCTCTCTTTCTCCGCCCCTCGTTCCTGAATGCAATGGAAAGCCAAGCCATGAGGAACTGTTTTAAGCTAAAAAGGAAAAAAAACAAGAACATAAAAACTACATACCTCAGTGGAGAGATGGAAGGGATTTGGAGTGGTGTTTCTAGGAATAGTCTTGTCGTTTTGAGGTTCAGAATTAAGGGAAAGCTGAAAAAATAGAGAAAGATACAATGAGAAGAAAATGAGGGAAGGATGGTAAGATTATAGTAAGAAACATGACAATGTTAGACCTTGTCAAACAGCATATCAGCTACATTGGCTGGAGGTGGAATTCGTTCATCGGTGGCAAAATGAAATTCTTGAGGCACTGTCACCTGCCTCTTTGTGTTGCAGAACATCCCCAAATCTCCTTTACTTTCAAAAATCTACAATTTGAGGAGGAAGTCAGCAACAAGGGAAAAACTAGAGACCAAGAGTTTTCCTGTATAGTGTGATCGGTAGGTGGCTATCATTACCTTCTTATTCAAAGGCCTTGCCTTAAATTTGGGAACTTTTTCGAGTTCTTCCTTTTCCATTTCTTTGGAGCTTCTAATCCTTGGAGGTCGAGCTCTTAGTGATGTTTTAAGAACAGGTGACTTTGGGGCTGTAAGATGCGACGATTTCCACTGATGACTCTGCGATGAATGAATTGCTATATTCAGTAATTTAAACAAATAAATTTGTTTTTTATCAAGTGATTACAGGAAGCACTCCCTGTACCTGAGTAGATTCTATCGATCCAACTGTTGATGTTTCCGCATTTTGATTTGCTCGTGCCATAGTTTGCAAATGAAATTCCTGCAGAAGTAAGATACAAAATTTATATCGAATTTACGCTGAAAATTATGACTTTGGCAATCTATATGATACCTTAAATTCTGGAAGTTGAGGTATACTCTTCGGTAAAGTTGGTAGAGTTGGAACTTCCAATATCTGTTGCAAAATATTCAAGATAAAATTGGAAGGTAAGATCAAAAGATGCAGTTAAAAATCGCGAAAGGGGTGAACAATGTCTAACATGAGGTACCTTTTTGTTCAACGGGCGAGCCTTAAACTTTGGAATTTTGGCCATCATTTCTTCCTCTTGCTCAGCTGAACTCTTGACTCTTGTTGGACGAACACGTTGAGCTGTTACAAATTCAGGTTCTTTAGGCCTGGTCAATATGAGCTTATGCTTCCTCTGCATCTGTCCAGCTGGATCATCCTGGAAAATGAAAATACTTTAGAAGAAGTGTAAAAGTAAAAAGCTAGTTAATATTCAAGTAAAGCTCCAGTGACTTACATGTGTAGTAGAACTGCTCATGCGAGGCAGTGACATCTCCCTGGTGCTAGATTGGAACTTTTTCATCATTTCTGCTATCGAAACGAATGGGGCAACTGGTTCCCGAACATACATCTTAAGAGGAGACACAAAGTTAAGTTAGAATCACAACACCCAAATTTGTGAAGATTCCAAAACGCAAGTAAAGGAAAATGTCGTCATGCAAACCTTTCTATCCTGTTTATGAACTTCGGCAGTCGAAGAGAACAAGGTGGAACTGCTGCTAGCAATCCCAACTTTGGTTTTGTGAGGCAGATTCTGGGGTTTGACATTGAGAATCTACCATGTTCGGAGGAAAGGAGAAGCACGGTCAGCTAAAAAATGAAATATTATGTATGTCCCGAATAAGATCTGAAAGATAAATTCACCTGTCTGGATTTTCCGCCTTCTAGTTTCTGTCTTTTTATAGCTTGGTTTTCTTGGGAAAGATTATGTGCTCCAACAGCACTTTTCGCGATTGTTTGCCTACACATCAAAAGCAATTCGTTATTTCTATCAGAGCAAACTTTTTTGGAATGACCAAACAAAAAAATCAGCGCTAAGAAGCTAAAACCATGAACTTACTTTCTGACACTAGCTGGATTACTACTCTTCTTCAACTGTGACTGTTGCAGGTGAGCTTTTGACTTTAATGCTGAAGGGTTTCTAATAATGCTGGCAATCTTTTTAGCTGTCTGTCGCTTCTTGGAATCAGTCTTCTCGTCACTCTTCTGAGATATCATCGGTGGTGCAGGGGTGCTAACTTCTGTCACAAAAAAGGGCATTATTAGATGCATTATCAGCTGACGCGGGGGGAGGGGGGGGGGGGGAATACAAGTGACAAAGCCAAATGATAACGCCTTCAGTATAACCAACCTTCCACATTTGACAGCTGCTGTACAGATTCCTGCTAGTAAATAAAACCAAATTGAGAAATAGATCCCAGAAATAGTGATAAAAGTGCTGTGCCTGCAAGATGTGGATACATACCAGATTAGCAAGACTGCTACCAGATTCTTTGGTAATCTCTGTTGGCATAACCTCTACCTTACTTCCAGAAGAAGCAAGCTCAGCTGCAGGTTCTTCAATCTCATTCGGCATTACAGCTACCTTACTTCCAGAAGAAGCAGGCTCAGCTGTGTGTTCTTCAATCCCATTTGGCATTACCTCTACCTTACTTCCAGAAGAAGCGGGCTCAGCTGCGCGTTCTTTTATCTTATTTGGCATTAGCTCTACCTTACTTCCAGAAGAAGCGGGCTCAGCTGCCCGTTCTTTAATCTCATTTGGCTTTACCTCTTCCTTACTTCCAGAAGACTTGAGCACAGCTGCAGGTTCTTCAATTCCATTTGACCTTACCTCTTCCCTACTTACAGAAGAAGAGGGCTCAGCCACAGGCCTGTTTCAGATAAACAATGAACAATCAGTACATTTTGAGTAGGAACGTGATGTCAAATGAAAGGAATATGAATTCGCGTCAAATTCATCTTAATCAGTAGACCTTGCATTGTCCTGCAATTCTTCGTCTTTTGTAAAATCACATAGGCTCTCAAGTTGAATTGTTCTAGCACTCTTCTTGATTCTTTGCATAAAAGCTGCCAAAGACAAAAAAAGAAATAGCCAATCAGAATTTCTTCATCAATTTTGCAATGTCTTGAAATAGAAAAGAAATCATCTGACAGATGAAGCAAGGCAAATATTTCTCCATGTTCATCTCTGGTTGCATGTCTAAGGTCTCAAAGTAGTAAATTTCTGTTCATATAGGAGTTGAACAACTCATTCTCTGGTCATGTTTGTAAAGGGTTGTATGAAAATGCTGCCAAAATCAGGCAATCAATTATGTCCAAGGCTTAATGCTGGTGAGACACTGATACTGAACAAGTATTACTATTTGAAAAGAGGGTCAAAGAATTCTTGAAATTGACACGAGGGAAGCAGGACAGGGCCAGCAATGGATTTGGAGGTAAGTTTGGAACCCATGCTAAAGTGAATCTCTACACTCTAGCCAATTCTCAAAGAAGTAATACATAAACTTCCTTTCATAATAGATAAAAATTGATTGGATTGGAGGGAGAAGGATGAATTAGAGCAACAAAGAGCTAAATCTCAGTGGATCGTGGCAGCAACTTCACTCTACCACTTACAATACTTGTCTCGCCTATTTAAGTCACTCACAAAGCATTCTACCGCTACTCTATGGAAATCGTACTTCAAAGTTGACTCATTCCCTCCCTCTCTCCCTCTACCTAACCGTAAGGCTATAAAAACAATGGTAAGAAAAGTCTTATTTCTGGCATAAATACTGCATAAGCCAACACAGAGATAACCAAACATCAACCTCACATTGCAATTGATACTTTTTTTCTGAATTGCACTCAACAACAGCAACACAGATGGTTATCAATCTACATTGATCATATAAAATGAATGATACACCCACACTCCCTTAAAATTAAACAAAATATCCCACAAATGAACTAAAATCTTATAATCTCCATTCAAATTTCGGCTCCATCAATCCAAACTACTCTTATGAATCTCTTTTTCTGTATCATTCAAAATTATAACCCTAAAATTTTGAAATTATGATCAAAATACAAAACTACGTTAATTGGGAAAATATACACACTATTCCATCTACCAAACCCTAAAAAAAAGTGTGAAAACCCCAAAAATCACAATCGATTGAAACTTGAAAGCATTAAAAGCAATAAAATTCGAAGTAGACAGACTTACGAGAAGGAGCATAGCTAATTGAAATCTCGAACCATAATTCAGCCTTCCGCTTATCCTCATCAGTCTCTCCATTGATGAAGTCATAGAATCTCGGTGCCGAGAACTCATAATCGTCATCCATAACAACTGAGTTCAAATCCGCCATTTTCTTCCACTTTCACAATATCTCTGCAACAAAATGATGCGAATCGTTTTCCTCTGTACTCGCGATTTCGCGAGAAAAAAGAAAAGGAAAAATTGATTGATTCTTCTCTGTGTCTTCCCAAAAATGAAAAGAACAGAGTAGCAATTTGGGATTTACTTAGAGATTTTGAATGTAACGGTCGAATTTTTTGAATACGAAAGAGCTTCAAGTGACTTTTGGAATGTGCACTACTACTGTATAACGGCTAGTAGAAGGGAGATTTATGTCCTAATATAAAAAAATATTTTTTGAGTTTATGAAAATTGTTATTAATATTTATATTAGGATAAGTTATCTGTGTTATCTAAACCCTAGTAGAGAGGAGAAGGTTCGTGACACGGGTTCAATATTATTAAAAATTGAAATTATTAATATATTTTTGTAAAACAATAATATCAAGATTGTATATTTGTTTTTCATTCAAACGACTAAATTTAAACTCTTAATTATTTAAGTAGTATAACATGAGGAAGATATTACATGATTAAGTTTATTTATATTTTATTCAAATAAAAATAAATAACTACTAATGTTATAATCAAAGTCTAAACTCTTAATTATTTAAGGTACATAGCAAGAGGAAGATATTTTTCAAATCTTAACATTGAAAAACAACTTAATTTTTTATATTTTTCATTTTATTTGATATCATATCATTATTTCATTTTTTTAATAAAAGAATTTTTTAAATAATTTACCCTTTTAATTTCAAAAAAAAAATTAACACAACACTTCAAATTAAATATCTTCTTACCCAAAACTAATATAAAACTAATCAAAATCACAAGATCCTATTATTTTGTTGCCTCTAAAATAATATATCTAGTTGAGAAAATGCTCAGCAAAAATTACAAAGAACATATTATTTTACATGTTCAATTTTACTTGTCATGTTTTACTTTGTGAAAGTCAATTGATTAACTAATCTCTAGAGGTATACTGCGTCTGATTATCAATAAAAATTTATCAATAACTCACAGACTATTTTTTACACAGAAATTTCTTCAAATAAAGAAAACATATTGTAATTACGAAATCAATAAAAAGAATAATTTTTATCTATCAAAATTGTGAATATATAATAATTACATATTTTGATCCTTTAATTTTTCTCTGTTAAAATTCACTTTATGACACGAGGATAAATTAGTATTTTTCTCGAACATAAGATGATATTGAATATTCCCTTAATTCTTCTCTCGTAAAATATTCTTTATAATTCGAACATTGTTATTAATGTTTTTTCTTTTATGTATGATGAGTTTAATCTCATCACAATATATTTAATCAGCGAATGGACTTTACTATAATATTTGATGTCTTAATTTATTTATAAATATCTCAATAACTTATTAAGTAATAACATGATAAAATTATTATATAAAAATAAAAGATAAAAATTTTTTAAGGGAAAAACGTCTGATATACCTCTCAACTTTGTCATTAAGAGCTGATATACTCCTTGTTATGAGAGTGACTCATATATGCCCTTACTTATAAACAAATGGTTCACATATACCCCTTTCCTCTAACGGAAATGAAAAAATAATTTTAATCTGATTTTTTATTATTTTTTTCTAAAAAAATAATCCCATATGAATAAATTTAATCCTCGTCAAACATATTTTTTTTGATTTTTTTTGTTTCAATGACTAATTTAAAATTATTATTTTGATTATCAAATTTATTTATGTTTCACTAAGGTTTTTGTAAAACTTATTGTAGATAACCAAATTTTTTCTTCGAATACAAAAATCAAATTACAATATAGACAAAAAAAATAGTTTAAATTTTTTTCTTTAAACTAAGGAATGAAAGAAAAAAATAAAATAAGAATAAGAAATTCAAATAATTATAATAAAAATAAAAAATAATTTATGTATAATAAAATAAAATATACCTTGAACTTTGACAGAAGAATCATATCTACCCCTAAATAATTTCTTTTAAAATTAAAAGTAATAAATATAAATTTAATATTTTTTAAACTTCCGCTAAATTAATGAAGGGTATATGTGAGCCATTTTGTAACGGCAACGGTATATGTGAGCCGTTTGTAGAACGGTAAGCGCATATATGAGTCACTTTCATAACGAGGGTATATCAACTCTAAATGACAAAGTTGAAAGGTATATCAGACTCTTTTCCTTTTTTTGAATAAAAATTAACCAAACTTATGACATATGTTGATTAATTAATAATGGATATATTGATAAATATGTATATGTATAAGGGATATTTTAGTTTTTTAAAAAATAATTTTCTATTTACTTTTTTTAAAAAAAAAACAAAAAAATTTAACTTCTTTTCAACAGCAGAAAATATTTCTGCTTCCATTTAAAAGCAATTTTAAACATCTGTCAAACATATAATTTATAAGTTTTTTAGAAATAAATGCTTTTAACCTCCCAACAGCAAAAACAAACTCTTACTAAAATATATTTTAATATATTTAACCTTTTTTAATTTCTTAAATTTCTTAAGAGAATTCCAGTAACCTCATTTAATTTTTTACTTAAATAGAAAATTTCTTCCTAAGAAAGAAAGAAAAAAAGTTTTTTTTGCAACAGATTGCAATAATAAAGGAAGACTAAAACTAATAAAAACAATTTTTCATTTATTATGCATTAAATATTTACTCACCTAAACTGAATGATAATTGAACTAATAACTGTACTTATAGATTATATATAGTTCCATCAGTGACCATAATTAGAACCACTAATAAAAAATTTTAAAAAATTATATGGCAATCAAAAATCAAGCAATTGTATTTCTTATGGTCATAGTCATGGCAGTGGAAATTCCACTGCCAGGTGTCGCCACGTCAATATTGGACTTAACGCCTCAAAATGTGACGTGTCATGACGTGATTAATTACTTTGCGTATTGTCAAGAATTTGTCGATGGAAATGAAGACGATCCAACGCCTGTGTGTTGCAACAACTTACATATAATGAACGAAAAGGTAGGACAGGAGGAGAGAGGGGCGCGAAGATACTGTTATTGTATTGAAGTATTCTGTGATACGTTTAGCCAACCTCATCCTCCTTATCTTGCTTCAAGGATCGAAGATCTTGATAAAAAATGTCATATTCATCGTAGTTTTCCCATCTCTGAGCATATGGATTGCACAAAGTACGTTATTTCATGATTATCTCTCTTCTCCCTCTAAATTTTATACTATATGTTAGTATATATTTTCTCTTTTTAAAATTTATGTGGCTTAATTTAGTTAGATTCAAAATATAAGAAGAAAATAAAGATTTTTAAAATTTATGGTATCTTTTATTTATTTACTAATCATCATGAGTAACAAAATCACTTATTTTTTCCAAAATATATTTTCAGTGATGCCAAACACATCCTTAAACATATTGTAAATATTGTGTGGTTATATAAGTTTCATCAAAATAAATATATGTCATTCATTTTATTTTTAAGGAAATATTTTCTTTTAAATTAATGTAAGTATAATTTTTTCATATTTCTTTGGGAATGTAATGAGTTTGGAGCCTAAAGAGTATAAAATGTTAAGAAAAATTCTAAAACGGTATATGAATATTTATTTTAACCAAAAGGACAAAATCGCTGGAAGGGCAGCGATTTCACTAGCTGGAAAAAGTAAAATCGTTGCCTTAGCAGCGATCTTCAAAACAAATTTTTGTTAATGATTTTTAATAAATTGCTACCTAATCAGCGATTTCTTTAATTTTTTAAATTATTTATTTTTTAAAAAACAAACTAAGCGATTTGTCTCCAAATTGTTTTTTATTTTTTCCAATCAATTTTTTAAACTTTTTTTTCCAATTTTTAAAATTAATTTTTTTAATTTTTTAAAGAAATTTTAATTTCTACTACTTATTCCAAAATAACTTTTTTTAATGATTTTTAAAATAAGTATCAATCTAAATTTTTCTAAAAAATTGATTTAAAAAAATATAAAAAATATTGGAGACAAACTGCTGCTTAGGGAGCGATTTATTATTCTTTTTTTAAAATTTTAAATAAAAAATTAAGGAAATCACTGCTTAGGGAGCGATTTATTAAAAAAATCATTAAAAAGATATATTTTAGAAATCGCTGCCAAGGCAGCGATTTCTTTTTATCAAATTTTTTTCGACGACAGAAATCGCTCCTCTTCTAGCGATTTTGCCCTTTTAGTTAAAATAAAAATTCATATACCGTTTTAGAATTTTTATTAATATTTTATACCTTTTAGGCTCCGAACTCGGAATGTAATACTAATACTAACTTTTTTTTTTCTCTCTCATTTTTTTTTTGCAGTGTTTAGTAAGTAAACATTTAGCGGTGATGCAAAATATTGCTTCTTTTTTTTTTTCATGTTTTAGATATTATGTAATTATATTATATTATAAGAAAATATGTATGGATAAACAACTAATTTATTAAAAAAAAAAAATGGCCCCCCAAATCCATGAATACTAATTCCCAATTCCCATTTTCTTTTTGTGATTGATCATGAAAAGATTGCTAAAACTATAAACAAAGTTCTAATTATGAATTATGATACAAGATAATCACAATTTTTTATAAGCAATATAATAAAATAATTACAATCCAAATTATTTAAATAAAAACATGATTGATACAATTCAACTTTATTGTGCAAATTCTTTTGAAAATTTATCAATAGAGAGAAAGACATAAATAAATAGTATTCGTAAGTTGTAATTGTTCAATTTCGACATAAATTTAAATTTAGTGTAACTTTAATGAAAAATAAAAAAAGTATCTATTAAATACTTAAACTTTTTAAACCTTTTTTTTTGTTACGGTTAAAATTTTTTTTTTTTTATTACATTTAATTTTTTACTTTTAAAAATGTTTACTAAGCAAAAACAAATAAGTCAATTAATTACTACCGCCACCTTCATCGAAGAACACAACTTCAATTAACAAATCAACTAATTACTTATACTTTTAAGTAATTATCTCATTAAAAGGATCTTAAATATCTACAAATATTAAAATTAGTATCAACATTTTTTGGATTTCAATTAGATTAATTATGTTTTTTTTGCTTTGAACAAAGGAAAACCAATCTTTAACAACGTGATTATTAGTCAGGGAATCTTGCTAATCTAGGTATAATATGCCAATTTAATTGTCATTATACCATCAGAAAAAAATTAATTATCAGTTTATTTAGGTGGTAGTTATACATATAAAAAATTATACTCCATATGTATCGTAATAGTTTGTTCATTATTGACTTGATAAGCCTATTAAGAAATAATAAATTCATTTAGAAATACATACATTTTGTTTCAATTATTTTCTATTATCACCTATTACTTAAAAAATCTCCAAAATATCTTATTTTTTAATATAATTGAGTTAATATTTAATGTATTTAAATTACATGTTATATATTAGAGCTAATTTTTAATGTATCCGAGCTAGTTTTAATTTATTTACTTTTCTAAAATCCATTCAAATAGGTTGTTTCTTTTTTTCAAAAATAAAATAAAATTCTTTACTCGTAGTTCTTCACAATTTAAATCAATTATTAAACTCAAAGGTTTTTATGTTTGTAACGAATCTTTGTTTTCCTTTTAATTAAAAAAACTCAAAATTTCACAATTGCATTATAAATTTCGTCTCATTTAGAAAATTCTTAGGAATATAAATGTAAAACAAGTATGGTAAGGAAAGTAATTTTCGAAAGGTGAATTAAGAAGTTCAAATAAATTCATACATACTATAAAAGGAAGTAAATATAGATATAGTTCAAAATTTATGTGCTTATACTTTCTTATCAACTATAATACAATAATATAAATTTTAAAATTTTTAATTCTAAATATTAATTTGATCAAACTCAATTTAATTTAATTAAACTTTTTTAATAAGATGATAATATAAGTAATAAAAAGTGAATTGGAGCCACGTGTGAAAGGCATTATCCTAATAGAAATTACGAGTAAAAATACTAATTTCGTCACTTTATAGTAGAATTGTTCAAAATTGATAATCCGAATTGAAAAAAGTAATTTGTTTATCAGTATTGAATTATTAATTTAACTATTTTGATAATAGATTTTTTTTGTTATCGGGCTATTGCTTCTTAACGGTTTGATTTTTTTTTCCTAACGGTTAACCGACAATTTATAGTAGATTAAATAATTATATATATATACCATTTTTTATATGAAGTCCTACTCGACTTAAAGTTAGGTTTCCTACTTTATTTTTAGTTGTCTTAAACACTTGGTTATTCTGCAACGTAAAAGTTGTTTGCTTTTGAGCATAACGTAACTTGTGAACTCGTGTTCATGGTTTATTTAAATATTTAATATTTTTTGTGTCAAATTTTAACAGTTAAACTCACAATTAAATCGATAACAATAAAAAACGAATAAATCAATATCTTAATAGCTCTAAAATATTTTTACAAACTAATAATCAATAAATCAAATCAATAAACTTTAAAATCGAACCGAACCAACTGCGCATTCATAGTCACGTGAAATGATACTATTTTTTTCATTTGTATAAATGTGCATGCCCTTCATTAGTAATAATTTGAAGAAAAAAAAAATGGAGAACAAATTGAGCAAATGGGGTTTCAACAATGGCGATTCGAAGGAGAAATCTTTGTTTTCAATTCGATCAGTACTTGAAACAATAATGGAAAATCTCAAAGAAGACGATGAAAGAGTAATGATTCATCTGGGTCGAGGTGACCCATCTTCAATCCCCTGTTTTCGAACTTCTCCGGTAGCAGAAGATGCCATTTTTGATGCTGTTAGATCTGCCAAGTTCAATGGTTATGCTCCTGCTGTTGGAATTTATCCAGCAAGGAGGTAAAGCTTTTTGGGGGTTATTTAATTTGTTACCGTAAAGTTTTCAATTTTTGATCTTGCATGGGTTTAAAAAGCTTGTTTCTTTTTTGTTTTTTTTCTTTCTGATTTTATCACATTGAAGTTCAAAATTTGTAGTTTATTAATATTTGATTGCTTTTGGACCTTTTTTTTGGTGAGTTGATGGTTTAACCTATATAAGGTTTGCGTATACTTTATCCTCGTGATGCACCATTTTATTGGGGCTACTAATATGTATGTTGTTGTTATCTATTGTTACTTGTTGCTTTATTGGATGTGTTAATCATGCCACTTTAGTATCGTTATTTTGCTTTCTAGCATTTTTTTGGGTAATGTGTATTAGGCCGAACGTCTATTGAAAACAACGTCTCCACCACCACGAAGGTAGGGAGGGGTAAGGTATGTGTATATTCTATCCTCTCGAGACTCCAACTGATCGGTATTTTGATGGGTGGTGAGGAGATATTCATTTGAGTGGATGTAAAAGCTTGTTCCTTTTTTGGTATTTATCTGATTGATATTACTGCATTTAAAATTTGTCTTTATTCAGCAAGTAAGTAAACTTGCACTTGTAGGATAATGGGTTGTTGATATTTTTGATGGTTGGTGTAGAAATTTTTCTTGTGTGGATATATAAGCTTATACCAGTAGTTGTAGCATTATTATTGTAGTTTCTTTATACGTCGATTTCTATTACGATTTGGTATTTCTTGTACCTCGATTATACGATTATTTTGTTGTAGATACTGTTGCTTGAATGCTTTGTTATGCTATCTTTAGTTTCTTTGTCGTGGTTTCTTCACTTGTGTTATTTTTTTTTTTCATGTATTCTTTTGTTACTACGTTTTTTCTTGAGCAGAAGGTTTATCGGAAACAATTACTCTACCTCCCAAACCCCACTCGTGGGATTACGCTAGGTATATTGTTGTTGTCGGATAGACAAGCTTATCTATTTTTTTGAAGAGTGATTTATCACATTGCAATTTTGTTGCTAGTTGATTCATTTAATATTTTATTCCTTTCCCATATGTCTCTTCTGGTTGCCTATCTGGTTTTAGTCGTTTTGAACATTGTTTCTCCATTATCTTGATGGAGACTTTCGTGCTATCAAATGAGTTTTTACTTGCAATGTCTGCATAAAGTATACATTTTTAAGCTCAAATTACCTCAAACACGTTTCCCTTTTACATAATATTCATGTTTATTACGAGTTATAATGATAATCACATTATAAGTCTAAGGAAGCAGTTTCTTCTAAAGACTGAAGGAGAAGTTAGCTTGAGTAGAATTTTTCTCGTAGTCTTATTATAGACTTCTTGTCATTTATTTTGGCGTAATCATCATGAATGCGGATGATTAGGTCTCATCAAGTTTCTTTCTAATGTTAAGAAACAAAGCTATTTGTTGATGCCAAAGACATACTCTGATAGATGCCCATTTTTTCATCTGCTGTGATAGGTCGATCGCGGAATATCTCTCTCATGATCTTCCTCACCATGTATCACCGGATGATGTTTTCCTCACACCTGGTGCTAATCAAGCGATTGAAGTTGTCATGTCAGTCCTAGCTCGCCCCGGTGCCAACATATTGTTCCCTAAACCAGGATATCCATTTTATGATGCTCGTGCTGCGTGTAGTAATCTTGAGGTCCGCCATTTTGACCTTCTCCCAGAAAAGGGCTGGAAGGTTGATCTTGAAAGCGTAGAAGCGCTCGTTGATGATCACACCATTGCCATAGTCATCATTAATCCTGGAAATCCTTGTGGAAATGTTTTTACGTCTGAACACTTGCAAGAGGTAGGATTGACCTCGATATTGATGACTACTGTCACTCTCTTAAATCTCATAGTTCATATAACAAATCTCATTGGCCTAATTTTTTCCGTTGTTTATTTTCACAATGGAGATTGCGGAGACAGCAAAAAAGCTAGGAATCCTTGTGATTGCAGATGAAGTCTATAGCCACCTATGTTTTGGTAGCAAGCCTTTTGTATCAATGGGAGTATTTGGATCAATAACTCCAATTTTAACTCTCGGGTCAATATCAAAAAGATGGGTTGTTCCTGGTTGGCGGCTTGGTTGGATAGCAACGATTGATCCTAGTGGTGTCCTTAAGAAGTCCGGGGTTTGTATCATATCATTTTCTTCTCTTTATTTCTTCTCTTTGCTCTGTTAGAATTGAGAAGAACAAAATGCTAAATTACTGCAGTTCGCCAATTGGGAAATATGTAGATCTATGCAACGCTTAAAACTGAAAGTTGTGTAATCACCTGTATAGATATCTAATGAAGTTAAAAGAACATTTGCCTGCAGATTAAGCCTGAGCATCTCGAGCATGTCAATTCCTTCATGTGATTGAATCTTCTGTTGTTTTTTCTTTTCAGATTGCTGAATGCCTTCAAAATTATCTTGAATACAGTGCTAATCCTGCAACTATTGTTCAGGTATTGATGTACGTCATTTTCCTATGATCAAATCGGTCATACACATAATTAAGTCTATATAACAACAAACTATGGGAAAGAAGCTATAGCTTTTGCTTATGCTTACCGGTTTAGATCCTCTAAAGGGAATGATCACATCTCATTCTGCGGTAAAGAAGTTCTGATTGGGCGTGTTTGACAATGTACAGGGAGCAGTACCTCACATCCTCGAGAAAACGACCAAGGAATTTTTTTCACACATCAACAATGTACTGAAGGAAGCGGTCGATGCATTTTATTCCAAAGTTCAGGAGATACCTTGCTTTATCTGCCCGGACAAACCAGAAGGAGCTATGTCCATGATGGTGAGGACTTAACAAACACTTCGATTTTGGTCCTCTAAATCTAATGCTGAAGATCTTCAATATCTTAAACTTTTGATGCCTTGTAGATTAAATTGAACCTGTCATTGCTGGAAGACATAAATGATGATATGGATTTCTGCACTAAGTTAGCTCATGAAGAATCAGTTCTCATTCTGCCAGGTAAAACATCTCATGGTTTCTCAAGAATGAATCTAAACCACTCTTCTTCTTTTTTAAATTTCTCAACTGGTGTCTAGTATCCGCATTTGACCTAGTAAATTTAAACTGGCATGGGAAAGTCCCTCATTGCGGTAAAGCACTCCATTACAAAGGCAATTCCATACCCAAGGCTTGAACCTGGTTGATATTTATGCTCACTCTTGAATTATATAATGTCAAGAAGATTAAAAAAGCTCTGTTACTTTTTTCTTGTCCAGCCAAATACTTGTCATAGGGAGTGTTGTCAAAGGCGAAAAGCTTTAAAAAGCGCAACTCAGAAAAAGTAAATATGCATATGTAATGCAAGAAAAAAAGTAGCAACTTTATTCATCATGATTTGTTTACAACAACAATATATATCCAGTAGTCAAAGTGTCAAACTCACACACAAAGTGAGTCTGGGAGGGTAGAGCGTACTCAGGACCTTACCCCTACTTCATAGGTAGAGAAGTTGTTTCCAGTAAACACCATAATGCTTTCTTTATATTCCTTTGCCTATTATATCCATTGTTTGGTACTTGGTGATTCAGCAATAGGACTTATGGTCAATGAGGTGCACACCTTATCTTGCCTACACCGAACGCCCCCCCTGAGCTTCAAGACTTGAGCGCGTCTTAACTGAGCCTTTGACACTACAGGCCTTAGGTCTTGGTTTATTTCATTCGTTGTGTTAAGGTTTTCGGTTATGGTTTGATTTATTTCACATCCATCATCTCTCTGCCCCCATTAAAATTGATCGATTTACCTTTTCGAGTTTTACTGAAATGTTTGTAAATGTTACAGGAAAGATTGTGGGACTAAAGAATTGGTTGAGGTTAACTTTTGCCATGGAGCCAGCCATTCTTGAAGAAGCACTTGATAGGATAAAAGTTTTCTACTTGAGGCATTCAAAAGTCAAAGGTTTATAAAACTTTTGAGTAATATCATACTGGTAGCCTAATATTTGTACAAGTACAGATCAATTCATGATTTAATTAAGTTTTATGGATTTAATCGTTAATATTCGCAGCTTTGGATTCATAAACTTCAAATTTTATCCGTAATAACATTAATCTACACATGACCCTATATCCAACTTATTACTTCCTTCATTTTAATTTATTTGTCCTATTATGGCTTACTACGGACTTTAAAAAAATAAAAAAAGACTTTTGATTCTTAAGATTTTAATATATAATTGGAAAAGTTGAAATTGAAGAATTGTATATAAGAAAAGAAATGTCTGTTTTTAAGGGTCCGTTTGGATGGACTTAATAAAAGCAGCTTTAAAAAAGTACTTTTGAAAGTGCTGAAACTTATTTTTAAAATAAGCAGTTATGCGTTTGGATAAAAGTGCTGAAATTACGTGATAAAGGAAAAATGGAAGAAAGAGATGTTAGGGTTATGTGGGTAATTTGGAGATTGTATAAAAATATTAAGGGCAAAAACATAAAAATGTGGTCAACTTAAAACACCTTATAAACTAAAAAAAAACACTCCTACCCCATCTTTTAACTTTTGGCTTAAAATAAGTTTTTTTAACTTAAAATAAGTTATTTTGAGTATTGTCAAACAACTAAATAAGTCAAAAACCTGCTTTTAAGTCAGTTTGACTAGCTTTTAAGCTGAGCTAAACAGACTCTAAATCGACTAAAATAGAATATATCATATAGTTAACAGAGGAAATTTATGTTACCTTTTGCTGTGTGATTAATTACTTTACCTAATCTGATATTTATCGAACTATTCTAATTCAAATCTAGAATATAAAACATTTCCTATTAAAAACGATTTTATATTCTCAGAATTTAAACATAAAACATTTAACAAAAGATAAAAATAATTATTACCATAAGTATACCACCCTATCACAACCATCCATGGAAAATGATACACTGGATTAGCCTACAAAGTAACATAAATGCTTAAATCATATTTCCACCCTATTACATTGTTTGATTTATATATCTATATTTAAATACTTTTTTCTATTTTTAAGATAATATACTTTGAATATGTTATACATAATTATTTATATTATTTTAATTTTATTATATATTTATTATCGAAGTTTTTATAACTAAAATTGAACATATATATCGGTATCTATATATATAGAGGAGCAAATTTCATTCCATCCTACATTGTTGAACATTCTTTTTAAAATTTTACTCGTTCTGTCTCATTTTATTGTCATTCCTATAAAGGTATTAAACATTCTTAATAATTTTTTATTTATGTTTTTGCCATTTCTATTAATTTCTTATCTAATTTTTTAGAACTATTTATTAATTTATGTTATTTAATTTTCAAATAGAAAAAAAAAAGTTTTAAAAAAAAAGGACACTTTCAAAACCCTAATTAGTTTGTTTTTTTATTCACTCTTCTTCTTTTTACTCTTCTTCTATTTTCATTTGGAATTTTGTTTAGGGTTTTAACACATTTCTGATGGCTACGACGGCTACACCGGCGGCAACCAGTACAGCGACAACTTCCGAGAAGAAGAAGCCGGTGTTTGTCAAAGTGGAAAGCCTAAAACCTGGAACACATGGTCATAACTTGACGGTTAAAGTTGTTGAATCGAACACTGTCAAGGCCACCGGCGGCGGCGGCGGCCGTGGTGGCAGAGTATCGGCGTCATTAAATTCTCGTGCTCCACCACGGATCTCCGAGTGCCTCATCGGTGATGAGACAGGGTCCATCCTCTTCACTGCTCGCAACGAACAGGGTATATATTTATACATTTGCATTTCTGCAATTTTGCTTTAGCCTTCAAAATTTTAGTGTTTTTTCTTGTTATTGAGGAAATGAAAGGGGAAAACGATTAATTCTTTTGTGTTTCCCGTTTTATATTGATTCAACTTTTGATTTTTTATTCTTTTTGATGATCCAGTTTAGAGATAGATTGTTGTGTATTAGAATCGAACATGCTCAAATAGGGCGAAATTCATAGAGGATTTGTACAGCTAACTCTAAATAATCTAGAATTTTTGCTGAATTATTGCTATTATTGTGATGGAAAGGGGGGCTGAAGTTTTCCTTTCATTTTTACACGACGAGTCGTAAATTGGGACGGAAGGGAGTTATGTAATTGTGACTTATAAAGCTTGTGATGAGAATGATGGAAGATACATTTGCTAAGATGAAATGGAAAAAGCAAAGGAAACTCGTAAAATCAGACGTCTGTGCTGATGTAGCATTGAAGAATTGAAGAACTTAAAGAAATATGAATGTTCAGTTTGAATTTTCTTGTTTGATAGAGTGGCCGTATTAAATGTTTTTGAAGCATGAGTGTTACTTTTTTTTCTTTGCTCTGTAATTTTATTACGAGTTTTGGTGGCTTTGCTTACTTATTGGAATTCAGGGTTTTATTGTTCTTTGTGTAACTGCTAGTATCTCATGCTGCCGATAAATGTTTAACCTCATTGTGCTGTGGAATAACTTGCTCACCTCATCTTGTTAGGAAATTTGTACCAATGATGATGACCTAGACATTGACCAACTAGTTGTATTTTAATGATTTTCGTGGAGACGTTGAGGTTTGATTATTGGCTTTATATATTCTGGTTGCTGGAAAACTATTTGATTTGTTTTCATGTTAGATTTTATCTTTTATAAACGTAGTGTCTGGTCAACTTATGCACACCTCAACACGTTTCAGGGGTACTTGCTACCTCCACATCTGACCACAAACATGAGTAACTTTGTCCTCCAAGGTTTGGAAAGATGGAAAAAATCACCTAGTGTTTTTTCGTTCGTCGGAAGTTAAACTTTAGCTCTCATGGTTCTCAACCCACTTCAGTGACCAGTAGGTCACACCTTTGGTGATTTCATTGACTTATCATTGGCATGTTAGATTTCATAGACTTATTATTGGCATGTTCATTTCATCGACGCGTTACAGGAATAGGAAGCTTTAGAGATGGAACCCTTTATTTTTGTTTTTTTTGTGTGGGGAGGCATTCATTGCTTGTATAACACATTACCAGTATAAAAGTATGTGGTTTGTTTTTGGCTGGCAAATTCCTTAGAACACTTGTAATTGTGTTTTTGTGTGGAGAAGTTCGGATAATGGTTAGTGATATGCAATCAGAGAAAGGGGGATGTTGTTAGTGTTGTGTTTTGTTTATATCTTCTCTTTGAGATAGTTGTATTGTGATTCTGTGCCGTAAGACACAAAAGATGAGATTGATAATCAATTCAATCAAAAGTAAAGGGTGATTTTATTGAATGTATTATGTTGGAATACTTACTCCTCTCCTCGTACATGCAGTTGATTTAATGAAGCCGGGTGCTACTGTGATTCTGAGGAACGCAAAGATTGACATGTTCAAGGGTTCCATGCGGCTTGCAGTAGACAAATGGGGCCGCGTTGAGGTTACTGAACCTGCTGATATTGCTGTTAACGATCAAAACAACCTTTCTTTAGTTGAGTATGAGTTGGTGAATGTTGATGAGTAGAGGGAACTAATTAATAGCTCGGTAGTTCTAAGTTGTCGAGTCCAATTCTTGTTTTATTTGTTAATTATTGCATTCCTTGAATTTTATATGGAATTTTATGTGCCAGAATGACAGCATTTCAGCCCTTATAATATATTCCCCTACACCATGGAAATGTCTGCCATTGTTTATTCTGTAGGTTTTGTTCTTATTTTTCTGTGTTGCATAAATTTTCAAATTTGGTTCTTTTTTAGTAAATAGAGAACGATGCAAATGATATTTTGTGTACACTATTTAAAGGCGATGTTATAGAAGAATCAAAGACATAAGATTTCCATTTCAATCTCAGTGATGAGTAGCTGTTAGCAATGATATACAAGTGGACAACATTTGTTGCATTAGCTATAGTAAGTTTTGGTCAGTGTTACACTTACAAGGTTAGTTATAGACAATTAAATCTCTGACCTCATCAACGTCTTCTAGTTACAACTCATTTGTACATGACTAGTTATCATCTCTGTACTCTGGATTCTCCTTCAATATGACAAAGCCTTCAAGAATGGGCGAGAGTGGAATGTACCTGTGCATTTGAACAACAATATTAAAATTCAGTAGACAAAACATGCACTTATCATTCACACAACACAAAACCCAAACCCAAACAAGTAGAATACTTTTCTGTTGCAAGCTCGGCTCGTTCCCCAGCACCAAGGAGAACTGGGGTCAAGTGTGTCTGAGAACCAGTAATCGTCATTGGTCGACCAGCCTGACCTAAAAGATCAACAGCTTGCCCAACTCGAACAGGCACTGACAAAGGTTTAAACTTCTCATCCACAGTCATAAGCATCCTTGGCTGCAAACACATGAACGATTAAACAGAACTTGTGCTAAAACCACAGCCAACCAAAAGAAGGCAAAAGAAACAGCAAACCTGCATCGCCAGTGTCAGAAAATAAAGCAGATAGTGGTATTTCCCCAAGATAGTAGACCTCATATCAAGACACATGTGGACCATAATTATCAGTCCAGCTAGTGCAGTCCTGGAACAGTTCAAAATTTAAGACCCAAACATATTGAGGGTTCAAAGTTACACAAAAACACGGGTAGCTCATGAAGCATCGGGTTTAATTATACATGTCAATTTTCATTTTAGGTTTAAGATAACAATGTGTTAAAAGGGGACAATGTACACCTAAAATCCAGATAGGTGATATCTTGTTACAGGACTTCTATCAATTATTATTACTATTAAATATATTTCTAAAAAGAACTTATTTATATATATTAAAGTATAATAACTTTTATTTTTATTTGATGTCAATGCTGACATGAGTTGAGCTGTAATGGAACAGCGTGAGGATTCATTCAGCTGATCCCAGTTTGTTCAGGACTGAGACTTAGTTGTTGAAGATAACAAATCTAAAGAAACAGAATATAACAGATCTTTAGTGGCACTTCTCTGTTTATCTACGCTTGTTCACTTACAAAACAACCAACCTCATTCAAAAATCAAATTTTTTAACTAGGGAAGACACAAAATATTTCAACTCAAATTGTATGTTTAGTAAAATAAGCATCTAATGGACTTGCATAATGGTTTGGAGAAGAATACTTTTCTATAGAAGAACTTACGGAGATAACAAAAATCGTTCAGAATGATATGGTGAGAGAGTTATCAAGCCCTTCCCTAAATGGACAAGACCTTGGGCAATCCGCACCTACAGAAGTAGCAGATGCCAATGATTAGAGTAAGTGGGTGAGTAAACACAAGGATATGGACTTGTCACAAGAGAATAACTGATTTTTTTTCTTACACAGAAAAGAAGGCTGGAATATCTGCGATGGCAATTGGACAGGTAACGCAGCATGCCAGCTATCCGAGCATTGTTGGTTCCTGCACCTATCAATCCCAAGGAAATGGTAGCAGCCTGTATAATTTAGAGAAGTTTTCAGATATAACAATCCAATAGCAGCACAAATAACTACACTCATCCAAAATACCATGTCTACTTTCTTTACCATTGCTACTTCAATGTCTCTATCACGACTAAGCCTTCTCAGAGTGTCCATGACATTAACCTGTCCAAGCCAGAACCGGGAAAAAAATATGTTACCAAGAGTTAAGCAGAAGTAAAGAGAAACAGGCATCCCACAACTTGTCAATAGAAGAAGTAAAACCAGAACATTAACACAGAAAAGAAGTGAGGAAAGAAATTTAAATGGAAAAAGAAATCTGGTGTATAGATATTTCAAGATATCATTACCTTTGGATTTGATATACAGAGGAGGCCAAGAGCCAATGGAACTGCTCTTCTGATATTTTGATCCCCATACTGCAAAAGATGTTCTAGTGAGCGTATTGTCATCTCAATCCCCAACTCTTCAGACATTGCAACCATCGCAATACCAAGGACAGCTGGTCCCTGAAAGCTTTCACCTTTTACAAGATGTCGACCACATTGACCAAGAAAGTGTTGGACCTAGAGAAGAATAACAGTCAGCAATTGCAATTATGAATCACTTAGAAGTGGAAGGCGGGAAACTTCTAGCACCTTGAGTACATTGCCTGACCCAGCATAGGCACAAGAATGGAGGATCATAAGGCAATGCTTTCTGATCTTCTTATGGAGAGTAGCAGTCTTCAAAAGGTCAGCTATACCCTCAACCTCGTCCTATATGACATGACAAAGGGATACCAAATCAAAATAAGAAGTTATGCAATCCAACAACGTTGAACAGATATTCATATCACCATATTGATATAAATGATAATCTGCACATGTTACAAGAAGTGCAGTTAATTCAGATATTCTTCAGCCTCTTAGAAACTGAGGCATGTAACTTCTTCAGTTACCTGTTTCCCAAGGTATAAAAGACCAAGAGCCAGTGGCAAAAGACGAGCAAGGGGCTCTCCCAATTCTGCCTCACTTCGGTCTGTCAATGCATATATGAGTTCCTGGGCAATGTTACGGCGACATGAACCCACGTACACCAAGCCCAATGATATTGCAGTGAATGCAATTACATCAAGGGACACCTTATCATCTTCAAGTATGTGAATCAATATGCTACTGATCTGAAAAACAGCAAGCACTCAATGTAACATTGTACATATCCATTATAGAGTCTCAAAGAAAAGGTAAAACTTTGTAAACTAAGGATGAACTTAACGACAGGGCAGAAAGTTTTATTCCTGTCTAACCAAAGCCAAAAGAAGAAATAGGAACATTACCTCTTCATTCCGAGCACCTGCATAAGAAAGACCCAGACCCATTATAGCACCTATTCTGATTGAAGGATCATCTTTGCGAACATAATCAGAAAGAAGTGCCAATGCCTGCACAGAGAAAGGAGTGAAATATCAGGATATGAAGATCTATGGAGAGAATTGGTAGACATCAGATAAACATTAGATGAAGAATCTCACTGGATCAAGATCATTCTTGATGCCACAGTTTACAATTCCAACTCCCAATAGTGCCCCAGCAACTACATGGGTGTCAGTACTATGGAGATATTTGTCAAGTTGTGCAAACCCAGAATCGACATCCCAAAGCAGGATCATTCCCTAAATTCGTGAAAGAACAATCAGTAGCTGCAGATATAGGCACTCAACAAGGAGAGTCGAAAGAGTTAAAAGAACCATATACCAAACTTGCTGCAGCACTAGCCTTCCTATGTTCTTTATTTTTGAAAAGCCAGCTTGTAGAGGAACCACCACTTGTGGCCTCTGATGGTACTGTCATCAACTTATCCTGCAGCAGAGAAGTACCAAGAGTTGTTCATGGATACTGATATATAACAAGCTATACAAAATACTGACATATATCTATATGTGCACACCTGTGTATGAAAAATACAATTTGATTCATTTTACCTGCCCAAAACCAGCATTGACAAATGCATTGACAAATGTAGCAGCCAAATTTTGTGTCGCTGAATCGACACTTTGCTCTGCACTAGCTTGGCCATCAAGCAAATGTAGCTGACAAATCGAAATAAGATCTGATTTAGTTTCAATTACACAAAGCTTTCTTTGTGATAATGACTAAGAAACACAGGTAAATTTCTGCAGATGAAATGTTTTTAGCAATGACAAGAGTATCCAAAACAGTTGTTCGAGCATGTGTTCTTTATCTTTGTTCAAATGGCCAAGTCCAACCAAGGTGCAAAAGGAACTGACATAAGCTACTCCCAAATTTATTTTGACCATGAAAAAGGGTGTGTGTGGGGTGGGGGTGAAGGGGGATGAATCAAGGTAGAAGGACTATTTAAAGAAATGAGCAGATCCATCAACAATTAATAACCGGAACTGGATGCTAGCAAAACAATGCAATAATAACATGATCTTCTGTTGCAGAACAAAAGCAGATATACAGGGACTGTAACATATACCTCCAGGACAATGTCAAGCCAATCACTTCAAATAGGGAAATATCGAACAGATGCAACAGTATATGCAAATCCAGCATGATTAGGAGAGGTGTTGTGTACAAGTGTAAACCTTGTATATGTCATCAGGAGTTTTGGGTTCCATGACCTCAATATCACGAGCAAGTGCAAGATACCCTTCACTTAATATCACATTGTTAACAATTTCCTGCAATACTTCTCGATCTTCATTACTCGCACACAACTCTTCATCAAGATAAAATGTTTGACCCTGTGATTCAAAATCGCAAATTTAGCAACTTTGATCTAAAATTAACAAAACATTATCTTGAAAAGACCTGAAGAGAGCCATACACCCAGCAGGGAAAATATGGCAAAATCGATATTACAGGGAACAAAATAAATAATTTAGCAATAGCTCTACTTTTCTTTTTTGACAAGGTAACAGACTGTACATAAATCAACACAGTGCTGGAAGTCAAAATTACATCATTAATCTACATCCAGAAGAGTAAAAACAATAGATGAACACTGAATCCTATCTCATTTTACAAGGATCCTAGGATGTCTACTATAAAAACTGGGTCATCTATATACTCTGAGCTTGCACGAATAATAAAAACACACAATGCAATTCATTTTTAAAATAAAAAGAAAATCCACTTACAGTTCAATGTGTCATTCTCTGATAAGTACTTAGTGGACATTTCACCAGTAATAATAAAGTAGTGAAAAGGCATTGTTAAAACACCTCAGAGATCAAGAATCTGAACTAGAGGTATTCTTCGACCCAGAGAGAAGAAACAGAAAGAAAATTAGGATTCTTCTACATGCTGGAACTGACTAATATAAATAGCACACAATGGAGAACTTACATGACGAGCAAGGATGCAACAGAACTGCGCCTTCTGTAGATTATCATCACATGATGTAAAAACACTCTTTATATTCTGCAAGAGTGATGAAAATCAAAAAAATTACAAGTACTCAGATTTCAGAATTTACAATCTTAAGATCCACTAGTCTCTGACATACGTACTTCAGAGTCTATTTGAAGAATCCAAAAGAATTAGCTAGTAACAGTAAGCAGTGCATACCTCCATACTGTCCATGGCTAATGCAGTCACAAGTGCGAGAGGATACTCCTTACAATTTATGTACATGGCACATGCATAATCAAGTACCACTATTTCATCAAACCTAGGAAGGTATCTGTAAGACAGAAAAAGACATGAGATGTGAAGCAGAGGCTGTAGGCAGAGAAATCAGATGGAAGAAGATTGGTACATACAGAAAAACATTAAAGAAAGTATCATTCCTGCATTCAAAAAGGTACAACATGGTGGTAAGCGTATACCGTCTACAACATGGTAGACAGCAACAAATTGGCCTTAGAGAGGAAAAGGAGCTATCAATTTCTCAAGCAAGAGTGGCAAACGGCATAAGACCATCAATCAGACAGCACACAGTATTAATTGAAATTTTCAAATCCACAATGCTATCTGTTCTCTAAATATTGTCTTCCAAAGGGTACTAGGAAGGGTATCTCAGTATATCAGAGGTTATACTTTAATTCAAACAGAACCAAACCAATTATAATTATTAGACACCATGCTCTGGCCCCTGAGATTAACTCGCTTTCAATTGCATTGTTTTTGGAATCTCTGTAGATGCTTTAATATGAATTGACCATTTTGAGAAAACAACTCATCACCAAAGGTAAACAAGAAAGAATATATCTTAACATAGAAAACCAAGAAAGCTCGTGTGAGAATTCCTTAATTTTTCAAGCATAAATCTACAATCAACTACCTTCAACAATGTAACAGAAGATAAGATCACGTATATGCATGTTCAAGATGCTCAAAGGAGTATATACCCTTTCTGGGATTTTTATTAACTTAGTGATAAACAACACCGCTTGAGAAGCAAATATCAGCATTTGTGATAAAACAGTAAGTCCTAACACATAAGCTGAATTCAACATCTTGGATTCTGGTTAGACAAGAAATACAGACAAGGAGAGTTATAAAGGAAGAGAGAAACGTATAGATTGGCATACAAAGGTTCTTCTAGAACTCATCCCAATCAGAAAAATAGAAGGGATTCAGACATTCAACAATGGATACCCACAAACATGCTCAGAGCCTACTTACTTCGCCAAACTCGTGAGATAAGAGCATGTCCTTTTACAATTGCTGCTATCCACATGCTCCACCAAGAGATCAAGGTCTTCAACCTGGAATTTATGCAACGACGAGTCTTACTAATACACATGCTACCAAATGATGCGTAGTATCAAGAAAGAAAGAGTACCTCGATTAGAAGATCCACAGCATCAGGTTCGGCATTATGCTACATCGCAAAATAAGGTATCAATTGAACATTCTGGCAGAAGTAAAGGGTAGATAAATACATAGAGATTTATGTATCTTCCCAGGAGCACGACATATGGTAGCCAACCTCCTATGCTCTATCTTGCAACTTGTTACAATTGATAACACAAAATCGTATGTGATTATTGATACCTTAAAGTAGAAAGAAACAATTTGTTGCACGGGCACCATAAGATCGTAAAGTGGGCGCTCCTGTTCACTCTGAAAATAATACATATAAAAAGAGCATAAATATAAGCAAGCTAATGAAACTGAGTTATGTCAGAATCATAGAAATATATCTCAAGGCAGGAACTCTTTTCTCTTATCCAAATTCCAAGAAAACACTGGATTCTAGGCCAAGGCACAATGTTGAAGAAACGGCCTGAGGGCCTATCGGAAATAACATCTCTATCTTTACGAGGTAGGCGGTAAGTTTTGCATACAATCTACCCTCCCCAAACCCCACTTGTGGGATTACACTGGGTTATGTTGCTGTTGCACAGTGTTGAAGAAAAATCTATCTTAAAGGAATTCTATATGTAAACATTTGCTGTAATGAAAACACGGATTAGTAAAAACACTAGATACAGTAGTGAGAATAAACATACATTTCATTTTATGTGATCGTGATTGATTGGGCATGGAGTCAAGATTGTTAATTTGACTCGTAAAACATTTTAGTGAAGATGGAAAGCTAAAATACTAGTCGCAAAGGGAACAAAATCGCATTAAAGTTAATATATGAATAATTTAATGAATTCAAAGTCTTGAAAGTGGTGAAAGTTGTACAAATAACATCCCAAAATGGAAAATGTGTTGTATAAATTAAATTGGAATAGATACAGATGCAGAACTGTTGACAGCTACATTCTGTGCTGTATGAACTGTTGACAGCTACATTCTGTGCACACTTTACAAGAACCTCGGGGGTAAGGAACACCGACCTCCAGCCTTACATACTCTTGTCCAACTTCTCTAGCCAAGTTCCTGTCACAAACAGTCAGCAAATAAACAGCAACATCCAAATGCAGAGGGAAACTGATATTTTTTTCACAGATTACAGGCGAAAATGGATATGGAAGAAATCAGAAATGACGAGACACACTTGCATACACATCAAGTAATATGGAGAACAACTAACATCTTATCATTGCAACCAACTACCATCAAACTTTTTTTGACTTTTACAGTCTGCAACAGCATTGGTACAACTAAATATTTCAGGATAACTGGAGTAGAAAAAAAAAGTCTTACCTTACATATTCATGTCCCCAGGAACCAATGTCACCTTGAGATCCCAACACTCTATACTTCAAGCTCTCCTGTAAGACCAAGGAAAATTAAGAATCTCTATTACAGCTAATAAAGATACTTTAGCTCACATCAAAGAGTTAATAGCATATCAACAGAATATATAGAACATACCCTTTCTCCTTCAGCAGACATTGTGAAAGCCAGAACAGAGAGAATATCTGCCAGAAGTGTCTGCATTCAGTGAAGTTAAAATATGTAAAAGTTTATTCAGATATCAGGATAGAGAAGTGCAGGACAGAAGTCAATGCCTTCAAATCAGAATCTGGCATTTTCTCATAAAATCCCTTTAGTGTTCCATAATGGGGACGCAAGAACTTCAGTGGTTTTGTAACCGTCATGGAGATTGTTGCAGTACGTATTTCCTGCCTGCAAAAGAGAAAAGATAAACTCTATAATTGTCAACAACTTCAACAACTTCTGGCAGTTGAAACTCTTTATGTCATGTTATTCTTCTTTTTTTATTTATAAGCTTCATGTCATTCTTCTTTTAACATTTACCTTCAACACAACTCAACAAATGGACATTCTATTGTTGATGTACCACACTTTTTTTTATTAATATATAGTGATATGATACATCAACTATGCATTGACTTTTTTTTTTTAGTATATAGATCGACTCAACATTGTTTTTTGTATTTTAAAATATGTTTACTATGTTAAGAAAAGTCAAATATCTTCTTGTATCTCCAGCTCAACTCAAACTGAGTAATAGAAGGAAAAGAAACAGTATTTTTCAAAATGCCACAACCAAATATGCATAGGTGATAAGTGAGTCTCGTATCCTGATTTTAAAACCCTCAATATTTCAAATATTTATTTGGTCATTGGCTGCAGGTTCTAGTCCATCAAATGTTTTGTACGGACTGTCAAGTTCTAATTCAACAATGTTTTATACATACTTCTTTTGAAAAAAATATGTCTTTTTTCCACCCGCAGAGGTCCAAGGAATAGGTAAATGGAAAGAAATTGCCTAGTTTTTGATTCTCTGCTTAAAATTGTACCCTGGTCTCCAAGGTTTTCACCCACTTAATTAACCGCTAAGCCACACCCTTGGATGTGCAACTCTTGCATTTATGATAATGTACTAATGATACGCAAGTTCTAATCCATTGTTGTGAAAGGTGCTTGCCTTTCGCCTTTGGCGACAAGGCAATGCGAGGCAATATAGCCTATCTGCAGCAAGGCGAGGCAATTAGAAAATGGCGAGCTATGGCCACGAAAAGGCGATGACGAGGAGAGGCAACTGGCTTCACTTTTTTTTAAGCTCTGGTTTAATAATTAAAAGCCATAGTAGGGTTTTTTTGGGTATTTTTGCAAACTTTCACCTTCGCGACCTGCGCTCCTCTTCTCCTCAGTCGCGACCCCTTCTAGATCGAGAGTGGAGCTTCTTCGTGAATCACGACTGCTGCCAGGTACAAGACGAGACCTCTTTTTTTCTTCTGCTTCAGTTCTTCTGTCCTTCTTCTCTACTCTGTTTTTCAGTAGTGAGTGGGGACTATGTCACTGTGCTCTGTTTTCCAGTGGTAATGTAGTAGTGACCTGAGTCCTCTGTTTTCACTTTTTTTCCTATATTTTGAAAAAGAAAAAAAAAATCTTTGTATAATTATTTCTTCCCCACTTAATTTAGTATTGCTTGTCAATTGTCTTATGAATTATTGAGCCATTCAAGTTCTAAACTTTTAGTATCTACTTAGTTTCTGAATTGAAATATTTGTTGATATATGTTATTGCTATTAAGATTTTGGATATTTATATATGCAATTAAAACTTAAAATTTTTGGTATTAATTGGCGCCTTAATTAAAAAAGGCAAGCGGCGAGCTCGCCTAGCCTCATGGCAAGGCAGGCCCTTTTCGCCTTTTGCCGTCCAAAACACTGTTCTAATCATAGGTGTACTTGGCACATCTCCTATGATACTAAGAACAAAAAGAACAAGGGACCCTTCCATATGCTACTAAGTACTACCACTCTTGTAAATAAAGCTCTCATCAATATGATTGTGTACTGATTACACATCTGTCCTAATCATAGAGTGTACCCTCTTCCACCTGCTATTAACACTCTTGCAAAGTAAGTGTGCTAAAGGATTAAATGGAAGTCTTAACAGTCAGTTCACGCATTTATGAAAGATGATAATTGTCCCAAGAGTTTCTTCAAATATAATTAATATCTTCAGAAATTCTTAACACAAATGAAGTGCACAATAACCCTGAGGTTACATTCTACAGAAAAGCTTCATAAACACCTCTTGAGCCAGTAAATACTTAACTACATTTCATCAGTCCAGTATAAGCAAACAAAAATTTGGGTCACTGTCAACTCTGCATTCAAGTATACTATATGAAATTTAAAGAATTATGAAAAGAGAGAAAAACCTCATGCTCTCCAGGGCAACCTTCTGAAGTCCAGGATCTTCCTGAATTCTTTCCACACACTGTTCCAGCTGCTGCTTCAGAGCCAAATCTTCTTCAGACTGAACACAATATCATAAACACAATAAATAAGTATATAGATAAAATAATAGATACATAAGGAAAAAGTGCTGCAAAAGAGTCGGCTAATTGAAGTATTGGGTTTTGTTTCAACTAATTTTACTTCTCCCTGGTTCTATTGAACTAAAATGCCAATCTAAAAACAAGAAATATTACTCCCCCTGTTCTTCAATTTCGGCTATCATCCGTGTCTTTTTGCGCTTTGGTTATCGCATTATTATTTTTTCGTTATTGTTCTTTCCATTATATGTTGTGTACTGCTCTCCATTTCACATTATTTTGTTGTTGTTACTAACCTCATTTACGTATGTCCTTTTCCAAACTGCCTGAAAATGCTTTAATTTAAGCCGTGGGTCTTTTGGAAACAGACTCTCTATATCTACGAGTTTGGGGTGAGGTCTGTTAACATTCCACCCTCCTTATACCCTACTTGGTGAGATTACACTGGGTATGTTGTTGTTGCACTGTTACTTAACTTTTTGAAAACTATACAGCTAATTAAACCATCAAGACAATGTTGCTTGACTATTAAATAGTATCCAAAAAAGACATCAAGTACTAATACTATTTTCCCCATTCCTTTTCTCTTCTTGCAATAACTACTGCTTCTACTTCAGTACTTCACTTATTTATGTATTTCCTTTTTCTAAACTTCTTGGAAGTGCTTCATTTCAAGCAGAGTAACTATCAGAGAAACAACCTCTCTATCTCTATAGAATAAGTATTAAGGTCTGCATGTACTGTTCATAAGCTAATACGGCTAAAACTAACTACAAACATTCTAAACTCACAAATTTGTATAATTAAACTATCAAATAGTATCCAAAATAAAACATCAAGTACTAATCCTTTTTCCCATTTCCTTCTTGCAATAACTCAACGAGTGATAACCTTTCAAAATTGTAACAATTATCGAATAATACTCATTGATACTTACTAGATGTTCGCATTTCTTGTCATTTTTCTTCTTTGAATCCTTGGAGGGAACTTTCACTGTCGCCTCTTCTCCGGCGGGTTTTCCGGCGTCGGCATTACCACTAGAACCGGTACTGTTCGGATTCGGCGTTTTCGACATTCTGCTAAAAACCCTATCGGAAAAAAATCGAGAAGAAAACTGAATTTTCTCTACAGAGATGATTAGCTATTCAAAGTAAAAATGAGCAACAAACAACAAACTCTATACTATTTAACCCCTTATATAAATATTTTGAAAAATAAAGCTTTTCTTTTTCCCCACGCAATTGTTTTTTTTTTTTTACTAATAAAAATATCCTTTCATCAATTAAAAGAAGTTAAATACGCTTCGAATTCAAGTTTTAAGTATGAAATTTTTTAGACAGTTACTAATTATGTAACGTCTGATGGAATTTTTTCTATATCTTTGCATGCATATATAGAGGCGGAGTCAGGATTTTCGAGGTTCAAAAATCTATAGAAATAGACACATGAAGTAGCTGAATAGGGTTCGACATCTACTATATATACATATAGAATTATTTTAATCATGTATAAATAATGTAATTTTTCGTCAAAGAGAATTCAGATGAACCCCTTCGTACAAGATAGCTTCGTCCCCGTGCATACAAGGTAATTTTATTTTAATGTAACATTTCATTGATCATGCAAGAACAAACCTATCGCATTTAATAAATAAATATATATGATGTAATGAATATTGATGGAGGAAAGATTTCGAAAAGAATAGAGATAATGCATAAGTATTCTCTCAACCTATGTCCGAAATCTCAGAGACACACTTATGTTATATTAAGGTACTATTACCCGTGAACTTATTTTATTAATAATTTTCTACCCCTATTTTTTTTACTATTATATATATATTTTTTAGAGATGATTAAGATTTTTTCACCCGTAATAAATGTCTTTTTTAATTATACATACAAATATCAATTGAAATAAGCCTAGGTTACAACTTGTTGAGGTTTATATGAACTCCCTCCGTTTCAATTTGTTTATTCTTATTTTCTTTTAATTATTCGTTAAAAAAAACATGCATATTCTACCAATTCCTCGATTTGAACTTTTTTACAAAATTAGACGTTATTTAATACATTAAGCATATTTTTAATCTAAAATTATAAGATTCAAAAGTCTTTTTTAAATTTTTTTAATCACGTATTAATTTAAAATAAGACAAACAAGGCCTGACCCAATTCCCTTTTAAAAGGAAAAATTACATAAATTAATGCATTTTAAAAAATAATTACTGATTTTAGCGACACTTTTTGTTTATTATCATTTATAGCAATGCTTTGTTAAATCTGTATTATGTATTAAAAGTAAATTATGTATTCAATATATATGAATTATAATTGTTTTTTGAAATATATCATACTTGTTTGGTAAAAAATTGTCACATTGTATTATAAGTGTATTGAAATGTGTGATAAATGTATTATTCATCATTAAAATTTGTATTTTATGTGAATAATAAATTGTTCTTTGTAATATGTATTAAACTTGTATTATAAATGAACTAAAAGTAAACAAGTGAAAAAATAATATTATTGCTATAAATAATAAATATTTTTTTATAATAGTATATTTATATAAGTTTTCCACTTTAAAATATAATCATATATATGGTGTTATAATAAATTATTAGCTATCTAAAAGAGAAGCAAACAAAACAAAGCATAAAACGCGATGCGATTTATGCACAAAAATACTAAAACATTTCCCCAAGTTGCAATTTACACTTTTCAATGTATAATTATGTTTGAATTTTCTTTATTATAGTTTTATGTAACAGTTTACACACATTTGTTTTAGATTAACTTAACGATAATTTAAATGTCTATTTGTATATCGTTAAATATGAATATTTATCACGTAAAATGCATTATCTATTTATTTAATTTTGTGATAATTTAAAGAGAGAATGATCTGAAAAGTATTTCAACTTTGGCCGAGATTATTGTTACTATATCAAACTTTATGGAGGACCTTTTACTCTCTAGAATTATTTAATAGTGTATCTTAAAGATATATATGTGCATATTTGGACACATTACTATTCATAATTATGCAATATTTTTTATGTCTATGTAGGCACATATATATCTTTAAAATACACTATGATATAGTGCAGAAGGGTAAAAGGTCATTTCATTTGGTTTCGTAACAACATTTCGATCAAATTTCAGATATATATTAGACTTTTTTCCGTGTTGTAAATGTCTATTTGTACATATCCAAAATTGAATATGTAATCATCAAATAAAATCAAATTAAATAACTTATTTATGTATTATGCCACAAATAAATTTGTCATGGGCATATAATATTTGGTGTGGATAAGTCTAGACTTTTGAGTCTTGAAGTAGAAAACAACATGGTATATATGAAGTAAGGGTAGAGGGAAAATATGATAATTATTATGGATTTGGATGAATTGAATATCTTTTATTTTACGTATTTCATTAAATATGTATAAATTTTTAATTGAAAACCTAATGAAACTGAGATAGTAATTATCATAAATTTAATATTAAATTTTAAATTCTGACTCCATCTCACGACTTCTCTTATAAATAGAACCACTACAAAGAATGTGGTGACTGGTGACATAATGACATTTATTAGTGACATTTTGAAATAAATAATAGAAACTAAATTAAAGCATTCCTCGACATTTATGAACAAATATCATAAAACGATATTTATATCAAATGATATGAAAATAATGATATTAGGGGCTAAATATGCATTATTAATAGTTAATAACCTATATTTCACATTTAATGTTGAAAATCTAAATCTTTTTGAATCATCTCATCATTCTTTTTATAGGGTAGAGGTCCAAGTTTGCCCTTGAAATATACAACTTAAATCAAATTTACTTTACATAAAAAAAAAAGTCTCATTATTATCATTTTTATATTTTTTTTAGAGTTAACATTAATTGAGAACCTAAAAGAGATAACAGATCGATAAAATTAATTGAGAACCTAAAGAGAATAACAGATCAATTTCGAATTGAACAATTCTTTTTATTCATGCAATAAGCTCTCCCATTTGAAAGGTTATGAATCGGTGATAGTCGAGACGTCAATGATACGATTTAATCGGTCATTTTTAAAATTAGACCTTTTAAAATCATCCTAATCATATTGGTTTCTCTTTGGTATTGGTATCGATACGATTTGGTTATTTCTTGAAGAAACACTTTAGTTCTTCATCAAAAAGATAAAAATGTAAAACCTTAAGTTGTCGTATTGTTTGATATTAAATATTTAATAGAAGTGTTTTGATAGATTTTTTTTGTATTGTTTGATAGAGTATCTATTACAGTATCTTTTAATTTTCAACCTAATTAAGTAAAAGCTAATGAAAGAGCAAAGACTCAAAGTCGCATAGTAACCAGAGGCGTAGGACCTAAATTATATTTATATTTAAAAAATATTTTAAAAATATATTTTATATATTAAATTTAACATGTCGCTGTTAATGTATAAATATATTTACATATATCTAAGATTATTTGGTTCGATTCGAATTCTTTTAGTTTTTTCATAACTTAAAAAGATCACCTCAATTGTTCGATACGATTATATACTTGAATACAAATCTACAATTTTATTAAATTAATTTGATTTCAATCAATTTCAATTAATTTTTCATATTCTTTTGACACTCGGAATTACAGTATAGTGTGGCATAAAATGACCACTCCATGCATGTGTGGCTCTTGTTAAGTTCAGTAATTGTTTTTGTCCCAACCAGACACAAGAACAAAAGAGTACAACAAACCTAAAAAGTTACTAATATAGTGAAATATCTCATAGGATTGATTATTAGTATTTTATTTCATATAAAATATGCTTTGAAATTATAATTCTTATCTCACGTATTACATAGCAAAGACCTTCGAATACTTTTTTTTTCCTTTTTTTCTTTTCTTCATTGTTGATACACCAAGTGCAAGAAATATCGTCGAATTTAAGGATTTTTTTTATAGAAAATCCATGATAAAAAAAACTCGAAATTATTATAAAATCAAGTTGGGGGTATTTTGGTAATCCCTTGACGTTGTAATTCATTCAACACACTGTCAATTGATGGAGGTTTGAGTCCTATGGGAAGTGGCAATTGTGGCTTTGCTAAAACATCTTCAATAGCTGCATCTATGCTCTCATTTGACTGTTAACAACATCAAGATAATATGTCAGAAATCGGGGAAAAAACTAATTTATCGGAAAATTATATTGTATATAAGAGGTTAAATTTTTTAAGATGAAATTCCTTAGTGAAAAATTTTGACTCAAAAGATTTTACCAGGCGTAATGAGTGAGCACACGCTAGTTAGTAAGTAGGCACTCCAACATTAAGAGCGTAGACATCTCAATTAATCTCAACTGACAAGTGAATACTCTAACTTATTTCTACAGTGTTTTATGAAATACTCGATATTGATGTGACATATAAATTATGTAAATGTACGTCTAGATAATTATTTTATACGTTGAAATAGTATTCAAATGACACAATCAAACCAGGTTAGAATGTCTAAATTTGCATATATGACTTTTAAAAACTTATGATAGAGCGATAAAATATTTATGTGACGATAAATCGGAATATAAAGAAGGCTCACGGGATGCAAATCAGAGGCAATTGTGTCAACTTTGATGATGGCAGGGCTTGGTGGGATGCCTTGGACCATGAGAGGTGCTGCAAATCTCTGCATCAAATTATTTTGTCTATATTATAAGTCAAAAAAAAAAGTAATTTTTATATTATTAAATCACATTTATTATATTTATTATAAAATAAAAGAATTTAAGTTTTGGTTAAAATTTTAAATAAATTTTTCTCTTTACAAATCGTATGATCAAACGTCTATTAAATATTAGCAATAATTATTCGATAAAATAGTTACCGCTGATGTTATTGGCGCAGGAAAACAAGGAGTGCCTGGTACAAGAGAATTCGACACCTACAAAATATATTTCAATTTATATAGCATTATTTGATTGAACATGATGAAATTTAATAAATAATTTTCTTGAGATTTATAATACTTCTTATGAATATATATTAATCACACAAATATTATGATATTTTTAAAAAATATTATAACCATATAAATGTTCTTATGAATATATATTAATCACACAAATATTATAATATTTTTAAAAAATATTATAACCATATAAATGTTAAACATGTCATATGATCAATTACAATTTTTAACATTTTATTTTTAACTTAGAATTATATATCGAGTCAAATTAGAATTGAGTAAATCGAAAAAAAAAAGAGAGTAACTTACCCTTTGATAATGTGGATGCCAAAAAGAATTATTTACATGTGGATGCCCCCAAACATGTAAGGGTCTAACATGATGAGCCATGGGTGGAAAACCCATGGTTGGTGGTGCGGGCCAGGGGTTCATCAAAATTCTCTTTCCTCCGCCTCCGGTTGGGGTGGCTCCGCTATACATTTGCTTCCTATGGTTCAAGCTCGCCGCTTCAGCTTCTCTCGCTAGTAAATGTTTTCGATGAGCTCGATATTTCTTCACATATATAACAAGAATTTAAATTACATATAGTAAAAACACGCACAATTCTTACATCATCAAGTCAATATAACTTATTATAGTTGATTTTTTTCTTTTTACGTTATCATATTACGCTTATCTTGAAGATTTATTGTACCTGACCTTCAATTTAATAATACATACCTATATAAACTAAAATTAACTCATACAATAAAATTTAAATGAGATATAAATTTGAAAATCGTTTCAATCAAAACTAATTGAATCATTTTTTTCTTTTTTTGATGTTCGATATTCGTATTGATTTTGATTCTTGTTGAAAACTCTCATATTGTGGAGAGTGCTCCCAAATTGCAAAATGGCGATATTCAAATTTCAAGAGAACAAGTTATTCTTTGACTAAAAGTTGTTCATATATCTTTAAAGTATTTTAGATTATTAGTTATTGTCACTGTATATTACATAGTCTATATATACATAAATTTCGTTCTAAAAAAATGAAAAATATCATATAAACTAAACATAATAAATAATTTTATATCTAAAACTCGAACTCGAAAATCTTACGGATGAAACTTACTTGAAGATGACTAGCAATGTTATGTCTAGTGAGACCATGAGTTGCCATAAGCTCCAAAATTCTTGATGGGACTGCCTTATCAACACCTAATTTCTCTATTGCTTTTACAAATTTCCTATGTAGCTCTGGAGTCCAATCCAACTTCACATAATTCACAATTCAAGAAATTAAACTTCCATTTTATTAATAAAGAAACAAAAATTAAATAACAAACAAATAAATTAGTAAAACATTAACCTATAACTTATCCATTAAAAAATTTATTATTTTGTCATATCAGCATATATAACTTAAATTTTTGAGAAAAAATTAAATCGATGATGATGTTTACTTTGCACGAATAACATTACAAGTTTATTTAAGCTATCATTAGACTAGGGGAGGGCCTAGAGTATCCCGAGGGGCGAGGGGTTCATTCGAATCTCTTCGATAAAAAGTTTTGTTGTATATCTAAGGTATTTTAAAGAATTTGTATGTTTATATATTGATTTTGAACTTCCTAAATAAAAGACTAGAGTTTGACTTAGTGATTTAGGGGTTCGAATCACTAATTTTTTTTTAAAATCCCTTTAATGAAAATTCTGAATCCGACACTGCATTAGAAGCTTAAAATAAATTTTTAATCTTAAAAGATAAAGACAAATTATTATCTTCTATATGAGAGGTAATCATCAAGACACTTAAAAAGGATATCGACAAATATTACTACTTAGTTCTTTTAACACATGAAATTTGTAATCTTAATTACGACTAGAACAGTCAAACGATAATTAGATTTTTTACGTTAACGATGAATATAAATTATAATTAATAATAAAAAAAACAGTTTACCTTTACTTTTTTCTTTCCTTGAGGATTTTTGATTTTGCTAGATGATTTTTTAGCTTCTTTTGATTTCATATTTCCATGAATAGCAGATTCTTCACAAAAAATTTCGAAATCTGGCAGTAAATCTCCACCGTTGAAATCATCGAAAAAGTCATCGAAATCGATGGTGTCGATTAAATTCCCATGGGAAAAATCTTGGAATAAATCATAATTTTCCCTTTCATTTTTGTAGCTCAATGATGAAGATAGAGCAAGCATTATTTCAAATACTATCAAGTATAATTAACCTTCAAGAAAATAAAAATGTAAGATTAATTAGTAATATTAAAAGTAAGATAAGATAACATACTATAACAAGTCACTAAAAGATGAGAGTCATGCAAATGTTAGCATCTTAAAATGTGAGATTCGTAATGTTGAGAATAAAGATAAATTACTCGATATAACAGATAATCGAATTCATTCAAAGAACATAGATAAGCAAGCTTCTCGTAATATGAGATTTGTAATTTTAAAAATAAGATAGATTATCTGTTATAAATTAGTCAAATATCGGTGTAGATAAGTCTCTCCTTAAACTCTTAGTTTTTTGTAATCTTGAAAATAAGACAAATTACCTGCTACAACAGATAATCAGCTCATTCAAAGAACATCGACACGTAAGGTTCCTCATAATATGAGATTTGTAATTTCGAAAATAAAATAGATTACCTGCTATAATTCATTCCTTAAAACTCTTAAATTTGTAATGTTAAAAATAAGACAACTACAACATATAATTAACTCATTCATGAAACATTTTGACAAGTAAGCTTCCTCAGATTTGTAATTTCGAAAATAAGATAGACTATCTGCTATAACTCACTCAAATATCAATAGATAAGTCTTTTAAAAACTCTAAGATTTGTAGTAAAAAATAAGACAAATTACCTGTTATAACAGACAATTAAGTCGCTCAAAGATATCGATAGATAAACCTTCTTAAAATATAAGATTTGTAATCTTAAAATAAAAACAACTCAATTTACCCTCTCTTGATGAATATAGGATGAAGAATTTGGTGACATCAAAAGAGAGAAAATATAAGTTTTGGATTGGAACTTAAATTAAAATTAATTTTTTCTTGTTTCATTTTTTGTTGTTGTTGGGAGTAATATATATATAAGTTATAAGGAGCCGTGTATAAGGTTGAAATATTTAATTTCCACCACAAGTTGTATAAGAGGGGTGTGTGTCTATTTTTTGTTTTTTTGTCTTTGATTTTGGCTTGTTCTTGAATTAAAATTTTAATATTTAAAAGTTTTGTGGATGGCCTTTTTTTGGATATATAAAAAATCTATTACTGTACAAGAGTTTGTGAGCTGTTTTAATGAGTAGCTTTTGTGTTTTTTATTCATTTGATTAAGACGAGAACAAAAGGATGTAGGTTTAAGTTGATGTCTTTATTAAATTGCAGTGAAATGATTAAGATATATATTTTATGTTTTAAATAAATAATTTTAAGTTGCAGTTCTAAAATTAAATAATTTAAAAGAATTAACATAAATAATCGTTATCCAATAACTTAAAATATTTTATGTGTATCGATTAGTGAAAATGATCAATAAACATTTTCAACTATTGATGCAAAAATTCATGATAAAGTTACCATTCTCATTTCTTTAATAGTAGGGATATTTTTTATTATTTAAAAGGTTAGTTTTATAATATCAATGTTTTTAATTTATTTATTATTGATGTTTGTATTTTCATTTTAGAATGTATATTTATATACTACCATAAATAATAATAATAATAATAATATATAGTTTATATGTATTTTATGTAGATATTATTTGAGACAAAAGGGAAAAAAGTATATAAAGTTAATAAGCTATTGTTGTTTTTTAAGCATTTAAGAGGTTAGCATAAAATAGAGAAATTTCATACATTTGAGGGCTAATTATATCGTATTTCAGAAGTTAATCCAATTATAAAAGTTTCTAATTTTTTATTAGACTCGGATATATTTCTTGATTTTTCAATACATTGCAAATGATACATTACTTAATGAAAGAAATATATTTGAGATTGAATATATAATAGAGATGTATCTAAGAGGGAATAGAGATGTATTTAAAACATATTTTTACAATTTTTCTTAAAACGATAATTTTTTTTATAAAGATTATGATATCTTAAATTATGTATTCATGTAATTTTTTCATAGTCCATACAAGCTACCAATTGAAAAAAGAGAAAAGGGTCAAAACTACCCCCGAACAATAGAAAAAGGTTTAAAAATACCTCCATCCATATTTTAGTCTAAAAATATCCTTTCATTCATCTTTTTGGCTCACATATACGTTTCCATTTACCTTTTTGGCTCACTAATATCCTTTCATTCACATTTTTTACTAACTTTATACCTTTATAATTAATAATCAATTTTTATTTTTATTTTTTTATAAAAATATTTATTATTTGTCATTTGTTCTTAGATTAAATAAAAATCTCATCTCTATTAATTATTTCCCACAATCTATTTATATATATAAAAAAAAAATATATATATATATATATACCTCTTCAAGATTTCAATTTTTTTTTTTAAAAAAAAATCTAGTACTCTTTGTATTTTCTCTAATTTATTTATTTTTAAAAAAAGCTTATTTTACATAATTAATATATCATAAAAATATTAATAGTTCCACAATATCTATCTTCCTTTTTTAAAAATAAACAAATAGAAAAAATTATTAACTTAATTTTTTTGATAATTTGTAATATAAATAAAATCTGACCAAAAACAAAAAAATTTAAAGAAAAAGTTCCACAAACAATTTTATTTAAAAGATTAACTTATTAAAAACAAATTTAAAAAAAAAGATGGATGTTCGTAACAACAGGGAAAATTTAAGTAGGAAAATAGAGAAAAATATGTATAATGTATTTCTAGATAAAATAATATATTGTTATGAGTATGAAATAATAATTTTTTTTGTAAAATATTAATAATCTATATCATATTTTGATTTAATTAATTAAATATTAGCCGTTAACTTTTTCTTTTGTCATGAGTCTACAATTCAAATAAAATTTGAGGTTATGAAGAGAATTGGATCTAAAAATAAATAAATAATAAAAAATTATAATATTTTTTTATAAAAAAATTGGGGTCTTGAAGAAATATATTGTTTTGGTTTGAATAAATAATGATAAATAATCTAATCAAGGTGGACTCTTTATATTATCCAATAGGAGAATGACACATAATTTTTTTTAAAAAAAAATAAAGAATAAAAAGAGAATTGTTAGTTTCAAGGGTATGAATGAGCCAAAAAGATGAATGAAAGGGTATTTTTAGACCAAAAGATGAATATAGAGTATTTTTAGACTTATTTCTATAGTTCAAGGATATTTTTGACCCTTTTTCCTCGAAAATAATTTGATTCGAGTCATTCGTATGGATCGATTCAAAATCATATTAGATAAACAAATATAATTTGTTATCTTCTTATATTAAACTTTTATCTTTGTGTTACTTTACTATTTCATGAGAAAAGATAAGTGTATATTGGATTTTTCTAAAGGCATAATACGTGTATTGGACTTTAAACTTGGTTTTAAATTTTAACTTTGACCTCTAATTTTCATAACGCACTAACAGACACTTTAACTATCCAACTTTTAAATAAATAAACGCATCAGTCCTACGTGACACAATACACGTAGGACACCACGTAGAATAAAAAAAATTACATATAGGATGACATGTAGGACATGTGTGTCTATTTGTTCAACTTTATACAAGTTTAAATATCTATTTGTGCACATCCAAAGTTAAATGACATAAATATAATTTAAAGTCAAGTTAAAAGGCACATTTATGTATTGTGCCTTTTCTAAATTGTTGTGTCACTTCACCATGTTGAAATTATACAAAAATAGATATAACAATTTATACTATTCAAAAAGTGTTGTGTCATTTCACAATCTTAAAAAGGAAAAAAGAAAAACTGATTAGAACTCTCCTAAAATTGTTATGTCACTTCACAATATTTAGAAGAAAATATAAACACAATATTTAGGACTCATTTAATTAATTGTTCCCTCAAATCAACATGTTAACAAGGAATTAGTCAATGAAATTCTTCACTAATCTTCTCCACACACGTAGATATAAGGAAAAGAGGTCTGAAAAATATCTTAATTTTAGTTGAAATTATTGTTACGATATCAAATTTTATGGAGAATATTTTACCCCTGCACTTTTTCAAAAAGATATATATGTGATCACACTTTACATAAACCCATTACTATTTAAAATAATATAATATTTATGATGTCCACGTGGACACATATATACACTATTAAAACCACTGATGAATTCAAATAAAATGAATGAGAAATAGCACATACAATGACATATTTGAAAACTAACAAGATAGTTACATTCTTCTTTTGGTTGACATGCAAACAAGATGATTACAATGTAACTAAAAGTATTTAATTTTTAGATATTTAGACCATTATTCCTAAAAATAGTAAGACAAAGAAAAAAGGTTATAGTACATATTTCTAAAAGGCTATCTATTACCAACAAGGAATTGAAAGTACCTTAGATATATTTGAGACATATTTTAGTACATATGAAATGTTTTTTCAATTTAAATTTTGTTTATTTTATATTCTTTTTAATCAATTTTAAAAAGCAATGCCTTAATATATTTTTTTTTTATGATTCTATGCTTCCAAGTATTAATATCCACATGACAGGTTTAATATCATAAAATTTTAAAATCTTATTTACTTTGGTAAATTGAAAATCAAAATAACAAATTCAAAAGGAATGAGTAATAAATAGCTCATACAATGACATATATATATATATATATATATATATATATATATATATATATATATATATATATATATATATATATATAGGTTACATAGTTGATTTCATACTATTATTTATTGTATATTAGTTTCTATTTTGGGTTGACCGATGATACCTATTCAATTTATGTTGTCCCGTACTGAGCCCTACTTGTGTTTTTCTTTATTTTCCTTTTATGGAGTGCAGCGAGTGAACCAATGACTTCAAATTTCTCTCAGCTCTAGCCAGTCTCCAACATGTCAGGTTCCAGGGTGAGTTATTCATTCAAGTTCGTGTTGGATTATCTCAGTCATGACATGATGTCCTATCTTTTCGAACACATACCATTCATACTCTTTTATTTTGGTGTATTTGATATTCTTAGACTTAGTATTTGGAGATTAGATCTCCTTGATATGATGAATTTCAGGTTTTGAGAAATGATACATTAGTAAGTTTTGGAGCTTCCACATTATTTTTGTTATTCATAGTTAAATTATTGGTATATGTTGGGGTTTGGATTCCTTGGTTTGCCCACCTAAGAGGTTAAGTGTGGGTGTCACTCACGACTCATTTTGGGTAGTGACAGTAAATTTTTGTCATACAATTTATTACTATATGATTTGTAATTTTAAACTTATGCATGACACCCTAATCACTTTGGAACCGAACCATATTAATATGTGATGTCTTTGCATAAAACCCAAAATTAGCAAATGAGTGGCCTTAATTAGAGATAATCTCTCACTTTTAGTTCACTAAAATCTTAATAGAGTTGTCTTTTCATTCAAAGTTTGTTTTGAAAATTGAAACTACACTCCAAATTGTCCTTTGGTGTTAATCATACTATAATCTTTGGATTAAAGAGTATCCACGTAAAGGGAATAGTACATTTTTAGGTTTTTTAAGTAATGTATAGTAATATTATTTGTTTTATATTAAATTGGAAGTGTGATTTAATTTTAAAAAGATAATACTTTATGATAGAGGGTGAAAATATTATGAGTAAGATAAAAAAAGTTTTGAATTATGCGCAAACACATACATTTTGTTTGGATTATTGTTATCAATTGTTATATAATATAATTTATTATATTATACTCTACTATACTGTATTATATGATATATACATTGTTTAGCTAAACCGTATTGTTTGTTGTTGTTTAATAACATTTTAATTGTTTGGTTTGATTGTATCTTATTGTATTGTAATTTATAAATTTACTAAAATATCATTAATTATTCTAAGGTATGAGGTTTGACTAGAATTAAATAATACAAGGTAAAGGGTAAAATAGTATTTTGAAATATTATGTAAAGATATAATTCGAAAAAGAAATTAAGTAACAATGGGAACACATCAAACCGATAGTTCCATAAAATAAGGATTTTCATTGTTACATAACAACGAAATTTAACAATACAATACATTTTAAGTAACAATCAAATTAAACGTTATAGGTATAGTAACGATATAATGTATGAATTTTGAAATATAAATAATTTTATTCATTGAGTTTTCAATAAATTATTTATTCATATCAATTATCAAATACATATATATAAAATTTGAAGAATGGGTGAAAATATTGGTAAATTGTCTCATTGTTATTAGGTGGAATATATATATATATATATAAAAACACAAAAATATCTAATGATCGAAAATTAACAAATTTAAATTTTGAGTTCGCCATTATAAACTGTCACGACCCAAAACAAGTCGTGAGTGACACCCACACTTAACCTACTAGGTGAGTGAACAAACAAATCTAAACCCAACATTTACCAATAGTTCAACTATGAATAACAAAAATAATGCGGAAGATCCAAAACTTATTAATGTAACCAATTAAATAGGCTTCTAAAGTTTAACACTTATTATCCCCAAAATCTGGAAGTCATCACATCAAGAACATCTATCCTCAAATTACCAAGTCTAAGAGTATTTAAGAAACCAAAATAAGTAAAAAAAAATGGTCCATGTCCGAAATTCAAGGACATCAAGACGTAAATGAGAGAATCCAGCACGAGCTAGAAATAATAACTCACCCTGAACTCTGATGTGCTGGAGACTGACTAGAGCTGAGGGCGAGTTGAAGTCGATGGTACACTTGTTGCACTCCACAAAAGAACAAAGAGGAAAATACAAGTAGGGGTCAGTACAAGCACGTACTGAGTAAGTTAAATATATATATATAAACACAAAAATATCTAATGATCGAAAATTAACAAATTTAAATTCTGAGTTCGCCAATATAAACAAGTACCTTTGATGTGGCCATGCAAACACTATTTATCTAAGAGGTCCATCTTTGTTTCTTTCTTCAAATTACTACTAACAAATGTGTCATATAAAACTCAGTTTCTGTGATACAAAATGTTTCATCGTGTATAATAATTGCTCTTACATGTTTTATCTACTTCCTCCGTCTATTTTTATTTGTTCACTGTATTATTTTTAAATATTTAAAAATATTTGTCATGTTTATATAATTAATGAAAATTTTATTATTTTGTGTCTATTTTATCTTTATTATTAAATAATATCTATTTTTTAATATTTAGATGATTTATATTTAATAGGAGTGATTTGTTAAAATTAACCTTATTATTTACTGTTTCTTAATCCCTTTGTCAAATTAAAATAGTAAACAACTATTGTCATAAAAGATTTGACAGTCCACAACTCATTCATTGGAATCTTTTTAAAAATTAAAAGATGTTAATAGTAGGAGGAGTCCAAAATTTTAATTTATGAAATTTAAATTAATTATATTTTTTAAATTTTGGATAGATTATTTAGCCATATTAAAAGTTTTTTTCTTTTATAAAAAAAAACTTAAATATAAAGTATGAGCTAAAATTACTGAACTTTGTTGAATCCATAGCTTCTACTATGACTCCGTTTGTAAGGTAAAAAAGATTTTCGGGCATGTAAAGTAAAGAAGTATAAATAGTTTTTGGGCCAGAATGAACAATGAAAAAATTACATGAATTAATACATTTTTAAAAATAAACTGATTTTAGTGATACTTTTTAATTATTATAATTTATAGTAATATTGTGATAAATTTGTAATATGTATTAAAAATGAATTATGTATGCAATATATTTGAATTATAATTGTTTTTGAAATATATTATATTTATTTGATAAAAAATTGTCACATGTATTATTAGTGTATTAAAATGTGTGATAAATGTATTATTTATCATTAAAACTTACATTATATTTGAATAATAAATTTATCTTTGTAATATGTATTAAACTTGTATTATAGATGAATTAATAATGATAAAAATTAAAAAAAATATTACTACTGATAAATATTATTTTATTATAGTATATTTATGTAAATTTTCGAAGAACAATTGCCTATCAAGCTGCTCCAATATTCTGGCCCAAAACTAGCAGGCCCATCTTTGTTGAACATTCTATGTTGAAGTAATATACACAACGTTATTTAAGGCGCAATTACTTTTTTTTTCTATAAAAAAAAAGAACGACATAAATGAATCATAAAACTCAAAATGTTATATGTTTATATCTTAATCTAAAGTAATTCAAGAAATATACGTTCTCTTAAAAAATTTACAATCCACAATCCCCGTTAAGTGAAGTTGATAATTTTTACTTAACTGATATTAAACCAGTATCATTATATACTAAGATTGATAATTTCACTAAAATATTTTGAAATTATCAGCCTTAATTATATCAATACTGTATGTAAGAAAATTTAGAAACTTCGACCGTGACTTAAATATGAGTTTTGAAATTGACAATTAAGACAATAATAATCAAATAAAAATTATAGGTCACCACTATTCTCTTAATTCCAAAGTCAAGCTAAAATCCACAAAATGTCAAATATAATTTGCTGGCACCAACCTAAGAATCTAGAACACAAATTCAACCTTAAATATAGTATATTATCAAATTATAATAATTAATAATTCACATATTTAAGAAAAAAAATGGTCAAAGAAGTTAAATCACATAAATCAAAGCAAAATATTCCGTGGCGGATTTAGAAATTTAAGGTTGTGGATGCTCTAAAGTGAAAATATAAAAAATATGTGTTAATAATGAGATTCGAACCTTGGTAAAACAACACTAAAAAAGTCTTAAGTACCCATCCAAGAGTCATTGGGCCAACTAAATCATTTATTCAGTGAATGCTCTATGTTAATTTTATACAAATACCTATCAATTTCTACATAGATATAAATACTCCGTAACAAAGTTAATGGGTGCTCGAGCACCTGGCGGACACCATGTGGGTCCGCCTATGAAAATATCTATAATAAACATGGGATATAAAAATTAAATTGTTTCCACTTATATTAGCTAGCTTTTTTCTTTCTAAATTTACGTGACATTTTTGTTTTTTAGATTCAAACTATATAAATTATGACAATAATCTTAAATGTATTTTTTGATTTTATTGACATATGAACGATTATAAATTTATAGTATTTTTCGAATAATTTTGAATTTATTAAAAATAATAAAATAATGAGTTGATAATTTAATATACGCTTCAAAAGATCAATCAAATAAACATTTAACAATTGAAAAGTGTCACATAAATTGAGACATCAGATAAAGTAATAATATTATATTTCAAGAAAAGCCATGAGTTCGCCTAGAAGTACGTAGTTCATCAAAATTCAATCTCGATACAAATCTTTTCATTAAAAATAAAACGAAAATATAATATTGTAGTTAAATTGTTACTATATATATATATATATATATATATATATATATATATATATATATATATATATATATATATATATATATATATAAAATTAAAAATTATAGCCATAAGGCCCCTGCATTTTTCAAAACAGGACATAATTCACCACTAATATGAGCTTCCATAATCCGATCCAATCCTCCGAACAACTCTCCTCCGATAAACACCGCCGGCAACGGCGATGACAAACTCCGATCCTCTCTCCGATCACCGCCACCATCGATAGATTTTCCGATGTCCTCTAGTTCGGTTATCGCCTCATTTTCGTATTTTTCTTCAATGTCATACATAACGGGGTTCGCTCCAAGACATTGAAGTAAACGTTTGATGACGTGGCTCATACAACATCCACGTCGTCTAAAAACTATAACGGCGTTTTCCGTTACCATTTTCTTGAAATTCCCTTTAGAATAATTGATTTGATTGATCGTTAGAGACGAAGATTTGTTTAGAACCGTGGAATTTGTAGGAAAAAAATTCCATGATTTGTATGGAAGTGCATCTTGCATTGTGAAAAAAATAAAAATAAAAATTGTTATGTATGATATTTTTTATTTTTCTTTGGAATGACTATGATTGTGTTGAGGAAATATAGAAAATGAAATTGATATGTGTGTATATATATAGAAGTAGGATATTAAAAAAGTCAAAAGTTGTTTGTATATTTAGTTTATATCTTTTCATACTATTGAGGGGGTTATATAAGTATCGCGATAAACGATAAAACATAAATATAAATATTATTTGTATCTGATGAAAGTAGAAAGTCTGTTTTCGAAAAATTTAAAATTCACGAATAACTATATCTCAGACCTTGTAACTAGAAAATAGTGACAATTTATCAAAAGTAGAATCGGAAACTGAATTTTAAATGTTATTTTATGCTATATCACAAAAAATATATTTAGAACTCGTTTTTTAGTTTTTAACGTATTTCTAAATTTCAGAATCTATAAAGTTTACGTTATAATTCTATGTTAGGTTTCACACACATACTAATCATACGATTTAATTTCAAAATGTACATTTTCTTACTACTTAATTAACTATAAATACTCGATACGAATAAATATTTTTTCCGCGTATAAAATATATAAAAAAAATATAGGGAGGGTGTGTGGGGTTGTAAATTAGAGTCAACGGTCGTTAGGCCAACTTACGCGTAACATGATATATGGCTTACGTAAAATTATGTCATGAATAGTCTATGCTTACATATAAAGTTGGTACTCCATGAGGTCATATTTTTGGGTTCTTTAAATATTTTTTTCGGTTTCAACACTCGTATTTCTATATTGAAGTCTGACTATTTGAATTTATGTTAAAAATTCATGTTGGGGTGACTTCGTATGTAAAGAGATTCAAACTTAAAACTTCTGAAGTTTATGATAAAAGAGTACGTATCACTCTACCACAATATATCGAGGTAGAAGTATATACATTTTTTTCAAATTAAAGATAAAAACTTCGTTAGAATACATGTGTTGAGAGGAATCGAACACTTATCTGTAACGTTCATTATTTCTACTCGTGGCCCAAGAAAAATCGTCTATTCTATTACTTATTTCTTGACAAATGATTTTTACATATTTGATAAACTTTTTAATATATACATAAATTTAACGTGAAAATTATTAAACTACGTTTAAATTCTAAATCTGTTTCTCGGTAACGATGTCACAATGCACTTGCGCAAGATATGCAGTGGAATAAGTAGGCATTAAAAAGTAGAAACAAATCCTGCTTTGACTTTGACTGAGATAATTAGTGTCTACTCCACTTAATTAAATTCTATAATTTAATTAGTTTTACTTTTTAACTTTATATTAATAAAATGGATTATGCTTTATCATTCTTGATGTTAACCATTTCCTATATTTTATCCTTTATATTTTGATTTAGTAGGCATAGTGAGTAAATAATTTTTTCAAAAGCATTAAAAATATATAGTCAATATTTTTTTAATGCGTTATCGGAGTTTAGGCTTTTCTTGTTCTACTATAGTGGGAAGAAAATAAATCGGAGCAAAATCGAGCAAAAGATCATATAAGATGAGAAGTCGACTTGATCCTAAAACGAAATAACTGATAGAATTTGATATTTTATTAAAAAATGATCGAGATCATAAAATCCTTTCATCTCATACATTTATATATATATATATATACGCAATGAATATTAGACTTTTAGTGTGTGTATAAAATTATATAATATTTTAATGTGTTTAACTTTTTTATAGTATCGTTATAAATGATAATACGTGGATTGACGTTATTGATTAATTTGTTTAAAGAAAATAAAAAATAGAAGGCGCTGCGTGATTCACCCCCAATAACGTGGCGTTGACAATGTCGATCCAAAGCTAAGAAAAAACGTAGGCGTGACGTGCGTGTGGATAGAGAAAAATATTTTCTTTTTTTCATTTTTTTCTTTTAATTTCTCATATTTAATACTAGTATTATTTTTATTTTTATTTATGTAAAGATATTTAATTGGGTAAGTGTTTTGTTTGATAAAAAAGATTATTTATGTTTTTAAATAAATAGTAGATATTTATGTGCACGTAAAATGAAGAATTTAAAAAAATTAAAAATTGTTACTAAATATAGAGAATAGTGTCACACACGCTGAATCTGATTTGAAAAATAGAGTGTCATATAAATAGAGACGAAGAAAGAATTTATTTTAAAAAGTAAATTCTTAAATTAAAGAAGATAACTTACGTAGAAGCAAATAAAATAAATAAATTATATAAGTGATATTTCATGAGTATTTGCACCCAACATATTCCTCACCCCCTTCTACCTCCCCGTGAGAAATTAAACTCTTACCAATAAAGTAAAATTATCTTTACACTTTTAAACTTCGTATCAAGTTAAAAAGAAAGAAATTAAAATAAATTACAAGACATTAGTTACCATTACTTTCTTTTTGATCTTCCTTTAAACAAACAAACAAATTGAAATACATTACGAGTAAAAAAGTGACATAAAATAGAACGGAGGAAGCACTGCAACAATAACAAAGCTAACAAAAACCCACACATTGAATCTAAAAAAGTAGACTGTACAAAAAACTAAACCCCCCATGAAGGTAAAGAAAATATTTCAAAGGAAAAAAACTCGATTCAAGTAATACATATCAAATAACATAACGCAAGAAAGACGAGAAATACTAAAAGCAGCATTGCATAGTAAGCAGGAAAACAATACCATGACAACACCATACTGTGACAACCTAAGCATAACAAACCAGCTGTAGTAACTGAAATCACAATTAAAACAAAGATATATGCTACATCCTTATTGCTAGAATCTTAGTTTATTTTTTCCCAGAAGCAACAGAAATAAGGGACTTAAAACAAACAGATGTTACATGATTGTCAATGTACTAATTGCATACAATTTATAAAGCAACATTAGTTTCTCGTGCAATGTTTCCATGTTCAAGAGTTCAAATAACTAAGAAAACCATCTATCAAGTCGTCACTATGGTAAACATGAAAGGAGCAGTAGGCTTGCAGAAAAACAATCAGTTGCACTATCCAAGTCACTTTCTTGTAGTGTCCAAGTTAAAGTCCTGAAGGTTAAGCAACAGATCATCGGCACTCAAGTACACCTTGTTTGCTGCGTGTGAGATAGTCTGGGCGATTTCTCTGGCTGCTTCAATCTTCCTGAGAGTGATAAATGCTGGATTGTTGGCAATAGCTTGACCAATCAGCTGAGCACTCTTAGCTTCTCCCTGTAGAACAACAAATAGGAAGTCAATACTACTGCTTTGTGACTCACCTCCCACCTCCCACCTCCCTTCCCCCAAAAATATGATAGTACAACATAAAACAGAAAAAAAAATTATTAGCTGAAAACAATTTTATGTAGTTTAGTTTACTAGTCTTATTTGTCAAAAGTAAAGTGGGAGCTATGCATGAGACGTCATCAACACAGAAGCAGATAAAAGATAAAAACTGGAGCAATAGATTAAATTAAACAGAAGATGTCATGAGGGGAATTCTATTGACCTGAGCTCTGATAACAGCACTTCGCTTATCTTGCTCAGCTTTTTCCACAACAAATTTCGCCCTCTCGGCTTCTTGAGCAGCCACCTGTTTTGCTTCAATTGCAGCAGTAAACTCTTTCCCAAATGTTAAGCTTGTTATGGATACATCATCAAGTGCAATGTTGAAGTTGGCTGCCCTGTCTGTCAAAATCTTCCTTATTTCTCTGCTAACATTCTGCACAAAATACAGAAGACAGGAAATGATGAGATGGTATATATTAACGGTGGTCTTTGAGAAGGTATTCATTAACATTTAAACAAGTTCCTGTGTCGCAAATAGAAGATCCGTAGTTCATTTCTTTCCCTACTTCAACGGAAAAGACGTAAGCGTCGAATAAGCTTTCAGAACCAATGGGCCTATAATCACAGTTCAATGGTACAGGTAAGAGGAAGTACCACCTATAGCATAAGTTACTTCCACCAAGAACATCAACTAAATACACAAGGCCTCTTGCACGTACCTCTCTCTGGGTGATGAGCTGGCTAGCATTGTATTGGGCAACCACAGCCTTCAAAGTTTCATGGATAATTGAAGGTAGGACCCTTTCATTATAGTTTTCACCAAGAGTTCGGTAAACTGTGGGTAGTTGGTCTGAAACTGGACGAGTGAGCACCCTAAGACCAATTTTCACCTGCGTAATAAAAAGAAAAAACCAAAAAAGACTGTTAAATCCTCTACTTCTAAGAATTCAAGCTTTCTATCCTAGGATAAAATCATAACATCATCTATCACCAAAATTGTCCTTCATTACTTTGCAATTGTTACAAATGTTTCCATCTTTTCCCCTATTTTGATTTCTTTCTTTTTTCTCTTTAAGTCCTTAGGGAGGGGAGGAAACAAGTACTCAGAAAAATTTACCATCTGGAGGTCACGACTTCCCGAAGTGCTCTCCACAAGATGGGGTCGTGCACGAACATCATATATGACTGGTCTTTCAAACCAAGGAATCATGAAGTGTGTCCCTTCTGGATAAACCTATTCATAAACCACTCAACAGAGATTAAAAAGAAAAACACAAATATGGGCACACAACAAACATAGGAACAGAGAAAAAACACGGTTGAGTCTCATACAATGAGATTGGCCATAACCATCCAACACAAACACATTTGAGTTTACAACAAAATAAAACCATGAAAAATTATGGCAATCCTTGCATGTATTGAAACAGAAAAAAAGAATAGCCTGTGGAAGGCACCTTAATTCATGCTCCACCTAATAAGTTTCTCAACTTAACATGGATAACAATTAACATAGGCATAATCTTGGAGCGACTGATGCTAACCAAAAGTCGATCTAATAAATAATGTGAAAGAGCACCTAAACATCATCATGATCCAAAAGAACAGAAGGCAAGAATACCTTGTTTTTGACACCACCAATACGGTTGAAAACAATCGCGCGATGCCCACCCTCAACATTGTAGAGACTGTTGGCAACTCCATACACACCAAGACCAGCAATAACTCCAAGCTTGATCAAAGCAGAAGTTGCACCACCACCAGGCATCTTGGGAACCTTGACATTGTTGAGATTCATTTTACCAGCTCCTGAAATAAACTAATCATATTCATATTTCTGTTACCGCAAAATCAAAAACCTACTAGTATGGAAAAGGAGTATTCCATGTGCAGTCTGAAGAGCTTTAACAAACAAACACACAATCAGACACACTCTTATTGGTCAGCATGGAATTTTCTTTCCAGAGAAACAATTTAGGATAGAGATTAAGCGTTTTACTAAAGGAATTTTCTCTTTGATTTCCAATATGTGAGAAAATATACTCTAAAGGTAGAAGGGATGCTCTCCTCTTTTTTTCCTGTTGAAGCCCTTTTAGCATTAAAGATTGCGATCAAACCTTTTGTAAGTCATGTACCCTCTCTTTTCTAAAAAGTTAAAGCTTAAGCTCTTTCGCAGATCTAATATCATCTAAATAAGAGGACTGAGCAAAGCACTCGTTGTGTAATGCATCATTAATATTCCAAATCCCAGCATTCTACATTAAATAGATTTTCACCTATTTCTTCATTTACACTTGACACTATTATTTTAAACATTCATACATTGTTTTTATCTTTCTTCTCGATGGATAACTAGGAAAAGGTTTTTTCAGAAAAGAAAAGGAACAGAGAAATCCATTGTTATAGCATCAAACATGTTGGAAAATGTGCTGACTGATCTAAACATATGTCCACTAAGATATCAAAATTGGTTCAACAACTATGTTTCAAACTTGTGAAGTCCACCTACAACAAATTTCTTCTGCAGTTGAAATAAAGCCTTAAGCCTGGAGTGTTAGGAATTCTAGATAAACTTCAATTAGCCAAACTGAAGGTTCAACTCAATATAAATCACTTTCACATTTTAAAAGTTCACTAGAAATCTGTCAAAAGGTACACACAAATAGACCCTACAAACACCAACTCAACCAAAACAGAAAAACAGAGAGAAATGGGATCAGCAAACAGCAAATCAATCAATCAACAAGATCAATGTACCAAATTAAACTTAAAGAAAAACAAATTGTGTCAAAAAATAAAACCCAAATGGAGTTGTCAGAGACATTTCAATTAGCAAAATTGAAGTATCAACTCAATAAGTAACACTACGCTTCAAACAGCAAAACCAATCAACTACGTCACTGTACCAAATTAAACTTGAAATTACCTCAGCTAGATCATCATAATACTCAACTATCCCAAATCAATCTCAAATTTCGCAAAATATAATCACACTTCAAACCCGAAATCACAATAACCCGTTAAACTTAAAGAACAACAAATTAGGTCAAACATACAACTCAAATGGGGTTCTCTTCTCAATTACATTTCACCATGTTTCAACTCAATAAGTAACACCCAAAAAAAAAAAGCTTCAAACAGCAAATTCAATCAATCAACTACATCAATATACCAAACTAAACTTGAAATCAGCTAAACTATTCCATATAATTCACTCCAATACTCAATAATCTATGTTCAACCCCAATAAATCGGAAAAAATTACCAAAAAAATAAAAAAAAAATTCACAAAAGCGTCATTGCCCAAAATCGGCTAAAAACTCAAATCCAAATAGACTTTGAAGTTGAAGATGAATTTACCTGATCAAAACGAAGCAGAGAAGTTTAGGGTTTTTGGTAGAAAATGAAGAGAGAAGAAACTAAAAAGGGGGATTTTACGGGGAACTTGGAGAAGGGGTTTAGGGTTTTTCGATATATTTTTATTTAATTTTAATTATATTTCGTTGATTATTAAATGTTTATGGGCTTTGATATTGGGCTCTAAACTGAAAATTGACCTTTTTTTGGGTATAGAAAAGCCCATTATACTTATTGGATCCCAATGAGTTTTCACCTTTGTCAAGTTCTCATAAAATTGGGGAAAATTTCACAAATAGCCATTAAAATAAATTTAATTAGGTTCCATAGTTATAGTTTGTTAATTACGAGTCGTAGTTACATGTTTGGGAGGGGGGAGAGAGAGAGAGAGGAGCGAGATTGAGAAAGAGAGGAGCGAGAAAAGACAGAGAGTGGGAGAGACGAATTATATTTATATGTCTATCGTATAATTTGTATATACATATATGTATAATTTGTAATTAATGAAAACTATAATATTAATTTGAAGATGAAAATCTAAGTCTTCAATTACTAACTCAACACATGTTCCAAAAATAATCTCTATTTCATTTACATATTGTGCCTTATCGAAAATGTCACAAACCTTTAAAAAAGTCACAATCTTTCGGAAAAGGTCGTCAACTTTCACAAAAGTTACAATTTTCCATAAAAATCGTAGCTTTTCATAAAAATTGCAACTTTTCATAAGAGTCACGACTTTTCACAAAAATCGCAACTGTTCATAAAAGTCATAAGTCTTCATAAAAATCGCAAATCTTCATTTTTCATTCACACCTTTAAAACCCAACAGACACTTTACATGAGGTTAATCTTAATCTCCACTTAATTAATTTGTTGTTTTTTTCTTAATTTTCTTTCGTGATTTAATTTGTTAATATATAAATGGCCTAATAATTAGTGAAATTATATGATACATTTATCAATGTAAATATTAGCTTCCATAATTATGATATAACCAGCCAAGATCTGGTCATCTGGCGAGATTATTAAGATTTTTTTTAATTTGACTTTTTTGTATGAAGTTTTCCATGTTAATTTGAAATAAAGATTTGCTTAAATTTTAGTATAAACTTGTTAACAATTAATTATCTGTTACTTGTGATTAAAATATTAATATTATATTACATTCCTTTACGATCAAACATAATTATTAGAATGATTACCAAATAACTTTGACAAACATTGGAGAAATTGTTAAAAAAAAAATTAATAACTTTGACAAACATTGGAGAAATTGTTAAAAAAAAATTTGATTAGTAAGCAGAAAATATTACTTAAAAGATATTTATATAAAATTTAGGTAAATATTATTATAAGGATGAAAATGATAGAGGTGAGATTGATTCCGATACCAAACAAAATTGAATTTTGGATCCAACTCACATACAAAAAGTTAGCTCAAAAGAAAAAGTTAGCTCAAAATAAAAAAAATCGACCGAATCCTATAATCTTTAACATCTCCTAATTATGCACATCAATCTCAATATATAAGAAATTAAAGAAATCAAGATTCATCTATCAAGAGAAGTTGTTTAATTTTCCATTAAAAGAAGATAAAAAAAATACATCAATCAATACATAACCCCTCATCTCCTGTGCTTGAATCATACGTTGCGACTGTTTCAAACAGCTCGAACCTGAACGGTACTCGCAAATATATCAGTTAGAATTGCAGAAACAATGGACAGCATTTTGCTTACATACCATAGGAAAAAATGGACTCCGACTTTGATGGCAAGTGAATGATCATAGATGCCAAGACAATCCAAGAGACCTAATTTCCTCAACTCATCACTTGGGAAGCACAATTTCTGAAATGTTTGCACTGGTACGCCCTTGTCATTGACCACCAAATACCTGTACAAAATGATGAGCAGTTTCCATCAGAACATAAGCGAGTCTTTTATTTACCTCTTTCACCAGAGCAGGGAATGGGGGAAATGGAACTTACTCCGGCCAAAACGTCCTTAGACAGACTAGGCTTGAGTTTCCCAGCTTGATCTGCCACAGGTTTTTTCTGGGGAAATTGTCGTATCACCTTTGGTGCAAACTGATCACTTGGGAAATCAGAAGTTACCCCAGATTCCTGTTGCACCTTTTGCTTCTGTAAAGATGGAACAATTAAAAAGTATTATCTATACTATATTACTCAATTGCGAAAGATATAAGGTAAGATGAAGTGAGTGGTCGAATACCTAAACTAAAACTGGCTATGATACATTACCAAGTAATAACTATTCGGGGTGAGGAAAAGAGACTCTTCCTATTTTACACAAAAATCAACATCTATATTTCATTAGTTTTGCTTAAGGAGACATCTTCTAACATCAATCAATGTATTAGAAATCCATATCAGAGCTTATCGACGAAAAACTAGAGTTGTCTCATGTTGTAACTACTATTTAAAGAATAAAAACTCAAAAGGAGATGGCAAATAAGAAAATCAATCAAGGGAGATCAAAACATGCTGCTTAACAACTACTTGCATGCTAAGGAATTAATTAAAAATTGTATCACTGACCTTCTTCATTCTTTCTTCAATAGAACTTAAAGCACGAGATTTATCAACTTGTGTAAGGTAGAAATCACGCTCCCTCTTAGCAGCAGAAAGCTCCAAAGCTAGTTTCTGCTCACGAACTGCATGCCTTTGTGCTGCAAAATGTTTGTGAGGCATCAATTAAGAAGTGAATGGAGATCGAAAAATGCATCACTACCCAATAAACCAAAAAGTAACAGCATACCGATTTCATCAGTAACATCATCCCATTTGATTTTAGACAAGTACTTGACATTCCAAATGTCATAATAGAATGATGACCTTTTTCTTCCACCTGTCAAACAGAAATTTGACAGTAAAGTCGATAACCTCTCAAGGTCACTGAAAATATAAGAATAACAGAAGTTGAAAGCTGAAGCAGAATAACCAAATTACATTGTTATGACACAAATGGCATAATGCAACAAAAAAAAATGATAGTCGATTCGTAATAGAAGCCAAATTTTGGCTAGTATCTGAATAATTGGGGTGTCCCCTAAAAATGTGCAATAAGCACAATAACTAGTCAGCTCAACAAGAAAATAGAAATATTTGTCAAACTTACTGCTAGATGCTACAATGGCACCCTATTCACCAAATAAAAGAAATATGTAAATAGCCTGAACGTCTAAACAGAATTCCTTAAACTGGAAAGAATCAAGAAGAAAAGGAAGGCACTGCTAAGAAAATATGTTACTTTACCCATCTGTTGACCATTCAACATATTTGCGACTCTTTTGGCAACACTCTTTTTTGTAAACTCAACCCACCTACAGATATAGATGATAGTTTAATTACTTTCGGTAAAAAATGTCATAATCATGCAGATGCAAGATACGATTCATGCTAAATAAAGATAATCTGATTTCAGTTGACAGAAACTTCAATATAAGCATACCCTTCTGAAAATGCTTGTCCTCGGAATCCACCTGCCCGTTTCCGATTCATTTGAGCAGCAGCAGCTGTATGCAAGACAAATAAGTAAAGACAACCAAGCTAAGCTAAGGAGCACAGTGAAGTATTTAACCAATATCAGATATAAGAGCAAAAACAAGGAACTCAACAAACCTTCAGGTACAAGATATATTCTCTGAATTTCTCCAAACTGAGAAAGAACCTGGCGAAGTTTCACATGGTCCATACGAGGCGGTACTCTACTTACATGACAAACTCCACGCTTTTCAGCCTTCACCTTCTTCTTCTTCTTTTTTCCTTTTCCAACTTGTGTTTTAGTTTCATCTTCTCTACGTGGTGGACTTGTTTCCTCAATTTCCAAATCTTTCTCACCCATCTAACGGAAAGGAGAAAACCAGTTGTGCGTAACAGATAAAACTTGTGCTATAGTGGAATTTGTCCGTCAAAGCTACAAGAATAATTTCCAATGTATATTAGCAATCATAAAATTAACTCCCCCAACCCTAAAGCCACTAAAAAGCCACAAGGACAGTTGAAAGTACGGGCAGCTCAACCCTAAGCCCTAAAGCCACAAAATTACAAATCCTTCAAAGAAGCAAGAAAATCCCGAAATTTAGTTCGAAAAAGGAAGCTCAAATACGAAAACAAATATATACATCCGAATCCGAAGATAAATTCGAGAAAGAGACAAGATTAAAGGAGAACCAAATGCACTGAGACAAAAGATGAAGGAGACATATACAAACCTAATGAGACGACCAGCTCTGCTAAAGGCGAGAGCAAAATCAATCAATCAACTGGATCAATGTACCAAATTAAAAATGGGATCAGCTATTCCATTCGGCTACTCAATATAATCCCACTTCAAAGCCCAAAATCACAATAACCCGTTAAAACGTACAGAACAACAAATTGTATCAAAAAATAAAAACCCAAATGGAGTTTTCAGATACATTTCAATTAACAAAACTGAAGTTTCAACTCAATAAGTAACACTATGCTTCAAACAGAAAATTAAATCAACTACATCAAGGTACCAAATTAAACTTGAGATCAGCTCAGCTAGATCATTGCAATATTCAACTATCCCAAATTCCACAAAATATAATCCAAGTTCAAAAACCGAAATCACAATAACCCGTTAAGCTTAGGAACAACAAATTGGGTCAAACATACAACTCAAATAGGGTTATCTTCTCAAATACATTTCACCAAGTTTCGTAACACCCAAAAACAATGCTTCAAACAGTAAAATCAATCAATCAACTACATCACTATACCAAATTAAACTTGAAATCAGCTGAACCACTCCATCTAATTCATTCCAATACTCAATAATCTATGTTTAACCCAAATAAATCGGAAAAAATCACCAAAAAATCAAAAAAAAAAAAAAGCTTCATTACCCAAAATCGGCTAAAAACTTAAAATCAAATAGACTTTGAAGTTGAAGATGAATTTACCTGATCAAAACGAAGCAGAGAAGTTTAGGGTTTTTGGTAGAAGATGAACAGAGAAGAAACTAAAAAGGGGATTTAACGGGAAAATTCGAGAAAGGGGTTTAAGGGTTTTTCGATATTTTTTTAAATTTTAATTATATTTCGTTAATTATTTAAATGTTTATGGGCTTTGATGTTGGGCTCTATTATGAAAATTTTGCCTCTTATGTTTTTGTTTTTTTTTTGTAGAAAAGCCCATTATACTAATTGGACCCCCAATGAGTTTTCACCTTTGTCAAGTTTTCATAAAATTTCACAATAGCCACTAAAATAAATTTAATTAGGCTTCATAACTATAGTTTGCTAATTACGAGTTGTAGTTACATGTAGGGGGGGGGGGGGAATAGGGCTAGATTGAGGAGAGAGGTGAACGAGAGGGCAGAAGTATAGAGAGATAAATTATATTTGTATATCTATCATATAATCGAATACATATATGTATAATTTGTATATGTGTAATAGAAAAGAGGTGCGAGAGAGAGGAAGAGAGGAGAGAGACACACATAATTATAATTAAAACAAAATTGCGACCTACAAGTGGTAATTAATGAAAACTATAACATTAATTTGAAAATGAAAATCTAAGTCTTCAATTACTAACTCAAACACATGTTTCAAAAAAAATCTCTCTTTCATATATATATATATATATATATATATATATATATATATATATATATATATATGTGAAAGTGACTTTTCAACTATAGAATTTTGATTTTGATGAATTTTTGAAGAAATTTATATGTATCCCCTAAAAGATATATATCAATATTTGAATTTTCTTATTGTTCAAAACTTTCTTTCAATTTTTATGTCTATTTTTTGTGATAATATTTTAAATTAAAGATCTTAAATTTGAACATTGAAATAGATAAATTCTTGATGGTTAGTACTTCAATCATACATGAGTCATACATACATGATTTAGATTATTCCAAATATCATATAATTAAAAAATTAAAATAATCAAAGATCTTGTCGATTTAGGTGTAACATCTATTTATTGATAATGAGATCATATTATAAAATTGATAATTAGAGATTTGCCAAATCTTGTTGATTAATTTATTAGCCAACTATGATTATCTCAGCTTGAAAATAATTGTTTTACCATGTAAAACACGATTTAATTATTACATTTATTTTCATCAAGTATAAATATATAGATGAATGAATAAATATTTATCTCTATTTAGGTGAAAATATTGGTGGATTCAAAGAACATGCTAGGCATTTCTACATGAGGTTAATCTTAATCTCTACTTAATTAATTTGCTGTTTTCTTTCTCTTTAATTTTCTTTAGTGATTTGATTTGTTGATATATAAATGGCTTAATGATTAGAGAAATTTTAAGATATATTTATCAATGTAAATATTAGCTTTCATAATTATGATATAACTAGCCTAGATCTGGTTAGATTATTAAGATTTCTTATAGATATTTCGAATTTAGCTTTTGGTAAAAATTTGGTTATAAGTAATTGTCTTTTACTTGATATTAAAATTTTAATTATTTTATATCGAAAAGTTTGTTTCTTTGGCTTCTTTTGTTAGTAAATAAATTGATACTAAGACAAGTTTCGACCAGTATGCAGAAAATATTATTTCGAAAATATTTATATAAAATTTAGACAAATGAAAGTGATAGAGATAAATATTATGAAGTGTGAGGATGAGAAAAAGATAATCTGATATAAAATATTAAATCGATTAGTATTAAATCTTGACTTCGTCTTTTCGCCTTTCTATATAGTATGCTTCTCCCAAAGTTTGCTAGAGATCAATTAAGCACTTGAACACTCTAATTTATGTAAATAAGTTAATAATAAAATTTAAAAAAATTATATTTCCAAATTATATCTTATGTCTAACTCACACCTCAAACGATATCACAAAGGAAGGAAAATTACCTTAGTATTATAAGGAATTCACAGGTCTCATCCCTCGCCTATGTTGTACATTTTTCTTCAACACTCTCCTCGCATCTGAACCATTTTTTGCACTTCATGATCCGGTGTATTTCCTCCACCCTCACCCCGCTCACCTCTCAATCTCTTAAATGGCCAATGTCATTCCGTTATGAATTTCAAATCCAACTCACATTTCAAAAATCAGCTTGAAGGAAAAAAATTGTTCGAATCATATTAAAGGTTCAAAAATTTCAACTCTCGCCAATAATTTTTAGCAACATCTTCTAATTATGCGCATCAATCTCAAGAGAAATATATCTGCGATTTTACAATTTATTTCTTTATCGGATCCAAAAAATAAAAATGAGGCAAGCAATATATAAGAAATTAAAAGTAGTTCAATTTCCATTAAAGAAAATAAAAGGTACATCAATCAACACATAACCCCTCATTATTCATATCAATTACATGACACACCATGTGATAAAAGAAATAAATGCACACTCATGAGGATCAATTATTTATCATAAACTCAAATTAATTAAGGATAAACCTCAATTAGTGACCTTAATCCAAGAATTGGAGTAACTTTATAGTCACTAAATCCAGCCTCAAAGAAGATTTTAGCCCATCCTTTTTCAGATCTCTCTCTTCCAGTAACCAAAACCATCATTAACATATCAAAGAAAATTTGAGTTTCAATTGATTCATCATCTCCAATTTTATTATCAACCATCATGTCAATAATTATCACCTTTCCACCTTTTTCCTTGCTAGGTATCGCTTCTTTACATTTCTTCAATATTTTCACACTTTCTTCGTCACTCCAATCATGTAATATCCACTGCAAATGATTCATATCACAAAAGGTTAGCATTCGAGATGTAAAAATGTTAGTCAGGAGATTCCTTCAACTTTAAAGTACACAAGTATAACAATAAAGAGATAAATTTCGTTAAAAATGCTCATATATATATTCAACGAAGGGTCACACTAGGTATTAAGTGTTCGAGTGAAGAAACCCCTCAATAAAAATTTTCCTCCTTTAAATTGGATCTTATATAATATGAATTTAGATTGATCGAATAAGTGAATTTTAAATGCCTAAAATTATACTTTTATCTCAATGAAAAATATTTTTAAAGAATATATAATATGTACTAGAAGAATTTGACTTTATTTATAAAATAATATTGTGATTAATACATGAAGTAGACTTGATTCTTTAATCTCTTATTCTTAAAGAAAATAATAGAAGGATGGCTCAACTTTTCAACTAGAGCAATTAAGTGATAGAATTTGTTTGGGATTCTTTCTAACATTTCACTATAACAATCAAAAACAATCTGAATAATGAAATCATTATAAAGTTTTCTATAAAATCAAATTTTCATTATATGGTATGTTATCTTTATAATAATATTTCACTATAAAAATATAGAATTGACAATTCGAACAATGAAATCGTTGTAAAGAGATTCTTTTTCTGTGAAACTTATTTCTCTTGCTATGTTATATCGTACCTTCTCTACGGTAATCCAAACTATCTACACGACAATATCATATTATAAAGAGATTTGACTGATTTCTCTTGCTATGTTATATCATACGTTTTCTATAGTATCCAAAACTATCTAAACAACAATATCATATTATAAAGAGATTTGACTGTATCACTCACCTATAGGCTATTTCTCTTGCTATGTTATATCGTACTTTCTCTATGGTATCCAAAACTATCTAAACAACAATATCATATTATAAAGAGATTTGACTGTATCACGATCACCTATAAGCTATACGTATAACTCAAATCGAAAAAAAAACAAAGTAGTGAAATTACCTTGAGTAGAAGAGCCTCAGCAGGAGGAATGGACACAAAGAAATCTCCACCAACATAAGTTAAGTTATCACTTCCTTCAAGTCCTTCAACTACATGAGGCAAATCAAACACAGTACATTGCAAATTAGGAAAAGTTTTAGCAATTGTTTTAGCCACAGTCCCAGTACCACCACCAACATCAACAATAGAATTCAATCCTTCAAAAACATCTTTTGAATATTTCATTACAACACTCATAACCAACTTAGCATCACTAGCCATTGCATCATTAAAAAAATGATTTATCCTAGGTTCATGTCCAGCATAATCCCAAAATGTTCTCCCATGTGCAACCTCAAATGCTGTTGGCTCATCACTAGTAAACCACTCACTTACATGATGCCATGGCCTTACTAGAATTGGATCCAACATTGCTAGTAAAAAAGGAGTAACTGTTAACGGCTCGTCTTTCAATAAAAGAAGAGCTGGAGGGGCCAGGACATAGCCCTCCTCTCCTAACCCTGATTCTGATCCTGATCCTGATCCTGACTTGAGAAAAAATCCTGAGTGGATTAAAATTCGCATGAGACGTCGAAGGTGAGTGATTTTGGAGTGGTTGATTGATAGGGCATTAGCTAATTCATCAAGTGTCATAGGTTTGCCATGTTTGTGGATTGTGTCTGGGATGTTTAATTGAATTGCTGATTTGAGTGACATGGAATTTATGAAACTAAATATATGGTTCCATATGTGAGTTTGAGCATGAAGAATTTCATTCTCATGTTCACCAACAATTGGCACAACCATTTTAATAAAATTGTAATAAAACTTTTTTCTTTTGTTTTGGTTTTTGATTGATATGCAATTTCTCTATAGACTTTTGATAAATTTATAGAGAGTGAAGTATGGAGTAATTAATTGTATACAAAAAAAATAATAATTATAATAATAATAATGAGAGAGTCATGTTATCATGAGATACACGATTGTGCTTTGTAAAATTATTTTATTTGAAATCGAAGCAAGTGGTACTTTGGATTATTCTATACCAAATTCAATTGGCATAAAGTTTTAAGAATGTTTTGTCAAAATAAAAAAGATTATAGATATATAGAATTGTTGTTAGGTTGTGGAGCCTGATGAATACTCTGATTTATCAATATATATACCTCATCGCCGTGGAAGTTTACTCACGGGGTGTTACCACGAAATATTGATTTCTCTCTTTCTTTCTCTAGATCTCTCATCTCTTTCTCTTGAAAGTTCTTGTGTTCTTAATTCATCACGTATGTGTGTGGATTTGATCCTAACAGTTGTAATATAGGAACTATATTTATTTTGATTTCTATCAAGTTACTAATTATTAATTTAAAAGAACTCGAAAAAAAGTGATTGGTTCACAATACAAATTACAAAAAATTTGAATCTAAATTCAAATATGAAATTGAAAGACATACACACTCACTTTCAAAAGATGTGACGTAATAATGAATGAGGTTGCTACTCTTTTAATTATAAATTTTGGATCGAGTTCTAAATATAAAAAAAATCATTAATAGAGAGTATTACCTCTCGAATGAGGCTCTACCTGACATCAATCTAATTTAATCGAACTTAATATTAATATCAAACATTAAATATAAAATCAAATTTTATCAAACTCTAATACCTCACCTTCTAGGCTCTATCCCACCCCCACCTTGTTTTCTCATTTATTGTGTATAATATAATAATACTTGCTTTTGTATGTTCCTCAGTTAAAAAACACATGGGCCATGACCACTAATATATAAATTCTTTTATTTGATTCCTTATCTTATCTAGATAATGAGGATTGTATTTATTTTTGTGATTGAATTTTTAGAATTCATCAATAAATATAAACGATAGTTATTTAAATGTCTAGTAGAAATATCCTCAAATAAAACGTTTAAATGAAAAACTATAACACTTTTAAAGGAAAATTTAACAAATTCAATTATGTCACTACATTTTACAAATTTATGTAAGAAATTACAACCAACAAATAAATAAACCTTAGTGTATTTTCAATAAAATGATAAGTGCCTTTACAAGTAAAGACATGTGACTTTTTCATTAAGAGTTAAAAGCGAAAGTTTAAAATTAAATTTATTTTTAAATATATTATCTAAACTTGTCACGTGTAATTAATAGATCACAATTTCAAGTCATACAAGCAAACCAGATGAAGTACATCATATTTCTTAAGGTACGATCCTTCCCTTCCCTGTATTTTTTTAATGTGATTTGTTTTATTATTGAATTGTCCTTTAATTAATATAAAGAATTACTTATCTTTCTTGTAATCCATCACAACTCTGATTAACATCTCATTAAGAGTTAAGCGAAAGTTTAAAATTAAATTATTTTTAAAATATATTATCTAAACTTGTCACGTGTAATTAATAGGTCACAATTTCAAGTCATACAAGCAAACCAGATGAAGTACATCATATTTCTTAAGGTATGATCCTCCCTTCCCTTTTTTTTTTAGTGTGATTTGTTTTATTTTTAGATTGTCCTTTAATTAATATAAAGAATTACTTATCTTTCTTGTAATCTATCGCAATTCGGATTAGCATCTCATTAAGAGTTAAGCGAAAGTTTAAAATTAAATTATTTTTTCAATTTATCATCTAAACTTGTCACGTGTAATTAATAGGTCACAATTTCAAGTCATACAAGCAACCAGATGAAGTACATCATATTTCTTAAGGTACGATTCTGTTTTCCTGTATTTTTTAGTGTGATTTGTTTTATTATTGGATTGTCCTTTAATTAATATAAAGAATTACTTATCTTTCTTGTAATCCATCACAGCTCTGATTAGCATCTCGTTAAGGGTAAAGCGAAAGTATAAAATTAAATTATTTTTTAAATATATTATCTAAATATGGAAAATATTTTTTTAAAAAAATATCAGATGTCACAAATGACATCACATTGCTATTTTTAATATTTGGAAATGAGATTTTTACATAATCAAATATGTAGTGCCTATTTTTTTTTTATTCTCAAATATCTTGATGCTTATTCAATTTGGATCTCATGTGAATTGAAAAAATATGCATGGACCATATCTGAGAAAATGACTAAAGTAATATTTAATAATGGGGGTTAGACTATTTTAGTTCTTTGGTATGCTATGGACCAAAATGATTTTTAATGTATAAAAAATGATTTTTGTAATTGTTTATATTTCAAAATAATTATAGTTTTTAGTGTAAGAAATAAGTAATCATTTTAATATATTTAACATAAATAAATATGAAATAAGAAAGTTAATATTAATTACTCATGTTACCCTAATCAATTTAAAATTCCTTTACATGATTCTAGGAGCGATATTTTGTGATTTGTATAAACTTAAAGTATTAATATATTAATTTTGCTATCTTTAGTATGATACGAAGAAAAAATAATTTTATAAAAAACTAAAATAACCATTTTTTATCGATTAAACCTATCTCGATTACTTGTTAATAAAGGATTAAAATATTCTGATCCTATAAGGATCATTTTGATCATTTTATCGACCATATCCCATATATTTAGCACGAATGGAACTAATAATTATAAGAATGATAATAATTGAGATAGCGTTATATTATTGTATATATAAAATATAAATCATGATATATTTGGCTTTTATTAGAGTTCAGAGTCTAAAGGGTACAAAATATTAACAAAAATTTCAAAACGGTATATAAAATTATATATCAACCAAAACGGCAAAATCGCTGCATCAACAGTGACTTAGTCCACCGAAAAAAGCAAAATCGGTGCCTCTGCAGCGATTTTGCAAAATGTGAATTTTTTTTAAAAAAATAAAATCGCTAAAATCGCTGCCTAGGTAGCGATTTTAAATTATTTTTTTAAAAAAATAAGGTAAATCGCTGCCAAAGGCAGCGATTTCAAAAAAAAATTATAAAGGCATCGATTTTAACATTTTTTTAAAAAAAAATTATAAAATAGCTGAACGATAACATATATTCAAATTTTTTTTTACCTTTATTTTTTAAAAAAAAATTATTTAAAATTGCTGCCTAGGCAGCGATTTCATTTTTTTAAAAAAAATAATAATTCACATTTTGCAAAATCGCTGCAGAGGGAGCGATTTGCTTTTTCCGGTGGAGTAAGTCGCTGTTGATGCAGCGATTTTGCCTTTTTGGATGATATAAAATTTTATATACCGTTTTAAAATTTTTGTTAATATTTTATACCCTTTAGACTCCGAACTCGCTTTTATTAACTCCAACTAATGTGATGGTACAGGATTAAAATATTTTAAAAGGGAATATTCCCTTTTAAAATATTGGTATCATGGTTTTGTAATGTCAAAATTATCATATTTTATTAGCTATTTGTTTATGTTCAATGTGTGAAAACTAATTAGGCCGGTGATTTTTGATAAGTCTTTCTGAATTGAAAAAGCAAAAAATGACTTTATTCATGCTGAGAAAAAAAAAAAACATGTGTAATGAATGGATCATTCATGGTCAATTCTAGTATTTTAAAGGGTAGGGACATAAAGGGAACGTTTTACATAGCATAGGATGAGATGTAAACCTCGAGATCTGGAGCGTAAGTTCTATGAATTTTTAAGTTTTTAGTTTACAGTATAGTGTAATAATATAATATACAAAATTATAAAAGTTCATGTAGTTTGAAATAATTAGAAAAATGATAAAAGGAACTCATAGAGAATAATCATCGTTATATATACAAGTATAAATAATATAATATATTAATTTTCTAATAATAAAAGAATCATTATTCCTTTTTTTTTATCATACCATAACACTAAAAGAAAATAATCAATAACACTTACTAGTATTATGTTAAAAACATTACTCGAATAAAAAAAAATGACTTTCAAATAGCTAATAAAATATGATAGTTCTAAGACATGACAAAACCACGAGACGAATAATAATTTAAAATGTAAAATTTCTCTACGTGTTAAAAAATAAATGTTATGTAATATATATCACCTTCAGAGTGTTACGAGTAGTAATGGTGCAAAACTACAACTTGAGTTTGAGTTAGTAAGTCCGGCGCTTAAAGGGTACAAAATATTAACAAAAATTTCAAAACGGTATATAAAATTTTATATTAACCAAAACGGTAAAATCGCTGCACCAACAGCGACTTACCCCACCGAAAAAAGCAAAATCAAAATCTGTTTTTTTTAAAAAATAATAAAATAAAATCGCTGCCTAAGCAGCGATTTATAGAAAAAATTTTACAAAATCGCTGCCTAGGCAGCGATTTTAAATAAATAAATAAATAAATAATTTAAAAAATAAGGAAATCGCTGCGTAGGCAGCGATTTAAAAAATATTTATTTAAATCGCTGCTGGGGCAACGATTTCCTTATTTTTTTTCTATAAATCGCTACTTAGGCAACGATTTTACTTTTTTTAAAAAAAAAAACCAGATTTTGCAAAATCGCTGCAGAGGCAACGATTTTGCTTTTTCCGGTGGGGTAAGTCGTTGTTGGTGCAGCGATTTTACCGTTTTGGTTAATATATATTTTTATATACCGTTTTAGAATTTTTGTTAATATTTTGTACTCTTTAGGCTCCGGACTCAAAGATGCAATATGCAACTTGAATTTGAATTACTCTCAATCTTCTTATCTCTCTATATGTTAAAAAATTATTAAGTATCGTTCATTTCTTCAAGAATTATGAGGAACAACAATGTTAACAAAAAATTTTAATACTTAATTTATGTAAGATATGTTAGGCGAGCCCCGAGCATTGACTGTTAGATGTGCTTATGGCGTATAGTCAGGCGCTTATGATGTAAATCTTACATAACTAACTCACACTAGAGTCTCGAAGCGTTTTGCTAGAGCCTTGCCCAAAATGAGTCACGAATCAAATTTCAACAGCGTCTTTTAGAACACTAATCGAGCCCGTCAAAATTATTGAATTTAATAATATCTGATTGTAATTCAATAATTACATAATAAATTGATCCCAATTAATTTTGGAAGGAAGCTTATTACTTTACATAAAGAAGTTTTCAACGAATCTACTTAATATAATTTTCTTTTTGGTCAGATCTACTCAATATAATTAATAAATAGTATAGATAGTTTCTTAGGAATAAGTCAGAAAAAAGAACCCATCTAATTTCATTAATATACACCTAATTTTGATTCGTATACATTCAATATTCATTGGTTCGATTAATTCTATAAAAAAGATGGGAAACTAATAATATTAGTTGCACGTGTTTTAAGAGGATTGTGCATTTTTTGTATTATATTAAAGTTTGTTATTATTTTATACGAAAAATCGTACGTTCTAATAATAATATGCTAGCTCTTACTCTCTTAGATAAGATTATTTGAAGAAAAAAAATATTGAAAATTTATAAAATCATATCAATATAAAAGAGTAATCGAAATGATCATGATGGTTATGAAAAATTTAAAATTTTATTTATGCACAATAAATTAATTAAAAAATTATACAAGATAATTTAATTATCAATCAAACTGTATTATTGACACATTATATTGCATCAACATTCCCAAGAACATTTTAATACACTTATCAACAACACCAACCCACCTACTAACTTTACTATCCTTAAATGTACACATTATGACATTTCAACGTGACCCAAAATACTTAATAAACCATCAAAAAAATTGTGATGCACTTAATATGGTTACTTCTCAATTCTCGTTTAATCAGAAGCTTCGAATTTAACTTTTGAATATATACTTTTTTTAGTACAAAAGCTTTTCCGTTCGAATAAGATTCTATGCAATATAAATTTTAGTATAGTCAGGCTTCAGATTTCAGTACAGTTATTAAACAACCACATAAAAGAAAGACGTAAAAAATACTGTGATTACTTATCTAACTGTCATAAAAAAATTCCCAATTAACAAAAGGAGCACCAAAATTAGATTTTTCACGTCCATTATTTAATATTCTTTTCCAAAAGGAAAAATCCTTTTGGCCATAATTTGGCCAGTATGATAAAATGGATGTGTTCACACGATAATCTAGTTTATTTTAGACATTTTTGCCCTTTAATTAAATATTAAATGGAAAAATCTTTTGGCCAGAAAAGTTTGGCTATAATTTGGCCAGAATGATAAAATGATATGTTCACTCTATAATCTAATTTACTTTTAGACATTTTTGTCCTTTAACTTAAATATTAAATATATTATTCAATTATGTTTTCAAAACATTGAAAATGATTAGTGAGATTAATTATTGATGATTTCATAGTTAAACATGGGAAAAGAGCCAAAAAATTCACAGAAAAAAACATAATTCAATTTTCCTCCTTTTTACTTTCATTTTAGTTTATTTTTTTCATTTCATATTTCTTAATGATAAGAAAAATGTTAAAAAGTATAAAAGAGAAGTAAGGTGTAAATCATCTATTTTAATTTATAATTTTAAGTCGCGAAAAGATAATTTATATCTATATTTAAATACAAAAAAATTATATAAAAAATAAAAATATGAAATATGGCCGAGTTGGCTAAAGAGTTACTCTTATTTATTCAAAGGAGTTGTTACACACCGATTTTCTTAAAAAAAAAAAATTAATGGTAAAAATATATTTTATCCAATTATACTCAAAATTATGTGAGCGAATATGATGAAAACTAAAATTACCATCTTGTTTCCTCTATTATGCGATTATCTTCATATTTTCGGTAACATATGAATTATATCATACGCAAAAAAGACTCATTAAAATTAATTTTTATTTATTATTTCAGTACTAGAGACATATACAAAATTTTTTATAAAAACGTTGATGGTGTTTCATTGAAATTTTTTAATAACATAAAAAGGATATATAGAGTTTTTTATGATTTCAAAATAAACTTTAATAAAATAATTGAAACAAAAACATCTTTATAGTTCTCCAATGATAATGACAACACAAATTTAACATGATCTAGATTTAAGTTTCATCACGTATATATTTTTCTATATTAGTATTGTTTGTTATTTTATTAAAAAATGTTTGGTATTAAATGATATGCTAAAATATTAAGTATACATAGTTGTAGTCACAATATTATTATTTTTTCTTTCATATTAATATTTGTTTTGAACTGATTGATAGTTTTTAAAATTAAATAGTTTTATTGCATTTATCATATAAATAAATTTAAATTACCTATTTAAATAATTATTTAAATTACATTTCAAATACTTTTTTTTATACATAATGTAAAATAACTTTAATAACATTAAAACTCAAAATACTTTAGAATTAATAGACAATAACACATTAAAGAAATACTAAAAATCATATGGTTTATAAGTGTCGATCCTATTTAACAACAACTCAAGATAACTACACATTAATGTTGAAAAATTACACTTTTAAAGTTTATGTTTGATTATTATGTTTTAAAAAATTAAACTACATATTTACAACAACGTGTTTAAAAATTAAACTACATATTTAAATTACATATTTGATTACTATGTAAATTATGTATTTTTATAATGTGCTGATGTCTATCAACTCGAAAGTATTTTGAGATTTGATTGTCGTTATTGAAATATTAAAATTCTACATTAAATGAAAATATTTTTTAAAACATACATATCCTAGTTATGTTATACTTTACTTATACACGTTAAAAATATTGTAAATTAATATATAAATAAAATACATCTATTTTAAAGTATTATAATTGATAAGTAGGTATTGAGTGATCTTTTATTCATTTGTTTTGAAATATCCACTTAATTAATACTATTGGAATAACTAGATTATATAATCATTGTTAAAATTAGTGAAATAATTTCACCATTTTCTATATATGTTAATTCTTGTGCGGAATGATTATAATATAAAAAAATAATGTGTTATTCATGACATAGTATTGAATGTCTTATAATCAATTATTTTTAAAAATATCGAAATTTCAATATAATTTTTCTTTCAAAAAATATCCATAGTTAATTATATTTAATGAAGAATTTAATTATTTTTTTAATCTATGCTTAATTACTATATTTTTCGATTTTTTTATTACAAAATAATTAAGTATAATCTTTAGTAGATAAGATAGTCATTTGTAGTTACTACTAATGAGAAATTTTGATTGTATTTTCCAATAAAAAAATTTATTTTAAGCGAAAAAATAATTTTTCAAAGGTATACTTTGACACCTTAGGATCATAATTGAGTTTAGGGGAGGGGTATATGTAGAACATAATTTGCTATATAATGAAAAAAAAATATTAATGTATAAAAATAAAATTACAAAAATATTTTTTAATTAAAGTGTACATTTTTTTTAATTAACTAAACAATACTTATTTTTAAAAATAAATTGGATAAACTACACACACAAAAAATAACATTTTTAATTTTCCTTTGCAGTCAAATAGTTAATGTTTAGTAATTTGGGAATTAGAAAAAAAATTAATTTTGTTTGGAGGGAAAAATATTAAGGAAATAAATGTAAAACTCAAAATCAGGATATATTAGTCTTGTTATATTTCTGGCCAAATTATGGCCAAATTTTTCTGGCCATTTAGTATTACTCTTCCAAAAAATACTTTCTTTTTTTCTATATATCTTTGGATTTTATTCCTAGAAATCACTTTTTGTTATTTTGTTATCTTATTTGTTCAACCCGAATATCTATTAAAGATATTTACTCTAAATTGTCTTGCTTTTAATTGTTTGAGAAGCAAAGATTTAGATAGTCGATCTTTATATCAATAGATATAACTTTATTGTGATCGAAAGATTAGAACTAGATAAAATGACCATAGAGGATTCACATAGTCATATTGACCAATTTGAGAGTGAGATGTAATTAGATTAATCGTTCTATTATTTGAACTTTGTGAGTTTGAGTCTTTCTATCAATTATTTAAAATTTATAGTTATTTGGTCAAAAAATTATTAATCATATATACATGAGTTTCTGCTCCGTGGTGGATTAGATGAGGAAAGCAAGACTAAGATAGTATGGTCACGTAAAAAGGAAGTGCACTGATGTCCTAGTTAGGAGGTGCAAGAGGTTGATGTAAGGAGTACACACGATAAAGATAAAAGTAGGCTGAAAAAATATTGAACAGAACATGGTAGAACTTGATATTTTTATGGAAAAATGTACAAGTATCCACTCAACCTATGCCCGAAATCTCAGAGACACACTTAGACTATACTAAGGTCCTATTATCCCCCTGAACTTATTTTATAAGTAATTTTCTACCCTTTTTCGGCCTACGTGGCATTAGCTTGAAAAAAAGGGTCAACCAACGTTGGACCCACAACATCGTGCCACGTAGGCCGAAAAGGGGTACAAAATTATTAATAAAATAAGTTCAGGGGGGTTATAGGACCTTAGTATAGTATAAGTGTGTCTCTGAGATATCAGACATAGGTTGAGGGTGTATTTGTGCATTATCCTTATTTTTATGGACATGACTCTAAGAGTGGAGATAGCGTATTAGGGTAGAAGATTAGTAGAGGTAAACTGTTGTCTTGCCTTGCGAAGGTTTAGGCTTGTTAATACCTATCGTAGTGCTAGATGTTCCCTCGTAGGTCTTGCATTATATTGTTTATTGTGTTAAGATTATCATATTATTTTGTTGTTATTGTTTCTGTCTTGTAGACTTTACTACGCTTTTCATATTTACTGTTATGCTTCTTCTTTTACTTGAATTTGATGCACTTGAGACGGAAGTCTGCGTACACTCCACCTTCCATAAATCCTACTTAGTAAGATTTCACTGGGTATTGTTGGCTAGTACAAAAAAGAAAATTGTTCCAAAAATAAAGAAATATAATCTAGACAAATAATATGACACTAGATTTAGATCAAAAGTCATATATAACTCGATCTCAGATCGAGAATTGAAAGATTAAAAGAGAGTTTGAAAAATATTTTCCTTACTTTATGTACACTTTCCTTGAATTAGAGGAAAATAAATTAATTTGGAACAAAAAATTCCCAAATACTTGAGCCATAAATTGGCATTAATGATCACTGCAAAGACAGCAATTCACTGATTTTGCTCAGAGCTAGGATTTTAAGCTTGACTTATGAGTTCTAGGAAAAAGGACAATTTACAGAGTTTTATCGAACCCGTAAGCAGAACTAGAATTTTAAGTTTATAACTCATGAGTTCTAGATTCACAGAGTTTTATCAAACGCGTAAACAGAACTATAACTCTGTCCCTGTTCAAATGTCATGATATCTTAATGAGCATATACACATAGACAGATCATCTATAACATATCAGAGGATCAAACAACACTTTCTATGAGTAGAACTATCTGTCCTTTCATGACTAAAGATAAAAGGTGAAATGTACTTATTTTTTGAGAAAGAACAATGGCAAATAGCCTATTGGTTATTCATGGCAAACACATAAGTTGCAACAACAAGCCATGTAAGCCAAAGGATTGTTCAGACGAACGACGAGCTAGTTTTGTTCAGACGACCAAGCATTGGCTTCAACCCAATTGAAAGCTATCGGGCTCAAGAAGGCGTCAGGTAAGCCGAAGGAACTGACCAAGGAAAGTGCATGTGGCCTTAGTTCACTGCATAGCTTTGCAACTTCTTTTCTCACTATAGCAGCATTGTCCATCGACAGGTATCCATATCGGAGGAATGAAGCATCCTCTTCTAGGGTGACCAGAACATACATCGATCTGACGAGATCCAAAACGTTCTGCAAGAGAATTCACGGTTGAACACAACATATGACATTAGAAAACTCGGATTTCACATTCTCATTACGCATGCAAAGGTCGAACATTCTGATTATTTCCTGGCAGTGAGACATTTCATGACTTTGCCCGCTGCACCTACCCCTCTCGTTAAATAGTTGTGTTTAACGACTATAAAAATGATCTGAAAGACATTTATAAGTACCTTAAGGAGGCCAGATGTGACGGATGCCTCTGCGTCGAGGAAAGTATGGAGAACTGCTCGGTCTGAGAAGGCTCTCCCCAGGTCTTCAGCAAGCTGATAATTCTGTCAAGGGGGAAACATTGACTTGTTATATGCAAGCACCCAATACGAGCTGAATAAGAGAAGAATAAAGATAAAGAGTATGCTTACCAAAGTAAAAGCATATTCCTTGCTTTTTCCCTGTGCCTGGCATTGCGAAACTTCAGCAGCAAAACGTTCCAACAGGTCTCGTTCCCGTAGGCAGAATATGTCATTCTGGAATAAAGGCAATCAGAACTACTGACCTGATAAATGATCATCTAAAATGAAAGAAGAAACAAAAGCTTTGTTACCTGGAACTGGGCTTGCCTCATTGTAGAACTTGTAAGTTGTGAAGGTATGACGGGACGAGAGGTGTTCATGTGTTCTAATCCCAATCCTCTGAACGGTTTCTTACTCCTTTTGGCTGCCACATATTCCCCAAAAAGTGCCTTGCTTACCTGCCATTACAATTTTTCCATCGAATAACAAAGTTACCTAGTGACTATGCAAAGAGATCATCACAATAATGTGTGTGTGCCGTGTAGAGTAAGTTAATGCAAAATGACTCCTATTGCTACAAGATGATGAAATATCTCTTTGCACCTAATGCTGCTGCAAAAATCTATGATCCTAACAACTTTTGACCCAAAGAACCACGCATGCTCTTGAGAGCGTTACAAATTCTTTTTACAAAAGAATCACGGAAGAAAACGTTACTGTTCCATCTTTATCCGAGTCAGAAGAAACTACATACTACAAAAACATAACTAGTGTAATCCCACAAGTGGGGTTTGGGAGGGTAGGATGTACTCAGACCTTACCTCTACTTCTACCTCTGTGAGGTAGAAGTTATTTCCGATAGACCCCTCGGCTCAAAAGGGAAGTTTTTGAAGCAGGATTACAAGAAAAATATGACAGTAAAATAGCAAGGTACAAACTAAATGCAACAAACAGATACTAATACACATCGGAGAATAAGAGACTATGCGACTACTAAGTACTACTACTAATATCCTAATAAAGAGAGAAGGAGTCTAACCCCCTATCTCTCCCAAATTAAGTGTGAAAACATTGGTTGTCTACTAACCTTCTACCCTAATCAATGACCTACATACGTACTATACTTCGTAAAAAAATAGCTTTTTTACCATACCTGTTGCATAAGAACATTGTTGTCACCCTCGAAAGTAGACTGCACGTCATATTCACCTTTTAGCTGGCCAATCCTATTTTCAGTCTTCAAACCTTGGCCTCCACAGGCTTCACGACATTCCTGATTCAATATTCAAAGAAGCTTATATAGTTTGGAAGAAAGCTAATCGTTATAATCCAAGTTCTTCATGTGCATACTACCTGAAGAGTTCGCATATTATGCCAACTTGCAGCAGCTTTAAATGCACTTGAAACGACATGAATAACTTTGTTCATCTCAGGTGTCCTCTTGACGTACATCATTTTCAACTGGTTAGCAGCAAAGCTCATAGCATATCTGCGAAGAGCCAAAGTTGGGTCAATTAACTGGGAAGACCATAAAATTATACCGACATAGCTGACAATTTATGATATGTAGATGAGTGCAAAAATGGCAGACTGCACGGTAGGTTTTAACAAATAATGATAACGTTGCACAAGTACAGTAGCTGAAAATAGACAACAATTGGCCCGAGGATGTGGGAGGTAAGTGACTCTGACAACATACTACAAGAAAAACATGACAAATTAGTAAAATAAAAAAACTGGAACACATTCTCAAAAGGCTTATTTATAATAAAAACAAGTTTCAACTAGCAGGAACAGAAGCGTTTCTATACATACTTACAGCCAGAAAGTTAACTAGAGAGCGACAAAATGGATATTTGAAAGGTTAATCATACTTCAATTCAAAAGAGAAAACAACAAAAGTTTTTGGTTATTTTATTGATGTAGTACTGTTGAGAGAAACAAAATGAAGGGTGGAAATCATAAACAAAGAATAATAATACAAAGAGGACGAAAGAAAGAATGCATGGTAGAATAAATTATAGAGCATTTCAGTGAGCATTTACGTTTTTGCAAGAAGAGGAAGAAGTCGCCGTTGATGACTTGGGTAATCAAGTATAAGAACTTCTGGTCCATTAGGAGTAACTGAAAACGCTCTTCTTGACAGCGAGTATCTTATCGCGGTTGCCAAACCAATCTGGCAAAGCATCACGAACAGAAAAATGAGATGCCACAAAAATACTATGAGTGGTAAATAAAATGTGTGTGTAGAAGCAACTGTTGCTTGTCATACCTTTGCGGAGTAAACTGCACTAGCTGCAATTGTAACACGGCCAGATGTCAAAGGGGACAAAAATGCTGCAAATCTCTGGGAACAAATTGTCAAAATCCAGTTAGCATTATCCTCCGCAATATTTCTTGACGAACTGTCAAAACTTTAACAATCTCCTATGATCGTAAAATATCACTAAAAAAGGGAAGCCCCGGTACTAAAGCTCCTGCTATGCGCAGGGTCTGGGGAAGGGCCCAACCACAGGGGCCTATTGTAAGCAGTCTTACCTTGCATTTCTACTAGAGGCTGTTTTCCCCGGCCTACCATAAAGAATCACTAGTAGATAAAAATTATCCTTATTATGCTTCCTCAAAAAAAACTTGCACTAATCAAGCACATCAAAATACTCCATCCGTCCGAAATTATTTGTCATGTTGCGCTTATCAAAAGTCAATTTGACTAATTTTCAAAGGTAAATTAGATCACATTAATTCGATATTTTAAACAAAAAAATTAGATATTCTAAAATTATATGAAAAGTACTATAAATTACAATTTTTTGCATATTAATATGATGAAAAAATACATCTAAAAATGTTAGTCAAAATTTTTTTAGTTTGATTCTAAAAATAGAAATCACGACAAACAATACTGGACGGAGGGAGTAATTGGGAATCATTGCCTTGGAACGAATTAAGTTTACCTGGTCAGGATCCTTGATAGCAGTAAGATATTTCCCATCTGGAGAAACATCCGCCACTGAATTTAACAAATTTTCTCTGGGTACCCGGACATTGTCAAACCTGGAAAATGAGATTTCACAAAATCTTAGAACTGCCAAAATGAAGCCATAAACTTTTACTACAATTTACTCCACTTAAAGCCAAATTTAAGTACAGTTCTTCACTACCAAATTCTGCCATTGTCAACACCATTTAAGCCAATCTTGTGACCACAATCAGCTATGCGGATGTTTGGGCAAATGTCCCCATTTTCATCTCTGATCTGAGCAATAAAAGCATGGACACCTTGATTTTCCCCGTCAATGATGAGCTGAGAGAAAACTATGGTATGTGTTGCATGCTACATCACAGTCAAGAGAAATGATGTCAATTTAGACTAAGGCTCAAGCAAGAGTAAGCAAGTTGACAAACGAAAACATCAAACAAATAAACATTCCAAAAAGAATTCGAGAGGAAGTATAGTTACATTAGCAGCACCTCCAATCCAATACTTCTGAGCTGATTCACATGGAGTATTTATGACAAACTCTCCTGTGCTTGAATCATACGTTGTGACTGTTTCAATACCTCGAACCTGAACGGTACTTGCAAATATATCAGTTAGAATTGCATGAACAATGGACAATATTTTACTTTCTAAAGTTATATAATATATACTTATACAACTTTCACATACATTACTTCCATGCCCCAACTCTGTCATCGAGAAGCAACCTTTAATCACATAATCCTCTGTGTCCTTCAACCATTTATCATGATGTCGTTTGGTACCGAAAAACTGGATTGCACCACCCCTGAATCAATCAACCAAAAAGTTCAATGATATTCGGATAACCTGGAAATTCAATATATGCAACGACAACAACCAATCAAAATTGTCTCTACAATAAATTCCCTCCATTTAGGTTCTTCTTATAATATTCCTAAAATTTATCTTTTTTGTGCAATAGTTTACCACCAACATAAATTTCTTCCAATAATGTACTTTTCAAGAAAGCTCACTGGTATGCAGTTACCCCGGAAGTCTGCCGGAAAATATAACATAGAATGTTTGTACATAAAAAATCAACTTAGGTTGTTACAAATTAATCAAGCAATCAAGAATGTCCATGCTCATGACATAGTATTGATTGATGAAACGCGTGGTATAGTTAACGGGCTAGAAGTTTGGAGACAAATCCTAGAGTCTTAAAGTTCTCTCATTAAGGACGACTAAACGAGAGTACTAGGAGTGCAAGTTTAGTGACGTAACGCATGAAGCGGAGGTGGAAGTGAAGATCGATGCACAAATTATACCCAAGAAAGGAGCTTCAAGTATCTTGAGTTCATAATCCTAGAAAACGGGGAGATTGATGTCGATGTCACGCGTCGCATTGGAGCGGGTAGGCAAAATGGATGCTCACCTTCGGAGTACTGTGATAAGAATGTGCTAGCAAGACTTAAGGGCAAATTCTATAGAGTGGTGGTACCGATATTTTTATACGGGATACGGTATTGGCCAACCAAGAACGTCCACGTCCAAAAGATGATATAGTGAAGATGAGGATACGAGCATGCTCAGGAGATATGATTAGAAATGAAGTTACAAGGGACAAGGTGGGAGCGGCCCCAGTGAGAAGGTGTTAGAGGTAGGCTATACCAGAAATCTAACCGGGGGAGGTGATTAGATAGGACATGACTCAATTTCAACTTAATAATAAATATAAAGGTATGGACTCGAAAATGAGAATAAACCGCTAGTAGGTAGTCGAGTGTTGCTGCTTGCTGCACTAGGTACATAACGGACAATAAGGCATACCATAGGAGAAAATGTACACCCATCTTGATAGAAAGAGAATGATCATAGATAAAAATACAATCCAAGAGAGCCCATTTCCTCAACTCATCTTCAGGCCCTTTAACAGTCAGCCAATCCTTGGAAAACCCATGTTCAACAAGGTACTCAATCCTCCTCATGGTTATTTCCCTTTGCTGTTCCTTAGATTGACTATAATCAGGTGAAAGAAACACTTTTCCACCTCTTCTTACAGGGTTAAAAAGTTTGCTCTGTAATATCAGACCGAAAAACCAGTCCCTTTCCTCCAAATTGTGACCATCCATGAGCTTTCTCATCTCTTTAATGTCAAAAACAGCAGCTGACTCTGAAAGCTCAGGTGGATTGTAGCTAAGACATGGCAATGATTGAAGTATAACATTGAGTGTTGGGGTTTCTTGTTTTAGGTGTCTGCTGAGCACTTTAGTTCTGAAATTCACTTTCTCCATTGAAGAACACAAAAGATTGGATTTTTCCATCATTCAGAGTTTTAAAAAGTGATGCTTGATTCTGTATGAGAAATCAACCAAAATGCTAGTGAGACTGAATTTTCTACCATTAGAAATGTTGAAAAATTCAAGGTTGGTTGGCTGGTGGGGTAGGTGATTAATAATCATGGGATAAATGTCAACATTATTTTACTCATGGTCCACTAAAAGGGATTTATATAGCTTTGGGCTCTATCGTATTAATAGCTAGCTTTTAGAGTATGGTTATCGACGAATTATATGTCACTCTACATAACCAATGGATAAAGTAAAAAAGCAACAATTTTTTTTAAAAAAAAAAAGAACATACCATAGGAAAAAATGAACTCCAACTTTGATGGCAAGTGAATGATCATAGATACCAAGACAATCCAAAAGACCTAATTTCCTCAACTCATCTTCATGCCCTTTACCAGTAAGCCATTTCTTAAAAACCCCATGTTCAAGAAGGTACCCAATTCTCTTCATGGTGATTTCCCTTTGTTGTTCTTTAGATTGATTGTAATCAGGTGAAACAAAAACTTTGCCACCTCTTTCAATAGGGTTAAACAGATTGCTCTGTAACATTAAACCAAAAAGCCAGTCTTTTTCAACAAAATTATGACCATCCATGAGTTTTCTCATCTCTTTTGTGTCAAAAATGGCAGAGGGCTCTAAAAGCTCAGGTGGGTTGTAGCTGAGACATGGGATGGATTGGAGCAACAAATTGGGTGATGGGGTTTCTTGATTTAGGTGTCTGCTGATGATTTTGGTTCTGAAATTCACTTTCTCCATTGATGAAAAATGGGATTTTTGCATTCTTGATTAGATACAAATCAAGATAATAGAAAAGGGGAAAAAAGATTGAATTTTTATTATGATAATAGATCTAAAAATTGCTTTCTGTAAGAAGAAAATTAAGGTTTAAATAGAGTGTATGGCATATGTGTGACTTTTAAGACAAGATGATCATCCTCACCATTTGGTCAAAAATAATTAGTTGGCACAATATTCAAGAACATTTATGGCTTAATAGAGTATAAGTTGTTTATAAATTAATGTTAGTCAAAAATAGATATTTAAAATTAATTGTTAATTTAAAAAATTAAATGATAACTCCAAACGTCACACATCTGCCGCCTATCTACCGTTTAGGTGGCCACCAGCGAGATCCAGTAAAAAAGTGTCGCGGCTGCTCCACTCCGCTGCGCTGCAATCTCATGAACTGAACTTCGTTGCCTTCCCATGCGCGAAGCGAATGGGCGCTGTGCCGTGGGTCAATTTCGGGGTGGAGAGCGAAGAGAGACCGGAAAAAAGATTCATTTGGATCGACGAGCTTTTTCAGCCCAAAAACTAAGAATTCATGGAATGTCTGTCTACTTTATTTTTAATATTATTTATTTTTGTTCAATTGAAAAGTTATAGAATTATACTAATCAAATTATACCTTTTATAAAAAAAAAATTTAAGAAAGTGCATAACCTTATCTTGATAAATAAGTATAGACGAAAAGAGTATTTCGTTTTTATTAAATATTTATAAATTATTTTATTAAAGATAAATCGAATAGTTTAAAGTTGAATGGTTAGTATTAAATATAGAGAGTGTTATTTTTTCTCTTCTAGGAATTAAGTAAAAGGAAAAGTGAAATATACTCTCTTTGTTTTTAGTTATTTCTTATTAATCTTTTAAATTTAAATTTTATTTATTTCTCGTGTTTCTTTTTATTTGTCCATTTGATGTAATATTTGTCTTTTTTATTTATTATTTTTGACAAATCAAGAAAAAAAATTGACTTATTATATTTTCAATTTATTTAGAGAGTTAGTGTTTTTGAAAAAGGGTAGAACCTCTTTAATGAGTAAATGAATTTTGAAATTTTATCGATCAATATGGATAATGATAAACTCATTAAGTCAGTTACTATTTCTTAATAGATGTGTCAAGTAAAAAACAAGTAAAATAGGGTTGAAGGGAATATATGTGTCTCTTAATTCTAGAATAATTAATGTTAAACGACAAAGTAGGCAAAAGATAATTAATTCTCTATTTATTGTGTGAGTTGACAATTATTTTGGAACAGATATTTTTAATATATGTGACAACTAAAAAAGAGTTCAAGAAATATATATTAAGATGGAAGGAATATAATTTTAGAGATTTAAAACAAAATTATTTACATTTTTTTATTTTACTCTTCGTAGGTTGTTTTGATAGAATATTCATCACACTAAACATCAATTAATATGAGTATTCTTGTAAATTATTATTACCCTTACAGGAACATCTAAGAACGCCTTTTGGTTTTGTGTTTGAAACTAATAAGAAGTAAATACAAAATGAATTGTCAATTGGTTATAATACAATTATCGTTATATGTGATCACATAGACATATTACTATTTATAATATTATAATATTTTCTATGTCCGACACATATATATTTTTAAAATATATTAATATTAAACAATACAAAAAATAAAATATATTTTTTATAATTTAATATCATAATAACAGTTTTGGCGAAAGTCGAAATATATTTAAGATTATAAATGCAGTTTGGTGAAAAACCAAACAGGCGTGGACTTCTGTTGGGAGTTTAAATTAAATTATATGCATTCACAATTTTAAATATTGAAAAGGATGTATTTATAGGTAGATCACTTGATTAATGGTAATTAAATGACTTGATAAATATTATATTGTCTAAGCCTCTAAGGTCTCTTTGTTGGAATTATCCTCATATTCTCTTGTTTTAATAAAATCCAAAATTTTAAAAAATACTTTATGGGTCCTTTTTTATTTTATTCATAGTAAAATCTTATATGAATGATAAAGATATTATTGGAAAACTTTATTTAGATTTTTTGGCTTATAAGCATTTGCCTATTAGTTTCGTAATTTATTTAACGAATAAAATATTTATTATTTTGACCTTTTTTCATATTGATTTTTTTTTATTAGTTGATAAATTTGAAATATAACACTATAATATTTCTAGTATATTATTGGAAAACTTTATTTAGATTTTTGGCTTATAAGCATTTGCCTATTAGTTTCGTGGTTTATTTAACGAATAAAATATTTGTAATTTTAACCTTTTTTCAAATTGAATTTTTTTATTAGTTGATAAATTTGAAATATAACACTATAACATTTCTAGTATATGATGCTATAAAAGAGAAAAGAATTATCAAATTCATTACTTTTTTATCATTCAAACTTCAAAATAAACTACCTATGAAAATTCTTGTGTACGTTATGATCACTATAATTTTTAAAGAAAGAACTTGTTATATACTGTGTTCAAAGAGTTTAAAGTCAAAACTTCTGCAAATACAGGAAAAAATAATATTTTAAAAATAAATAGATCTTATTAATGGATCAAAAGAAAACGTATAGCAGCAATACAAAATTTAAAATTCATAATTATTACATAATATGTATATCCTCGTCATATTTAATTAGGACAAATGTCAAATATATCCACAAATAATTATAAATAATACGTAGATGGATATATTTTTGGAACATTCTTTACAGAAAAAAATCGGAGCATATATTCTTTCACTTTAACGGGAGACTAACTAGGTACAGTGACGCGATCTTATTGATTGACTCGATATTTAATAAATATCGAATCGATGGATAAAATTATAACACATATATGTCTGTTATTATAAAATATTATATACTTTAATCTTTTAACAACAAAATTATAATATCTACAAATATAACAAATAATATCTATATATTATTTACGATAATTTTGAGATATATTTATCATTTTTCTAACACAAATAAATTTTTTATCGGCAAATTGAGTAATCAGGTTACGTTTGATACTCTAATAAACAAATAATTTTATGGATAATGATTTTCTTGGAAAACGTGCAAGATACTATTTCTGGATTGTATAATGCATTATCCTTATCTGGTCCCATATTACCATGACAAATATTATTTATACATTGTTCTATTGAAAAAAATAATGGGTAGTATTTATCATTTTATAAAATTAATATTTTTTTTAAAATAATTTTTTATTTGTTATTATTTGACTTGATATAATTATTGATATTATTATTTATTAAATTATTTCTATTAAATAAAAAATGTTTTGTATTAAGTTTTGCAAAAATATATATTTAATGTTGGGTTAAAGCATGAAATGGAATAATTATGTGTTTCTTGATGTGTCAAAATTAACGAATAAAAATGATAATTTATTTTAGGAATAAAGAATGATTAAAAGTGAACGGATTTGAGAGTTACTCCATGCATTTAATTTTTCTTATCACTTATTCCAGAATAGATTTTCATTTTTATTTGTCAACTTTTAGATGACAATTATTTTGTTCTAATCTTTTACACCAAGCATTACTTACTAAACATCATTTAATATGAATAATTTGGTAAAAGGAAAAACAGTCTTTTTAGTCTCTGTATTAAGGTTATATTCTTATCTTAGTTCTTGTGTAATCTAATTTAATACTATTAACCTTCAATTATATTAAATGAGTGATTTTGATCTTTCAACTAACAGATTCAAAAAAAATTAACAGAGAGTTCACTGCTAAAAGGGATAGTTCAGATATTTCATTTTAGTTCTCAATTTTTGAAAAACAAGCTAAATCTTTCATGTCTCTATCTTGAAGAACAAGCTCATCAATCTAAGCTACAATTTAAAAAAAAACCAACTTGATAGGCATTAATCCTCCCTCTTACATCGACGAACGATAGATTTGCAGTGAAAATTCTTTTTAAAAATTGTATGTTTTCTCAAGCAATAACTTTAAAAATACTCGAATTCCTTCTTCTAGCACTGAACTATCTGTTAACTTTTTCGAATATGTTAGTTGAAGGATTAAAATTATTCACTTGATATAATTGAAGGTCAATAGTGATAAGTTAGATAACACAAGGACTAAAATAAGAAATTAACCTTAATATAGAAACTAAAAATGTCGTTTTCCCTTTGGTAATATATCTATACTAATAATTGTTTCTTTAATTAGTGTATGTCAAGTCAAATTTCAACTAATATAGAAAAATTAAAATATTTAATTCATATGTATTGGTGAATTTATTAGTCAAAATAATTTTTTGAAAACATAACTTTGAGAAAATAATAAATAAAATATAATAGTAAACTTAATTAGTTTCTCAAAAAAACAGAAAATTTGGAATAATGATATATAAATAAAACAGAGGGAATATATTAAAATATATTCTTATAAATTCATCCTTTCTTTTTCAGGGACGGATCTATGCATGTGTGTATCTATTATAGGTAGTTTGAACAAAGAGACATGAAAGATAATATGCATTTTCGTTTGTCTTATTTTATTTTTAATTTATTTAAAAAGATTTTTTTTGAAAAAAAATTAATTTCATTTTTACTTAACATGTTTAAATTACAAGATTAAGACAAATTTTTATTTGAGAAATCTTTAATTTAGTATCATAAAAAAGAATTAAAAAATCATTTCAATATTATATTAAGTTAAAATTGAATAAACAAATTAAAATTAAGAAAATAATATTTAAAAAATCACTTCAATATTATATTAAATTAAAATTGAATAAACAAATTAAAATTAAGAAAATAAGATAAAATTATTATGATGCACCTATTAATAATAATTTGTCATTGGCTAATATTTTATGTAAAATGGCTCTCAAATTGTTGGGAAGAAAATCATACTATTGACAGTGAATAAACAAACAATAAAATAATTGAAAATTTCATCGATTATAAAATTATGCCATGTCGAGTTAAATTTTTTTGAAAAGGGTTAAAAATATCTTGAATTGTGTGAAATTGAATTAGTCTAAAAATTGATTTGTTATTGATAGTTTGATTCAAAAATATTATATTATTAATAGTGTATTATTAAATTAAATTATCGACAACAAATTAAAACCACTTTTAATCAATATATAATACATAAACATGATCCTTAACTTGACGTGAATCATCAACTATGATCTTTAGTTTGGATGTGCCCCGATAGATACTTAAATTTGTATAAAATTGAATAATGAACGCATTCTTCCTATATGACAATTTGACGTCTTGTGTGTATTATGTCAAGTAGGATACGTGTGTCCATTTGTATTTAAGTGTCTAACTATGTATACTCAAAGTTGGAGGATATGTTTGTATGTAAAAGCCAAATTAAGGCTCATATTTATGTATTGTGTCTTTAATCAAATTGGCAAGAATAGTTAAGGAAAATTTTTGCATATAGTCACTCAAAAATAGCTTAATTATGTTTCATAGTTAGAGTTTGCTAATTATGATTCGTAACTACATGTTATAGGGAGGAGAGCGGCAAGCGAGATGAGAGAGGAGGGAGAGAAACGAGTGAGAGGGTAGAGACTGGGACAGAGGTGAATTGTATCGATTTGATAATCGTATATGTGTAACTAATATACATATGTATTGTATATTTAGCGAGCGAGATTGGGAGATAGAGGAGGGATGCGAGCAAAGTTGTTAGAGAGAGGAGAGAGACAAGTAAGATTGGGAGACGGAGGATAAAAGCGAGCGAGATAAGACAATCATTTGAATAGTTCGCATCTCCAATGCATAATTTGCGAGCACATTTGTATAATCCGTGCGCTTTTGTATAATTTAGTACTATAAAGTCTAAAATTATACAAATATGATTAAACTCGAAATGACAAATTGATACAAATATAAATATATGAATTTTAAGCACTTATACAGATAATATTATATAAATTATATCATACAAAAATAAAAAATTATACGTTTATACAAAATTTTAAAAAATTATATACAAAAGGATTGAATATATATGATAATAAAAATGAAAAATCAAAGGAAAATAATTATCACATACAAAAAATTTAGTTGTAAATTATGCAAATATTATAAATTATAGAAACATAATTAATTACATAAACACAAATTCAACCTACGTAATTAACTCGTTAATGTTTAATTCCTTTCCCCAAAATCAACTTGTGGGCAGAAAAGCCACAAACTCACTGAAATTCTAAAATTAAACACAAAACAGTCAGTCTATCAATGGAGTCGACGACTCTCACTCAGCTAACAAGTCTCCTCCTCCTCCTCAGCTTCTTCTTCTTCTTTCATGTGTCCAATTCATCGACTGAATTGCCCATCGGAATCCATCCTCTAGGTTTTTCTCGCACTGCGTAAATCTTTGTATAAATTTCTATAATTTTTTTTAACAACTGATAATTTTGCAGATGAGAAATACTATGCTTCGGATGTGATTAAATGCAAAGATGGATCTAAATCCTTTACCATAGATCGGCTCAACGACGATTTTTGCGATTGTATTGATGGAACTGATGAGCCCGGTAAGCAATGCCTCTTCCTTATATTTTAATTAGGCACAGTACATAAATAAATATGCTCTTTTAACTTGGCCTCAGTTAAAATCTACGCCCTCCAACTTCAAAGGTTCACAATTAGACACTTAAATACCTATTTAATTGAATAAGTAGACGCACCTGTCCGTTGTGGCATAATAGGATGCCACGTAGGATGTTTAATATTATATAAGTTTAAGTGTTTAGTTGTGCACCTTCAAAGTTGGAGAGCGCATAAACAAGCTGAAGCTAAGTTAAAAAGACGTATTTATGAATTAAGCCTTCTAATTAATCATAGGTACCTTTGATCATGGACGAATTTGTAGGCGAAAATTGGGGAACATGAATCATTGGTCTCTCAAATGTGTATAATTATATGTACGCACTCATGCTACACAGCACTAACAATATAATTAGTGTAATGTACAGATAAGGGAAGGTAAAATGTGCATAAACCATACCACTACACTAGAGGTGCATAGACTGTTTCCAATAGATGCTCGGCTCAGGAAAAAATAGTTCATACCACTACACTAGAGGTACATAGACTGTTTCTAATAGATGCTCGGCTCAGGAAAAAATAGTTCAAAGTAGTAAAAGGAGATATAATGTAAATGAAGACAATCATGGCGAAATAATATTGACAACATGAAAAATCATCCTAAATAATAGTTGGTATAATACATAAATATGTCAATTAACTTGACACCAGCTAACATAAATACCCTCCAACTATGGGTGTGTGCACAAGTAGATACTTAAACTTGTATAGAGTTGGACAAGTAGACACATGTGTCCTACATGTCATAATACATATAGGACGTGAATTGTCAACGTAGGACGTTTGTGTCTACTTGTTCAACTCAATCCAAATTTAAGTGTCTACTTGTGCATACCCAATGTTAGAGGGCATAGATGACAAATGAAGCCAAGTTAAAGTGCACATTTATGTATTGTGCTACAGTGGTTATAACAAGCTACAGTGATAAATCTCAGTGTAATTTTTTTAAAAAATCACAAATAATAAGAAAAGTCAAAAGGATAAAGAAACTACAAGAAATACAACTAATAGTATGAGTAATAAGCGAGATAACGCTCAAGTGGCACCCATGCTATAAAAAGTCTAAATGGTGCACTTGCTTGTAACTTGAGTTATTTATATAGAGCACTACGGATCGATTCCCACTAAATAGTGGTGCACCATGTTCTAGAAATTTTACAATGTTATATCTAGAACGGGTTATCTCAATTCGCAACATAGGAGAGTTGACGTTTTCTAACAAAAATGCCAACACAGGTAATCTCAACCTGGAAAAGGGATAGTTAACAGATGCCATTTCTTATATACGCTAGCCTAAATTTGTTTGTCTATGAATGTAAATATATATCTAAGCAGATATAATATATGATATTTTTGCATGGATTTTCAGAAGAGAGCTCCATTAGTAACTCCAAAATGTTAGCTTAGACTAGTTCCATTAGATATGATGGGCGTGAAAGTAACAGTTTGATGCGCTACTACTAAAGTTTTTTATTTCACATCATTCATCCTTTTCTCTTTTGCTCGTATATTTTCTGTTGCTCTTCCCCATCACTTTTGATGGTTCCGCAGTTTTGAAACCTATAAAATATTGGCATATATTTTGTTTGAGTTCTCCTGTCAATTAAATCATTCTCTCCTTTGATAGGAACGGCTGCCTGTCCATCTGGAAAATTTTATTGCAGGAACGTGGGCAGTACGCCTAAATTTCTGTTCTCTTCTCGTGTGAATGATGATATTTGTGGTAAGTACTCCTGGTTAAGGTATTAAGTATGTTTTTTTCTCAAGAAACAATTTTATACAATTAATTTTGCTTCCATTCATGTGTTATTTAAAAGTCCGTCCTCTTATTTGAGGCGTGTTTGTTGCTATGATACATGGATTGTTTATGTGTACGTATTGAATTGGGATATATGCACGTATCAGGGGACAGGGGTGTGTTAGTTAAGTTTGTTTTTCTTATTTCACGTGTATTTGAATAATTTGCACGAATCACCTACACGCTTATCACACCTGTTCAACGTGAATACGTCAAGGCAAGTGAAGGATTTCTGTATCATGGATTTGTTGTTGCTTCATGAAAAATCATCTGCTGTTTTTTTAAGGATAAGTTTTTATCATCCATGGATGATGGTCCTTACATGCATATGTTTGCAAGCGGCTTTTGTCATTTGCATTTCGTTGAAGAAAGAACCAACACATCCAGTGTGGATATGTTTGAAGAATTATTTCCTTAGTCCTTAATTATTACTTAAGTCTCGATCATTCGCTTGAGGCAGAGTCTCCTAGAGAATATTTTAATCACCGTGATGGCCTTTGTGACTAAGGACTTAGATGCTTTAGAATATGTTTCTCTTGCTCCTTTCATGTTTTATATTTTATACAGTTGTTTCCTTTTTGGGCATAGCAGTTATTGATTTGTTAATCTATATCTACCACTCTACCCTGTGGTTTGGTTCTTGCTTGCTGATTTAAGATATTTTCAGACTGTTGTGATGGAAGTGATGAGTATGATAGTAATGTCAATTGCCCCAATACCTGCGTAATGGGTGGGGATTTTTCTTATCAAACAAGAAGGTATCGCTCAAGAAGAAAACATCTCGATCGAGTTGGTGGAAGAAATGCTAATGAGGTGAATATGGCTGACTCGGCTCAGAGACTTAAAGGTAATCTCCTCCTTTTTTCTTAAACCTCTGACATGAACTGTGAGCCATCTGATGTGACATTTATTTAATGGTCACTTCAGGTCTGAAGATACTGGTACTTGTACAGGTGGCCCTTATCATTATTTTTCTGGTTTCGCGAAAATTATATCGCCGATCCAGGTCTAAAAGAAGACATTCGCGTTGAGAATTGATCCCAGGATTATTGTTCCTCTATCTTTTGTTGTCTCCCAAACATAATTATTGAATCTAACTTTGGAGTGCAGTTGTGCACCACAATGTTTCTGAAGGTCCAACTTGCTGATTGTTGACGTTCTTCTTTAAAATGATTCTTACATACATCTATCTGGAGACGGGATTGTGACAACTATTAAGTCCTGCACCAGCCCTCGAAGTATCATATAATCAAGTGCTCCTTTGAACTTTTGATTATCTCGGTTGATCAAATTGACAAGTAAGTTGGATACTTCAGCACATCTTTTCGCCTTTTAAGCTCATTGCATTGGGCATGTATAGAAAATCAGTTTTGTATGCTATTAGTCCATCTCACACTTTATCTATGATATCATACAATCGGAAATTGTATATTGTGTTTTTAAGGTTTATATGTCGATTCAAAGAGGAGAATATTACTTGGACAAATACAGGGAGACTATACCCGCGGGTATGCCATTTTCATAGATGATTATCAATGTAGGCATGTTTTTATGTACTATGATTTTAGCTTAGAGATAATGGTTAAAAACACACCTGAAGTTTTACATTTTTGCGAGTTTCACACCTTAGCTATCAAAGGCTTGCGTTTCCTACATGAAGTCCTGAATATCACCAACTATTTATCAAAATACATCTCGTAAAAGTGATACTTCATGTGTGTCATACTGATGCAATTCTCTTATATATTGTGCATCAGCCAAACAAGTCACCCATAAGTAGGACCAAGCCCAGTCTTCCATTTATACAGGTGAAGTACCTTCTTCACAGCCCAGAATGAAACAAAGATTGCCAAAAGCATCACCAACCTCTGGATATTCCTGTTCTTCACATGGATAAGAGCATGAGTAACAAAGGCCAACAACAACCCGAAAATCGTGTACAAGAACCCGACTGTAAACCCCTCAGCACCCAACTGCATCCCAGATCCGTCATAAAAGAAAACCAGCTTTCCTGGATCATCTCTATCCACCATAGCTATAGGTATCTTGTTGATTATGTTGTACATTGTCCCCGAAACACTGAAGAAGTACACGAAAATCGACCCTGCCATCCATACGTTCTTATCATGCAAAAGGGTGTTCCCAGATACAATCTTTTTCACTAGAAATGGAATCAAGATTAGCCCCAGAGCTATGATACACATCCTCTGCTTCTTTGAAATAAAACCTGGTCGATGAATTGGACCAATAATGTGTTCAACTTTGGCCTCCACGAATTCTGCCATCGATTCAGCATGCTTTGTGATATCGGAGGACTCCATCTGAATCGAATCCCTTTTGAAATCAATGGCAAAAGGGGGCACTAAACATATATGGGGGACAGACTTGACACCAAATAGAGCAAAAGAAGCTTGTGATTCTTGAAACTCAATGTCAAAGAAGAAGAACTTCTTGTCATCTGGATTGTTTGTGTGAAAAGAAGACGTGAGAACCACGAACTCGTTTCTGAGTTTGGGGAGTGAAATCTCTGAATCTGAATGTAGCTTCTGAGAATCAAAGAATATAAGGAGCGTGAATGGCCTAGGGACAGGTACCGATAAAATTTGCCAGAGTAATCTTTTTGAAAGGTGAATGACACCAGTAGAAGATCGAGAACGAAGGAGAGTTAGTTCAGAAACCAAATCATCTGAATTTAAGGTATGATTGATAGTTACATTGAGTAAAAGAACAAGAATGAACAAAAAGGAATTTGTGTTATAAGTGATTGCCATTGTAGTTATGTTGCTTCTATCTGTTCTATTTCATGCTATTTAGTAGAACTTTTGGACTGCTGGTTGCTATATTTTTGCCCATACTTTGATTCCACATGCTGTGTTCATAAGATTTTTTTTCCCTTCAAATTCTTATTAGAAGCCTATTCAACTAGACAGGTCTCCTTTAACGGGGTTTCCATAGAGAAGTCTTGCTCTCTATTTTACGTTATTTCGTTACTCTTCCCTTTTTCAACATGTTTGGAAATGCTTTATTTAAATTGAACGTCTATCAGAAACAACCTCTCTATCCATACGAGATAGGGGTAATGTCTGACACTCTATCCTTGTCATGCCCCCACTTGTAGAATTACGCGCAGAATGTCAACCAATCAAGGTTATGATAGAATGATACATATTTGGGTTCGATAATCTTTATTAGGGATTTTTATCCTCTCAATGTGAGATTTTGCCAATTCTTTAGATCTAGTTAAGTTTCTATATCGATACAAGACACGCGGTTCGAAGCTTTTTTTTTTTTTTTAATATGATCAATAATAAATCAAACTCCATATTATTTTTTATATACATGTGTCAAACACATATCGTTTTGGAAAATTTGTGTATAAATAAATTTAGATATACTTTTGTGAAAATCACCTCTCATATCGTCTAAATTCTTGATCTGCCTCTTTCAAGGTGGCATATGATTAACAACGCCCTCTCTAGGCTCGGGCAATAGTCGCGATTCCGCCTCGGTGCGACATACGGGGCACGTTGAGTGATAATTGAACCATTTGTCAATACACTCAACATGAAAATTGTGCTTACAATTAGGCAAAACCCTAACCAGTTCACCATCTTCAATAATACTCAAACAAATTGAACACTCAATAATATCATTATCATGATCATTTCTCTTATAAAGAAATAATGGTAGTGAAGCTATAATGGTCGGGTCAAGACCATTTCTAGGTGGATCAACCTGCGATACGACACTCGTCAAGTCAGAAATTCGAGAATTACTAGTAGTGTAGAGTATCACCAAGCCTTGGGCTTGGCGACGTCTGATGTAGATACGAAGAATAGTAACAATGAAAAAAATAACTATACATATTGAAATTAAGGCAGTGATCATGATTTTGTTAATGATATTATATTTGTTATTTTTTTAATGAACAAATGGATTATCATCAACAAATTAGACCATGGAGATAATAAGAAGAATGGTTTAATATTATGGAATTTTTTGGTATAAATATTGGGGTTTTCTATGTGTTGGTAACGTTGACTAATGAAAAACGTGTATTCATGGAAAATGAAGGGAAACAAGTAATGAAATTGTATAAGCCAAATATTCAACCATTGATTATTACTTTATAATACTTTTTTCGTTTTAAATTGTTATAGTGTTTTTATTTATACGTTTCTTAAGAAAATATTATTTTAGGAAGGGTTTTATTGTTTTACCTCAATTTATTTCATAAGATATATATTAAATCTATATTCTTTTGAGACGTTTGAAATTTTCAAAAAATCGTTACTACTAAAGATAAAATAAAAATAATAATTAATTTTATATGGAAGTTCTAATTCTATAGAAGTATTTGTGATGTCTTTTCTCTGCAATACTTAAGATATTACAAGAGAAGTTTCCTTCATAATTTCCTTTTGGCAGAAATAAAGATCAAAACTTTTTTTTTTATATTATTATTTTTAATTTCTTTAAAATCTTTTTCATGTTTCATTTTAAAGAGTAAAAAACAGAATGTTGAAGAGTCAAATACCCCTCCCCCCAACCCAACACACACATATGAATGACTAATATTTGAAATTTTTATTTGTGATATTTTATTTTTTTAAAAATATAATAATGCCTTTTTTTTCTTCTACTAAAAATATTAACAATCTAACATTAACATAAGAAATTAAAGATAATATGGATAAAAAGATTGAGAAAAAAAAAAGCCAAACATATCACTTAGTTAGTAACGTTCACTTGCATCACATACACAAGTGCTCTCTGAACCGTGCAATAAAGTCATCCATAATACGGTTCTCCTACTTGAGTTATCTTAGCCCCAGACCATGCTATTCAATAATATTATAAAAATGGCAGCATAAGATAACAACTAGTATGTAAAGCAGGTCGCCTTTGGAAGCCTTCGCCGATAACGAAAGCATATCGTTCCCGGTACCACTTTGGTACTTTGTTTATAGCTTTTTTAAGTTAAGCAATAGAAGGAAAGAATGGTCTTTCAGGATTAGTCGTTGTGTGTCACCACCTCCCACCTATCCTACACATTCGATTAAGGTTGTCATTGCGAAGCTATAGTTAAGGTGCACGAGGTCTTACCGTCTAGTCGTTGGTACTCCGCATCTTCACGGAGAATTAAATTTCACCGAGTCCATGTCGGAGACAGCAGGGCAGTCATTACACCATTCGTGCAGGTCGCTATTTATGCAACAAGAAATTTCGCTATCTTAGGACAGTTAGAGTTACTGCCGCCGTTTACCGAAACTTCCATTCAAAGCTTATAACACTTTTCTGAGATATTTGCTACACTTAGTAATACTTATATACTATACCTTATACCTTATTTAGAAACATTTTTAAAAGTATATATTATTTTATATAAGATAGGAATAACTAAAATAAAAATCAATAGTATATAAATTAAATTTTCATTACCGATGTTTACATAAAATTACAAGTAAAAAGCATTAAAAATGAGAATTAAAGAAAAAAAAATATTTTTTTGGGTTTGAAACTGAGATTTTATACATAAAAAATTAAGATTGGATCAATAAGTCAAACAAAAAATTTGACTCTCAACCATTTATTTACTTAGCATTATTATATATATGTTAATTGTGCTACAATCATTTATATAACCTCAGTGAAACAAATCAACCATTACAAAATTAATTATTTATTAAAAAATAATAATTTTGAAATGATACATTCACATTGGCCATAAATGCAAAAAAAGCAAGAAGAGGGTGACCTTAACTTTTTTTATTTAATTTGGGGAGGATTTTGTATTATTTTTATTAGCAATACTTGGTATTTGATGAATCTAAATGTTTATAATTATAAGTAACTTGGAAAATAATTTAGCTTTGTATGTAACAATAATTTTAAAATGTATTAACATGCATTAAAGTTTATATATTATAGGGGTGGTCAGATATCTCTTTTCGAGATTATGAATTTTTCGAAAATTCAAGTCACTCTTTATTGTATGGACACAATTTCACGATACTTTCATAATTTATCGTTTTTCAGATAAAAATATAAGAGAGTTTACTTATAAAATACTTTTATCTGTTTGAATGATATTTTTATTTTTATTGTTGACAGATACAATGAGTTAAGCTAAATATGAGTATAGAGAGAAGATAGAAAAATGAAAACTTTTTACTTGTTCGTTCAATCTTAATCGAAATTTATAGTAGGATAAAAACACAAGATGTTCAATATCATAAATGATCTTTTTATTTATATTGATTGATTTCAATTCATGTTATTAGATATTAATTATATGTTTGTACTACGTTATTTTGGATATTATTATTAGAAATTATTTATTAATATAAATATTTAAATAGTTTAATATAAAGTTCTAAAATATTCTACTATAAAATAATTATTCTTTCTTTTTTTTTATATTTTTTCTCTACAATTATCAATATTTTTAAAATGAAATAATATTATTATATATAGTACAAGATAAATTACAATTTGTTGCGGATTTGGGTCATACACTCAAGTAGTGTAAAGTATATTGCATGTCAGCAAGTTTTTGTAATTAGAAGTGATAAAGTTAGCTTAAGAAAATATAGTTCTATCTAATCTGTTTGAAGTTTGGGTTAATTATTGATTGACTTATTTATTATTTATCGACTTATAAAAAATTGAGTTAATATGTAATTTAAATTAATACACTAAAAATTTATTAAAATATTTACAAAAGATGTTTGTCTTATTTGATATGTATATAGCCTTAATAAAGAAAAAGTATTAATTTATTAGATTCGTCAAATTATCCATTGACACAATTTCACTTGACACCACTTTCTAAGACTATTCAAATTAAATCGAAAAAGTTTTATCGATTTATTGGTAAGAAAATATTGATTTAGTGTGAGTTTGATAACAATTTTGATTCTCTTTAAATATCAGGTTATTAATTTTTAACGATTTGAGTTATCTTTTTTGATGAACGAATCAATGATTCGACAGTAAAATCACATTTATTGTACTATTTAGTATATAAATCCTTACCTTAATTAGGATTTAGTTTCATTCTTTTATTTCTCATTCTCTCGTACTCTCGATTAATTCTATAAAGTATCAATTGTCAATATTCGCTTTTAAACAGAAGCTGATGCTTATTTATTAGAGCTCATGTGCATGATTTTATATTGGTGACCTTGTTTATTAGTGATTTTCAATGATCTTTAGTGTGAAATGTTAATGATTAAACAAATAACAATTTATAAATCGATAACTCGCCTTAGTTTGCTTCTAATTTGACTTCCCTTTAAATATCGATAACATATTTGATCACACAAATACTAAATGCGAGTCTTCATTTTATCCATCGAGCTTCAATACGATGAATGATGTTAAAATCCCTTTTAATATCGATAACATATTTTATCACACAAATACTAAATACGGGTCTTCATTTTATCCATCGAGCTTCAATACGACAAATGATGTTAAAATAATATATATGTAATCATATACCAAATTACCTATTAACATTTTTGGCTATATGTTAAATAGGGGTTTTAAAAGTGGCTATATGTGCACTTGCCTCCAACGAAAGAGTTACTATTTGGACTTTTAAGGCCCAATGAACTTCCCAACTCTACAGAACCAAACACTTCCCCACGCGCCACCATCAACGCGTGCATAACGTCTGCAAACACCAAGACAAATGTTGACGCTCCGATCAACCCGAAATCCACGCCGTCGATCTCTGAACTTCTTCGCGATGACAAAATCCTAGCCGTCTATAACGTCGTGGCCTGCACGCGACTCGCATTTCTCCCTCTTCTCTCCTCCGCTTACCGACCACTATTCTTCTCCGATATTTGGGAAAAAACAAAGAACGATTTGCAGTAAACAGCTGATTGATAGAGAGAGACTGAGCATCTGAATGATAGAGAGAGAGAAAGAGAAACTCTGTGTGTGTATTCTAAGATCTACTAAAGGTATGTGTTCGTTAATGTGTTCTTAGTTTAAACCCTAAATCTCTATTATTTGATTCAATAATTTACACAAATGCTAACTTTTTTTGCATTCATGAGTATTTACGGCTCTTGTCAGCTTGCGAGTGTGTAATGATTTGATTTTTGTTGTTGTTTTGAGCAGTATATTTGAGCTATGAAATTGTTTCTGCTTAAGGACTGTTTGCTTAGGGTTTCTATCACTGTACATGTACTAGTGTGTGCTTCTGCGTGTTATTTGTTGTAAGATTAGCTTACTTGAGAGGAAATTCAGTGTTTTTCTTTATCAGTAGGAGTTAAGTTTTGTTGAAAAGCAAGAGAAATTAACATGTATATATGTAATTGCCTTTTGAACTATGTGTTAGGGTTTTGTTGTTGAATGTATGACTTCAGGGACAATGATGAATGGTGAAGATCAAGGATCGGAAGAGCAGCAGAATATGACTGAAAGCAAAGTGTACAGACGGAAGTCGTTTAAAGGGTTAAATAGCATAGGTGATGGCTTACAACATTCGCATTCTGAAATCCTAGGTATGGAAGACGTCAATTCATCTCGAAAAATAGTTGGTTTGCGCTTAGAAGCAGCTTCAGAAGGTTCTTCAAGTCTGAATCATGCACTAACATTGGAGAATACTGGAATTTTCGCAGGTAGTGGTCAAGAAAACAGTGCTAGAATCAATTTGACGTTCAAGTCCAAGCGGGAGATGAGAGAGATAAGAAGAAAGCTGCAGAGTGAATTGGACTTGGTCAGGAGTTTGGTGATGAAGATTGAGGCAAAAGATGTACAGAAGACTGGCCCTGGAATTGATAAGGATAGTGGGGTACGACGGGTACATTCAGACGTGTCAAAAATGGGGCAACACCTTGAGTCCAGGCCTTTGAATCAGTTAAGTGTATCGGTTTTGGAGAACAGCCATGGTGTGGGTGAGAATTTGGAGAAAGAGAAGAGGACACCAAAGGTAAACCAATTTTATAGGAACTCAGAATTTCTCTTAGCTAAGGATAAGATTCCCCCAGCTGAAAGCAACAAGAAGTCGAAATCAAATGCAAAGAAAGTGAGTGGGCCAGAATCAGGACCTGGTATTGAGTTAGGGAAGTTCTCAAATCAAATGCTAAAAAATTGTCGTGCTTTGCTTGAAAGATTGATGAAGCACAAGCATGGTTGGGTGTTTAACCAGCCTGTTGATACAGATGGTCTTGGTTTACATGACTATTTTGACATTATTAAGAATCCAATGGACCTGGGAACTGTGAAGTCCAGGCTTGAGACAAATCTGTACAAGTCTCCTAAAGAATTTGCTGAGGATGTGAGACTAACATTTCAAAATGCCATGACGTATAACCCAAAGGGTCAAGATGTTTATATGATGGCTGAGCAACTTTCCAAGATATTTGAGGAGAAGTGGCCCTCTATAGAGGCTGATTATATGCGCGAGTTGAGATTGTCAATGGACTCTGAGGTGATGCAGACTCCTACATCTAAGAAACCTCCACCATTGCGGCCTTCTGGAATGAGGAAGACTTTAGACAGGTCAGAATCAACGACCAGACCTGTTGGTTCCAAGACTAAATCTTTCACAGTCTCCCAATCTGGAAGGATCCCTGCACCAAAGAAGCCGAAAGCAAAGGATCCCAATAAAAGGGAGATGACATATGATGAGAAGCAAAAGCTTAGCACAAGCCTACAGAATTTGCCATCTGAAAAGCTTGAAAATGTTGTACAGATCATCAAAAAGAGGAATTCATCTCTTTGCCAACAGGATGATGAGATTGAAGTGGATATTGACAGTGTTGATACTGAGACCCTATGGGAGCTCGACCGGTTTGTTATCTATTACAAAAAGAGCTTGAGCAAGAACAAAAGAAAAACTGAACTTGCAGATCAAGAAAAAAAGGAAACTGAACAGAATGTTCAGGAGAAGGTAAATTATTGAGCATTATTTTTTCTGATCTGATCCTCTTTTTTTTTTCCCCTGTTTGGGTAATAATTTTTTGTTTCATGTTTTATGCTCTCCTTGCTATTTTGCAGAATGCTAACCCAGTTGTGGTAGAAATTCCAAAAGAAAGCAAAGCAGGTAAGTTTTTAAATTGTGAGATTTGCCAACTCTTAGGAATGGTAACCAAATTATCTATTTTGGAGATAATTATTGACTCAGTTATATGTGCTGGCAGAAGAGAAAGGTACTCCCTCCAATCTTGCTCAACTAGAAAATCAGGGAAAAAATATTAGTCAACCAGGCAGCTCTAGCACTGACTCGGTGTCATCATCAAGTGGTAACTTTTTTACCTTTTTCTTTCTCTCTCACTTTTGTTTTGATTTGCCTCTTTCTTTTGTGTTTGCGTGTGTTGGGGGGTGGAGGTTTGGGGTGTTAAGATTGGATATTTTGCTTTTCTCTAATTGTTTCATGTCACTTGCAGATTCTGATAGTGAAAGTTCCTCAGGAGGTGGATCTGATGCAGAACATTCACCAAAAAGTTGACTCTTTTGTCCAGATACAATGTTCTCTTATTAAATGTCTTGTGGTAAATACTGGACTCTGTTTCCACTGGTTATGTTGTTGTTGTGTTTCCTCGGTCAATGCTAACTAAAATCTTTTGACTTGTCGCCTTAAGTGCAGCAGCTGTCCAACTAAGGTTCTATTTACTGATACTAATTTAAATAATCCAAATGCCTTTTATAAACTTGATTTATATTTCATTCTCTGTTTTAAGTTTTTCGGTGATAGGTACCTTAAAGCTCTACAAAAAGCCAAACACAGAAATGTGTTTGCTTAAGTCTACTGTTGCCAAACTTCAAAGATTTGCAAAAGATCGTGGCATAGAGCTTATAGAGCATACGATGAAATTTTTTGTAAGTGTGATAGAGCGTAATATAGGGATATTACAAGAGAAATAGAGGCACATTTTAGGTTTATTCCTGATAGATTTATACAAGAGCTATAACTTTTGCTATAAATGATTGATGGAAAGATACCCATTGGGGTGGCCGAATGGTTAGGCTTGGGACTTCCACGTTGGCAGTCTCAAGTTCGAAACTCCTTGCCAGCGACAACAAGGGGTTTGCCTTCTGGGTCGAGCTTGTCGCAGTGAGCTACCTCTCCTATGTGGTTTGCGAGCTATTGCATAAGAGCGGGGGTTTTATCCTGTGCGCACCCAAAGGTAGTGGTTGCGGGTTTCCCTGTCTTGAAAAAAAAAAGATTGATGGAAGGTGAAGGGTGAGGAGAAGTTATCCAATGGGATATTCATTGATGTTAGAAAGTATATGATGGAGTGTCACGAAAAATCTTTTGGTGGTTGCTCAAAAATAATAAAGTTCAAATAAAATGTTTAAATGTCAACAAGGGCATGTATGAAGGAGTTCCATGTTAGCAAGATGAGAAGGTTTGAGATATTCAATTTTTTGGGTGAAACCAATCATGAATTGCTTAAAAATCTCTAGAATAATAGAAGCCGACTTAGAAAGTTGGAAGAAATAAAGAGGAGTTTCCCGTATATATTGCTTTACATTATATATTCCCTTGAGCCCATATTTATACATCTTACTAGTTTTAGCACGTACATGTGTTGCACGTGTTATTTGCGCCTGTTAATAGAAGTGTATAAAACATAGAATACAAATGAAGTATGAATTTAGACTTGAACCTGTAATAAGGATTGGACATGTTAAGAAAATTGATTAGCTTTATGCATGGACCCCAGATTATACAATAATTAGTTCAAATGAGTTGAACAACACACACCATCATCCTTCAAGTTTGCCCAGTCTCTAGGTGTAGTTTATTTACAAATTCCTTTATAATATCAAAAAAGTTAATTATAAATATTTACATAATACTCCTTACGTCCCAATTAGTGTGACACTCTTGCCTTTTTAAGCAGTGTTGTGAAAAGCGCTTCAAAGCGTGCTTCAAAGAGAGGCGACCCTTGTGCGCTTTTTTATCTTGAGGCGAGGCGATCTGAAAAAAGCTCTCGCTTCAGATGAAGAAGCGAGAAGCGACCCTAAGGCAAAAGCGCAATAAAGCGCGCTTTTTATAAAAAAAAGCGACAATTAGGGTTTTTAAAAAAAAATAGTTTTTTTTTTTAAAAAATAATCTGAAATATAACCTTCTCTCTCCTCACGACTCTTCTTTCACGACTCTTTCCCTTCTTTCTCTGCTCACAACTCTTCTTTCCCTTCTTTCTCTCCTGACGATCTCGACTGAGGCTGCCTCTCTCTTCAACCTCGAACCGCGACTGCAGGTAACTTTTGTTCATCTCTTTTTAGCTAATGTTTATTAGTTCATCTCTATGAGTTTCTTTTCTCCTGAAATGTACAATCTTCGCCTGTGCTTCATCTCTTCATCTCTCTGAGTTTCGACTGCTCTAGTTTTTTCTTCTTCTTCTCTTCTTTTGTTCTTCTCTGCTGCCTGCTCTGTTTCTAATTACTGACTGCTGCCTCCTCTGTTTTTTTTTTCCAATTCTTTTGCTTTTTTTTTTTTTGGTGATCAGTCTAGCAGCCTTGTTGGAGAATAGGAGTTTGAATCTTTGTGATTTAATTATGTTTTTGATTTTTTGCTTTATATATTATGACTTATGAGTATTTTTGCCTTTGTAATTTCTTTCAATCTAAGACTATATTACCTCTATTTAGTTATTCAATTTTTTTATTTTTATACTAAATGTCGCTTTTTTTAAAAAAAAGCGCGCGCTTCGCTTCACGCTTCTCGCTTCTGTGAAGCAAGCCCTCGTCGCTTTTTTCCGCTTCTCGCTTCCCAAAAAAAAATCCCCATATTCCCACAAAATTACTAATGTGGCGCTTACATGGATTTTAATTTTTTCCTAAATAAATCTGATCACTATTTAATTCATTTTAACCTATTTATACGATTAAATCCAATCCACTAACCAAAACAAATCCAACTTGCTTCCTGCTTAAATTTTCTCTACACAGGCGTTTCTATACAAACAAACAGGGTAGTTTCAAAAAAATATACAAACAAACAGGGCAAATGATATATCTCCTCTTTCATATTAGACAATAATCAGATTAGAAACAAAAATAGATTTTAACATTCAATCCAACATCTTTTGTTAAGCATATTAGAGCCAACTTTCACTGGTTAAGCATTTTATTCAAAAATAGTTGCAGTTTTTGGTTGAGAACGTGATGGGCATACTTGGGCTATTAGAGAGAACAGAATTCAAAGTCTATTGTAGTGGAATAAAGATGAATATGGACAGTGGAAAGAATGTGTTATCATAGAGGAACTGCTTGCTGGATAGATTCCAATTCAACCAATAGTTGGGAATGATGACGCGAGTAACCAGAGAGGGGGTATAGAGGGGGCCTAACTGATTTGGATACTTTAGTGCTTCAGATCAGCTTCTAAGCAAACTTGCTTGGGCTTGACAATAAGAGGTGATTTGATTCATTGCGTGATGAACTCTGAGCTCTCATACACCCTGATATGTTCTCTAATCCTCTCAGATTTTCCAAATCAATAAATAAAAGCTCTGGAATGTTCACTGCCTTGATCCATCTCATGAAGCCACCAGAAAACATTTAATGGAAATCCACGGTAGTCTCCTGCTCCGTCACATGGACACTCAACGACCAGCTTTTAGGTTTATTTTGGTAGTGGATCGGGTTTAATCGCGTGGATAGGTAATTTTATGTGGGAATATGGGGATTTAACGGATGAATGGTAAATATGGCCTTAAAGTTGGATGACAAGGGAAAATATATCCAAAAAGTATAAGCAAGAGCAAATATGACCCTTTTCTGTTAGGAAAATTTATTTCCTAATACACTACAACACAATATAATAATTAGTTTAAATGAGTTGAATAACATACCAATCGTTTTTCAATTTTGTCAAGTATTTAAGTGTAGTTTAATTATATATTTTATGATGATGAATGTAAAACAATATCAAGATGTTTCTAAAATAATTATTTATCATGAGATAAAGAGAAAGGTTTACCTGAACTGATGAAATCGTGAAATGCCGGCTAGATTTTCAAGGAAAATGATAGAATATCACTTGAGATGATTTGACCATATCGTTTCTATACATACCGATGTCGTGTGGTGGTATGATGACTGAAGGAGCTAAAAGGCTAGATCTAAGCTCACATTCAGGTATGTTGTCTCGAAATCTATGCCGACTTAAGTAACAAAATGCAAAGGTACCGGCTGGCTGATTAGGAATTAGTTGTTGTTACACTTATATTAGATTCGGTGTTTGTTTGAATAGAGAATACTTCTCCTAGGAGACAAGAGACCACCTAAATGTTTTAAAAGACAATTTTCTTAGTATTGGAATAGGATGAACTTGAAAAGAGTAGAATGATACAGAGGATGCAATTTTCAAGAATGGAATGAAAGTGGATTCATATAGTTAAAACCCCAATTAGTTTAGGATTGAGTTATACTTATTGATTGATCTTGTGAATTACATGGAGTGGATGATTTACTGGAGTTCAAAGCACCCTTAAATTCCTAAAGGTTAGCAGTCAAACAGAGAAATAAAGAATGCTGAACATTGAATAGTGCAGCTTAACATTATGGTCTTGTGGTTGGTGAGTATTTTTTTTTCTTTCTAATTATTTACAGTATGTATGATCGCTGGAGGTTAAGGTAACATTGATAACACTAACTTGCGAATGATATAGAACCTGCATATATGATAGATGATTGTATTTTGAGTCTCATTGGCATGATTTTTTGCCATATTATGTAGGGTAAATTTATGTATCCATGAGAGGGACCTTAGTTGAATTCTCATACATCCTGAAGGTAGTGCAATTATAACACGGTGTTGGTAACATAAATGATGGAAGTTTCACATATGTGAGATTTTAGTGGTCTGTACATCATAGTTGCATAACATGATTGACGAAAATGGTTAGTCTTCCGTTGAACTGCTATAATATCCTTTTGGGTGAAGATTTTGAGCTCCATCCTCAAAAAAAGATCTTGAGCACCCCATAGTCTTGTTGCTCTACCAGGGTTGTGTGGTGAAAGACCAAACATTAAACATCAGAGATATATCTACTCTTTTGTGATCGAGTTATGCAGAAACAACTTAGACCTATGTTGCTCAAACTCTTCAAAAATATTCTCTGGTGTATTTCTTGAGTATCCGACATGGGTGTGGTGTAACATTTTTGGAGAGTCCGAGCAACTCAAATTAAGCAATATATCTTACTCTATGTTGATTTATACAAGTGTGCCAGAACTATAGTTGGTAGCTATCTTTTCTCTGAATTAATCTTATTCATGCTCTCTAAGTCATGCTTGAGAACTCGAACTCAAACTCAAGTCGCTAATATTTCCAAGTTTGTTTGCAGATTTCAAAATCGCGATCATGCGTATGTGGTCCTTCAATCAAGAGGGTGCTGCTGTAGGTGGTTGTGGCATATGCTAGTGACTGGTCTTTCAATTTGTATAAAATAGTAACATCTAGTTTGCAGCGTAGCTTATGTATATTTTGCTTATGGATTACTGATTTGTGCAGTTTGAAGTCATTGTTATGGTCACATGGACCTGTGTACTCAGTGATTGAATCACTTGAATGTGGTACAACTTTTTTTTTTTTTAATCTCTTCCTAATTTGTACTACTTTTAGGTGCTCTGTCAATATATCCTATGCTTCAATGAAGTAATAAATTAATTAGGACAATTATCTAATTTTTAGTGTGTTTGAATCAATAATTGTTTCCCTACTGATGCATAACATTTGTTGGATAAAACTTACATGCACATATTGTTAGTATGGTAGTTAGGGGGTGTACAAATCGAATTCATTAAACCAAATCGACAGACCAAATCAAATCGAAAAAAATCGACTTGTGGTTTGATTTTATTGGTTTGACGATTAAAGAAAAAAATCGACCACTCTTGATTTGGTTTGGTATTAGAAAAAAAAATCAGACTGAACCCTAGCCAAACCGACACATATTTATATTTACATAATTTATTTTATTTCTAGATAAAAAATATTATTTACATGTAATCTACTTTGGTGATATATTTTTAGTTAGTTTATGATTTTCAATTTTATATATTTTACTTCAAATTTGGATTTGTAAAATTTTGTTTATATACATGTGGATAATTTATTTTATTTATAGCTAAAAAATATTAATTATTTTGCTAATATATTTTTAGTTAGTTTAAAGTTTTCAATCTCTCTCTCTCTCTCTCTCTCTCTCTCTCTATATATATATATATATATATATATATATATTATATATATATATATATATATATAATATATAAAATTTATTTTATTTACGGATAAAATTATTTACATATAATCTACTTTATTGATATATTTTTAGTTAGTTTATAGTTTTCAATTTTATATATCTTATTTTAAATTGGACTTGTAAAACTTGTAAATATAATCTATTTTGTTAATATGTTTTAAGTTAGTTTATAGTTTTCAATGTTTGTCTATTTTATTTTAAATTTTGACTTGTAAAAATTGTAATATTTTATTTTGTGTTAAGATTCGAAGTTATAATTATATTGTTATAGTTTTTCAAATTTGAAGTACAAAATATTTACTTTAATTTTGTGGTCTTAAATATGCACGTGAAAAATTAAAATTAAAGTATTAGAAAAAAGAAATTTTTTTTTAAACAATCTAAAAAAAGAAATGAAATATTTTTTTGAAACGGATGGATGGAGTAATATATGCTTATTGTTATACAGTCGACAAGAACAAACAGAGCCTTTCTCACCGGAAAACCTCAAATTTCATCCAAAAATGGCATATACTATCAAATTCAGACCCATAATTCCTTCAACAATAAAGTTCAATCTCTTTTCTCCTCACTTTCAAACCATTTTCACTGCAAAAAGCACCACCATTACTAGTAGTTGTAGTATTCATTACCCAGAATTACCAAATCAGTGGACGGGTCTGCACAATTGGAGACACGGTTCCCTTAACCACCACCGATTTTGGGGACCCAATGGACCTGATAATGTACCGCAATCCTCAAATTTGATTCAAGAATCAGCTTTATTGGATTCGATTTCGTCTGCTTCGTCACTTGCTGAAATGGGTGCTGCTGTTCTTTCTACCAGTGACCCTTTATTGAAATCCAAGCTTACCCATCTGGGTTATTGTAGGTGGCGTCAAGAAGGTCTCCCTATTGGGAATTTTGAACCCCCTATTCAACCTGCTCGACCCTCCAAACCTCAACTGGTTTGTTTTTCTCCCTTTTCTTCCAAGTTCCCTTTTTTTTTGTTTTGTTTTTGTTTATGTGGTTTTACTTTACTACATTTGCTCTTTATATCGGCATAAAATACATAAACAGACACTCAAATTTGGTCTCAGCCGGCAAGTAAGTGCTCTAACTTTTATATGTCATGTCAGCTCCACGAGAAACAATGGGGATGAGTTGGAGTGTTTAGTTAGTAGTTGAGGTCAAGTTGAGGTGTCTCAGGTGGCAAGTAAGTGCTCTAACTTTTATATGTCACGTCAGCTCCACGAGAAACAATGGGGATGAGTTGGAGGTGTTAGTTATTAGTTGAGGTCAAGTTGAGGTGTCTTAGGTGTGCATTTTCAAAGTTAGAGCGTTTACTTGACGGTTGAGGCAGTTGAGTGTCTTGTTTATGTAGTATGCACTTTATATTTGTTTTCTTAAGAGATGTATAGGCAAAGAGGTGAACTTTACTTTATTGGTTGTTTTTTATAAGATGTTTAAACTTGAATAAATTGTTTTCGTTGAGTTTTGCTAGACACTTCATCAAAAAGGCATAGGCAGATGTAGTTTCTTAGCAGTGAGTGGGTGTACCTATAGTCCTCGACTTAGACCTTTTGTATAGTTCTGAAATTTAGTAATGTATGTTGTTACCAAAACCATACCTATTGTCACGAAGAACTAGTGATTTCTGTGATGTTCCGCGCTACATTTTAACTTATTTTTTAATCAGATAATTAGCAAATGAGGTAGATAAGACGAAAATAAGTTTAGGTGTGTAATTGAAAATTTTGCCATAGTTTAGGTGCGTTTCTAATTCCACACTAATTGGACTCTTTATTCTAACATATACACATAATATACAATTACACATACTAAGTTCACACCTATTGTCATGAAGGAGCAGTGACTTCAATGATAGTTTTGCCCCCACTTATTTAAACTCATACATCTGCCTCTGCCTATAGTTACTAGGTTTGATATAGCCTTATAGTGTAGGGTTCAAATTCCACTAGACATAAAAATTGTGTGATTTCTACGCATTTTGCCTAGACCTAAAATGAAATTCTCTTCGGGACCTGCAATTGCTGTGGATTCATGCAAACTTAGCGACAGATGGAACACAATGTAAGAAAAAGACCGATATGTAGGTGATACATATTAGTGTAGAATATATTTATATCATGTTAGCACTTCATGGTAGCTTCTATGCTTTCTAGGAGTGGTTTTGCCTTTTCAGAAATTTATACATTTAGAAAATATTGAAAATTTCTAACACTTATTATTTGTATGTTCATAACATTGGCATGAAATGAGTTTAAATGGAGTAACATGGTCAGGGAGGATTCATATGTGTGTAGCTTTTTAATTTTACCATTGACGTACATATGAGCTTCGAGACTTGAATGTTTAGTGCAAACAGTTTATCTTCTCTCTCTCCTTAATTTTGATGAGGGAAATGAATATTTCAATTGTTTTTCCTTGTTTCCAATCCTAGATTTCACTATATTTATTTACACCTGCTTGCAATATATCTTTACAGATCTTAGCATTGAATGGGGTTCAACCAAAACCTAAGATGTTGGTGTTTTTATTTTCTTGTGCTTCTTTTGCCAATGTGTAACTTTAGCTTATATGTTTATGATTCTTGAGTACAGGTTCCACCCAAGGAAATTCCATCTCCGAAACACTCGGGCTTATCTCTCAATGCATATATGCTTCATAATCTTGCTCATGTGGAGTTAAATGCTATTGACTTGGCATGGGATACTGTTGTTCGTTTCTCACCGTACAGTGACCTTTTGGGTGATGGGTTCTTTGCTGATTTTGCTCATGTGGCTGATGATGAGAGTCGTCATTTTGCATGGTGTTGCCAGAGATTATCTGAGCTTGGAGTCAGGTGATTAATTAATTGATTACCTTCTAAGTTTGGCATGAAAGTTTTTGTAGTTCATAAGATAGATGCTTATATCTCTTTGCTTAATTAAACAGCTACGGTGACATGCCCGCTCATAATTTGCTTTGGAGAGAGTGTGAGAAATCTTCAAACAATGTTGCTGCACGGCTGGCTTCAATTCCACTTGTCCAGGTCCTCCACTATTTTTAGTAAGAATGATAAATCAACTGCTTTAACTTTTGGATATTATATACTGAGGATTGTTCAATTTACTCCGCTTGTTTGTTTTTGATTGCTTTAGATCTATCTTATAGCTATGTGATTGTGATATATCCAGGAGGTGTAACAATACTCGTAAATTTTTTTTTTTAAAAAAAGAGGTTCATTTTAATTTATTGTTCTTTCTACTGTTTATTGAATAATGATGTCCATTCCGATAAATTTGTTGTTGTGATTTCTCCCATATCTGTATCCCCCTTTTTCAACGGTTTGGCCGAGCAACATAGGATTGAATTACTTCTCAAGAGCTTCAGTATTATCCTTTTGTAATAGTTTTCTGTTTTGCTTGAAGATGGATGTGTAGCATAGTGTTTGAATCTTTATGGAAATCATCAAAGGCAATTGTATAGCCACTTGTGTCACGGGATAGACTTGAGCAATGTCTTGTACTGCTTAATCTGCACCTATGTGAGGCTAAATTTTGTCACTAAAAGGAGCTGTGGTCAAATCTCTGCATTCGTGTTTTATCGATTTTTAAGTGGATACATGTGCACATGTTCATAATATGGTGTAGGACTTCCATGAGACCATGGTAATTGCCTCATGTTACGTTCTCTTATAAGAAACTTCGATAAATGATTTAGCTAGAGGTTCAGTAGTGAAACTTGGCGAGTTCCTATCTGAAGTTCTCCCTATCATTTTTCCTCACTTCTTCTAAAGGAATTTCAAAGTACAACAATATCAGCTATGCCTTAATCTCAAACTAGTTTTGTCGGTTTATGAAATTTCCATTTCCATTCTGCTGTATGCCTGTATCTGGGTCCATTTTATAAAAATGCTTTTTCACCAGAATGCTGGACTAAAAATTCGTTTATAGTTTGTGGGTTGGAGATGTGAATTGTGGCTTGTTTTTTGCTATATTGGTAGTTCTGCATTTTGTTTATGTTATGTGTATTCATGTGTTGTATTATTGCTATAGGAGGCAAGAGGTCTTGATGCTGGGCCTCGGCTGGTGCAAAAACTGATTGGTTTTGGAGACCATAGGACTTCCAAAATTGTGTCTAAAATTGCTGATGAAGAAGTTGCACACGTGGCTGTAGGCGTCTTCTGGTTCGTTTCGGTTTGTGAGAAAATGGGACGCACACCTTGCACCACTTTCAGAGGTCCATTTTATTTTATCCGTTTTGTTAGGTGTAGCCACTCTCTAGCCTCTTTAGCGAATTCACCAATTCTTCTTACAGATTTACTAGAGGAGTATAACGTGGAGGTAAAAGGACCATTCAACCATTTGGCTAGAAATGAAGCTGGTCTTCCACGGGAATGGTAAGTCACAATTATATAGATCACATTTGTTCACTGATTAAACTGAGAACACTGTATTTTTGGTATCCAGGTATGACCCTTCTTCAAGTGTAGAAGATAAGCAAAAGAAGTTATCTCAGGTATTCCGTCCTTGGACCTCAAGACATGCAATGTAGAAAAGCTCCTACTTTTCTACATGATTTTTTCTCTCTTTACATCTGAGAACTGTGAGGATATGGAAAACGATGCAGGTTTATGATCGACTGGAATGCATAATTGCTATGGAAAAGGACAACTCGAGTCTAAATAGTCCACTTCGATGATTCCTATATCGAGGAACTGATTGGAAGAAAAAATTACTGACAGCGGCAAATGCTCCTGCTAAAGTTTCAACAAGCTGGTCTGCCAATTGTAAAAGGACTTGTTACCTCTTTGATCTCACAGGGCCATAACCTGAGCACGATTTGCTGTCATCACTCTAACCTAGTCGCGTCGACTATCAAACAGAGCCTAGACTATTGATATTACAATCTTGAAGCTCTGATGTTTTGCAGACTAGATTGGCATTGGATTTGATCGATGGTAGCCTTTTCTCGTGACAGAACCTGGCGCAATGTTGAGCTCTTCAGCAGTGGCGCCGCCACATATAAGGTCCAGTAGAATCCCCTTCATCGAAAATTATACTGTACAAATAAGGTAAAACCAAATTTTCTTGTATGCATATTAATATCTGAATCCTCTTGATATATATAAATCTTAGTGTGCTAGTGTGTGTACATTCTGGCATTTTCTAGAAAATCTTTAGCCGGCAGCCGTGCGCTTGAGCCCAAGGATCTGTCGGAAACCACCTCTCTACTTTCCCAAGGTAGGGGTAAGATTACGTACATGTCTCCCTCTCCGGATTTCATTTGTGGGAAGACATTGGATATGTTGTTGTAGTTGTACTCGTAGTCGAGAGCTGATAGGGAGTTCAACTTATGAGTTCATCCTAACTCACTAGCTCTGGCTTGAACCCTATTCACTTTTTAAGTGCAAATGAGTTATGGTAAAATGTTGAGCTCAAATTCATGAAGTTTGAATTTTGAATCAGTTTCTGCTCGTAGTCTTCTTATATAATCTATATGCTCACTAGCTCTGGCTTAAAACCCTATTCACTTTATAAGTACAAATGAGTTACGATAAAATGTTGAACTCAAACTCATAAAGTTCGAATTTTGAATCTCATATATAATGTATATGCTTTATTAGAAGTGATTTTTTTAATATATATTTAAAACTTTTTTTAGGCGTCCATAAAAACAAAAACTCTTCTAAGCTAAACAAAAAAAAGCAAATTGAATTTGGTCTTTAATTTTGTCATTTTCCCTTTATATTCTAAAGGAAAATAAGCAAATATCCCTTTAAAAGCAAAATAATTACAAATATATATATATATATCCCTTTACATTCATAACCCACTAAATAATTACACTATATACCCCATTTTCTAATTTCGCTTAATTGATACTAATTAATATCGTATATACTATCTTAAAATTACTAAGACTGATAATTTCGGTGAATTAATATTAAATCAATGTATATATATATTGTTTTGGTATCATTAAGGTTTGTTGTTAAGATATACTCTTATTGTATAATTGCCTAATGAATAATTTTTGAACAAGAAATCTTAATGATATCACAACAATATACATATATACTCTGAAAGTATCATTGACTAATAAGTAATTTCTAAACAAGAAACCTTAATGATACCAATACAATATATATACACTGATTTAGTATCAGTTAAGTGAAACTTTAATGATACCAATTCAATATATGATATCAATTTAGTATCACTTGAGCGAAAATTATCTATCTTAATGAAAATGAGAGTATGAGTATTTCAGGAATTACTTTGGATTTGAATATGAATTTGTAATTATGTTAGATTTTATGACTCATTTATGTAATTTTTCCTTTTTTAACGATGTGAAACCTTAAAAAAGGAAAACAAACCATCATTGTAGTTTGATCCTTCCTCTAACCACACACATGATGAGAACTCTAGTAAACCAAGCTGTCATTATCTAAAGATTTTGAATTCGAGCTATAAAAATAAATAACAACGCAAAAATAACATATAGGCTAAGAAACTTTCGGATAAACTTTGTATCCGAATTGTCTACAAAATATTGTTAGTCCTACATAGGTATTTTTAAATTTGAATTTACATATGAATATTTTTGATAATTTCTTATAAATTAAATAGAAAAGCCCCTAAAATACACTCGAAATATTGAAAATGGTAAAAAACTATCCTCCATCTATCTATTGGCTCCAAAATATCCTTTTTCACCCCACTTATTGGTTCCAAAATACCCTTGTCATCCACCTTTGGGTTCAAAATTGATCAATTATTTAACGATTTCAATTTTATATTATTTAAATATTTTTTAAAATACTTGGCGCTCAACTATTGGATATAATTTAATTTATAAATCTTATTTATAAACCAACCCACTACCCACCCACTACTAATTAAGCCCCACCCAATTAATAAACCATTTCTAATATCAAAATCACCCTAACCACTGCTAAAACACGACGAAATTACCGATTCATGAAAATGACATTTAAAATTATTGAGTCCAAATTGAAACCCTAATTATATTTAAGTTGAGCCGCTTATTTAGGAGGACACTTTCAATTGGTTTTTTTTCAATATTGAATTCGAAATTTATGATTAAAGGTAAAGAAGTAGCACCTCTCGAATTAACTCATGCACTTTTAAATATAATTTTATAAATATTTATAATTTGTTTTAAATATTAAAACTTTAATATATTCTTTTTTTTTAAAAAAAAAAGTTATCTATTAAGTAACATCACGTAATTAGGCAAATGAATAATTAAGATGAACATAGTCAGACTTTTAAGTTTATCATTAATTCTTATTTTTAGAATTACTCATTTGTAGTAGCTTTCTTGTTCTGCATTAGTAATGGAGCGGGTTTATTAATTAGGTGTGATTTAATTAGTAATGAGTGGATACTAGATTGATTAATAAATTATATTAATAAGTTAAATTATAACAAATATTTAAGCGTAATATATTAAAAAAATATTTAAATAATTTAAATTTATAATCGTTAAATAAGTGGTTAATTTTGAACTCAAAGGTGGATGCAAAAGTATTTTGGAGCCAATAGATGGATGAAAAAAATATTTTAAAATCAATAGGTGGATAAATGATAATTTTATACAGTTTCTATACTTTATAAGTATTTTAGATCCTTTTCCATAAATTAAATTAAATCAAACTTAAAAAGAAATGTTTAGCCAAATCGAATAACCATTTTCCACATATCACATAAAAGCTTGTCCTTCTTTTGGATGATATGTGGGGTTCACACCTCACTTTCTTGCCATGCATGGCATCTTAAATTATCACTTTTTTTTTTCTTCGAATTTTATATCTAAATTATTAAATAATTATATTTTTATCAAAATTATTATTAACTATTTATTATAACACATCTCAATTAATATTTGATCGTTCACGATGTCACTCTATCTTTTTTGGTATAAAAATGATGCAAAACGGTACTTCAGGCAAATTAATATTTTTAAAAAAATTATAAGGAAGATATAAGAATCTCAGACACATGATAATCACATTTTTACGAGTATTAGATGTTTGCGTGTCCAATCTTCAATTTTTATATTCTTCTATCATAATAGCATCTATCCTCTCACTCACTTTTTAATAAAATATTATTTTCTCCGTTTCAAAAAGTATTGACTTAATTTAACTTGGAACAAGTAAAGACTTTTTAATCTTGTAATTTTAAATTAAACTTATGTCAAATATATCAGAATATCCTTTAATTTAAACTTAAACATATCACGCTATCTCGGAAATTTCATAAAGAGATCAAGATATCGAATAATTTACAAATTGATGAATTATTCATATAGAGAATCATCCTAGTTCAAGAAATACACCACTAACGGCCCTCGAATCATGGATAAATCTTTTCGAGTAAAATCTCGAATCATGGATAAATCTTACAGAATATAATCAAAGGATCAACAGAATTGTACCGCTATCTTAATCAAATAAGATTATGTTTCTTTATATTTTATTTGTATGATTTATTTATTTTTCATATGTTTAAAATTTGTTGCAAGCAATTACATCTAATACATCAAACTAAATAAAACCTATTCGTCTTATATGATTTGTATGAAGAAAAAAAAACCATATCACGCTAAAAGTTAAAATTAAAGTAGGGAAAAGGATCTGATATATCCCTCAACTTTGTCATTTAGAGCTGATATACCCCTTGTTATGAAACTGACTCATATATACCCCTACTTGTAAACAAATGGCTCACATATACCCTTTTCGTCTAACGGAAATGAAAAAATAGTAATTTTAATCTAAATTTTTATTATTTTTTTCTAAAAAATATAATCCCATATGAATAAATTTAATCCTCGCCAAACATTTTTTTTTGACTTTTTTTTTATTTCAATGACTAATTTATAATCATTATTTTGATAATCAAATTTATTTATGCTTCACTAATATTCTTGTAAAACTTATTGTTTTTTCTTTGAATACGAAATTAAATTACAATATGCACAAAAAAAATCGTTAATTTTTTTTCTTTAAACTAAGGAATGAAAGTAAAAAACAAAATAAGAATAAAAAACTCAAATAGTTATAATAAAATAAGTCAAAAAATAATTTATGTATGAAAAAAATTAAAATATACCTTGAACTTTGATAGAAGAATCATATATACCACTAAATAATTTTTTTTTTTAAAAATAAGAAGTAATAAATGTAAATTTAAAACTAATTTTTTAACTTCCGTTAAATGAAGGGTATATGTGAGCCATTTTGTAACGGCAGGGGTATATGTGAGCCGTTTATATAACGGTAAGGGCATATATGGGCCACTTTTATAACGAGGAGTATATCAGCTCCAAATGACAAAATTGAAGGGTATATCAGAACCTTTCCCCATTAAAGTATTCCAAAAAAAAATTAATAAATCTCTTTACTATAAGTTGCTATAGAAATAATCTTTTTCTTCTTCACAAATTGTAGAATTTTTGAAACTCAAAATTTGCAGAGTAACAATGTGCTGTAGAGATAGTGGTTGTAGGCCATTGGCCTTTCTTCTCAGTCTCCCTTTTGCTCTCCTCTCTCTTCTCGTCTCTATCATCGGCGTTATCGTCTGGATCGTCGGGTTCGTACTATATGTTAAATTGTACTATTTGTTAAGATGATTAAGCTTTCGAATTTGTATTTGATTTATTTTTGTTTTCTTCTGAAATTATGTGTAGGTTGTCATCGAGTTGCATATGTCCTTGTTGCCTTTGTGTAACTGTGTTGGTTGAATTGGCATTGAAGTTGATAAAAGCCCCAATTCATGTTATGGAGTGGTTCACTAATCAAATCCCTTGTTAACAACACAGTATATTACTTTCCCTTTTTTTTCATTTTTCATATCTTATATTATAGGGATAATGCCCAAGTAACCCCTCAGCCTATGCCTGAAATCTCAGAGACACACTTATACTATACTAAGGTCCTATTATCCCCCTGAACTTATTTTATTAATAATTTTTTACCCCTTTTTAGCTTACGTGGCACTATTTTGTGAGCCCAACGATGGTTGACTTTTTTTTTCGAACTAGTGTCACGTAAGCTAAAAAGGGGTAGAAAATTACATATAAAATAAGTTGAGGGGGTAATAGGACCTTAGCATAGTATAAGTGTGTCTCTGTGATTTCGGACATAGGTTGATGGGGTACTTGGATATTTTCCCTATATTATAGGATTCCAATGGATTATTGTTGTTTGATTGTTGTTTTGCTTCCATCTTTTTATGTATGTAAAAATTCACAACATCTTGTTTTTATATATAAATAATATTTTTGTGTAATCTTTTGATTAATTTCTAGTTTCTCACATCCTTCTATTGTATTGTATAATGTGTATTTGAGTTAATACCTCATATGGTTACTCAACTATGCATTCTTCTCTCAAAAAGTCACTCAACTTTCAATTTTCACTCAAAAATCACTTAACTATGCATTTTTTTTCTCAGAAAGTCACTTAACTTTGAATTTTAACTCAAAAGTCACTCAATTATTCACTCTTTACTCAAAAAGTTACTCAATCTATTAAGTTATTTTTTAATTAAAAATTATTGATATAATTATTTATATAACAAACCAAAAATTTTAAAAAATAAATTAAACCATTTAGTGATCCACCCACCTAACCCGACCCATAAAAAAAATGATGACCCATTTTATTTTGTCTTTAATCCTAAATTAATCCCTCTCTTTAAACCTTGAATTAGGATTAAAGACAAAATAAAATTTGTTATATCATATTTTTTAATAGATCGGGTTAGGTGGGTGGATATTTAAATGGTATTTTTATTTTTTTAAAATTTTGATTTGTTATATAAATAATTAATATCAATAAATTTTAATTAAAAAAATAATTTAATAGATTGAGTGACTTTTTATGGAAAGAGTAAATAGTTGAGTTGAGTTAAAATTCAAAATTGAGTGACTTTCTGAAAAAGAAGTGCATAGTTGAATTGACTTTAAGTGAAAATTGAAAGTTGAGTGACTTTCTGAGAGAAGAGCGCATAGTTGAGTGACCATCTGAGGTATTAACTCTGTGTATTTTGACTCTTGCATAGTTGAGTGACCATCTGAGGTATTAACTCCGTGTATTTTGACTCTTTTTTTTATTGTTGTTCTTGATAAGAATAAAGTTTTACTTATATTTGATTTTTTTTAATTGATGAACAAACTTAAGATGATCCAGCACAAAAAAGAAGAGGATACTAGCTATTTTTATCTTTGCTAGATATCACAAAAACAAGTTCCAGGCCCTTAAAAAATTAGCCCCTAGAAAGGTGATGCACAAAAGCATTCTGGTTTGAACTAAAAACACTTGAGACAAAGAATAAAGCTGTGCTCTAAATGCACAAAATTTCTGTTGTGACTGATGTTTATTTTTCTCCATGTTTAACTGATTCTTCTACATGTCCACGTCCAGCAATAAGATCTGTAGCTGTCTTGCCTATTTCAACTATAGTTTCACCAATTGCTTTCAATAGTCCTCCTCCCTGCTTCTGCATGTTTTCCTCTCCTCCTCCTGATTCAGATTCTTGAAAATCATCATTTCTAATGAGTCCACTTCCGGTTTCTCCCTGCAAAGATTCATATCAACCAATATATAACATAGTGGTGCATATGCAAGAAAAAGATTTAATTACTCATGTTTTTACCTTTAAGTCGTATGATCTTTTGGCTTCTAGTTCCCTCTCAGCTTCAGCTTTCTTCCTAGCTGTATACTCTGCTGCACTTTCTTCAGTTGAAACCACATAGTCCTTTGCATCAGCCAACTTGTTCTCTGCATATCCGACAATGTTCATTCCAGTGTCAGCAACTGCATCCTTAGCGGCCACCGCCTTTTCCTCGGTGTACCCTGCAACATTAGAAGCAACACCAACCACAGCTTTTGTGGCCTCTGCAGCTTTCTCTGCTGTATAATGTGCAGCTCCCCAACCAGACACTGCAGCTTTGTCCTTCACAATCTCGGCTACTTCCCCTGCATATCCTAATACTCCTTTTCCTGTTTCTAATGTGATGTCTTTCGCTTCTACTGCTTTCTGCCCAACATAACCTGCTGCATTCTTGGTTGATTGAACTGTTGTTTGTCCAGCACTTGAAAGGGTATCTGTAGTTGCAGCATATGCTTGCTGACCCTTATCAAGAACTGTGTCCTTAGCCTTCTTTGCAGATTGAGCTGCATTTTGTCCAGCACTTGAAAGGGTGTCTTTAGTTGCAACATAAGCTTGCTGACCCTTATCAAGAACCGTGTCCTTAGTCTTCTTTACAGATTGAGCTGCAGTTTGTCCAGCACCTGAAAGGGTATTTGTAGTGGCACCATAAGCTTGCTGACCCTTATCAAGAGCTGTGTCCTTAGCCGTCTTTGCAGATTGAGCTGCAGTTTGTCCAGCACTTAAAAGAGTATCTGTAGTAGCACCATAAGCTTGCTGGCCCTTCTCAAAAGTTGTCTCTTTAGCATTCTTTGCTGATTGAACTGCAGTTTTTCCTGTGCTTGAAAGGGTGTCTTTAGTAGCTGCATAAGCTTGCTGACCCTTGTCAAGAACTGTGTCCTTAGCATAATCTTTAGCCTTCTTTGCAGATTGAGCTGCAGTTTGTCCAGCACTTGAAAGGGTATCTGTAGCAGCACCATAACCTTGCTGCCCCTTGTAAAGAACTGTGTCCTTAGCCTTCTTTGCTGATTCAGCTGCTGTTTTTCCTGTGCTTGAAAGGGTATCAGTAGTTGCATCATAAGCTTGCTGGCCCTTCACAAAAGCTGTGTCTTTGGCCTTCTTTGCTGATTGAGCTGCAGTCTGTCCTGTGTTTGAAAGGGCGTCTATAGTAGCAGCATAAGCTTGTTGACCCTTGTCAAGAACTGTGTTTTTAGACTTCTTTACTGATTGAGCTGCTGTTTGTCCAGCACTTGAAAGGGTGTCTGTGGCAGCAGCATATGTTTGATCACCCTTGTCAGGTGCTGTGTTTTTAGCATAATCTTTAGCTTGTTGTGCTGATTGAACTACATTTTGTCCATGACTTGCCAATTCTTTGACATTATCATTACCCTTGTGTCTCTGGCTATGTACTTCAAACTTGACACCTCCTGGTCTCTCTTCAAAAGAATGTTTATCACAATCATTTGTGACATGAGTTGCACCAGGACCACTTCCAACTTGTACTTTCACAGAAGTAGCAGCACCAGTGTCACTACCCCTTTTGGGGCCTCTTGTTTTCTTGATTTGGATTTGATGTTGTTCATCAATAATGTTGTCATCTTTTCTTCTTACTTGTTCTGAAGCCATTGGTGTTGGCTAGTAGTTACAAAAGAAGTAGTAAACTTAGATAATTTTGGTTGATCTTTTTGATTTTGACTTTGGAAAGATTTTGTGTTGAAATGTGAGTGATGAAAGAGTGTATAAAAAGAGAAGCATAGAGGGTGTAGCTTGTTGACAAGTGGTTCAATTAGTGGTGAGTGTTGAGTTTTATGTCATGCCACATGGTGAGATATGGTGGATTTGAGAAAACTTCACTAGTCACCAATTACTTTACAAACGTGTCACTCACTAAATTTGTCTATGTAGCAACACTTTTACTCCTCGTTTCTATTTTAAGTGACACTTTTATATTTCGATATACAAATAAATTTAATTTTGATTGTAATTTCTTTATAGGTCATTATAAATTATTAATTATTGTAATTTATAATATTTTTTTATGTAATTTTTAAATAAATATAAATTTCATTTCAAAAAAATTTAAATTTCATACTCAAATTATCGATTAAATTTAAACTATTTAATTTTCAAAAAATAAAACTTTCATATAAATTGAAACAGAGTTTTTTGGTACACAACTTTTATCTTCTCTGTGTTTTTTGAGAGATCAAATTGTCACTTTGTTGAATTGGCCTATGTTCCAAGAAGCAGGTTTTTTCTTTTTTTTTTTTTTGACATCGTTAATCATTATTGGTCACTCTGTTTTGTTTGAATATAGGTACAAGTATTTTTTTAGATTAGAATTGAAATTTTAAAGATATCTTATTAAGATTTTATAATTTTTTTAAATTTATATTTTCATAATTTTATACGTTTTTTATTGGCGTGATATATTCAATGACTTTATGTACTTGAGACGCATGAGAGATGTTTAGATTCACATAAATAAAAAAAAAGTATACAAATTACAAAAAAGGTATATTCAAAAAGTAATAAAACCTTAATTTAGTTAAAATGTGTGTTTAAAATTTTGATCATAATTTAGAGCTCGTTGTGTTGTATCCTATTATTTATCTTAAAAAACAATTTGGACTAAGGCAACTTTTCATGCCTATAGATCTTATACACAATTTACAATTCAAATATGAACCTTCTTATTTTGTCATTCAAATAAAAGTGAATCAAATTCCTAAACAACATACATCTTCCTAGTAAAATAGAATAATGATCATATATATATATATATATATATATACTAGAATAAATTACTTTTTGCGACGACTTTGTCACCACAAAACTCTACAAAGGACTTTTCGTGACGACTCGAATGCCACTTACAATAGTTTTATTGTTAGAAATTTATTCGCGACGACCCCTAAAGAATAACATTTCAATGCAAACTTTAGGGGTCACCGTCAATAAGTTTCAGCGACTAGACTATTTCAGATCATTTTATTTTTCGTGGCAAAACTTTCAAAGTTGCCACGAAAAACCATACTTTTTGTGGCGACTAAAAGGGTTGTTCGTGTCGCCGCGATTTTCAACCAATAAGAATTGTATAGAGAAGTAGGTTCCAAGTATCAGGCAAACCAGGTAGACACCAATGGCTACAATCTGATCCATGTATATCACTATAATATCCTGGATGTCCATCTTTTCTATATTGTGAAAGTGTTGTAATATCCAATAAATAAACTTTGTTTTTGATGTTTTTGATTACTTTGTTGACCACATTTGCTTCTTTTGGTGTCCCTGCTGGATAATTTGTGCCAAAAAATGGTTGTGTTTGTCCTTTGCATGATTTTGATGGTTCATTCCAATCCTTGCCCCTGAAAATTTTCATCAGATTTAGGATATTGTAGTTACATATTCGATCACTCGATAAAAAATATTTACAGTTTGATAGTTAATATACATGTGTTATACACTTGAGAGCGATAGACATTTAAGTTAATTTTTCTTTCTTTCGTATTTTATTAAAAAAAGAAATAGAGTGAATAGCTTATATGATCATTGAACTATAACAAATCTACTGAAGTCACTTACATTTTGTTTTGTATAAATAAAGTTACTCAAGTAATTAGACTAGCTTTTTAACAAAGTCATCATAGAACTACAAAAAGGATGATAATTTGGCTTCATATGATATGATATGATATATATATATATATATATATATATATATATATATATATATATATATATATATATATAAACTCGAGAAGGAATCAAGGAGCTAGACAATTGCTTACTTATAGTGAGTAGGTGAAATTCCTTGAAAGAAGACTTTAGTTTTAGATGGGTCGATATTTTTATCGACCCATCTAGCCCAAGTGGTCATTCCTTTAGAAAAAGCAACCAAACGGTCCATATCTTTGACAATTTTGCCCCCATATTGGATGTAATCCCACCTGCAATATTTACACAATTAGGGGATATTAATTGGATGGATTAAATTAAACTTATGCAAATATTTTTACTATTTTTTTTATAGTTTGAAATAATTACATTTTATTTTATCGTTTCATAATTTTATATTAAATTTCAAATCAGACACATGTGAATGACATTAAATACACAATTTATATATGTATCAGTGTAGTTTGCATGTATGTGAGATACCAGATATGAGCAAGATATGAGAGCGAGAGCGAGGTGGGACTCGAGACTAGAGAGCTTAATGGGAGGAAGGTGAGAGAGGTAAACGTGATTTTTCTATATATCTCGAGCACATGTGAATCACACCAGTATACACCATAGAAGTATATTGATGTGATTCACGTATATATGAGGTATTAGATAGGCGAGCGAGATAATAGAGTGACGAGCGAGATGAGAGTGAGGCAAGTGATATGTATTCTAGATACATGTAAATCCGTTTGGATACAGTATATTTAGAATAAATTACACCCAATTTTGACGAGATATATACATTTTTCTGAATACACCAAAATTAGACAAAATTTATAATATATATCTAAGTAATTAACTCTTAAACTAATACTTACGGTTGAGAGCTGCCAGTGTGAGTCCACCAATGCCATGAATTGAATATCAATACATCCATTCCCATCCAAGCCTTGCCATCAGTAATGGAATCCAACTTCAAAACAGTGCCAATTTTTTCTTTGACCATGTCCACCAAGTATGGAGTACGATACATTGACAATCTAACTCCATAATCCTATACACATTTTGACTGCTCGATTAAAAATATTTATAATCGTTCAACTTCAGATACATATATTATACACTAATTATACATGTGTTATATTTATCGACTTTTTTATGACTATTTAATTTAACTCCTTTTTTTTTGTTTTTATTGTGTCTAAAAACGGAGTAATATATTTATGCATTTCAAAATGTTGTGTGTGCAAACAAAGACACATTAGCCATAATTCACTTAATTATGGTTCGTGACTATAAGTTAGAAGGAAGAGAGAGGTTAACGAGATTAGAGAGAGGGGAAAGAGACATAAGTGATTTGTATATCATAAGAAATAATAAATTCATATATATATAGTTGAGGGATTTAAAGTGTTATCTTTTTCTCTTCAATTTATGAAATGACAAGCATGTGTTGCCAAATATATATAGTTAACAAAAAGTTGAACTAAAAAGACAAATAAATAAAAACTATTTTGCATGTGCATAGAATTGAATTTTAACTCACCAAGAATGCAATTTCAGCAATTCCATTTTTCTTTGTGAGTGAAGTTTTAGCATTTGGCAATGAAGAGTGAATCATGCAACCCAATGACTCCCACATATTCAAACTTAATGAGTCACCCACAAACATTATATTCTTCCCCTTGTATTTTTCCAAGAAAACCAAACCATTGAACCTACAAAATGTTTAATAATCAGTTTAAGTTTTAAATACCGGCGATATAAAATAAACTTCGTCAATAAAGATAGAATAAAAATTTTATTCATATGAATTTCGAATTTTAAAAAACAATCTTAGTTAGATTCAAAATTTATTTTTTATATGTATTTAATAATTTTTATTATACAAGAATTTGTGCAAGGGAATATTATATATTATATGCTCCATTACCAAGAATTTGTGCAAGGGAATTGAAATAAAATGCTAGAATTTAACACTTAGGGCCCGTTTGGATGGGCTTAATAAAAGCGGCTTTAAAAAAGTACTTTTGAAAGTGCTGAAACTTATTTTTAAAATAAGCAGTTAAGCGTTTGGATAAAAGTGCTGAAGTTGCTATGCCAAACGTAAAAAGGGAAAAATGGAAGAAAGAGATATTAAAACTATGTGGGTAATTTGGAGATTGTATAAAAATATTAAGGGAAAAAAGATAAAAATGTGGTCAACTTAAAACAGCTTATAAGCTAAAAAAAAAAAAGCACCTCTACCCCAGCTTTTAACTTTTGGCTTAAAATAAGTTTTTTTTTTAAATTTAAAATAAGTTATTTTGAATATTGTCAAACAACTAAATAAGTCAAAAACCAACTTTTAAGTCAGTTTGACTAGCTTTTAAGCTGAGCCAAACAGGCTCTTAATACTTGTACCTATCATTTTTACAAATTTGAGACCCCTTTTTTCCTTCACACTAGAATCATTTCTTATATCAACATCAATTTATACTAAATTATAATAAAATAAAGGTAAGGTGTGCGTATATTCTGTCCTCTTCAATCCTTACTTATGGAATCACACCTTTAACTATCTATATTACAACAATGAGTCCAGTATAGTCTCATAAGCAGGATTAGAAGAGTCTCGTCAAGAGAAAACAGAATATAAATAGACCTTATTCCTACCTTATTAAAATAAAAAAAGATTTTTTTAAAAATAAAATCTCCAACTCGAGTAAAACATATAAGGAAGTGCAAAATGCACAAAGAGGAAAAAAGAGAAAGTAGTACTCTACCGTGGGAGGTTGCAAGAGGAAGGTTGCCATCTATATTTGAGGTACAAATTATCAGGCCTCTTATACTTCTGGCAATTAAATTCATTATCAATAAATGGACATTTTGAGAAATCATACATAGGATATGAAGAATCAAAAACCCATTTTCCAACAAAAAAATTGCACCCATTATTGCTAATTGCATCTATAGAATAATTATTAGTAGCATTCACATAATTATTTATTCTTACAAAAAATATCAAGAATAGAGAGAGTAACAAAAATTCCATCTTAAAAAGATAGCAATTTGTATAATTTGTGAAGTGGGAAGAATATGATGATGTACTATATATATAATATATAGTATGAATATAATAAATTAAAGTGATGTTTGCAAGAATTTTGAATTTTTTTTATGTCAGATGTGGGGGCATCATGGGGTTGTTTTATTTAAAAAATTGAAACAACACATAATTTATTATTTTTTCTCATGGATTTTATTTTGGAGGGTAGTTTGATCTCAAAACTTTTTGACATCTAGGTTGTTTCATGGAAAAAGAAAATTAATATTTATATTAATATATGTTGTGATTTTTCTCTGACCATCATGTGAATGCAAAATCCTTTGTATATCGAGTTGTATTTGTATAATTTTTTTACTTTATTTTGTAGAAAGATTTAAAATTCAGAAACTATTGATCTCGTTAGTATGGATTTATATCGTGTAAGATCTAGTAAAGTAGGACGCATTTTCCATCAAAAAACATTTCTCATATTTTAGCTTATGATCTCGAGATCTTAATTTTGTTAAAGTTAGAGAGATTTCATCCATTGTACTATATTCAACGTGGTGTAGTTCTTCACTATTTCTAATTAGTTACTTCCTTCGTATGATTTTATATAATGTGTGACGTCATATTTATCCCTATCATATTCTTTGATATACTTGCTATTATTAATTAGCTATTCGTATTGTTCATCAACTATTTATATGATTATTTTTAAATGGCGATGAATTTTTTTTATAATTTTGTAATATCTTAAAATTTATAATTTTAAATAAGTCGTAAATATTTATACTACCATTATAAAATGTTGGGGTGGGAAGCATAGGGAAACAATAATGTTTGTAAGAATTATATTATTATAAATGAAATGTGGGGGCAACATGGAGTTATTTTATTTGCAATAAATTCGAACTAAACATGCTGATTATATTATTATTTTTTTCATTTAAAAATGGAGGAAACTAAGCACTTTTATTTTTTTTATGGAAAAAAGTTATTTTCACATGGATTTTCTTTTGGATGTTAGTTGGTCCCCAAAACTAATTTCACCATAGAATGTTTCACAAAGGAAAAAGAGTTGCAATTTTTTTACTTTTTTTTTTGTAAAATAACAATTTAATATTCAAAATCATGGATTAGTAAATTCTTATGTTAGAGGTTCGAATCCACTTTTTAAGTCAACGAAAGATTCAAATCGTAATTGAAGTGAGTTAGGAAATGCTAATTTAAAAATAGATTCAGAATTTGAAATCGTAATGTAACTTAAAAATAATAATTAAAAAGGATAAATTTTCAAAACATAATTAATGACCAAAATTAGAATTTTGCAAATAATAATTCCACCATATATCACACTCAATTTACATACTAAAATGTTGAATACATATTAATAATTTTAATGTGGATTTATGTATAAAACTTGCCAACTCATGAGAGTTGCCTTATAAATTATTTGTTTCTATGAGGTGCCTAATTCAGTATGCACATATTTTAATTAAATTTATCATATACATGTTACTTTTATTAGTATTAATATTGATTAAAATTATTGTGACAACTATTATCCACATAATCACCTTCTAAGTCAATGCAAAATTAATTAGTATAACAAATTCATTTTTTTCTAGTATCCTTTTTCCCCCATTTAGATAAGTGTGTGTACCATTTCAAGAGTATACTTCATAGCTTTGACTTTTTCTATGGTGAATATATTAATATAGACACGCTAATTGTTTTATTTTCATTCGATATCTGATATTTATTTTAAGATTTAATTAATTTAAATTTAATTTAAAAAAATTTTATTATGAAAGTTCAGGTGAAAAGCGACTTTATATATCCATATCCTTAATATGAGATGTCTGGTTAATGATGAATGAAAACTTATCACTTGACGTCGAGATGAAATGGAGCTAGATGTGGGATCGGGGCAGGGTGTGTGTATTAATATAAGTTTCTTCATTTACGTTGTATCTTGCTATCTTATTATCATATTTTCGTTGTATCTTGCTTTGGAAACTATACTTTGAACCGATCGAGTATCTATCAGAAAAAGTCTTTCCAATTCATAAAGATAGGATAATATCAGTGTACATTCTAACCTCTTCAGACCCTATTTATAAGACTAAACTGAATATATTATTATGTAGTTGGATAAAAAAAAAATATTTCGAAATTCCCTACTTCTCTACAATGCATTAAGGTAAGTCATTTTTCTAATTTTCAAAAACTTATGTTTTTAGATAAAATAACTAAACATGGAAATAAATTGTTTTGTCATACCTTAACATACTTTTAATAACAATTTTTTTAGCGCCATAATTATTATGATATGTTTTAAAAGCATAAATTTCAATTAGGAAAAAAAAGGGTAAAGAATAAATTGAAAACAAGACAAACGATATATTAATGAACTAATTGACTTCTAAAAGAAGACAATTAGTTGTTAGATTAGGTTGTGACAAATAAAAGGAGATTATTATCCTCTTCATTAGATTATGACTTTCCTTCTAATCAAACATTTCAAAATTATTATTCAAATATAATTACATTTTCAAAAGTATATTATATTCTTTAAAAAATGTGTCCCCACCAGAAATATTATAAATAAAGCATCCTGCCAATTAGTTAAAAATAATATGAGTACCATACATGAAGAACTAGTCAAATGAACCTAATTAGTCATGTGTGAGAGAGGTAATAAATTTATGGATATTACCAATATGAGTTGTGATATACGTGAGAGTGCTTCACCCTTAATCAGAGATCTTGGGTTCGAGCAAAAAAAATCTGTTGGGAGCGTAATTCCAGAATGGGCCTGCAGAGTGCGACCCAAATTTAATCGGAGCTCTAATGTGGACTTCAAACACAGGGCGAAAAACAAAATTAAAGAGTTATGAATATTACTAACCTAGTAGTGAAGATTATGGACATTCACTCCTTACACCTCCTTTATATATCATAAATAATTTTAAATTAAAATATGAGTATTTTCGCGCAATAAATTACACAGTTAATCTTTTAATTATCAAATGTACAGATCGTGTTCATAGATTAATGAAAATGTGTAAAAATTCTATTTGCATCTTTTATTCTATGAGTCTCTTCCTTTTTGTGTATTATATCGTCACTCCTTTTTACATTACTCACTAATTCAGATCAAAATATGAAAGTCATTTGATCCAAACAATATCAAAATACCATTAATAATTAATGAATAACAAATATTTTTTTCTAACGATCTAAGAATGTGATGAGTCGACATCAGGTATCAAACGACTCCATCCATCGGAGTTGGCAAAAAAAAATGAATCATCTGATCTTGAAATCTAACGATCAATTATAATCTGTTGTAAAAGAAGATTATACCTAAATATCAATAGCTAGATTTTGTTACCTACACACCTTTTTCTTCTTTAATTTACTATTACCAAGGTTTTCCAACTTTCTTATAAGATGAAACAAAAATATAAATAACAAGAAGAAAAGGGAAATGAAGTTAGGATAAAATTATAAAATTGACAAATACAGTGTCCATACGTTAAAGCAAACATAACAAGAAAAAATTGATATGGTAGGAATACTATTACTTTAATTTTCTTTATCATATTTGAGAATTAATTTTTTTTAATAAAATTATAAAATATTATAGTAATTTCTTTTACTTTTTTTCATAAAAAAAAATAGACCTCATAATTAATAGCTGGCTACTTCTTAGACCTCTATCAATTAAAAATACGTCTTCTCATATCATTACATGTCTGATATCATTACAAAAAAATATTTTTTTATTTTTAAGAAATTTATTTCTAAAATAGATATGTTTATAAATATTTTTAATTAATCAAACATAAAAGAAAATTTAAAAAATAAATGAAAACATCCTCCCCCATCCCATGCCAAATACACCTAAATGGAAAAAACAATATGAAACCTTAGAAGAAAAGGCACAAAATTGAAATTATGTTACTCTCCTATTTTAATTTGTTTGTACAAACTTTTTAAATCAGTTAAATAATATTTTTTGTATAATTTTTTAATTTTAATTTTTTACATGACATATATAAAATTATAAAAATAAAAAATTATTTTAATATATTTAACATATCTTTAATTTATTCAAACGACTTTAAACACATAAAAGAACAAACAAATTAAAACGATTGACGAATTAAACCTACTGAAATAGCTGGCTGTATCTGAAACAACAGACCACCTTACAGCAATTTTTGGAATGAAGCATTTGTACATTAATTAATTAATTAATTAATTATTATGTAGGGTTTAATTAGTTGTATATATTTACCTAACTATTTTTTTAATGGAGTGTCAATACTCAAGTGTACTAATTAGATGCCAGAGTTTATAATTAGATTATTTGGTGAAATCCTATGTTTACGCAAAGGGTGATCTCATTATATTTGGTTCTATCGATTGGACTTTTTTGACTTTTTTCCATATCTAAAAATGGTAAACTAACAAACACCCTTTTTCTTTTGATTAATTAAAATTTTTTGACGTTAAAAATTATGTTTTTTGATGAATGTATATATAATAAAATATTATTCTTTAAGTGTATTTATACGTAATTTAGATGAATATTATAGAGATCGGACTCATCGGAGTGAGGTTGGATGGGGTTACGGAGAGAAAGTGACAATGAGGTTTATTGAAGAGTGGAAATGATATAATCGATGTAAAATGATACTTTTGGAACGCGATTTATCTATTTTCATCCTATTTAAATAACTTATTTTTCTAAAGAAAATATTTTCTATTTTTTTTATTCAATCACAAAATTAGAAAGCGTTTTTAAGAAAATATTTGCCTCCATACTAGACATACCCCATAAATGCCCAAAAACATAGTTAAAAATGATGAAATTGTACGTATTTCTCCTCAACTCCTTTGAAAGATTCTGTAAAGGTTTCGCAAAAATATCGACAAGAAGTCATGGCTATTTTAGAAATTTAGGGGCTAATTTTTAGGAATCCTACAATTTTTTCAATTTTTCGTGTGTTAGTCCGTGAATATTTTAGTGACATGGCTTTCAGATTGCATTTGTGAGACCTTTCCGGAACCCTATGTAGGGAGTCAAAAATCAATACATACCGTCTCAAAATCTTTAGAGTCCATTTTGGTAATTAAGCAAACAACTTACTGAAATTATGTGATTATCTCAATTTTTCATGTTTGTTAGTTAGCCTATGAATATTTTGGTGATATGGTTTCAGAACGATTTCTTTGTGAAACCTCTAAGGAACCCACCGTAAAGAGTGCGAGAACATTACATACAATCTCATAACTTTTAGAATCTATTTTTGATATTTAGAGGCCAATTAATAGGAAGGAAGTGATATTCTCAGTTTTAGTGTCTTATAGACCATGAATATTTTTGCAATATGAGTTTCGGACCATTTCTTTATGAAGCCTTTACGGAATCCTCCGTAATAAGTTGGGGGAGCGGTACCCATAGTCTCATATATTTAGCGTCCATGTTGGACATTTAGGGGCCAATTTATCGGAATTAGCCGATTTGTCTCAATTATTCGTGTGTTAACCCATTAATATTCTGATGATATGCTTCAAACTATTTATTTGTGAAACCTTTACGGAACCATCCACAGGGAATTTGGAAGGAGTACATACACACAATTTTTAGAATCTATATTAGGCATTTAGGGCAAATTTACATGAATCGGGTGATTTTCTGTGTTTTTCATGTGTGTTATCCCATAAATATTTTGATGATATAGCATATGGACAATTTTCTTGCAAAACCATTATTAAATCCTCTAGGGGGTTGGAAAAACAATATGTACAGGTCTCACAATTCTTAGATATCATTTTGGACATTTAGTGGCAAATTTACAAGAATAAGGTGATTTTCTCAATTTTTTTGTGTGTTAGCCAAAAAAATTTGGTGATAGATTTACAGAGATTTCTTTGAGAAACCTTTATGGAACCCTTTGTAGAGAACTGGAGGAGAGTACGTATAGTCTCACAAGTTTTTAGAGTCCATTTTGGACATTTAGGGGTCAATTTACGGGAATTGGGCAAACTTTTAGATTTTTTGTGTATCTTAGCCCATAATATTTTGGTGGTATGACTTTCAGTCGATTTCTTTGTGAAACATTTGCAGAACCTTCCGCAGAGAATTAGATTAGCAGTACATCTATAGTGTCACAATATTTAGAATCCATTTTGGGCATTTAGGCATCAATTTTCAGGAATTAGGCAACTTTCTCAATTGTTTTTGTGTGTTAGCCTGTGAATATTTTGGTGATATGATTTTTGGATGATTTCCTTATTAAATCTGACGAAACACTCTATAGGGATTTGGGGAGTTGTACATACAATCCCACAATTATAGAGTCTAGTTTGGGCATTTAGGGGCCACCTTACAAGAGTTAGGCAATTTTCTCAATTTTTCATGTGTCAGCCCAAAAGTATTTTGGAGATATGAATTTCGAACAATTGGGGAAGCAGTACGTATAATCTCACAATATTTAAAGTCCATTTTGGGCATTTAGAGACTAATTTACAGGAATTGAGCAATTTTCTCAATTTTTCGTGTGTGTTAGCCCATGAATATTTTGGTGATATGGTTTCTAAATGATTTCTTTGCATAAACTTTACAGAACCCTTCATAGGGAGTTCGGGACTAGTACGTATAGTCTCGCAATTTTAAGAGTTCATTTTGGACATTTACAAGCCAATTTATAGAAATGAGACGATTTTCTCAGTTTTTCGTATGTGTTAGCCATAGGTATATTGGTGATATAGATTCAAAACGATTTATTTGCTAAACTTTTATAGGACCCTCTATAAAGAGTAAAGGAAGCAGTACGTACAATCTCACAATTTGTACCGTCCATTTTGGGCATTTATAGACCAACTTGTAGGAATTGGACAATTTTCTCAATTTTTCATGTGTGTTGGTCCATGAATATTTTGGTTATATGACTTCTAGTTAATTTCTTTGTGAAATCTTCACGGAACCCTCCATAGGGAGTTTGGATAGTAGTTTGTACAATCTCAATTTTTAGAGTCCATTTAAAAAATTTAAAGGACAATTTGCAAGAACTAGTCAATTTTCCCACTTTTTTCGTCTGTTTGAATATTTTTTATGATATGGCTCCGACCGATTTTTTCGCGAAACTCTACTTAACCCTCCATAGAGCTTTGGTACTAGTACATACAGTCTCACAATTTTCAAAGTTTATTTTGGACATTTAGAGACCAATTTACATGATTATTGGATAATTTTCTCAATTTTTCGTGTGTGTTAGTTAGCCCATGAATGTCTTGGTGATTTAACTTTATGATTATTTTCTTGTGAAACCTTTATGAAACCCTCCATAGGGAGTTTTGATAGCAATACGTAGTCTCACAATTTTTAGAGCACATTTTGGAAATTTAGGGGCCAATTTTTATAAATTAGATAATTTTCTCAATTTTTTCATGTGTGTTAACCCATGAGCTAACTTACGAAAATTGAGAAATTGCATAATTCATGTAAATCCAAAAGTATGTCCTAAATTCGTGAGATATACATACCCCCCGCGTTTCCTATAAAAGGTTTTGTAAAGGTTTTGCAAAAAAATTGACTTGAAACTCATATCACCAAAATATTCACTGGCTAACTAACAAACATATATAAAATTGATAAAATCACGTAACTTATGTAAATTGGTTTGTAAATGCCAAAATATGTCCAAACAAATGGTGAGACTATGTACTGCTCCTCAACTCCCAACTAAATATTTTGTAAAGTTTTTTCATTAAAAATCAATCGAAAGTCATATCACCAATATATATATACGAGCTAACTGACAAAAAAATTGGAAAAATGCCTGATTCCTACAAATTGCTCGTTGTTAATGATAATTTATTTGGTATTGTAATCATAATTTGTCATTCGATGCCAACTCATCTAATTAATTCAGATTCTTATCGTGTGAAATTCACTCACAGAGCAAAACATATCCGATCCTATCATGATTTTTTCTATTCTCAAGACTTTGAATCTAAAAATCTCTAAACTAATCATATGGTATTCAACCATCCGATACACACTCATCTAATCAATCCAGATTCTTATCGCGTAAAATTCCATTATCTGTAGATCATATTTGGAGGCAAATTAAACCCATCACTTGGCTCTAAAATTCACCCCTCCCTTGTAGTTCTCTTAATATATATTACTAAAAGTTAGTTTCCTTTGTTTTAACAGTATTTTGTAAAATTAAATAAAACAACTACAGTTATATCACAACTCTTCCAGGTGAAAGCAACTAATTAGAAGAATTTTTTTTTATTATTTTTTTTTTAAAAAAAAAAACATGCAATCTCATGTTCACTAGCACTAATTAAATTTTCTGAATTTTTATTTCTTTTCCTCTGAAAAAAATATCAGTTCCAACTTTACAGATTATCTATGTTTTCCCTCACAGTTTCCTGGGCACTGAAGGCTAACAAACAAGTCTCAACAACAACAACAACTTACCCAGTGGATTCCCGCAAGTGGGATCTGGAGAGGGTAGAGTATACATAGAGCTTAGTCGTACCTCGTGGAGATAGAAAGGTTTGTTTGCGAAAACATGTCTCAGCAAGTAAGGTGGAGAATGTTAGTAAGGGACGGTGGCAGTAACGGTTCTGTGTCTGGGATCAGTGAGAACAGTTTGTACATTAGCAAAACCAGTTTCCTTGATCACTCTTTCAAGATCAGTCAGATAGTATTCATCCAGAAAAGGTTCTGTGCTCTTCATCAATGTAAACAGCACTGGTGGTAATTCCTGTACATTTGAAATACGAGAGAAGTTCAGTGGTGGAGCGACATTTGCTGAAGGAGGTTCATCTGAATCCCCTTCGCCAAAAAATATAGGGGATAAGACACAAAAAAAGTACCACGTTTTTGTGAGTTCCAGAGCTTAGTCGTACCTCGTGGAGATAAGCCAACACATGATATTTTAGAAAGGTTTTTGACCATTAACTCAAAATTATAGTACCATGTATATATGTGGAAAAAGAATTAGTGTTGTTGAATTCCCTAAACATAACAGAGCATTTCTTTAAACCCCTTGATGAAAATTCCCATTCACGCCATTAGGTGGACTCATAAATAGTTTGCTTGTAGTTTGTGTTTGAATTGTTGAGTAGAAAAGGACAACCAATTTGAGACTTCGATATTGAATTGTTTGTGATTGAAAATTTGTAAGTGAAAGAACAGACATACCTGAAGAATCTTCGACTTTGGCTGCAAAAGAAAGCAAGAAAATGTAATAAGAATGATGTGAAATAGCAGTAATAATAATAACTATCAGTTAATTAGAGTGATCTGGTAAATTACCGAGTTATCAGTTATAGCAACAGTTCCTCCAGGTCGAAGCAAACGGAATGACTCTTTCACTATATTTCTTATTGCTCTTTCAGGACATTCATGAAACTGCGCACACAATAAAAAGTCAGAGATGATTCTGTGAACATACTCTTCAAACAAAATCTACATCCTTTAACTGTTGGTTTATGATTATAATCGATATCCATCAACCATGAGTAGGTTTTTTGGATATGAATTGAGTGATATTTGAAAAAGCAGTATTTGAAGTTGAAGTTGAAAAATGGAATTTGAAAGTTGAAGTTGTCAAACTTCATATAGGATTCATTAGAAGATCGGTAAACATCCTTTATATTTATATGATCGCGGGTACTTATCTAACAACTAATGTTGCTTTGAGCAGTCAGAAGGACCATATATGTTGAAAAAAATGATGTTCTCATGGATTCTGCTGTAATGTTCATATGGAACGGAATACTAAGTGCAGGAAAAGGATGCAAACTAATTTTACTGTAAAGTATGTGATTTACGCTGCAGTTTGCTAGACAACATACCACATAAGGAATTGAAACGAGATCAAATGATTCGGAAGGCAAGCCAGTGTTTTCACCGTTTGCATGTATCCAGCTGATAGGATTCTTTCTCTGGTTTCTTTTCTTTTCTTTATATTGAGCAACAGAAAGAAAATAAGGTGAAAGATCCAAACCCTGCAGAAGACGATCATAAGTCAGAAAGATACTAAATATTTAAGATTGACCAAATCATAGTTATCAATAGTAAACTTTAGTTTAGATGCATTAAGGAGCTATTACAATGTATGGCACTATCTAGTCTTCTCTTTCTCTTATGCAGATGATTATAAATGTTTGTTCATACTCACAGTCACTTTAGCAGAAGGAAATCTGTCTGCAAGGTATCCAGTGCTCACACCAACCGAGCATCCAATGTCAAGAATGTCTCTGATTGAGAAATCTGCTGAATATTCCTGATGATGTTTTTCTATTGCATCAAGCCAATTTCCGCGGACTATCTGGTTTGCTTCATCAAGTGAAGACGCATTAGGAATTGCACGTCTCACCATTGACATAGTTGCGGCGTCTGCTTCAGCTGCAGCCTGCAGTAGTAAATTAAATTTCACTCTTTTGTCCATGCAATAACAAAAATGACACTTCTGGAGAAGTTTTCCCTTCTTTCATTCTGATCTCGTGCGATAGAGCTGAAGTAAGGTCTAGTCCTTGAATATTTTTATCACAGATAGTGAGAACAAGGTCTTCCCCTGGTGGATTTAGCAACGCACCACTGCAGTAGTAACTTATACTCCCCCTCAGGATGACTAAGAAAGAAAGTGTTTCATAAAATGGAACGCAGGGAGTATAACGTATACATCAAAACATCCGAAAACATATATAGAAAGGAGTGGGTTGAAAAGAATGATGGAAGTAAAACCCCGTGATGCCTAGAATCAGCCAGTTTATTGGTAAAAATTTGTAGGCATATTAGTTCCATCGATAAAAATACAGCAGTTGGACAAACTTGAACTTTTAAGCAGCTTCATAACCAAATGAAATCAACACTAGAATTATAAGCAGATAATCCGAAGTACATATCATAACCTCAATAACTTAATCATCAGAAACAAAAGAACCCATAGAAGTACAGATAACCAATGAACTACAAACAAAAACCAAGAGCCATTTCAACCTAGATGACTTGACCAATAGAGCTCAAATGTAAAGAAGTTATGGCCTAAACTCAGAAGAAGTGTTAGATTTTAATTCTTACCAGCCAGGACAGGTTCCCCTCATCATACGCGTGGAACGGATTGAGATAATCTGGAAGAAGAAATCATGTGTCAGCCAGTTGGTCTTTTTGAAAGGGTGATCCAGTATAGTAAAAAATTCAAAAGAAAAGGTTGTGAAGTTCTTAAACACAGATTCTAAGAGGAGTTTGTGTTACGGAGGACAATGGCTAGGCCTACGTCCCCCTCCTCACGTAATAATTTTTCAAGCTAAGAGAATATTCATCTAGAGCTCACAGTTTGAAATAAGGTGATTCCTTAAGGAAAAAATGGATCTACAATTGGTAAAATTCAAACCTTTCAATGTCACCTGAAATGAGACGTTACGAGGGCTTTTAATAATCAGCAGGAGCTAAACACAGACATCTTAGAAAAATAGCTATGCTAGTTATGCTATTTTAATCTAGAAAATGGATTGTACATAAGGGATGGATTTGAAGCAGCAAGTTGTATTACTATGACTGACACAAATTGTTAAGACGACAGATACAGATAACTATGATTGTGATGTTTCCAATCTGTGAATGTCATAGCACTCACACTCCATATTACACTCAGGTTCCCGTTGTTATTGGATAAGTCACTAGTAATGGCGAGTCCAAAAGTGCAAATTTGCTTCCAAAATACATGGTTCCCTTCTGTATTTATCCTGTTCTCTTCTTAAACCTCAAACGAATTACAAAAAGCAAAAAAAAAAAAAAAAACCATCCTCAAATGCTGAAATTATCAGCTTCTGCTTATTTGTCTTCTCCCTGACTCGGACTATAACCACTGGCCTTGGCCAGTTAAGTTTTTGCAGCCACTAAAAGTAATTTGAGTAATTCGCTGAACATTTACAGTTGCAGGTAAGCTGATTAGAGCAAATCAAAGGATTAAGGAAAAATATAAAGACAATGACATTGTAATAGTAACAAATGAATTAATTTTTTAACTTATAAAGTAACTCCATGCCCAATAGGTAGAGCACATCCACCTCTAATCATAGATTAGGCTGTTGAGTAACCAGAGGTAAAATGAACGCCTTGGAACAACTCGATGAATTTAGTACTGTCGTTTAGTAGGGCCTAATAACTATAGATTGAAGCTATCTAATTTTATGGTATGATGGTTGATTTTCATGGCCTAGTTGTCCCTACCTTCTTTTCTTTTAGATCAACAAGAATTTTCTCTTTTTTGGTATGCCGCTCCACAAGCAAGGAGTGCAAGGATGAGTGGAGCAAAAAGAAAGCAAGGGAATTCTTCTCTATTTTGGGAAGAAATCTTTTGATTGCATACTCAATACAGATACTTTGACTTTCTTGTTCCACTGGTTAGAACCATTTTTAGGCAGGGTTACGAAAAGGAAAAAAACGCTAAAAGAGGTTTCATAAGAAACTCACAATCAGGGTAGACAATAGCAGGATTCTCAATGCTCTCCAACTCTTTGTAAACATCCGAATTCAGTATCTCCTTTGTCATCTCTGTCCATGGAATATTAGTTTTCTCAGCTGTACTGTTCAAACCCCACTAAGTCAGATCAATTCACTTTCATTCTAAGAACTTCTCAAGAAAATATAAATAACATCAGAAATACAAAATTTTGTGACATTCTTCAAATAAATGTATATAAGTAAGTTCTTATATATATGTATTTCGCAAACAAAGTTCTGAGTTCAATTATGTACTTTGCAATTTTCCAACTTGCATTGTCATGTATTTGTCTCTCCTACCTGAACTATCACCAATTATTTATCAAAACACAGCTCGAAGCTAACTAGACTAAGTAATTTAATACAATCATCAAAAGGCAGGTGACAACTTAATTTTCCCATAAAATTTTCATTCACATGGCTGATGACTTATTAATTTCACACGTGTTTTGATAAATAGTTGGTGATAGCTCAAACAGGAAACGCAAACGACTCATAGTTTAAGTAGGAAACTCTCAAAAAATAAAAAAAATTGGAAATAGTTTATTTGCTAACTGAGTCAAGTTCTGTATTGAGACAATTGAACAAACAGATAGTGTGCATCAATGAAAGTAGCAGAAATGACCTTATAAAAACCTGTCTAGCACCGAGTTTGAGTATAGAAAATAGAGGTTTGATGGAAATGAGAGTTCCAACAAGACGTGAAAGTGGAGTTTCCCCTGACCATCGAGGTCTTTCAAGCTGTCCTTCTTCAAATACCTCTGCACTTCTACTACTACTCGAAGAAGAAGAAGAAGAAGCAGAGAGTTTAAAACCCAAAATTCGTCTTTTTGCTGCAATTTTCAGTAATGGGTCATGGATTGAATTGTTGGTAATGGTGAAGAATCTGGGATTTACAGTGTTAAGCTTGAAGCTGAAAGCCATTTTTGCAGTTCTTGAAACAGAGCAGTTATTTTATTTTTTTCTAACTGAATTATTTCAACTAGCTTTTGTGTTTTTTTTTTTTGTTTTTTTTTCTTGTGGTTTGAATTGAAACACTTTGGCAAAATCTTCAAAATCGAAATGGACCAATGAGAAGAGACCACGTGTACTTTCATACTTCTATATGATAAACTTCCTTCCGAGAATATGCGAAGACATCAAACTCTTGTAAGACTATTAAGTATATTGGTATTAGAGTTGATATCGAAATATTATAAAGCTTTGTATTTGTGTTAGAGTTTTTGGAGATTAATAAAAATATGCTAAACTCTTGTTGATAATCTAATACTTGACAAAATTTTCAAAATCGTAATGGACCAATGACCACGTGTACTTTTATACTTCTATATTATAAACTTCCTTCAAAGAATATGCGAAGACATCAAACTCTTATAAAACTATCAAAAATATCGGTATTAGAGTTGACATCGAAATATTGTAAAGCTCTGTAATGGTGTATTTGTGTTAGAGTTTTTGGAGATTAATAAAAATATGTTACTCTTGTTGATAATCCAATATAAAAGATCAAATTTAAGCAAAATTTGCTCTCGTTGAGAGTCGAACTCAAGACCTCCCGCTTACTAAACGGGTGCTCTAACCAACTGAGCTACGAGAGCTGCTTGTTGTATACTTTTATCATATATTACTTGACCAAACCACTTATTTATTTTGATTTTTTCCCACAAAAGATGTATTTATTACCAAATTAAATACAGATGAAAGAAATTCATGAGATTTTCTTACCAAGGACATATTTGTTACCAATTTACGATCCCTATTTAGTTTTCCACTTTAAAAGATTATGCAACTCCCCAAATATAATAAATATATTTTTTAGTTTCAAAAAACATGCATTACAACTTAGCAGTACTAAAAAATTTTCTAGAATTAAATAAGGACATATTAGAAAAAAAAATATTGTCATTTCTTGATTTGTTAAAATGAACAAGTACAGGTTATACACCAAGTGCCCGTGCGTTATGGTATTTGCTTCACTACAACATATTTCCTTTTCTAACATTGATAACCATTCTCCGGTCTTCACTTGTGAGATTGAAACGTAATTGTTGATGTTTTTTCCACAATAAGTTCAACAACACTTAGATTACACCCCTTAATGCACCAAGACACTAAAGTTTCCTGTTTACTTTTGAAGGCTATCTCAGGAGACATGTCTACTTTAGACACGCAAGTAACGAAATTACATATTTAATCAATCTATCATGACTAGCAAAAATAAAATTAAGCTTTTGGGGTAAAAGAAAAGATGAGAACAACCATAACTAAGTTACTTTTGATATAAGGTTAAACTTAAAGAAAGAAAAATCAACAAGATCTTCATATATTTGTGCCATAATCAAAAAACTGTCACAAAAGCAAACTCAACAAAGCAAAGAAAGTTAGTTCCACAAGATCCTTAAGATAGTTGTAACATTAAATCCATCAGTGCTTTCTTTCCTGACAGCTAAATTTTGTCGACGTTCGAGTCGTGAAGAGAGTTTATTCCACTTCTTGTAGGTAATCGTCGATTTCAGCTGGTGTGAGAACTCTGCAAAGAAATGAACCAATAGCTTATTAACCAACCAGCTCATATAAAAAAAAAATCATCCTCTGAGTTGAGGACAAGAGAACACTTGCCTGAATACTTTGTCATTGCCAATTATGCCGATCTCGATGTTTTTTCCGGAGATCTGCCCCTCAAATCTGAATGGATACACAAGGTAACGATTATAGTTGAAGATTAAAATATTCTGGTGTAATGCAGTGAGCGAGCAGTGATTAAGGTTCAAGTGCATGACAATTTCTGTGTATCATCCTACTTTTGAGATGACAAACAAGGGAACACGTGTTTTGATTCTGATGTTAAGCAACGAATCAAAAATAACAAAGGGGATCAGATCATCCGAATCACATCCTTTTACAAGGAAAGTACAGGGATGTGAAGGAACACATTGTACCAAGGGGAGAAATTCGAGTACAACAACATTACGTGAAAAAAGTTAAGATGCTTACCCCTCCTTAAGGGTCAGTATAGCAGTGTGTACAGCGTCATCAAGTTCCAATTCCTCGGTGTACCTGGCAGACTCTTGAATATCAGTTCAGAAAGCAAGTAAAAATTCACCAGTAAACATAAAGTCACTTCAGATTGGCTATTAGTTGGCAAATAACATGATAAGCCATTTCTTATTGGAACAATGTGGGCAACATTTTACAGGTCGAAAAGGAAAAATACTTCACATCCTTCTGGCCTCTGGGGCTACGAGAGTTTCAACAATTCTAACCACCAGTGGCTGATACTATCAGCCAGCAATTAGCAAAAGCTCACTGGTGAATGCTTGTTTCAGAAACATGATCAGTTATTACCACCTCTTTCATGTGAAACTTGCAGACTTGATTATCCCATGAATTCATCAATCAGTAGAGACTACCCTAGACCACACTCTCTTACCCATTTTCACCACCCTCCGACCCATATCTCATCATAAAAGTTGTTGAGAATTACACATAACACACTGAATCCTTACTTGGTGATGGCACATCGAAGCGTAATAAGAATCAATGAATCATAATGGATGATAACTGATGAGATTAAGATGATTCAAATTTATTAACCAAGGGCACAAGGGATCTTTTACTCGAACACTTGCAAGAATACAAAGAGAGGATATAACTGACACACTAGGCTCTGCTGGCTGTTTTCTACTCCTAAATTATACCTAACTTGATTATTGCAAAATGATGCAGGTCCCTTGCTCACCAGTTTTACCTCCACAACTAATACAAAGTTATACTCACACTATAATATATAACCAAAATGTGTTACCTATGGAGAATGTTGCCACAGCAAATCAAATGTCTCAACCACTTTCCAACTTCTGGTTAAAAAACAGAAGCACAAGGATATAATGTGGTATTAAGAACGTGAATAGTTAAAGATGGAGAAAGTTTATTGCCGAAAAAGGATTATGTGGAATTGGATGTTTGCGGGCATTATCAGAAGTTAGTATAGTGTTATGGGATATACCAAAGATTTGCAGAGTTCAATTCACAAAATAGTGACCAAGGAGAACCTTTTAACTTCTTATGGTATTTTCTATAACTTGATCTGTGTTTGAAGACTTTTGGAATAGAGTACCTGTGGTTGGAGTACAACATAATTCCATAATAACTTACCTCTTCTCTAGAAATGTCTTTGCATTAGACACATTCTTCCCCATGGCAGAGGCCTTCCAAGAGAAGTAAGAACCTGATGGATCCACCTAAATGAGAAAAATAAACTGAATATTTAAACATTTCTAGTATCATAAATAAAGACCCTTTATAGGTTAAACAGGTCATACAAAGAGGTGTTCTCTACCATAATCAAGTGAGAGAAGTAACAGGTGAAGCATGGGAATGAATGTATAGACCAACCAACATTAGGTAAGTAGCTCATATGCACCATAATAACATTAAAGGACAGAAAAAGACAAGTGAACACCAGAACAAAGAGGTAGATAATATACCTGATACAGTTGAGGACCCTTGTCATCATACCCCGCAACCAAGAGTGAAACACCGAATGGCCTTACACCACTGTATATAGAAGAAAAAGAAAAGGAATAGATAGAATTAAGAGATTGCAAGAATAAGACTACACAGGATGACTCCTCCTTGTGTATCTGACATTAAGAATCACAAACTGATGAAGAACCAAGGAAATCTAATTTAGTTTCATAACATGAGCAGTGTGCTTTCCAACTGATACTTTGAACCCCAAGCAAAACAGAGAATGGAGAAGTGGAATAAATACTAATGAAGAACACAGAGAACCGAGAACACAAGAAGGTAAAAATTGTAGCAGTATTTTCACTCTCTTCCCTTCTCACATGATAATTCACATACAAGGTAAAGCTGCTGCTTTTTCCAAAATCTTTTACTACCAACACCAACATACAAGTTTTAAAGATTGCATTCCTTCAACTACAACTGTGTAAACAAGGTTCCACTAGAAAATAAGGGCAACGATGCTTTCAATTGATTACACACACTACAGTACGGGCCATTTTTTCTACCATTTGAGGCAAATATGTATCACCATATTAGCCAAAAGCTCCCACATTTAACAACAGGAGCAAAGTAATGTGCTTCATGAATTTCAATGGTGTCAAATCAACTAATAATAGGCCGACTTCCTTCGACCTTTACTAGTAAATATATCATGATGATGATTGACCATACTACTAAGAGAGGCCAACCACATCACTTAATAAGAAAAATATCAAAGTTAATGTTTGACAAGCCACAGAATGTGTCATTCAGCCTCATAAGATGATAACAACAGAAATAAAACGATTTAAAAAGAATAAACAAGTAAATGATGCAAATTGCTAATATACAACACTCCAAGTTCAGTGAATTATAATATGAAACAGCAGTTACCCTGATTGGGTGAATTCCTGCATGACTGCAGCAGTTTCCCTCACCAGTTGTGTGACAGGTATAGGTTCCTATATAAAGACACATTAGGCAAAAATAGTATATATAAGTTATGCTTAAAGAATCAACATCTAACAGGCCTGATGCAACACCAGTAATATTACATTAAGTTGAAGAAGGACACAACAATAACTACTATGCACCGATCCCTAACGAGTTGGATTGGCTTTATGAATCTTCACTGACCATACTTCTCCTAGTTGAAAAAGGACAAAGGAGGAAAAACACACATCTGCTCCCAGAAAGCAAGGGAAAAATGTACTCTTGACAACAACAATATCAAGATAACATAACTCTCATATACTCCTTCAATGTCCTAATTATGTTAAATGTTAATTTTTAAGATAATTGTACCAAATACCAGCATACTGGTTAGGATATTATATCACACAGCAACTCCAAACACAACAAAAATCAATCTTAGTAATGGTAAAAACGAATTCATACTTTATAGAGTCGATAATATTGCTCAGCCTGCTTTCTACTTTTTCGCACCAAAACTCGAGAATCAGGGCCCATGCCGCTGCAACAAAGATCACAAGTGTCAATCAAGAATATGCCTTGCCCACTAGAAAAATTGAGGAGGTAAAATTAAATATGTGCAAGCTGGTTTCATCAAACTAAGCAGCTAAGGTAGGGAGAATATGCACAAAGTCACATTTTCACTGCTCATTATAAATAATATTGAATTGGGATAATTAATTGAACTTGCACATTCTTTTCATGGAAATTCTGCAACTGAATTCCATGATCTATCAATTGTAAGTGTGATTCACTGGGTCAAATGTGAATAAACATTCAAGAGCCTCACCTCAATTTTTTATATAGTTGAAAACAAAAGTTCATTCTATTGAAATGAACCTCTAGTCATTTCATGGTTGACCTTAAACATGTGAGAATAGAAACCGTGAACTAGGTCAATTAACTAAGCCAACAAAAGAGCTCACCCACCACAAAGAATGGTCATTCAAATCTGAAGACAGTTTTACATAAAACTCTAGTCATGTTCACCGCACATTCTCATATCCTGGAATGTGAAGAGTATAATTGGAGCCAGCAAATATAAAAGGATCTCACCTGTAAACTACTCCAATATTTGGCGTCAGAGTCTGAATCTTTTGCACCTGAATTATACATATAAAAGAGAGGGAAAGAAGATGGTTACTATGAGAAGTGTTAAGGTATATACAGCGAAAAAGTGAGAAATTTATTGAATAACTATGAATTCCAAAACAAAGCAGTTGTCACGAAGCTTACTACTAATACAAACAACAAAACAGGAAGAAGGAGATCCACAGTTCTACAGTAAAGAGAAGAAGCATTTAAGACCAACAACCATGACTTTGAATGCACGTGCTAATATGTTGAACGACGGTATATCAGATATTTGGGGACTTATTCTCCATAGCAGTTACAATCTTAACATCTAAGAAATTCCTACTGACTGGTTACTAGAAATAAACACAAAAAATATAAGTTCTTTTTTTTATGACAAGGAAACCCGCAGCCGCTACCCTTAGGGTGTGTACAGGGTAAAACCCTCGCTCCTATGCAATAGTTTGCAAACCACACAGGAGAGGTAACCCACACTAGGCAAGCCGAGTTCGACGAGCTCGACCCAGAGGCCAAACCCTTCCTTTCGCTGGCAAGGGGTTTCGAACTTGAGACCTCCAACATGGAAGTCCCAAGCCCAAACCACTGAGTCACCCCAAGGATCAAAACTATAAATTCTTGCAATATAGATGAAACCATAAAGAGGTCACACCACTGCTTTGTCAACAACAAGTACAATCAGTCAGGACTCATGAGTAGACAGTGAAGGATGACTCTAAAGAGAAATACTTACAGATGTTTCATCAACCAGAATGGATGGTAGTTTCTTCTCAGTTGCAATTACAACACCATTAGCGGCTGCAATCATCCAATTATAAATGTAAAAATCACTATAAGAACTAAAAATTTATCGTCAAATAAAAAAGAAAACACAATTATCCAACTTAACTACAAAGAATCCTTATTATGATTATAGCAGGATACATCCATCACATTACAAATGTACACTCTTAACTAAATGAAAGGCCTCAAACAGGACCTGATAGCATCATCTATATCCATTGAGATCCAAATCAATTATAATTAGTAAAACGGACAAGACCTAATTTGAAATAATCAAGAGCTACCATCTCCAGCATGCTCTAAATAAATTTATTTGTGGATTTGTGACTTGATACTGACCAACATAATGACTGGAAGAATTGGACATTGCTAGTTTTCATACACTCAAGTATCTAGAGACATGAAAGATCCCTTTATTATAACTAGAGTTACCTTTGATCCCCAGTGACGTTTGACCCGATCCAACTGCTGTCAAGGCATGTTCAATCTGAACCAGCTTTCCAGATGGACTATTGCACAACAAACCATGTTTAGAGAAATTGCAGTCAAAAGAAGAAAAGGTATGTATAGATTGATATGCATATGGTGCTCCCATAACTCCCTACCTGAAAGTAGTGAGTGAGAAAGAGTATTGACTATCACCCATTGGATTATATGCTAGTCTTCAATAGAGACCCTGAAAAGTAACGAGCCAAGGTGAGGCGCTATCAGAGATTGGGAGTCATTGACTAAATTCTGGGTCTGTCCAATTTACTTTAGATGTTGAAGAATCATTCTGAACCATGAACACAAAATTAACAAAAACTGCAAAGGACAAGAATCAATTGCCAAACATTTCGTACTTTTCTAATTCTCTATCTACATTTTGTATTTTCCCAATTATTTAGTATAACGGTCAGCTTGTGTACATCTCGACATATCACTAGCCTACCATAGATCTTTAACCAGTAAGGGAACTGATTTTTCTCCTCTTTTTTTATTTATAAAGAACCACTAAGGGAGTCACATCCCAACGCCAGCAACAAAACATAGGTCATAAGTAAATTCACTGTCTACTACCAGAGTGAACTTAGATAAGATCTGCTAGACAGTGTAAGGGTGTTCAATATTCCTCATTTTTAAAAGGTATATAATCATATACACTTTCGGGAAAACCAGAAAGATGGAGGTAGGAATAAAGAGCTCAAACCCCACCAGCTTTCCTCTTTATTCTTCTAACTACCATTTTATGGGGAAAATGGAGAAACCTAGAAAACAAAAGAAACTCCATTCCAAGTTCCTCGATGTAGCTCCAAACAAGGTGCTAAATAAAGTACCAATCACAAATTTATTATTTGAAACAAACCAGCAAACCTAAGTATGTCAACAATAGAAAACCCACAAACTAACAATGCTAAGTTCATGATAATAGCATCAGATTCATAACTCTAGCCAAAGAAAGATAAAACTAGATTTCATCTCAAATTAGTTTATTTTTCTAAAATGCAGAAATTAAAAACGGGGTAGGAGTAGGGAGCTCAAAACCCTACCATGTTTCATCTTTATCCTTCTAACTACCATTTTCTGGAGGAACTAGAGAACCTTAGAAAACAAAACAAAACAAAACAAAAATCCAGCTTTCCTAGTTCCTCTCAGTAGCTCTAAACAAGAAGCTAAATAAAGTACCAATTCACAAATTTATCATTTGAAACAAATCAGCAAACCTAACTATGTCAACAATCGAAAACTCACAAACTAACAATGCTAAGTTCACAACAACAGCATCAGATTCATAATATTAGCCAAATAAAGATAAAACACGATTAGAATCAAGTTCAAATCAATTTCACTGACTATTTAAGCGATTTTAACAGCGAGAATGCGAAACTCAAACTAATGAAACGTAGAAGAGAGAAATAGAGAGATGTATAACCAGATACCGGCAGCAAAACAAACGGATTCCGACGAGGACCACCGGCGAACGAGCAGTACAGTTTTTTCGAAGCAAAAAATAGTGAAAGCGGGTCGAGTATGGGAGCGGAAGTATATTTTGGGCTACAAATGGCCCTTTCTACTTTATTTCTTGTTTTCGTAGGGAAAAAGAAATTTAATTTTGTCCTCCTTTATTTATTTATTTTTAATCGAACAATTAAATTAAATCAAATCAAAATTGATGCGTATACATGAGTTTGATAATTTGATTCGATTTGATTGTGATCTTAAATCATTAAATTAGTTTGATTTTGATTTATAATCGATCCAAATAAATTTTATAAATATTTTTATTCATGTGTTAACTAAACGTTAATGTTCCTAACATCTTTAATGATAAAAATAAATAATAATAAACAATAATAGGTGTGGTTGATATTGATTAATAACATCTTAATGAAATAATATAAAATTTGAGCAAGATTGGAGGTGATTTATATTTGATTCAAATTTCATATATAAAGATTGTCAATATGACATGTGTATATCACATTGAATGTTGTATATATCATATTCAAATATTCATATATATATATATATATATATATATATATTATGTATATATATATATATACACACATTTGGAATACATAAATGAAGTCGTTTGCAATCAATAAGTGGAAGTTGCTTAATAATAAGCATACTCTAGTTTTTAACTTTAAAATTGTGCGTTTGAGTCATTATAGAAGATTAAAAAAATATGAAAGATGATCTAAAATATCTTTGAAGTATTGAAAATGGTATAAAATTATCTTTCATCCACCTATTGGCTCTAAAATGCCCTTGTCATTCACTTTTGGATTTAAAATTGACCACTTTTTTAATTGTTTTAAAATTAAATTCTTTAAATATTTTTTAAAATACTTGACGTTCAATTATTAGTTATAATTTAATTTATTAATATAATTTATAAATCAACCCACTACCCACTAATTACTAACTAAATCTCACCCAATTAATAATTCAATTATAATATCAAAATCATCATAAACACTACGAAAACGTGATAAAATTATAGATTCCTGAAAATAACAATCAAAATTATTCGAGTCCGAATCAAAGCCCAATTAAATTTAGGTTGAGCCGCTTATTTAGGAGGACACTTTCTTTCAAGATTGAATGAGAAATTTATGATTAAAGGTAAAGAAGTAATACATCCCGAATTAATTCATGCATTTTTTTTTAAAATGTATTTTTTTAAATATCTATTATTTGTTTTAAAACCTTTAATATATTATTTTTAAAAAAAAGTTACATATGAAGTAACATCTCATAATTGAAATGTAAGAATAATTAAGATAAACATTACTAGACTTTTAAGTTTATCGATAATTTTATTGAGACAGTTGAATGTATGATAATTTACTTTTATAGATATTTTCGCCTCAAATTTTTAAAAACACTCAATTGGTAGTAGCTAGTTTGTTGTTGCATTAATAATGTGACGGATTTATTAATTTAGAGGGGTTTAATTAGTAATGGGTGGTAGTGGATTGATTTATAAATTATATTAATAAATTAATTATAACAAATAGTTGAGCCCCACGTATTTGAAAAAATATTTAAATAGTTTAAATATAAAACCGTTAAATAAGTGGTCAATTTTAAACCAAAAGGTGGATGACAAGGGTATGTGGACCCAATAGGTGGGTGGGAAGAGTATTTTGGAGCCAATAGGTGGATGGAGGGTAATTTTATACCATTTCCAATACTTTAATGATATTTTAGACCCTTTTCCGAAAAAAATATAAAAACTTTTATAGAGCGATTAAAAATAAAGTTATTTATAATGTCAAGTTTTCAGTTTGGAAACCAACTTAAATTTGCCTTAAATTAAGATTCTACTAAACATTAAAACTTCATGAAATGTTTTCGATAAAATCAGATATATTATTTAAATCTAAAAAAATCACAAATATGCAATTTCGAAAGCAACTAACTTTCTATAGTGTTTATTAATGTCCTTTTTCCTAATACATTAGTTCATCATGTATTTGGTCTTACGATTATAAGTTTGTTTAAAAATAAAAACATCTACATAGTTATAACGAGCTTGTTAGATCAATAACTTTATTTCAAAATTTATGACATTGTATTGAAAGTTTGAGCTATTAAGAAAATTATAAATCTTATTTAATGGATTTTAAATATCGAATATAATATTATTATCAATGAAGAACCGATAAAGATGCACAAATTTGTGCTCGTGGGGCTATAGTTACCAAAAGAAAATCAACTTAAATTGTCAAACAATAACAATAAGAAGAAATTTGGTTATATATAGCTTGTTATTAAGTGAATCGGTCGAGTTTTAAGTATAACAATTTATTTGATAAGAGTATTTTTTTATCTAGGTGAGTTAAAATTTTCTGACGTGAATTTAAAGTTGAAGTTAAAAAAAAAAGTTCCTCTTGATATGCATGCTAAACTTATATTTATATATAGTATATATTGAAATATCATTTTATTTCTTCTCTTTCGTGTCTTTCTTGAAAATATCAGTTTGGGGAAACTTTATTGCTCAGTATTTTCTCTGTTCTTTTTTACTTGTCCACTTTTGAATTGGCATACTATTAAGAAAATAATTAATGACGTAGTGAGTTTACCATTTTACCCCTTTTAGTTATGATATTTTCAAAGTAATTAGTCATTTAATTGAGAATATAATAGGTAAAAAAAAAATTCTTGATTTGTCAAAATGAACAAATAATTAGGAACAACTACAAAAATTAGGGACCGAGGAAGTAATAAAATTACTTTATTTAACCAAAAAAAAGAAGATAAACTTTCAATTAATCGGCCTAGTAAATAGAAAAAAACTCACTTGTATAAAAGAGTTTAGAATACACAAACAACTTAAAATTTGTTTTAAGGCCTCTATAGAACAAAATTATATATAATGAAGTAATATTAATTTTAAAAAGAATTAAATGACTTTGATTATTGCTAATGGTGACTTTAATTAGCAATAAAACTCTTCAACTCAATGTAGCAAATCCCTTTTATCCACGCAAAATCCTGCTCATGAAATATAATAATTATATTAGTAAAAATAAGAATTTAATTTAGATAAACTGAGTGACCGACTATATAAAAGTTTTATTTCATTAATAAATAATGCATCCTTAGAACAAATTGTTATTCTATTTTTTAGGTTATGATAGTTCACAAAATTCTACATTGATAGCGCTCATGAATCCCGACTCTAAAAATAAAGAGTTTAAGTTATACAATATACATTGGACGATGTAAAAAAAAAATTACACCATATAAGTTTGTCTCCTTACAATATATTAATTTATAATCTTTTAATAAGATAAATTAATTACTATAATAAGTTAAGGTAACATAATAATATAAAAATTTCTTATATTAACAATGTTTAAGACTTATATAATTATATTTCATGGATTTAGAAAGAATACACATGCATATATGTATGATCATTAAAATAGAGTTAAAGTTATATATACAATAATAAACAAGTTTTGAAAATTTACAATATAAGTAGACATTAAATAATTAATTTCGAATTTAGTAAATCAAATAAGTTAAATCTCAAAATTTTCACCTAGCTCAAGGAAAAATCTCTATATGGGGATGATTACTACTCAAAAAGCAACAGATTAATAATAATTAAGCTGCCCTTAATCCAATTTTAAAATGCTTATATATTTTTAATATTACAAACAGCTTGTTTAAACATTAATTTCTCTAAGGTGGTAAAATACTGTTATTTTACTTATAATTAATCTTTCCCATCCAATAGCTGATATTTACTTTTAAAGTTCGACTACTTTAAATTTACGTCAGAAAGCTTTCCCTCACTCTGATAGTAAAACACTCCTATCAAATGCAATTATTATACTTAAAACTCGAATCCAAAACCTGAAATGAGTAATTACTAGTACTTCACTACAACCTTAGCTTACAGTCGTATCAACTATTTACAGTACGATTAACATAACCTTTGTGATAGTTCCCTTCTATATGACTATATCATGTCATTATTGTCGAGAGTAGCTCGATGCACAAAGCATTTCGTATTTGCACAGAGTTCAAAGTCCCTAAGGAATATGTCCTAATACAAACATTAGCAGGTATTTTTACGACTCAAATACACGACCTATATCTCATTATTGTTGTTATATATATTATTACAAAAAAAAAAAAAAACAAAAAAACTACCTGCATGTCATGAAGAAAATATTTATTTGTGGATACCAATTATGCATGCAATATATATATATATATATATATATATATATATATATATATATATATATATATATATATATATATATATATATATATATATATATATATATATATAATTTTTAAAAAAATGTACTAGAACAATCTGAGTGAATAAGTGTAATGCCCCACAAGATCCAATATACACAGTAAGCAATCTTGTAAAGATGCTAAAGGACAATTTTAAACATTATAATTCAGATGCAAAATTTCAAAATTTGTCCTTCAATAAGATGAATCTTAAGTGTTCATTAATGTGAGATTATATAACATATTAACTTAAATACTAATTAAGTTAAACAATTGTTTTTAATATCCATATGGTTTCTACATACGTGAAATGTCTCAAATCATGAAATTTCCAATGAACAATATCCTGTTTCTCATAAAGAATTATTTCGAATATATATCCTGAAATCCTGAATCCTCTTCGATTAACTAGTTTACTAACATCGTTGAAATATACACAATATATAATACATCATTATATATACACAACTATGTGTATATTTAGTATACCATATACGCTATATTATATTTTATATGTTTTTTTTAAACTTAGATGATTGAATAATTCAATCCAATAATTATCCCATAATAAAATGCAGGATGAACAAGAACCACATTGATTCATGAAAATATTTATGATTTTAATTTGTATCCATACATGGAATATAATTGTTCACACAATCAGATCAAGATGATCAACAACAACAACAACAACAATAATAATAATAATAATAATAATAATAATAATAATAATAAGAGATAGCTCTCTAGTCTCTAAAATTAATCTAATTTGACAATATATATAAGATAGTAAATAACTCGTTATAGTTATACAAATGCATGTTTAAGACAATATATTTTCAAATATTGTATAGTCACATAAATATAATGATATATTTAGAAAATAAGTTCTTACAAATTTATTAATTTTCTATTTGAAAATACTCCGATAAGAAATGGATAAGTCTAGTTTTACGTAATGCCTCAAAATGTAAACCTAGAAAAAAGAGCCATCTCTAGTTGAAGTTTTTTTATCTCGTAAAACTTTTCGATGTAAATTCAAATTAATCGTGCTTAATTACGAAAGAATAAAGTACCAATATCTGGAATTGTTTACAACAGACATATTTATTCATGGCAAAAAGTTAGGAAAAATTGAAGGGCTAAATTCTTGACCTTTGACTACTTCACATGTATCAAATTCTTTTTTCTTTTGTCATAGTTTTTAAATTTTCGAAAGTTGATCGTCAAAGAGTATGATGAAATAAATAGAATCTCTTTATCAATAACCAAAAACTTTAAAGGTGAAATGTAAAAATTAACCAATGCGGATAAAGAACGCTTCTCTCTTTAGTAGACTTTATGCGGCTTAAAAGAAAATATATAGCAAATATATGAAGAGACTTTTTTTAAAATGTTTTGCAAGGCTTATACTTTCTAAGTAGTTTTTGTTAAAATATTGAATTATGTAATAATCTCATTTAAAAGCTAAAGACTAAAAAATAATTTTTTTCATTTTCTAATATTTGAACCAAATATATGTCATTTTTATTATGAAAGACGTAGAAGTAGAGATTTGAACCCAAGTATATACCAAGAACTAGAGTTTTATAGTTGTATATCCACTAGAATTAATTTCTAGGGTTTGAGTTTTAATACTTTTATCTCCCATTAGGCTATAGATAATTTCTTATCATCATTTGGAGATTGAAAAAACCTAATTGAATTTGGAAACGAATTCGAGATTTTCAGCTTATGAGTTTTTGAATTATAAATTTTTATCATGTTGCGAATTTTACATAAATTATTAAATAGTTAAATAATTTTTTAAAACATAAAAAAAATAGGTCAAAATTATTGATTCAATTCTGCTGAAATCATATATAATTTTATCCGTAAATTCGCCCTATAAAACCATCCTTACGAATACTTAAATCTAGTGTGATGAATGTACTCCGAACCCTCACTTCATCTTTGAAGGAAGACCTTTAGAATCTAACTTAATTATATACTAGTAGACGATAATTATTTTCACACTATTGTTATTATACTGAATTTTTAAACAAATTAAGTCATTATATAAAACAATTTACCAAAGTAATAAATTTTTCTAAAATTTTAAAAAATTAGTATAAACATATTTCACGGTAACGTTTTAGGGTATATTTTATTTTTTAAAAACTAACAACATTAAGTTGATATACGTTACTGTAAGTAACGTTTACTTTTAAAACATTATATTCAGTAACGTTTTACTCCTAAAATTTTACTGAGTAACGTATATCAATCTGACGCCATCAACTTTTAAAAAATAAAAAAAAAATCTTAAAACGTTAATGTGGAATACGTTTATATTAGTTTTGTAAAATTTTAGAAAAACATATTATTTTGATAAATGTCTTTATATAATGACTTAGTTTGGTTAAAACCTCTATTATACTTTAATATAACGCAAGTTATCTGCTTTATTTTTTAGATTACAAAAGAAACTTATATATCTAAAACATATCTTACTTCTCATATATATTATAAAAAAAATAAGACAAACGATCGAAGTGACAAAATAACAATCTTAATGAAGTGGTAAAAACATTTGTGAAAGATTTTTACCATTTTATAATCAAGAAAATGTGAGAAAACCTGGACAACTTGCATCATCATGATCTCCCTTACTTGGGCTATTAGCCAACTTCTTTTGTTTCTTCTTATAAGCAATGCCACGTGCCTTGGCTTGACACTCCTTAACTTCCCTCAAATAAACTCGAATCCCAACGCTCGCGAATGGGTTCGTCTCACTTGACCCACCGTTCTCTTCATAGGCAGCCCTAAGCCTGCCTATGAGCGCATCCAGGCTCCCCCAGGCTTGTCTCAACGGACAAGTACAGGGAGCCGGTGGGTCAGGTTGACCGTAGAACATACAACCTAGTAAGTGAACTTTTGTTTTTCCAAATTGGTCTAGGTATCGAAGGAACTCTAAGACGTGGTTGCTATGGCAATGGGGAAGAGGAATTGGTGGCCTTTGATTCTTCAAGTAGTGATTGAAAGTGTTCCAATCTCGTCTTTTCTGAGACTCATATCGACTAGGGGATCTTAAAGATCCCTCAGCCAAATCTTTGCCCCTAATATCACTACTTGACATGGCTAGAGGGGGGGAAAATAGATCAAGATTTTGATCAAATTTGTGTTTAGTGTAATTTGAGTGATACACAAAAAAGTTTGAAGGAAAAAATAAGGTGAAAAAATTATTGAAATCATATCAATGGACTAATTGAGATGATGACAAGAAATAATGGGCCATATGAGTTGCTTTCTTGGCTACTTCTTTTTCCTCATACATTGTAATTAGCCTCTTCTTTTGTTATATTTGTCTAAGTTACACATTTAGTCTATCGGTAAAAAATGTGGAAAAAGGTATGATATACCCTTCGACTTTGTTATTTAGAGCTGATATACCCCTCGTTATAAAATGAGCTCATATATGCCTTTACTGTTATACAAACGGCTCACATATATCCCTGCCGTTACAAAATGGCTCACATATACCCTTCATTTAACGGAAGTTAAAAAATTAGTTTTAAACTTATATTTATTACTTCTAATTATTTTTTTTAAAATTATTTAGGGGTATATATAATTCTTCTATCAAAGTTCAAGGTGTATTTTATTTTTTTCATACATAAATTATTTTTTGACTTCTTTTATTATAATTATTTGAGTTTCTTATTCTTATTTTGTTTTTGTCTTTCATTCTTTAGTTTAAAAAAAAATAAAAAAAATTGTATGTATTGTAATATAATTTCGTATTCGAAGAAAAAATTTGGTCATCTACAATGAGTTTTACAAGAATATTAGTGAAACATAAATAAATTTGATTATCAAAATAATAATTATAAATTAGTCATTGAAACAAAAAAAAAGTAAAAAAAAAAATATGTTTGATGAGGATTAAATTACTCATATGGGATTATATTTTAAAAAAAAAACAATAAAAATTTAGATTAAAATTATTATTTTTTCATTTCCGTTAGAGGAAAAGGGTATATGTGAGCCATTTGTTTACAAGTAAGGGTATATATGAGACACTTTCATAACAATGGGTATATCAGCTCTAAATGACCAAGGGGTTTATCAGACCCTTTTCCCTTACGATAAATATAAATATATATATATATATGTTATGAAAGTGTCTCATATATACCCTTACTTGTAAACAAATGGCTCACATATACCCTTTTACTCTAACGGAAATGAAAAAATAATGGGTATATCAGCTCTAAATGACCAAGTTAAGGGGTTTATCAGACCCTTTTCTCTTACGATAAATATATATATATATATATATATATATATATATATATATATATATATATATATATATATATATATATATATATATATACAATTAACTATACATTTTCTACTAATCTACAATTATTGTTATGTAACTTTGTCAACATTATCTACTAATCATTAGTTGCCCAAAATTTTGATATCAATTAGTATCTTTAATTAATTTTAATTTATAATAAAAAGAGACGATGATTTATTATTAGTCCCATTCTATTACTCAAGTTGTATTTCCATTTATGTAGTGGCTTGGTAGGTTGGAAATGCTTGATTTTATCAATTTATTCGGTTATTAGAGGATAATCTTGAAAAGTATATGTATAATATTCTTTTCATCCTCAATAAGAAGTTTTGAGTTTGAGTTAATAATATGAAGTTATTTTTGATAGAAAGCGTTTTATCTATAGAGTGAAATTTTCTGACGCAAATTTAGAAAAGTATGATCCCAAAGCTCTGGTATCTAGCATTAGTGGAAAATCCAAAAAAAAAAAGTCACATCCATCAAAATGAGATTTCTTGACGTGAATCTAAATTAGTTAGGCCCAAAACAAATACCAAATATTCAGTGAAAAAATAAATTTAACACTACAATCTACATGCATAATTTTCAACACAAACATAATGTATTTATAATCATCGAACTCAAATTACAACTTAGAATACGAAAAAACTAAGGTAAAAACGATATTAACTAAGGAGAGAATACTAAGGGAGAAGGTAATCAAAATGAAATGAGATACTAGAAACGAGAATGAAGATGAGAGATAACCGACAACCAATTAATTAAGCTTTGACATAATTTGGATATTCGTTTTTTCTAATTTCTAGACCTTTTTAATAATAACTAATTAGACCTAAATTTCAAATAAAACTCTTTAATACTTTACTCGTCTCAATAATATTATAACTAAAATAGTATTCTTTTCCCTTACATGTGAAAGATGTAATTTTAACTAGTGCAAACAAAAAACAAAATAAAAATAGTAATAAAAATGGTGCTATAACATTTTTCACAACAATTGTACTATTGTTTGACTAGCTAAAAAAAATGTTTTTGACTAAAATAATGGAAGACTAGATATATAAAGACCAATAAGTCTTCTTAATACTCAAAGTTAATTGATGCATCCAAATTCAAACTAATTCACCTACAAATTTTGGATATTGAAAAATTAATTATAGAAAAATATAGGATATATAATATAATCAAACCACCCTAAAACAAATTCAAGATTTGGATTATTTATTATGTATTCCAACAAAACAACTTCAAATGTTAGCAATGAGTTATGAATTTAATTTTTGTAATGGTGAATTTTCTTAATAATATGACATATATTAAATGATCGAATTTTAACAAATTTCGTATATTAAAACTTAGGAAAAAAGATATGTTAAATACTTCAATTTTGATCGGAATTGATGTTATGATATCAAACTTTATGAAAGGGCTTTTACCGCTCTGTAATTTTTAAAAGTGTATTTTAGAGGTATATATGTGTTCACGTAGACTCACATTACTATTTAAAATGATGCAATATTTATGATGTCAACGTGAACACATATATAACTTTAAAATACACTCAAATAATATAGGGGATAAAAAGTTCTTCACATAGTATAATATCGTTACAATAATTTCCACCAAAATTAAAATATTTTTCAGACTTTTTCCCGTAAAACGTATAAATATCTCCTATTGCTTTGCTTATTTGGAGAGAGAGATGTAAGGTAAGGTAGATGTTGAGTATCTTTCCTATAATTGGAGCTTCTTGTTCAGGTTTATGGGAGCAAGATCTTGATATTTGTATTATTTTTTTTGGTAAACAATTTGCTTGAAAAAAAGGTATATATTTTTTTTACTGACTATGAGATATAAGAAAACCCATGGCATGCCGGACAGTCTTATCTCATGAGAGTTACGTGAACCTCCGCCCTGTCCAAAAGAATAATTTTGAAGTAATAGAAATGGTATGACATAATTTAAAATTATAACTTTCAGAATTTATTATTATTTTTCTCAAATTCTATCTAGTTTGAATCAAATAAATTAAAAAAAAAAAACATTTTGTGTATCATATTTTTATATTAAAAATATTAAATTCAATTAATCTGATTAAATCAAAAATATTTTTTTTTTCAAAAGAGGGGGGGGGGGGGGGGGGGAGGGACAAACCCACACCTGATGGCTTTGTTTTGTGCATTTTGTTAAGAGACAAAAGCATGTTTCATTGTCATATCACACTTATAAGAGGAAAATAGTGGAAATTGAAGAAAATGACAAAAAAAGATTGAATTAATTTCATAAGTTACGATCAATTATGTGAATTTATTGTGTTTTTATGTGTTATTATACAATACCATTTATGTGAATTTTTTATTTTCTTTATTTCTATTTTAAAAAATTATTGTTACTCATCAAACATAAGTTGTTGAGCATAAATTAATCTTGTTTAGAAGGTAAAAAAATTCATATAGTGATTAACCCATTCAATCGTCCCTAAATTCTACCCTCTCTTCATTTTTATTTGTCATGTTGCATTTTTCGAAAGTCAATTTGACTAATTTTTAAAGTTAAATTAGATTACATTAATTTGATATTTTAAACAAAAATTTAGATATTTAAAAACTATATAAAAAGTAGTATAAATTGCAATTTTTGCATATCAATGTGAAGAAAAAAAATACATTCAAAAGTCAATTTAACTAATTTTCAAAGTTAAATTAGATTACATTAATTTGATATTTTAAACAAAAAATTTAAATATTTAAAAACTATATAAAATGTACTATAAATTGAAATTTTTTTCATATCAATGTGATAAAAAAAATACTTCTTAAAATGTTAATCAAAGTTTTTAAAGTTTAATTCTATAAATAAAAATCATAACAAACAATAACGGACGGAGGAAGTACAAATTATTTGAATTGCACATTTGGGCCTTTCATAAGGAAATATTGGCCCAATGGCTGAAAACATTGTCTTACCATTATTTCAAGTTAAATTTTGGGACAAATTTTATAGGCAAAATCAAGCAAATATCGCATAAAATAAAATAATTATAAATATACATCCCTTTACAAGCAAACTCCATTAAATGATAATATTATATACTACTCTAACTAATTTCGTTTAACGATAGTAAATGAGTATCATATAATGTATTGCTATTATTAAGACTAATAAGCTTGCTTAACTGATATTAAATCAATACCATATACTATATTGGTATCACTAAAGATGATAATTTCACTTAATTGATACTAAATAATATATATATACACACACACACGCACACTTTTTCTTACATTATCGTTGACTTATGAGTAATTTCTAAATTAAAAATCTTACCGATACCGTAAGAATATACCTACACTCTTATAGTATCATTGACAAATGATTAATTTCTAAACAGAAACCTTAATGATACCAATACAATATATATATATATATATATATATATAGAGAGAGAGAGAGAGAGAGAGAGAGAGAGAGATTTAGTATCAAATTAAATAAAATTATTAGTCTTAATGATGTTAATACAGTATATGATACTAATTTAGTATCAATAGAGAGAAAATTATCAGTCATAATGATACCAATACACTATATGATACTGATTTAGTATCAGCTAAGCGAAAATTATCGGATATGAGCTGTAATTATTTAAGAGAACAAGTATTTCAGAAATAACTTTAAATTTTGAGTATAAACTTGTAATTCTTTTAAATTTTATGATTCATTTATGTAGTTTTTCCAATTATATATTTCTTCTGTCGTCTATAAAAAAAAAAATTAAATTTGTATAACCAAATATTTATAATATATCAACATGTATATGTTATGTGTAATATATATTAATATGTAAAAAATAGGAAAATTACAAAAAAATCTCACCTTTTAGTTTACTTATTACCATTATCCTTATAAGTTTTACAAATCTCCAAAATTTCTTATCAGTCAAAAATGTTAATGTATCCGACCCTCCGTTAATGTATCCGACCCTCTTTTTAATGTATCAGCGCATGTATCCACTGTCTTTCAATGTATCGACGCTTTGAGTTTTTGGCATTAATGTATTCGGATCATTCATTAATGTATTTGACCCTTTTTTTAATGTATCAACACATAGGGCATGCATCCGACCCCCTAATGTATCAGTGCATGTGTCCGATCCTCTTTTTAATATATCAACACTTATATTATTGTATCCATTTGATTTTATTTTTTTTTGTAATTATAAATTTTAAGGAATGAATTCTAATTTTACTTTAAAACTATGTGATTTATTTAATTTACCCAAAAAAATAAATATTTATTAGCTATTATTTCAAAGAACGATTATTTATGTGAATTTCTGTCTGATGTTTGGGCCTATTATCAGAAATTTTCTATTGTGTGTATTTCAAAGTTCTGTTCATTATTAATTAGTTTTATCATTTTGTTAAATATGTATTATCATATATTTTGCTAATTTATTTATGTTATTTACACTGTCAATAAAATTTGACCGACTATATCATGTTGTTTATTTTATTTTTTCTTGTTCTTAAATTAGATATGTCACAAAACGTTAAATATTGTTAGTAGTCAAGTTAGTCTAATGACATACCACTAAAAACCGTGAGGTAGATAAGATTCTTTCGTTTTTAACTAAACCTCGAATTCAAATATTAAAGATGAAAAAAAATCATGATAACAGAGCACTTGTATATCTTAATGATCCATACATAACAAATCTAAATTCGGGATTCAAATTTGAGATCTTTGATTAAAAGAGAAGCAACCTCATCCGCTGCACCACATTCTTTGATGGTAAATTGAAAAAAAATTGCTAGTTATATCATCACAATCTTTTTCGGTGATTATATATCATTTGTTTGGACAAAAAGAATTGTATAATATGCGTGACTAAGAAAAATACATGCTATAATTTGAAAGAGGATTTTAAATTATATACACCGATAATATTTATATATATTATTTTTTAAGGATCAATATGAACTATCTTTTTTTTTTGTTTCCAACTAATATTATGAATGTGCAATAATTAATCCATATATCATGTCATATTTTTACTTTTTTTTTTTTTATGTCAAATTGTAGTGATTATTTGTGTTAGTAATAATTATTCCTACTAATTTAATCATTTTTAGCTAGCCGCCTAATCAACAGTTGAAAAGCTAAATAATTAATCATACAAATTTAAAGGTAACATAATAAGTTGTTTTGTGCTAATTTGAGGGGTCTTTTATTACTGTTCAGACACGGTATCTTAAGAATTGACAGCTCAACTGACGAGTCATCATTATTGACGTTAAATTTACATCAAACAAAAGTTAACCTAATCATGAATTTAGTTCACATTCATGCATTAATTTTCCAAAGGTTTATTATTAGAAAAAAAAAGTGGCATTCTTGTGTATTGATGTTTAGAAAAAGTCAAATTTAATTGAACTTTAATATAATATAGATATCAATCATCAAGTTAAGAATGTAAAAAAAAAGAAGAAAAAATAGACGATAGAAATTTATCAAAACAAGAAGTATATAACATTTTTTTTATAATTCAATTTTAGTAATATCGAATCTCAAGTAATTATATATATAAGCATAAAATAATAAATAACTTAAATTTTAACGAGCTAGTATTTTTCATGATTGAACAATAATAATATCAATCTTCGAAAGAAATTTTATGTAGTATCTATCTCGAATGAGACCTTAAGATCAATTAGGCCTACAAATGAGAGAATGTTTTTTAGACAAAATTAACTATTAAAGTATATTACCTTTTATTGTTCAAACTTTTAAATGATATGATCATACTTCAACACTATTTATTAAACTATGAAAATAACTTAAATAGTAATAAAATACCCTTAATTATTAAAAAAAGAAAAATTAGAAATACAATGGGCTTATGTGTTTAGTGGGCTCCTCCGTTTAATAAACTAGTCTTTTGGTCTATGTTTTCTTGTTCAATCTATGACAATTAGTATCAAAGCAAATTAATTAATATTAAAAGTGGTGATTTGAATTAACTTTTTCTTAAAATTAGAAAAGGTGTTAGAAACAGCAGACGAAGAAAATGAGATTAAGATGATTTAAATATGTAAAAAGAAGATATTTAGATAAACTGATAAAAAGACGTGAAAAATTGACTTCGATGAATTTTAGGAGAAGTAAAAATAGGTCGAAGAAGTATTAGTAAGACTGGAAAATAATAGTAGACATGACCTACTTTTTCGGTGGTATTAATTTTTTTCTCCTACTTTTTCATAATTATGGTTATAATTTTTTTGCTTGGATTATCGTATAATTATTTGTTTGTGCTTCTTGTTTACCTTTTCTTTCTAGTTTTAATATACTTTATTTGAGTTGAACGTCTACAGTAAATAATTTCTCTATATTCATAAGATAAAGGTAACACTAAGTACATGTCATCTGATCTCCAGATTTCACTAATGAAATTTCATTGTTATGTATTAATCTTTGTCGTCTACTTTTTTTTTAATTAATATTAATATGATTTGATATAAATGTTAAGTTTAGCCATCTTTTTTATTGGTTATTGAAAACACATTTCACATCTCGTTTCTTTTTATTTGTCATATTTTGACTTGACACATATATTTAAAAACTAATAATGCTATAATAAATTTATTATTTTATCCTTATTACTTGATAGAGTCTTAAACATATTTACTCACTATATTTTTTTTAAAGATATTAACTCAATTATAATAAATTGAGTATACACTAGAAAAGAAAAAAATTGTCTTCCTTTTTTTACAAATAAAATGAAAATTAAATAAAAACTTTTTACAAATAAATAACGTTAGTTGAAACTGTATATGTCTATTTCCCACGTTGGCAAGTTTAAAGCTAGAATCTTCTTACTTTATTCTGAGTATACTTTTCCATTTTTGTTGCATATATATATGCCATCACTTTATTCTATTTGGCATATTGGACCTCTATTATTTATTTATATTTTGCGTTATATTTTAGAATTAAAAATATTTCTATTGTTATTTTAAAAGATTACTAAGATAATTTTGCATAACTATTTCTTTTAAAAAAAGCATAGGGGTGTTGTTAGGTATTTGATTAGAGTTTCTTGTCATAATTATTTCTTTTTATGAAAAGAAAAATATATATTTTTTATATTTGATTATTCATTTTCTTGTATGAAAAAAATTATGATTCTATAGTAACATTTATAATATAATGTAGTTTTAGATGCATTTGAAAATTTTATATACGGAGGAAATGTGTGCTACACAAGTGTTACATTAGCACTTCTGTGATTCTTTGTATTTCGCGTGAATGGTAGGAGATTATTTTTCTCTGTATTTTGTACTTTCTTTTATATTGTGATTGTCATTTCTTTTTATAATCGTGTTAAATTTTTATGTCTTTTGATACGTTTTTCATTTATCATCTTACTCATACACTTTCAATTTAGTTTGTTAACTTTCACGTAACACATAATTATTGTTGTCTTAATAGGTCCCGCCAACAAAAAAAAAACATATGCTGTAATTATTTTTCAAAAAGTTGTTAACTAGAATAATAGTTTTTTGAACTATTAGTTTTGTCGTCTTTTTACCGACTAAAACAGTTCAACACATTATTTAGGAATTTAACAATTTTAGTCAGACGATTAAAAATACTTATTAAAACATAATAATTTCATCGACGTGTATATATATATATATTCAGTGTATAATAAATATGTAAAACAAAATTGGAGTAATTATTTACATGCTAATTATTAAAATTAATAATAATAAAATATTAAGATTTAGTTTGTAATTTTTAAAGGTAGCGTGATAAGACTTTTATGTCTGTATGTAAAAATTTCACTACTATGATGCAATATTTTAAGAATTGACGATTTATCCAATGAAGAAATAGTCATATTCTTGACAATAATTTTATCAAGAAAGTTATGAAGTGCTAATTATTGAGAAGCTAAGACACATATAAATTGCTTACACCACAAAACTATTATATATGTGGTGTTATTATTATTGTGGTTGGAGATGATATGATTAGATGTTTGCGCTTTTTAAGATGTCTCACTATATTGATACAATATTTTAAAAATTGATTTATAATTTTAAAAAGTATCATTATCTTTCATGTTTTTAGAGGAGACTCCATCATTATGATATAATATTTTTAGAATTGACAATTCAGCTAACGCGACACCCATATTCATGTCAATAATTTGTCATACTAAAGTTTCTTTTGCTTAATTATGAAGGTGCTAGTTAGTAACATTGTTGAGAACCTAAAACGTATACCCAAAAATGCTTATTCCAACACAAATCTACTATGTTGTTTCCTTCGCTTTTTCGCATTTTCACAAAGTTAATTCTCGTTAATATCTTAAGAATTGCTTCGTAACTTGAAAATAATGTAACAAGACTCTTACACAATTACAAGAGACTCCACTATTATAACACGATATCTTAAGAACTGACAGTTCAATTGACGAATTACCATTCTTTACAATCATTTGTACCAAATGAAAGTTTGAATACATTTTTTATATAGGAAAAAATGCATTATATTCTTGTCTAACGTATATATGTGAAAGAGAGAATGATGAGGGGATTAATTCAAAAGCTAGCCACATTATATTATAATGTGTAATTAGTTGAATAAAAAAAATCAGAAAATACAAACTAAAAAGTGATAGTTTAGATATGAAACTGATATTTTTAATAATTTAAATATAAAATTCAAAAAAAAAAGTGAATAGTTGTGTTTTTGACACTTAACTCATTTATATTAATATGATTTGATATAAATATTAAATTTAACCATCTCTTTTATTAATTATTGAAAACAAACTTCACATCGGCGTCTCTTTTTGTTTATCAAATTTTAACTTGACACATCTATTAAAAATAATAATGTTATGGTAAATTTACTGTTATACCACTATTACTTACTAGATTCTTAAACATATTTATTTATTATATTTTTCAAACACATTAACTCAATTTTAATAAATCGAGAATATGATAGAAAGGAAAAAGTTATCTTTTATTTTTTAAAAAAAAATTAAAAATAATTCTTTTTACAAATAAATAAAAATAGAAAGAGTAATTAAAAGTAATTAATTAAAGCTAGAATCTTCTACTTTATTCTGAGCATACTTTCCATTTTTGTTGCATATATCTATATATATACAATCACTTTATTGTATTTGGCATATAATTGGACCTCTACACTTTATATAACGAATAGGTCATTTATATTTTCCTGTTATATTTCGAAATTATGAGATCACAATTTTATTTTCACATAATTAATTTTTTTAGAAAAGCATAGGATCGTCTTGTTAGGTATTTGCTTTGAGCTTCGTATTATAATAATTGGATTTTTTTTTATGAAAAGGGAAGGAAAAATGCATAAGTATTTTCTCAATCTATGTTTGAAATTTTAAAGACACACTAATACTATACTAAGGTCCTATTACCCTCCTGAACTTATTTTATAAGTAATTTTCTATTCCTTTTCAGCTTACGTGACACTAGCTTGAAAAAAAAATCAAACAACGTTGGAGTCACAAAATAGTGTCACGTAGGCCAAAAAGGGATAGAAAATTATTAATAAAATAAGTTCAGGAGGGTGATAGGACATTATTATAGTATAAGTGTGTCTATTAAATTTCGGATATAGATTGAAAGGATATTTATACATTATCCCAAAAGGGAAACATGTATTCTTCATATTTAATTAACTAGTCGTATGAAAAGAAAATTATGATTCTATAAGTAGAAATTCATTCCTTCTAACTTCTAACGTGATAGCATTTATATTGTAGTCTTAAATTGAAAATCTCTGTATACAGAAGAAATGTGTGATTCTTTGTATTTTGCGTGAACCGTGAGAAGTTATTTCTCTCTATATTTTACATATTTTTAATATAGTGAATTGTCCATCTCCTTTTATGAATATATGTCGATTAATCTAACTATATTAAATTTTTAATTTTATTTGTTAACTTCCGCATAACACATAATTATTACTGTCTTAATAGGTCCCGCTAAAAGAAAAAAAAAACATGATATGCTGTAATTATTTTTCAAAAAGTTGTTTACTAGAATAATAGTTTTTGGACTATTAGTTTTGTCGTCTTTTTACCGACTAAAACAGTTCAACACATTATTTAGGAATTTAACAATTTTAGTCAAACGATTAAAAATACTTAAAACATAATAATTTCAATATATATATTAATAAATATGTAAAAATATAACATTGTTGCTAATTATTAAAATTAATAATTAAAAAAAAAACTAAAAGGTACCTATTAAATACCTTCTTCACAAAAGTTCATAATCATCGAAATAATACTATATGCTTGTTTATTTTTATCTAGAGGTCTTGTAAAGGAAACCTGAAAAAAGTTATATCGTTGGTCGAAAATATTTAAAATATGAAGCTTTCTGACATGAACACGGGCATTTACAAGTGCCTCGAAATTGTTCGTGCATCAAGGTGGTGTAATTCCAAATTCAAATATCTAGGTTATGATCAAGTGAGTTCAGTCATATATTTTAAAGGTAGCGTGATAAGATTTTTACGTCTATATGTAAGAAATTCTACTATTATGACATAATATCTTAAGAATTAACAGTTTATCTAACGATCAAATAGTCATATTCTTGACAATAATTTTACCAAGAAAGTTTTTTGCTAAATTATGAAGTGCTAATTATTGGGAAGCTAAAACGCATATAAATTGCTTCCACCACAAAAGTATTATATATGTGTTTTTTTTATTGTTGTGGTTGGAGATGATATGATTAGACGTTTGCGCTTTTTAAGAGGTCCCACTATATTAATACAATATCTTAAGAATTAATTTATAATTTTAAAAGTAGTGTTATGATTAATTTTCACGTATTTACAGGAGACTCCATTATTATGACACAATATCTTTAGAATTGACAATTCAGCTAACACGCCACCCATATTCATGTCAATAATTTGTCATACTAAAGTTTCTTTTGCTTAATTATGAAAGTGCTAGTTAGTAACATTGTTGAGAACCTAAAACGTATACCCAAAAATGCTTATTCCAACACAAATCTACTATGTTGTTTCCTCCGCTTTTTTGCGTTTTTCACAAAGTTGATACTTGTTAACATCTTAAGAATTGATTCGTAATTTAAAAATAATGTAACAAGACTCTCACACAATTACAAGAGACTCCACTATTATGACACGATATCTTAAGAACTGACAGTTCAGCTGACGAGTCACCATTCTTTACGATCATTTGTACCAAATGAAAGTTTGAGTACATTTTTAATATAGGAAAAAATGCATTGTATTCTAGTCTAATGTATATACGTAAAAGAGAGAATGATGAGGGGATTTAATTCAAAATCTAGCTAGATTATATTACAACATGTGTAATTAGTTGAATTTAAAAAAAATAATCAGAAAATAGAAGAAGAAAACGATTTATCTTGTATTAATCTTGCAGATAATATTGTTTCTAATAGAAATTAAATATTACATGTTATTTTAAGAATTGTTTCTTAAATTTTAAAAAATTCGTCAAATTTTTAAAATAATGTAATAAGACTTCTACATTTTTAAAGATTCATAATTAATAAAGATATTGTGGTAAGACTTATGCATTTTTTATAATTCATAATTTTAAAGATAGAGAAACTCCATTATTATAATATAATACTAAAATATTTTAAGAATTGACTTATTCTTGTGTATGATGAGGGGGCCTAATTATCAACTCCAACTATCTTACATGTGTTTGTTCAACTAGATATGTGTGTTTTGAAAATAAGAGAATGATAGAATAAATTTCAGTTAACAAATAATGACGTGGATAAATATTTTTTAAACGAAAATGACATATATGAATTAAAATTTTAAACGAATGATACAGATGAGTTTTTTCTCAAAATTTAATGACATATTTAAAAAATTTTCATTAAATTATTAGAGATAAATATGGAAAAAAGAAGTATATTGACACTAGATGTATTGACCTAGAGTGTTACAATATATATAAAAAGAATTAGAATAGAAGTGAAAGAAAATGAATGCTATAAAACATTATAAATTTTTTTATTCAACTATAAAATATTAATGGGCTACAACTTTTTCTTTTTCTTTCTAATATATGGTGATATTGAACTTTGATTGTTTTAGGGAAAAAAAGGGTAAAATAAAACTAATAGAAATCTAACAAATATAAGTAATAATAATGGAGTTTAAGAGTCAAATGTCAATTATGCTTAGTGAAATTATATATCTCTAATATCAGTAGTCGTAGTATTGCTTCTGTAGTATATTATTTATAGTATATTGTTTATGTAATTTTTTATTTATCGATTTCTATCATTTAACTATCGTATTATGTTGTTATAGTTACTTTCGTGTTATTATTTTCTATCTCTTGTTTTTTATATATACTATTTATCTGAGAATATCGAAAATAGTTTATTTATCTCAGATAAAAATAAGATTTGTGAACATGTTATCCTTCAAAAATCTTATTTTGTAGGATTATACTGATATTATTATTATTATTATTATTATTATTATTATTATTATTATTGTTATTATTAGGAATATCAAATAAAGTAGCTTATCTCCTTGCTTGAACTTATTATCCATTTGGTGAACCTAAATATTAGTAATAAATAATTTTATTAAAACTGTTTCAAATAATTTAGAATAAATTTAAATTTAAATTTATGATTAAACACAATATAAAATTTCGAATATCAACTTCTATAAAAAAAATTCTTCATATTTCATATTTTTTATGATCAAACAAACAATAAAAATAGAAACTCTAAAACAAATACTAATTGAGAAAACTAATCAAAAGAATGAATACATGTATTAAAATTAATTTAAATCTAAATCCATAATTAAACACAATTTAAGCTTTCAAATATCAACTTTTATAATTCTTGTTTTTCTTCATATTTCACAATTTTTACGATCAAACGAACAATAAAAATAGAAAGTCTAAAACAAATATTAATCGAGAAAACTAATCAGAAGAATGAATACATGTATTAAAATTAATTTTAATCTAAATCCATAATTGAACACAATTTAAGCTTTCAAGTATCTAACTTTTATAATTCCTTTTTTTCCTTACATTTTACAATTTTTATGATTAAACGAACATTAAAATAAAAGGTCTAAAACAACTACTAATTGAAAAAAACTAATCAAAAGAATGAATACATGTAACCACCTCTTTTTTTATATTAATCATTATGTCCCTCCTCCAAAAATCACATTTATACATCATGTTGTATAATTAATTATTTTTTTCAAAAAATTGTTTATTATATTTTTGGACTTATTCGTTTTGTCGTTTTTTTACCGACTAAAAATAATCGAACTTTCATAATTTCATTTGGATGTTAACTCTATTACAACAAGTTATTGCCCATTGATTCATAACATATACTTTATTCATCTTATTTTATGTAACCTCTTTAATTTAACATAATATTTAAGATTTTTTTTTAAAAAAAAATCATGGTTTAAATTAATTATTAAATATTTATATAGTTGAAATTTATTTTATTAAGAATAAAAGAGAATTCTAAAATTAAATCATTTCTAATTACAGTAAGATAACATTTTTTTGAGATAAATTAAAAAAAAATCACATAATATGAGACAGACGGAGAAATATTATATTATGTTATTTAATAAATTATATTTGAGAGATAACAATATGATCAAACTAAATTAATTATCATACACAGTAGGTCTTTATTTTATTACTCAATACTATTTTAACAATACTATACAATAAAATTTAACTAATAATCAAAATAACTATTATTTTTAAACTATATCTAGTATTGGTAAATACGAAATCAAAAAATTATAAGCAAACGCAAAATAAGATAAGATTGTATTTTCTTTGAAGTTGTTATAATTCTCTATCTCCCCAAATCAAACAATTCCTTAGCAACAATCTTTTATCGTCACATAAATATTATAACATATTTTTTTTGAACTTTTCTCGATAAGAACTACTATTATCGTCATAAACCGCTTTTATTGTGACACAAATATTGTAACAAACTTTTATTAGTAAGAACTGCTTCACTCCTAAATTAAAACTCAAACCCCAAAAGCAGATATCGATAAATAAACATATGTTCGTTAGACAAGGCCCACGTGTTGTGCATCTCTGGTGTTCTGCTCGTGAAATAGAAAAAGTTCATTGCATCAACAAATCATTATAATTCAACAATGTAGGGGCAACGGAAGTGATTTTGTAAAGATATCCTTTCTACCTCCACAAAGATAATAGGAGTAAAATTTACATATATTCTACTATTTTCGGATACCGTAGGAAACCAAAAAGGAAGAAAAAAATTTCTTGTTAACCTTTAACCACATATCTTGAAAATTAATTGGTTCCAATTATATCTCCTATATCACCCTCAAGCATCCTAATAAGTGCATTTATATGACAAGAGAGAGTTACTCCGATAATAAGCACCTCTCACCTCCGATTCTATGATTGTGGATTCGAGCAAGTAAATGAGCAAAAAAATGGAGAGAACACACCTAAGGAGGGTGAAAAATGAAAAAGTTCATATAATGCGACTATAAAGTTTAAAAGCACTAATTTTAAGGTGAGATCTAAATTAATGTATGGTATATAATATGTACATGAGAAAATGGCCTATTCTCTAGAAAACATGAGTCATTATTTCCATATTTGTCTAGACATATAACAACTTCACTAACGCCCAAATCAACTAATCACTGCATTCAAAAAGTTGATCAATAGAACCAAAAATGAACCATCACCTATGGTTTGATGGTACGACCCTTGTATTGGCCTCGATGGATGACAAAGTCATCGGGAGGTTGAAACTCTTCCAACCAAGTCACATCTGTGAACATCTCCCCATCGACCTCGAGTTCACCTAAAGTATTTAAAAGTAATGATTTGTAGTACAGTTGAATGTTCATATCCATGTAAAAGTTGGCACCAGTCACCAGAGTATTTACCTGGTAGATCCCCTCGAGGAGACCTTCGGAAGTAAGTGCAATGACGTCCATCATCAGAAGAGTAGGGTGGAGACAGGATATCGAAAATTGCACAAGGGGTTATAGCTTTGAAACAATGAATATTCCCTCCAGCCGTCGGATAGAGAGTAGTTGTTCCACATGGAGCTGTCATCTCACAATCTTTAAAAAGTTTAGCTGGTCTTGCACCTGAATACATTAAACAGGTAACGAACATAGTAAACGCCAGTTCAACCTTGGAATAAAAAATTTAGCAGTAAAATCATTTCACTACAAACATTGAACCCAATCAGAAAAAATTCAAGAAGAACAACTCCTTCCAGCCAAATGATGCAAATTGCCAGCGTCTATCTGGTAATAAATCATAATTACAAGGATCCAGTGTCGAGTATAAATTGAAACATATTAGTACCTTCTTTCCATACAGACGAGATATTAATGGTCACCATTTGTCAAGTTATCAATGTTCTATAAGGAATTTAGTTTCATGCTGAACTACTGAAATACAGAATTCTGCAAGAATATGAGAACTCGCTGTTGTACATTGCTAGTGTACTGAATTTAACAGTGATCATTTATGATATATATTCTAGAATACGACATCAACTCAACTTACCACCAAGGTACCATTACAAATCCTGAACCTAGTTTCAGTCAGCAAGACCTATACTTACTGAATTCTTAATATCTTAGTATCGGAAGGCCAAAACAGCACCAGTGTAAAAAAAATAATAGCATGTTTTTGAGTTATTTTAATCACAATGAAATACAATATCAAAGGACATGTCAATCAAATAACACCATGTCCAAGTGAAGAAGATAGAGGAAATGTGTTCCTACTAATAAAATTCCATAGGAAAAAATCAAGCACTGATGTCGTCTCAAATTAATTGGACATAAAAACATGACATGAGACGACCCATGTTCTGCAATTAAATGAACTTTCAAGAAGGAGCATATTTAAATGTCTATTGAGAAGGTACTAGACATCTTTTATAGAAACATCCATTTCAAATAGTACACACCTTCGGGTGGAACTGAAGGCCCCGGACTATCGATCCAATCATAAGCTTTCACATGTAAGGAACCATATATAAGCTTGCTTAAAACGGTCATCCCAGGGTGGTTATGTAAAGGAATGATTGAAGAAGGTGGCATGCAGAATATTCCCATCTGTAAGGACATTTAACAGGCTAACAGATCTCAATTATGCAATTTTCATACATCTCCTTACAGAAGAGAATCATTACTCTTGATAGGAAAAATGTAAAGCTGACAGTTCTTCAACACTTACAGTGAAGCTCTCACATTCATGCAAGTGTAGGTATTTGATTGGCAGGATTGGTCGTAAACCCCCATTACGCTCATGCATGGTACCTTTCCAAGTCTTGACAAGTTGTGCCTCCTGCTCAAGACCTACATCAGAAGGCTTGATTTTGTCTGAAACAAAATGAATAGCCGACACACCAATTGCATGAGAATTTCAAGATTAGAACAATATAAATCTGGGGTATCAGGCAAAGGATTCAACAAATAACGGACACTTTCACTTCATGGACCCAATACATAGTAGTTATATACATGAGAATTTAGAAACTAAAGAAAAGGGTCCCAAAAAATTATTTGAATAAATTAACTATGTGATTTTATGCAGTATCTAACAAAAGAATGACAAACATGAAAATGTTTTGGACTTTCAGGAAGGAACAGACTCTTCACCAAAAAGGCTACAAGTTAAAATCAATCCCTGTTTCAGAAATGAGAGACTGAACAACTCCAACAACTTGAATAAAACCTGCATCAAACCTCTCTACCCTTCTCCACTTAAATACCAGGTTTTTGTTTGTGATAAGGTTCAAGGTTCAAAGATCAAATTGGTGAAGTGTGCCTAACCACTCATCACAAGTATACCAAATCCTAGAGGATCAGAGGTGCACTGTTCAAAATTCAGTGAATAATGGCCCAACCTCTCTACCCTTCTCCACTTAAATACCAGGTTTCTGTTTGTGATAGGGTTCAAGGTTCAAAGATCAATTTGGTGAAGTGTGCCTAACCACTCATCACAAGTATATTAAATCCTGGTGGCACTTATAGTATTCCTTTTTTGCACAAAGGAGAAATGAAATAGGGCAACTGGACTCTACGAAATGAATCTTAATTTGATCAATCGGGAGTGAAAATCCTAGATACTTTTGGTTTCTGCCGCAAGTATTTTTTCATTTGTACTTCAGTTGCTAAAAAACTCTGTATTGATTTTCCCACCTCATGTGTGCTATAACATCCCATTCGTTCTTTGCAGTAAGTGGCTGTTGTTGTAGCAGAAAACTTAATGGGGATGTTTCCACCTTTACATCGTAGCTAGGTTATCAAATAAACAATCTGATGTACTTATAAATAAATAAAAACTATATGAACCAATTATAGGATCTGGACATTCAACTTCAGGAGTTCCTCAAGAGTATTGTAATCCTGCAGACGCTTCATTAGCCTCAATGCACTTGTGTAAAAAGGGGTTGGAACAAAGTTCTGAATATTCTGCACAGATTCTTCATTACAACATACCCAATGTAATCACACAAGTAGGGTCTGAGGAGGGTGGGGTGTACGTAGTCCTTATCTACCTTAGTGGGGTAGAAGAGAGGTTGTTTCCATTAGACCCTCCGCTCAAGAAGCACAGATCCTTCATTCTCAATACGAAAAACTTGCTAATAAGAGTTACTTGAGAAAAAATTGCTAAAACTTGATATTACAAACATACCACAACTGATAGACATACGGGATTCCCTATAGGCTTAAACTGATTACGTACCATCATATCCAACTCCGCCACTCTGATCCTGGAACAGACCTATCCTCTCAAACAATAGTTTGGAGTCTGTCTAATGTTTCAATGATATTCATGATGCATCAGCTCTTTAATTTCCTTGAGAATCTCGGCTCCATTTTCCCACCTTCCCAACAAACCTCACCTAATTTTAGTAAACTAGAGTTCAGTTTCTTAAATAATTGTATTCAAGTTGCTTTTTGCCTTCCCTTGCACTAACATTAGATTAGAATGTCATTCCTGCATTCAAAGATCTTATAACTCCAACTGAAGAACTATATTAAGGTTGTTCTCTAACCACCTAAGAGCCCACAAAATGTGAGGTGACTTGGAGATGCACTAGCAATCCATATAAAACAGCAGCAAGCATTAACGCCTATTGTTACTCAATACACTTTTTAATTTCTTAGGAAGATAAAATTGTTCCAAAATATTTGATAAGAAAGCTTCACACTAGTCATACCGATAGCAAATTAGCAATTAGCTAGTAGTTTCTCAGATAAAGGGTCATGTAGCCTTCATTTCAATGATTTTTAATATAACTATCTTTACCTTTGCGCTTTCATCAGGACTAGCCTCCTCTCTGCCTATATAGTCCGAACCTCTTTGCCAATCCCACATAGACACTTCCACATCTCCACAACAAAGCCCCAAATTTGACTTCTATTCTACTTAAATCTCGATCAACAACACTCATATTTATGTTCTTAGCTAGTTTGAAGATATCTAGAAACATCACTTATATTTTCTCCCTCCAGTGTTGGCAAAACTTGAACACTGAGACTTTGCTGATTTTCTTGTTCTTTTTGTTAGGGTAGTGGGGAGCAGGGGATTTTTAAAACCATGGCATATGTTGAGTTATTCAGTTCGTCATATCGGAATTTGTTCCTTGCAACATCCATATTTCAATGTTATTGAGTCACTGCCTAAATGTACCTACAATCTGCAAGCTGCTACCATTTAACTAGTTCGGTTTGCTGGAAAATATCACTTGACTTCAACTTATACTCCACAAGGAACACAACAGCTTGGAGGCCAGTTTGTAAAGGGTTTCTTCCAGTCATGAGTGCTGTCTGGTTTAGGGTTTCTTAGTAGCACCTTTCTGAACACTTTAAGATCATTCATGCCAAGTTGTCCCCACTTTATCAGTGATGTGACAACTTTTCAATTCATTAAATGAAATTTGCTTGTACCATCCAGGGTATTTCATAAGAAATTCTGTTGAAGTCTTTCCAGCTTATCAGTCATGGTGGTTGGGGCCATCAATAATCACATCAACTATGTAGGAATACTAGAAAAATATTCTTTATCCCTTTCACGACTCTCGACAAAACCAGGTTGACTCAGTTGTGGATGAGATAAATTTTAGTTAATTTATAGTTGACTCAGTTTTACACAATCCGAGTTCACAAGTCTGGGACATTTCAGTGTTTGTTGATTATTTTTCAAAGATGAAAGCTTGAGGTCCATCCTGAATCCAAACAGCTAACTCGAACAGAGAAGCGAATTGCAAAAAGTTTGTACATGTGCAATAAGTTTGTGAAGGCTTGTAAGCATTTGTAGAGATGCAACCTTATCCCTTACTATCTAACCTGCATCTTCTTGATGCCATTTATACCATCTCTTTATCACCATCACCACCACCCCCTCCCCCCCAAAAAAAAAAACTTCTGTTTAAAATTTTTATACTTCCCTAATCAACAATAAGAAAGTAGGAATGACACTAAAATATCACGGGCTAAGCTAAATGCAACATTAAGGTTTAAAACTGAAATCCATAACTGACCATGACAATATTTCTTCAGCATACTAAGCCCAGAAGCAGAGAGTAGGGTGGGGGGTAAGGGGGTTCGGCTTGTTGGCATTGAAAACAAAAAATTTGTTTTGGATTTTGGTTTCTGGATGAAGAAATTACAATCAAATAAGCTCGGGTTGGCTTGGATTTTTTAAGTTTGGTTTTGGATTAATTGGTTCGGATATTTTGGATGTTTGTTTTTGACTTTTGACATCGCCTCAATTCACTTAATAGTTTGCTTCTTATGATGTATAAATTTTTGCAGTTAACAAGTATTGAGGCCACCCATGTCATGTAATTTCATATTGGACTTAATACTATAATGGGGCCATAGGGTATTAATCTATTGGACCTTTGAGAATTGAACTTATGATCTATGTTGCTCGGCTCCCAGAAAACGATGCCATACCCGTGTCAGGTCCTTCAAAAATACACAACACGCACCCGTTGACATTTTGAAAGAGTCCGAGCTTTATGATTATTGGGTAAATTTGATATGGGTAGAGCTGAATATCAGGTATAAAACATGTTTATCCGAAAATCTGTAATACTAAATCCGATATCCAATCCAAGATCTATACATTTAAAAAGTAAAATCTGAATTCTAATATATAATCCAAAAATCTAAACCAAATATCCAAAAAGTTTGGATGTCGGGTTGGGCCAAACTATCCCCTCCCCCGCCCCAGAGAGGTCAAGCACAAAAACTAATCGGAACACTCATCTGATTCAAAGATAATGTTAGTTTGCTTGACAAGAAAAATATAGATAACCCATTAATAACACAGATAATACAACATGTCTGGCTCATTTGCTACACATGCAAGGCTGCACCCATCTTCAGTTTGCATGTTAATAACCAGCATAATCTTTTCATTTACTTAAAAGGAATGAATTTAGTGTTGTCCAACAGATTTTGTTAGAGGGAACTATTTTTTACCAGCAGATTTATGCCCAGAGCACAACCAGACAGTGATTTGTCCTTTCAGCTGATAATACATTTCACCATTTACCCTGGGACACATGCAAAGTTAAGACCTCAAACTTTTAATATGGTACCACCAACATAGACATCATTTATCAACTTGACGAAAACTGACGGAAAATTATAGTGTCCAGTCTCTTCTCTTCATAATCGGAATCAATCTATATACCTTCCAAGGCAGGGGGGTAAGGTCTGTGTACAAACTAACCTCCTTAGACCCCACTCGTGGAACTACACTAAGTATATTGTTGTTGTCGCTTCTTAATATAAATAAACTCATAGTGCCTGATCTCAAAATGGTGTAAGAAATAGTTAAGTAAAAGGTTTCCAAAAAGAGAAGGGCGTTAAATCTACTTAACGCAAAAGTAAGAGATTTTACTTGAATATAAATATGATAGGCATAGTTCTACTCCAACTACTAAGCAAAAGATAAAGGACAAGCAAGATCCAAAAAAATGTTCAGCTTTTCTACTGTGTTTTCCTGATGTCAACGTAGTACATTTCCGTATGAAAAGATGTACTACAGCCCCCCCCCCCCCCCCCCCCCCCCAAAAAAAAAAAAAAAAAAAACCTTCACCAACATGTAGAAATAAATAAAGGGCAACCCGGAGAATAATGCACCCCACGTTCTCGCAAGGTACGGGGAAGAGCCACACCCCAAGGGGTGTGATATAGACTGTGTACCATAATGTTGCTTCCATGGCTTGACCCGTGACCTATAAGTCACACGGAGACAACTTTGCCGTTGCTCCAAGGCTCCCCTTCTAGATATAAATAGAGTAAATAGAACAAAAACCAAATGAATCAACTATATCATGTGGTTGATTGAAACCTATACACACGTTCAACAATTAAGTAGGATTTGAAAAGAGATTGAATTTTTTATGACACCAACCTAAGAGGGAACGGACTTTCTCAAGAGCATCTTCTGATATGGGTCCATTAGTAGAAAGTGATGCTTTACAGGCGTTATAAAGCTTTTGTACAGCTGGCATGTTTATCAAACCGACCACCTTTACCCTGACCGCCTATGCAAACAAACTTGTCTTGTAGTTAACAGCTCGAAGTTTAACCCAAGAAATCCTGTCTGAAGGGTCCTCTATTTCTCAGAAGACCCTTCAAGTACAAATCAGGCACAGGCTGGACTCTTAACACAAACAAAGGTGATGATCGTATATCACGTGGTGCTTAATGGATGCAGCTTTCTATTATCATTGCCACCTACTGAACAGACAAAAACCGATAGTTAAACTCCGCGTTGCAGAAAGCAACATAAATTTAGCATTGTAATCCAAATTCAACTATGAGGAGAAACTATTTAATACTAAACTAAATTCCTAAAATAGTGCTTGAAGCCCTACTAATAGCAAATACTTTTGACACAACCATTACCAAAAAAAGCTACAGTATCAATCTATACCCAATATTCCATTTCCAAGAAAAGCAAGTCCATGAAAAACTGTTTTTTTTTCTAACAATCCGTTTTTCACTAGTAATCAATATTTATAAATGGATTAAAATTATAAACACTACATTGTTAAAATTATTTCGTGTTGGTAAGAGGTAGCAAGTACACAAAGGAATAGTTGAGGTGGGCGTGGTAAAAAAAAGTTAAAACTAGCTACACTATCAATATATGTTATCCTATAGCAGGTCACTTACCTTAATTTTCAACTTACTAATTACTATAGACACTTGACAAGTACCAATAACTAGCTTTAAATAACCTATTCCTTTACACCGCCAGAATAAACCCTTAGCAAATCACCAAAACAACTGAAAACTCAAAAAAGGACAAAAAGAAACTCAAGGCTTGGAAATTAAGAAATATTAGGAAGAATATCCCAAGCTAATGTCTCAATTGATGCAAAAAAACCCAATGGAAGAAAAACAATAGTGTCATTCAGTAACCAACGAAAATCGAAGAAAAACAAAAACAAAAAGAGCATAATTTTATTCAGTTTCAAGTTTCCAAAAACTGCAAAAAGACACGAATTTAACCTTACAATCAACTATGCCTCATTTCAGAAGATTGATTTTGGACTATAATTTAATATGGCCATTAACATACCACAAAAACACATATATGTGTAGTTCATACGCACACAAAACTCATGAGATAACAGGAAAAGAACATGAATTCAACCTTCCACAAATCAACTACACCTAATTTCATAAGATTGATCCAAGACTATCATTAATATGGCTGTTAACCTACCACAAAAACACATCTGCAGAGTCCATTCGCACACCAAATCATACATAATTATAGCATGAAAAAATCACCGATAAATAGGAAAAACACATGAAATTAACCTTTCACACAATTAACTACGCCTCGTCTCGTAAGAGATTGATCTACCTCAAAAAACACATATCTGCGGAGTTCATACGCACACAAAAAGCATACAAAATTATAGCATGGAAAGAAAAAAAGCTCCGGCGAAGATTGCGAAGGGAACAAAAATGGAGAAATCATACCTTTGGCGATATAACACAGAGAGATCGTCTGGAGGAAAGAGGAGAGAGAGAGATAAGAATTTTGTTTGAGTGCAGACTGTTTTGGGGGTTTTATATGGAGATTTGGCTGTTTTTCGCTTGCCCACTTTGACCATTTGAGGTGTGGACAGTCAATACATGTATGTCATATGTTTAAATTTATTATTCATTTCAATTCATTAAATCACATACTAATAAAAATTGCATTTGTTTAGTGTAAACACCTAGTACGGATAAAAAGAATTCCATCATTGTACAAAAAGAAGTTAAAACTAGCTATACTATGAATATAGTTTGTCCTCTAGTAGGTCACTTATCTTATTTTTCAACTTACTAATTACTATGGACATTTACCACTAATTAGCTTTTAAGTAACCTATCCTTTTACACCAACATAAACAAACCCTTAGCAAATTACCAAAACAATCGAAAACTCAAAAAAAGAACAAAAAGAAACTCAAGACACTTCGAGAATTAAGAAATATATGAGGAATATCTCAAGCAGATCCATGTCATAGAAGAAAATCAATACGGTCATTCAGTAATCAATTAATCGAAAAGTAAAGAAAAATAAAATAATATAATTTTTATTCAGTTTCAAGTTACTAAAAACTGCAAAAACACATGAATTCAACCTTACACGCAATCAACTATACCTCATTTCAGAAGATTGATCTTAGACTACAATAAATAAGTCCAATAACCTACCACAAAAAACACATATATACGGAGTTCATACGCACACATAAAACACGAAATAACAGCAAAAACACATGAATTCAACCTTCCACACAATCAACTACACCTCATTTCAGAAGATTAAATCTAAGACTATAATTAATATGGCCGTTAACCTACCACAAAAACACATATCTGGAGAGATCATAAGCAAACAAACTCATACATAATTATAGCATGAAATAAACAGATAAAACACATGAATTTAACCTTCCACACAATCAAGTACGCCTCTAAATCATCTACTAACTAATTAGGGATTGAGGTTTAGTAATGACTACAACTAAATTTGTGGCTTTAATTGAACTATAAATATAATATATGGTATTGATGTTCCAAATTGTGAGGATTGAGGTTCTCATTTTACTTAAAAACACTCATTTACTTATACACCCTCAATCTTACAACATGATTGGAATACACTGCTATGTCATGTGGTAGATAAGGTATATTGAAGGTATATCTAAGTTAGAGGAATGCCTTTAAGGCTGTCAATAGTTCGTGAATGAAATTAATAATTTGCTCAAGTTCAAAAATGCTTTCCATACTTCTCTCTTTAAAATATTAACTCCTCAATTCATAAGATTGATCTACCACCAACTACATATATCTGCTGAGTTCACACACACACATACATACAAAATCATACATAATTATATCATTAAAACTTCACCGACGAACAAGAAAAAACATACAATCAACTGCATCGCATTTCATAAGATTGATCTACCACTAAGACATATCTGCTGAGTTCATATGCACACAATATCATACATAATTATATGATTAAAACCTCACTAATAAACAGAAAAACACATGAATTTGACATTTCCACACAATCAACTACGACTCATCTGCTGAGTTCATACGCACAACAAAATCATACTTAATTGTAGCATGTAAAAACAAAAACGAAGTTCCGGCGAGATTTGCGAAGTGAGTAAAAGCAGAGGAATTCATACCTTCGGCGATGAAATACAAAGAGATCGCCCGGACGAGAGAGGAGAGAGAGAGAACGATTTCGTTCGAGTGAATATTATTTTGTCAGTGTCTTTTGGGGTGTAATGTAATTTAGAATTTGGCTTTTTTTTATTGGAAAAAAATTGTATATAATAGCAAACTAATAACCTAAAATAAATAGAGTATCTAGGGTTTGATTCAATTGTGCTTCATAGTAAATGTTTGCAAAAAATTGTCAGCGCCTCTCTCCTGAATATCTCGCTTGCCACTCTCCTCTAATCTCTCGCTCGCTTCCTCACTTTTTATACAAACACACGTGTATAAAAATTGTTTCTAATTGTATAAAGCATAGAAAATTGTATAAATACATATATTTTTGTTCCCTCTCTCTCCTCTTCCAGATCTCGCTCGCCACTCTCCCAAATCTCGCTCGCCACCCTCGCCTTTCTCACTTATACAAACAGAAGCGAAATGTATAAATTGTGTTTCTGTTTGTATAAAGCGTGAGAAAATTGTATATACACATGCAAGTACATGTATTTTCGTCCTATACACTTATAATTATACAATAAAAACACTCACCTGCCCAGTTTCTTTTGTCTTTCTCTCTTTCTCGTTTTATACAATTTTAAAATTGTATCTAATTTCTCTCTTTCTCGTTTTATACAATTCGATTCAATTTGTGTATTCCTTGTCAAGTCTCTTTTGTCGTTCTCTCTTTCTTATTTTATACAAATTCAAATTGTATATAATCGTTCTATACGCTTATAATAATACAATTCGTTTTATATACTTCATTTTTATACAGTTCTCTGCTCAAGTGTCTTTCTCTTTCTTGTTTTATACACTTCGTTTTATACAATTTGCTTCAACTGTATATGTATAGCGAATTATACATTTTCTATATTTGTTATGGAACGCAATTATGCAAACTTTGCTATAGCATACAAATATAAATTTTTTATTTGCTATATGCGAAAGATGTCCTATTTTATTTTTTAGCTTGCCCTATTTGACCACCTGGAAATTATTGCCTTAAGTTTCTACTCACAAGTCAAATCAAATACCAAATGGGAGAAAATGTGCAAATGATTTATTTCTGTTAATAGTTAGATTCAAAATTAAATGTAATATTTTAAATGAAATTTATGTATTTGAAAATAATAATATGTACACTTTAAAAATTTTACTCTTACTTAAGAATGTATAGATTTATTTTTGATGTCTTTCAATTTAAATGAAGAAAAGAAGAACAATTTTCAGGGTTAGATAGTTTTAAACGTAAAAACTACGCAAGTGAAAATGATGACAAATACTAGGAAAAGCACTACATAATATATTGAAAGAAAAAAACAACAATTGTAACTATCATAATTTTTTAGTTGGCTGGTGAAAAATAATAAAAAGTTGATTGGCATAAAAAAATTGTTATGAAATTAATGTGTTGTGGTTATTGAACGTCAGATAAATAAAAAAAATAATGTTTTTTTTCTTTTTTTTAATTACACTTTTTGTCGTTAAATCACCTTGATTATGAAAAAGGCGGTGGACAGTCAACTTATACTTATCTGGCAAGTTTAAGCGGTTCTGAACATGATTGACCAATCGGTAACCGACTCTTAATTTATAGGATGCTTTCGGTGATGAGATAATATTTATGTGTAAATCTATATTGTACGATTAGAAACAATTCGCATTCCAAAAAAAGTCGACAAATTTCTAAAATTGTAGTCAATCTCACTATATATTTAGCTATCACTTTTAATCGATCCAAATGTACCCTTAAACTTTGTGAAATGGTTCATTTGCATTCACTCGTTTGCTTGAGCCTGAATAACTCCCTTTGATATTTTAAGTCGCATTCATGTTGTTTGAGCTTTACGAAAAATAAATTTAGTGTTTTGAAAGAGTTTGAATAATAAGATTCTCTCATAGATCTCACCATATTAGATACTTTCATATTCATTAAGGGTTATTTTTTTTTTCTTTTTTATTTTTTTTTATAAAAGAGATAAACACACTTATGACATAATGCCTGGATATATTTATATCATGTTAACAATAACTTCATGCTTTTTTTTGTGGTTTTTCACATCTGAAGTCTGAACCATTTAGATTTGGACCTTCATTAAATGTAAACAAATGAAGCTTAAATATAAAATAATAAATTTTAGATTTAGCAAACATAAAAATCATATCAGCGCTCCATAGCTAATTTTGCTATTTGCTCTTAATAACAAACTATGTTTGCTATAGAGCATCAAGTTTGTATAAACCGCAGACAGACATCTAATTTGTGTAAAAGCTCAACGATTGTATATGTTATGTAATTGTGTATATATATAACTACTATGTATATGTATCAATGATTGTGTGTATAAATTTGCATACAAATTGAATTTGTATACAATTGAATCGAAATAAGTATTGAAAACACCCCTTAATTTGACAAGAATTTAAGGGTATATTTCATTCATGTTGCAAGATTGTGGTGTATTTAAGTTCAACTACTCAAGTGAAGAGGTGTTTTAATTTTAAGATTTTCAATAGTTCGAGGATGAAACTAATAATTCACGTCAAGCTTAAGAATGTTTTCAATACTTCTCTTTGTTTATTAGTTCTACATATAGTTTGACATAATTACATATTGTCTACTAATTAATAATTTCATAGCAGATTTCAAGTTAGATACATCTTGATACATGCATTTTAACAGTCGAATACACTCTAAAATACAAATACATAAGGAGAGAGGCGAGCTAGAGAGTATCATATATACATGTGAATCACACTAGATAAATTTCAAATACATTCTGAAATACAAATACATCGAGATAGAGAAGCGAACGGCAGAGGGAGAGTGCCGAACGAAAAAAAGGAGAGATCTGAGCGATATACAAGAAATGCAAGCGAGACAGTCAGTGTAATACCATATACACGGAAATCAATCTGGATACAATGTATTTGAAACAAGTTACACCTAGTGTTGACCTCATGCATACCAAATAACCAAAATCTTCCACCAATAAAAATTTCAAAAACTCACGAAAAGACACATAATTAAACCATATACTAGTGATATTTATTTTGTTTGTTCTAAATTAAATCGTCGCAAAATTGGAACAAAAGTGCAAATGATCCCATAGCCCAATTAAAAAAAGAAAAGATAAAAATAAATTAGCCCAAGCCCAAATAGAACGGGCTAAATCAAGTCCAAATTTCTATCTGCTTTAAATCTTTGCCAAAAACCCTAATTCGCCGCTTCTTCATCTTCTTCTGCAGAAAAAAAAGCTCTTCAGAACAGAATCCAATGGTACGTTTTCATATTCATTTTTATTCAATACTCCAAATGAATACTTTTTTGGCTGTATAATTGCAAGCTGGATCTACTAATTTGTGTTTAGGAAGTAAATTATCATGTTTTCTGCTAATTAGATTACTAAGTTGAACTTATTAATTTTTGTTTATGGTGTAAGAATCAATTTTTTCAAATCTGAGTGTTTATGATGTAAGAATCAGTTTAATGCAAATCTAATTGATTAATGTGCACCAACTAATATGTGTTTACGTAGAAGGAATCAATTATAGTTTCCTAGTACATGTTGCTGGTGGAAGATGACTGGTAGTTCGTGGAACTAGTCGAGTTGCGCGCAAGCTGGCCTTGACACCACGGTTATGAAAAAAAGTGATTATAAGCAATCAATGAAATGCTAATTTACATGACTGATTCGAACCTAATAATTTGCATTTATGATTAAGGATCATTTTTTTTGAAATTCTAAATGACTAATTTGAACCCTATTAAGTTGTAGTTATGATGTAAGAATCAGTTTCTGCAAAACTGTATCACTGATGTGCATCCACTAATTTGTTTTTGTGAAGTAAGAATCAAATTTTTGCAAATTTAATTGACTATATTGAACCCATTTAAGTGTGTTTGTGACTTAAGATCAGTTTTCTTATATTCTGAAACCACTGATCTTCATACATTGAACGACGACTGAATGAGCAGGCGTCAGAGAAGAAATTGAGCAACCCAATGAGGGATATCAAGGTTCAGAAGCTAGTCCTCAACATCTCCGTCGGTGAGAGCGGAGATAGACTTACCAGAGCGGCCAAGGTTATTTTCCTTCCCTAAAGTGCTTAATGCTGCTTTAGAAGTTGATTTTTTTTTTTGTAGCTATAAAACTGATATCAGCGATGCGTTTGTTTCATACTTGTAGGTTTTGGAGCAACTAAGCGGTCAATCCCCTGTTTTCTCCAAAGGTGAACTTTTTGAGCCTGCAAGTTGTTCCTTTTTTCTTCATTTTGTGATATTTAGGCACCTTACTGTGAAATGCAATGTGGGTACTGTGGAGATGTGGTCTAACTTCCATGAAGTTGTTTAGTGTTTAAATATATAAGATTCATATAGTGGCGTAATATAGATTGAGGTGTAAATATCAGTTTGTGGGGAGTAACCAGTTGTTTAATCTATGTAAATAATGAAAACAGGCTCATATCTGGTTGAATGGATATTGTGTAAATAGTTTCTAACACACCTCAGCTAGTTTGGGTTTTTGGCATAGTTGTTTTTGGCATTATGAAGATGAATCTAATCGACACATTTTAGCATGAAAGAAACTAATTCCATGGCAATATCTCCCACCTCCCACCAATAACAAGTGCCAACTAACTCTGTCCACCAAGACTAGGACAGATGGGAAGACCCCCCTAGTTATTTGTGGTTTCTTTGACCTATATGTGCATGAATTAAGGAACTGAGTTTTGGAATTGTTAAATAATAAGGACTTTCATAAGATACTAATTAGCAGGTGTTTATACATTGATTGATACATTTGTGCTGAGACAAATAAATAAATCCCATAATTTATTTTATTCCATTGCTTGTTGAATACAACTGATGAAGTGCTTATGCCTCGTTTCTTTATTGATGATGTTTAGTCTCCTCTGTTGCCTGTATTTCTCTCTTTGACAGCTAGGTATACTGTGCGATCCTTCGGAATCAGGCGTAATGAGAAGATAGCTTGCTATGTCACCGTGAGAGGAGAGAAGGCTATGCAGCTCCTTGAGAGTGGATTGAAAGTCAAGGAATACGAGTTGTTGAGAAGAAACTTCAGTGAGACTGGCTGCTTTGGTTTTGGTATCCAGGAGCACATCGATCTTGGAATTAAGTAAGCAGATTTGTATCTTCCTTATATAATTAATAATAATTTTATTTGGAGTACTTTCACCCTATTTTATGACATTCCATCTAATCAGTTAAAAAAGCTGCTAATTTTATAATGTGGAGGTGGCTTCTGCATGGGTTGTTTTCTTTGCATACGGATCATTAAGCTTTAAATTATGTTGCTAGAGCTTTTCATTTTAAGCATATAATTTAAGCAAATTTCATCTTGGGTTGCGCCTTCCTCAAGTTTTATATGAGTGTGGGCAATGATTGAGTTGGGATTTTCACTCCGAGGAGTCGAAATATAGAGAAGTAGACACTCAAAGGTGGTGTCGACAAGCGTGGCTCAGTCAATGAGCATAGGATGTTACATTGATTGTGCTGTTACCATTTTGTTTGACATATCTATTCTTTAATCTGTTTTACAGGTATGATCCTTCAACCGGTATCTATGGTATGGATTTCTATGTTGTGCTAGAGCGTCCAGGATACCGTGTTGCTCGTCGTCGTAGGTGCAAGTCTCGAGTTGGAATTCAACACAGGGTCACAAAAGAGGACTCAATGAAGTGGTTCCAGGTCAAATATGAAGGTGTTATCCTTAACAAATCTTCAAACATTCAGTAAGTTGGAAATCCCAGTGTTGGATCAGTTTGTTTCCCCAACAAGTGTTATGTTTTTTACCCATTTTGTAGACCAACAATTATTACTATTACTCTTTGAGGAGTTGAAAAGTTTTGGTGAATTAATGTTATTTGGCATATCTGGATATGTTAGTTTGTTTTCATTTGTTTTGCCATGCTTTCTATAATATTTTGTTACGACTTCTTTACTTGTGCTAATTTTTTTTACTTGTGTTAGAGAGTATCCGATACAACCTCTCTACCTCTATGTATCTTGTGTTGAGATTATACAAAGTTAACTTTTAATTTTTTTTTATTGGTTTAATCGATTTTCACATCATTAAGGATCACTATTTGTCGATTCAATTATCGATTTAGTATATTTACGATAAATATACTTTCAAGCATATGATATTCCACCTTTGATATTTTATACTAATAGTATATAAAAGACTATTATACAGCTTATCAAGTTATTGTAAGAAGCTTGAATCGTTCATTTACTCGATACTGTTAAGTCACTTGAACAATAATTATAAATATTGATATGTAAAAAGCTTGAATCGTTCATTTATTCGATATTTAAGTCACTTGAACAATAATTATAAATGTTGATACAAAGTGGATTAAAAACTTGAAAAATAAGATATATTGTTAGCTATATAACAAATTAAATCATAAGATATATTTGCTATAACAAATTAAATTTTATTAATAGTGTAAAAGGTTGTCTACAATATAGGAAATAAAACACAAAAAGTTCATTTAAATCTTTATCATCTTGGTCATTATTTGTGCTTTAACTCTGATTTAGTTCATTTTAACTCAAAGTAATTGAGTTAATTCGATTTTAGTGCATTTTAATTCAAAGTAAATTAATCATGACTCAAATAAATTTTTATAATTCAATCCATTTTAATCAAATATCCAATATAATCCATCTTTTAATCAAATTTATCTTCTTCTTTTTTTTTGGATATAATAAATTGTCCAACTTGTATAAATAATGTGACAGAATTTTTTTTCATATCTTATCAATATTTAATTCTAAGTATAGGGGCAAAAATGAAAAGAAAAAGAAAAAAATAATTAAATTTAGGGGCCCTTTTTAAAAAATAATTTTTTCTTACATGAACACAGCACCCCTTTGTCACAATTATTATTCTTTATGTCTTAATTGCTCCCACGTCCTTAATAAACTATATTATTACCGATCTGTCAAACATTTAACTATCGTATCGATTTATATAATATAGTTCGACTGAATACAAAATTTTAAAAAAAATAAAATTTTTGATATAAAATAAGCTATTAATATTTGTATCGATCGTTATTAGATCATATCATTAAGGATAAAATGACTATTATAAAATTAAATTGTTATTAAATATAAAAATTTATAATTTTTTTCTATAACTGATTAAAAAAAATATGTCATATAAACTAGGACACGAGAAATATATTTTTTCCTTCACCATATATTATTTTATAAGCCAAATTTCATCACTTCCCTTCTTTCTTGAATACCACCTCATATTTAAAGCCTTCAAAGTTATTGAAATTGAAGAATATATATACCAAAAAAAGTTATAACAAAGAAGATTTAATTTCAAACACAACCTATTTTTAGCTTATTATTTTTTGGCCATGGAAGGTGTGCTACAAAAAGATCCATACTTACATAAGCAAGAAGAGTCATTTCAAAGGCATTCGATAAAATTGAAACGATACAAAGAAGATCCTATAGCAGAAAACTCAGCTGAGGGCTCTTTATCTGGTGATGATGAAACAACTGAAGTTATCACGTCATTACCTAGAAAATTAAGGTAGTTTGTATATAAATTCTTGATTTTTTTTCTCCTCCTTCTTTTACAGGAGGGTACATCAACACCAGAAAATCGCTCATTTCTAATGAAATTCATCTCATTGATAGCAATTTAGACAGTTTTTGTTCTCCCTTATCACGAGCTATATTTAAATGAAACGTCGAAATTAAAATAGTGGTGAGTGGTGATATATTGAGGAAATAATATGTTATTGTTTTTAATTATTGTAGTAAAAAGGGAGCAAAGAAGAGAGTAATTTCAGTGCCAATTAAAGATTGTGATATATCAAGAAGTAATTATAAAGGAGAAATTTATCCTCCATTTGATTCATCTACATGGAGGAAGTATGGCCAAAAACCAATTAAAGGATCACCTTATCCCAGGTATATTATTATTAAAATTATTTTAATTTATTTTTTCCAATTTAAATTTTTTGAATTCATAATTATAAAAATATTCATTTAAACTATCCTTTTATATAGGGAAAATGCACAAGTACCCCCTCAACCTATGCTCGAAACCCCAGAGACACACTTATACTATACTAAGGTCCTATTACCCCCCTGAACTTATTTTATATGTAATTTTCTACCCCTTTTTAGCCTACGTGGCACTAGTTAGAAAAAAAAAGTCAACCATCGTTGGGCCCACAAAATAGTGTCACGTAGGCTAAAAAGGGGTAAAAATTATTAAGAAATTAAGTTCAGGGGTAATAGGGCCTTAGTATAGTATAAGTGTGTCTCTGAGATTTCGGGCATAGGTTGAGGGGGTACTTGGACATTATCCCTTTTATATATTTATTTTAAAACAACTGAACTAACTTATTGATTTTCTATTCGATAATATACGATAATACTTTTAACAAGATTTTCTTTTTAAAAAAAAAATTTTAAATTCGAGATCTCTTATTATTCACGATAAATGGATCGTAGCTATTTCACTATGGCCTAATAAATTCTTTGAACTTGCTTTTGTAAGCAAGAATATTATATTATCAAAGAATTAATGTTTCGTCTTTTTGAAGTAATGGTTCTAGCTTATTATTAAGTGGGGGCTCATGATTAATAATAATAAAATTAATATTTAGATTAATTCTACAACATTAATGTGGATGTCCACAAAAAATAGATCATTATTGACATAATTCTATTATTAACCATTATTATTAAACTATCATTGCAAGTCGTTTCTTTTTATAGCTAGTATGCCCACTTGTTACATTATGACACCAACCCTACGTGTTATCGTGAACGTAATCCTCCTCGTTAAAAAATTATATCGTATAAATTTAAAATAAAAAAGAAATTTATCTTACTTTCTTATCAAAGTTGACTTGTTACGTTATGACACAAACCCTACAACCCTACATGTGACCTAGGTAAGTATCGTGAACATAATTCTCCTCGTTAAAAAATTATATGGTATAAATTCAAAATAAAAAAGAAATTTATCTTACTTTCTTATCAAAGTTGAGAATGATTGGCGTACTATAGGGCAATAACAATGATACTTCTTTCAAATCGTTTTTTCTTTTATGATCTTATCTAGAAAAAATGTATATATATGTAAATGCAAAGAACGTACTCTAGCTAGGCCACCAAACGAAAGGGCCTCGATGAAAAAAAGAAGGAAAATTAATATATATATAGTAGAGATTGAATTTTTTAGACTCTTTCATATGTTTATTTGTTGTATCTGATTTTTTTAAAATGAAAATTCTGACTCGTACTCAAATAAAAAAAACAGCTTTCGAGTCCAATCTTTCACATGTGTAATATGTCTATATGTGATCAAGTTCCATTAATATTTGTTTTTTTGTCTAATTTGTGAAAAAAAACAAATCATAGTGCCTTCTTTAATTTTATTCCACTAATAAAAAGAAAGTTCCAAAAAAGTTTTGAGATTGCACCTTTTGGTGATTTTGCTTTATTTGAATATCTTGCAATTGTATTTTTATTAAGATTTTTACTAATAATAGTGATGTTTTTGATCAATTTGTATGTACTTTGATTATTTTATTAAATTCTTACTATTTTTTTTTATCAATATAAATATTACATACTCAATCATTTCACTAGCATAAGTATTAGATAATTCAGATCATCAATATATTTTAGATAAATGAGAAAAATTATCTTAATATTTTTTATATGGATAAAGATTTAAATTTTAGCCTCTTGTGATAGATATATGTTATTTTGGATTCATTATGAATTTATATACATAGATTATAGAAAAAACAAGTTCACCATTGATGAAATTTAACTTCGTTATTATAATATGTCAGTTATTCAATTTTTTTAAAAATCAATGCTAATCCTAAAGAGTTACAAAATTACTAGAATAAAGGTTTTATCTGTCGCATTTGAATAATTTATGTTATAAAATATGATCTTTTACTCTTTTATTTGCAAGTCAATTCACTAGAAAAATACATTATAGTAAACAAATTCTCATTGAAATAGTGAAAACTTTCTAATTTTTTCATAATGAATAGTTTTTTAATTTTTTTTTTAACTGATTCAATTGAAATATCAGCAAAAATAATCACGATACATTTTCTTAGTGAAAAAATAGTGATTGTTTTAATAACATCAATAATAATTTTTATTTGCAATTTTAGTTCATAAAAAATATAAATTCATATACAACATTTATGAATATAATTTTTATACCATTTGTGTAAAAATAAAATAAAATGATTTTTTTTAACATTATTGCATGTAATCACATGTAGGGGTTATTATCGATGTAGTAGTTCTAAAGGTTGTCCAGCAAAAAAACAAGTAGAGCGTTGCCACCATGATCCCAATGTACTCATTATCACCTACTCCTCCGACCACAACCACCCTCTTCCGGCGGCCGCCACCAAACACCGCCACCCGACCACCACTTTTGCCGCCACAAACACCGAACAATCGACCATCTTCACCGACCAACCCGAAAACGACTTCATCATGGCCGAGGTCGGTGCCGGAGAGTTATTAGGTTGTTTTTCTTATGTGGGGTCCACATTATTGGAATGTACTTCGCCGACGATGGTGGGGTCCACTTGGGTCGATGATGACGTGGCTTTCATGTTGCCGATCGGCGAGGAGGACCAATCATTGTTCGGTGATCTTGGAGAGTTACCAGAATGTTCGATGGTTTTTCGACGACATAATCGTATCGTCGATGGTATATGAGAAATGGATTCGATCTATAATAAAATATAAATCTATTATGGATATTATTTGAAGGGCCAGTCTAGTCTACATTTCGATCCACAAGGATCAAATACAATTCTTTTTTTCTTTTTCTTTGTCTTCTATGACAATTTTTTAAATCTATTATGTAAAGATAACTGTAAATTAGAAAATACAAGAAGAAGAATTTTTATTCTTTTTTTTTTTTTTATATTCAACTGTATTTGTGAATCGAATTCATTTAGGTAAAGTTTTCACCTCTTAATTAAATCAACAAATTAATCTTTATCACAACTATATATGCTTTACATAGTGGAGAGAAACGCGATGCCTGCGGACCAATTTACGATGTCTCCGTCGCTGACGTTTGTCAAACAGGCCACGTGGATTGGCCAGAGTCTTCTTACTTTTTTTTTTTATTTTAAAAAACTAATATTAGTATAAATTAGTGCTAATACGTCTTACTAAAAAATATCTTTCCTTTTAAAGTCCATCTGAATTTACCCTGAAAAATCCCATATTTAAGGTAAGAAACTTTTTAACAGAGACGATTCATATTTTTAAATATTGAACCCGAAATCTATGATTAGGAATTAAGAAATACTTTCTTTGTCCCTATATATTTATTCATATTTCTTTTTATATCTGACCCTATTTACTTGTCCATTTTGACAAATCAAGAAAAGACAATAATTTTTTTTCTAATATGCCTTTATTTAATTCAAGAAAATTTATAGTAACAAATATTAGAAAAAAAATTATTTTTGGGATTTCCTTTTATTAATTAAAAGAGCCATAATTGGATCAAACTCTAACTAGTAACAAATTTAAAATAAAAAACAAAAGTTTCCAGATTTTCTTCATTTTTCAAACAAAAGTTATTCAAAATTTGATTCTTCAACAACATCTATGCATTAATTCAAGGATTTTCTTGGTTGATAAACAATCAGGTATAAATTATTTCATCGAATTTCAAATCTGATTAAGGTAATTCCGATTAGATTTTTAGATTTCTTTCAATTTGTTTTTAATGTCACCGTTTATGTTTCGCATTGTTCATGTTACGATTTTTTCGTCATTATTCTCGATTTTTATGCAAGTTTTTTTATACTTTCGGTCAACTTTTTTGGAGATTTTTACTCCAAAAATGTAGTCTCTGCGATTAAAATAACTCAAGAGAGTAGATCTAAGTTTCTTCATGATTCTATCCGCATTAAAGTTCAAAATAGCAATATCATGGTAAACACATTATTGATAAATAATAAAAAAAAGTTGGGTACACAAGATTTCAAACTATTATTTATGTTTTTAATATTTGTATTCATTCAAAATCTCATGTTGCATAGTTCTTTCTATTAGTTTGTTTTGTTTTAATAGTTTTTTTCTTCAATAATTTGTATCATTTCTCAATTCGTATTCAAATCAAAATATATGCTATTAATATTTGTATGTAATCAAAATCTCACGTTGCATAGTTTATGAAACTTGTATTTGTTCCTATTTTATATTCATTCCAAAGGTATACCAACTAGTTAAGCATTTTATTTAAGAATGATTACAACAAATATTCATTTCTTGCTTTTCAGTTTTATTTTTCACTTTTCCATCATATTATTTTGTATTTTATATATCATTATATAAAATACAATATAAAAACTAGAATGAATACAAATACAAATAATATACCGTTGGAATGAATATGATTTTAAAAATAAAATAGAATTTTGAAGAGAAAATGCACAATGAAAAAAATACATGAACATAAATATATTTATTAAATAACTACACATTCATTTGACATACGTATTGGAATGAAGACGAACTAATAAAAAAATATAAATTTCATTATACAAAATACAACATGAAAATTAGAATAAATACAAATACAAAAGACATACATATTGGAACGGATACGATTTAAGAAGATATACAAAATTCTGTAAATAAAATAAATACACTGTGAGAAAAGTATGCCAAATAATTAACATATATTCCATAAGATTTGAGAAAGGATACAAAATTCTGGTAAGTAAAATAAATACACTGTGAGAAAAATATCCGATACGATTTAAGTAAGGATACAAAATTCTGGTAATAAAATAAATACACTGTTAGAAAAGTATGACAAATAACATATAAAACTATAGGTATTCAAATTTTTAATTTTAAAAAATCAAATTTAATAGATAAACTTCTAAGATATTATCATAAAGTTTCATAACAATAACTCATTTCGAAAGAAAAAGATAAATAATGACATTTAGGAAGAAGGAAGATAACACCTATTTTTTTGGTCTCATAATCTTTAGTGAGGAAAGTAAAAAATAAAACAAATACATAAATCGACCTATAACAAATTAACATATTGTCATTTTTAATAAATATTAAAAGTATTACTAAGAAATCTTATTAAATGTTAAAATATTATTATTTTAAAAGATTTCCCTAAATAATAAAATTAATAAAGATCTATAATGTTAAGACTATTTATGTGTATTGAGACTATTGAGTTGGGCTATTTCGAAGGCCTAACATATTGAAAAATTAGAGAAAGTGAAGAAGAAATGATAACAATTTTATGGGCCTTTCAATTTTGATAATGTCATTTAAGTAAGAGATAATTAAGCAAAATGATCCTTTGATCCTAAATTTTTATTCAAAATAATCTTATCATCAATTTATATAAAAAATAATCGTTCAACAATACTTGTCAATTGAAATGAAGCCCACTTTGTGCTTTCTTTTCGTCTTCTTCTTCGAGCTATTAATGATTTTTTCTTCATTAAAAGAGATTTGAATTGACTGAGATTGAAAAGAAAAATAAAATATACATATTTAATGATAACACATATTGATTTTTTTTTATTTATAATTATGATGTTTGAATGAGTTTTACATGACTTGATTAACTTCATTAATTTCTTTAATTCCATTTAGAGAAAATACATAGTTGCCTCATTAAAGTAAGACTTGTTTAAATTTTTAATCTTTATTTTTATTTGCTAATTTTAGCTTTAGGGTGTTTTCATTAAATATAGGTTTAATTATGTTTGACTATATATTTGATCCCTTCCACTTTTTATTTGTTATGTTACACTATTTGAAAGTTATTTTATTAATTTTTAAAGTTAAATTAGATTATGCTAATTCGTTAATTTAAACAAAAAAATATGGATATCCAAAAACAATCCAGAAAGTACAATTGTAATTTTTTTTTTCATATTAATATGATGAAAAAATGCATTGTAAATTGTTAGTTAAATTTTTTGTAATTTGACAACTAAAAGAAAATTATGACATTTAAAATGGACAAATATAGTAATTTTCTACCGCTACAATTTTTTTTATCTTCCCTAGAAAATTTGACTATATTTTATTTTTATTTTAATTATAATGTTTGAATGAGTTTTGCGTGACTTGATTAACTTCATTAATTTCAACAATTCAGTTTAGAGAAAATACATAGCTACCTCATTAAAGTAAGACTTGTTTAAATTTTTAATCTTTGTTTTTATTTGCAAATTTTAGCTTTAGGGTGTTTTCATAAATATATTTTTAATTATGTTTGACTATATATTTCCTTTCGTCCCTTTTATTTGTCGTATTACATTATTCGAAAGTTAATTTGATTAATTTTTAAAGTTAAGTTTGATTGTTTTAATTAGTTATTCTAAACAAAAATATTGATATTAAAAAATTATCTAGAAAGCACAATAAATTGTAACTTTTTTATATATATTAATATGATAAAAAAATGAATTGTAAACTGTTGGTCAAATTTTTTATAATTTGACAATTAAAAGAAAATTATGATAATTAAAATGAACAAATATAGTAATTTTCTACTCCTCTAATTGTTTTTTTTAATCTTCCCTAGACAAGTTGCTATTTTTGAAAAGTTTGTTATTTTTTTATTTTTTATAATTATGATGTTTGAATGAGTTTTGCGTCGCTTGATTAACTTCATTAATTTCTTTAATTCAATTTAGAGAAAATACATAGTTATCTTATTAAAGTAAGACTTGTTTAAATTTTTAATCTTTATTCTTATTTGCAAATTTAGCTTTAGGGTGTTTCAATTAAATATAGGTTTAATTATGTTTGAATATATATTTCCTTTCGTCCCCTTTTATGTGTCATTACACTATTTGAAAGTTAATTTGATTAATTTTAAAATTAAATTAGACTGTGTTAATTAGTTATTTTAAACAAAAATATAGATATTAAAAAATTATTCAGAAAGTACAATAAATTGTTATTTTTTATATATTAATACGATGAAAAAATGCATTGTAAATTTTTGGTCAATTTTTTTTATAATTTGAAATTAAAAGAAAATTATGACAATTAAAATGGACAAATACAATAATTTTTCTACCCCTCTAATTGTTTTTTTTAAAATTTTCCCTAGACAATTTGACCATTTTTGAAAAGTTTATTTGTTTTTATAATTATGATGCTTGAATGAGTTTTGCGTGACTTGATTAACTTCATTAATTTCTTTACTTCAATTTAGATGTTGATACCCAATTTTTGACCCGCGCCGGTATGAATTAATTATCGAGCTTCGTAAGTTTTCCGAATATCTTAAATTAATTAGTTTTATAAATTTTACGAATATAATAATATAATACATGAATTTTATGTTACTTCGTATACGTTTTAACATGATTTTCAATAGTATATTTTTTACATAATTATGTATATAAGTGGTATACTCTATGATTATTCAAAAACCAAAATAATATATATTTTTGTTTATTAAGCAATCCATTAAACTAGTTTACTTTTATATTTCAAATCACTATTTTATGACTTAAATAATTATGTTACTAAATAAATAAGCTCGTCAATAAATTTATACCGAGTTCGTTTTATTTTAAGTCAATAGGCTATTTGTTGAATTGAACCCATTTTCCCTTTCAATTTTAAAGGATCGAATTTGGGCCTTCTCCCAATTACCAGCCCAAATCCCCATCTCAACTCTTTCAGCCCACCTTATTCACATAATCCCTGGCCCAACTCTTCCAAACATTCCCAGCCGGCCCACTTCCCTTGTTATTCTGTTCCATCCAGGCCCACTTCCTTAATAATTGAATCCAGCCCAACCCAAACCCCTTTAATTTCCTACCCGACCCATTCCCTTTACCCTTGACCCGGCCCCATCCCTTTTCCTCTTTCTTCCTCCCCCAAATCCCCACACAGCCAGAAACCCAGAACAGCCACCGCCCCAGACGCGACAAAATTCCCAAGAAGCCACCCACGCGACCTCTCCCACGCGTGCCCCCCAGAAATCGTGTCTCCCCCACGCGGGTTCTCCGCTCTCTTCCTCTCTCCCTCCTCTCTCCCGCGTCAGTCCGCGCACCCTCCCATCGCGCGTGAACGAGGCGGAATAGCAGAGACCTGTGTCCTGCCGCTGTCACGCAGGTCTGCAACACGCCTCACCAGCCTGGAATCGTCCTTCTTCGTCCTTGATAGCACGAGATGGCGCCACGAAGCTAGCAAGGACGAAGAGGCAATCTCGACCCTCCACTTGCTTCCAGTCCGCTGCATTCTTGGCATCAAAAGGGCATATTCCCTCAGATTCGAAGAAAATTCAAATTTTCAAATCGAAATGGGACTCAAGCCGTCCCTCCAACCCGCTCCCCTAGAAAACCCTAATATCCTCCTATAAAAACCCCTCTCGTCTTCAAAAAAGGGGTTGGACGGTTTTTGGTTGGAAAATTGTCGTTTGGAAAACTTGGGGTCGAGAGAAATCTTGAAAAAATATTTTTGGTCCTCTTCTGTTTTGCTGTAGGAGAACAGTGAGTTGAAACTACGAAAAGGGGAATTAGCATTTCCGTTTGAAGGTCTCAAAGTTGAAGGTTTCGTTTCCTTCTTCATTTCTTCTTTGGAACTGTCAGCTGAAGGTGTCCGAAACGGGGCTTGCCTTTCAGTTTTGATCGAGATATTGTCATCTCAATCCGACGACACCAGCCCTTTAAGCGGCTATTCGAAACGCCAAGTTCACGGTGGAAGCTCGTTGAGGTTGCTGCTCGTCCCCTCCCAGTATCGCTGCATTCTAAAAGGTAATCTCTCTTCCGTTTCGAATGTATTTAGCTATTTGGCCTCTCCAGAATCTGATATATATGGTGTTTTCTCGTTTGGTTCTGCTGTTCATCGACCATTATTCCTCTATTTTTTTTTTTATCTTTGTTTCTCCTCCTGTTAAGTATTTAGCTGTCGTTTGTGGAGTCGTGTTTTACTTCGACCTCGGATGAGAAACGATATGCTGTTGTTGTCACTTGTGGAGCGTTGGTCTCGCTGTGTGCTTAATCCGTAAATGTGGTGAAGTTTGACTTACTTTATGTTTTTTTTGGATTTCTTGGTTTAGCTGTTAAAATTTCCAGTAGTAGTTTTTTTTTCCTTCTCTTCCCTCTCTTTCTCTGTTTGTGTTTGAATAACTATATCAGATTTATCTGATGAAGGAGATATGTCTGCTCTTATTCGTTTTTCCTCTGTATCGTAGCAACTCTCTCGCTTATTTTCTCCTATATGATAAGCGAGTCGGTTTGCTTGCTCGGAATCTCGTTTAGAGTCCTGTTTGGTCCCGTTTTTTGTTGCGCTTGCTATCATTCTCTATGTTGGAGCTTTGGCAGTCTGTGCTGTTTCTCGCAACTACTCATTATGGAATACCAACTAGGCTTGTTCAATGCCTTGTTTGGCTCCTGTGAGTTTGGCGTTTATTGCTTTCAAATTATAAGTGAGTTTGAACTATCTTTGGCTCGGGTCAGATTCTCATGTTTATTTGGTTTGGTTTAAACTTTTGGAGATCTCACTTAATGTAGGTAGCAAATTCTTTTTACGTTTAATTGAAGATGAAAGAGCATAGTTGTCAATTTGGTGATTTGAGCTACTGTTTGTTTGCTACTTCAACATGATGCAAATCCCTGAATGTTAATTTATTCACGTTATTGGACGTTTCATCATTTGCTGTTGGTAGTTGGTATGGCTTTTGCATGTTGGGAAATCTAATGAGTCTGAAAAGCTAGGGTGTTTGCTAATCTATTCGGCTTCCTTCAGAATCGTATGCTTATTTATTTGCTTCATTCGAAATACATCTGATTTATTTTGTCGTTGTGTATGCTAATGCATTTCTACTTGTTTGCATGGAAAATCCTCGCTCGAGTCCATTGTGGGGCTCCCCATTCCTCTTTGCATTTCGAGAGGGAGCCATAAAGGCTCTAAATGTCATTCATCGAGTCAATTCGTCAAAACCGGCGTATGAAGTCAAATTCCGAAGTTTGGGAGATTGAAGAAACTTGAAGAAAACGACTCGGAAGACCTCTCCATTTATTTTGCGTATTTCATTTGTAACGGGCATGAGCCCTTGTTGTTCTTATTTTACTTTTCTCGTATTGTATTTTATATGTTTAGATTAGGACAGGTGGAAAGTGGGTTAAAAAACCCCAAAAGAACAGGTGGGTCCAAAACTCGGTCAAGGCGAACATAACCCGAGTTTGGACCCAAATCTCTCTCTCTCTCTCCCTCTCTCTCTCCCACTTTACTATTTGTTTACGTATTTTTGCTTAAATGTCGTTCGCTTAGGATTAGAAACTCCAAACCCCGTCGAAGCGCCTTTCAAATTTTGTCAAACTTAAAACTAACTTCTAAACGATAATTTGTTTCAAATTCGCAAAGCTTGTTAGATAAAATCTTAGGAAAGTTTAACTTTGAAATAAACTCGCAAAAATACAAGATAAACAATAAATGTTTCAAACTTGAAAATTTGCCTAAGTAATTCTTTGATAAGTTCAACTTCGAAATTATAAGAGTTAATACAAAATAGTCAAATAGTTAATCGCCGGAAAACCGTAAGTTAGCGGAGCGTCTTAGGTGCTTTCTTTCGAAACCTTCCTAAGACGCTAATAGGAATCCCGAACCCTTAAAGTGATTTTCAAAACAATTTTTCTGTTTAACTGTTTGAAAATAAGTTTTCTTAATTTCCCTTAAAAAATTAAGTGGCGACTCCTAAAGTCGAAAATACCCAAAAAATAAATCAAACTCTTTTCGAAATCACTTTTTTTTCCCGATAAAACAGAAATGGCGACTCCGCTGGGGAGTTTGGAGGATTTTAACCCTAGGATTAACATGTTTGACTATTTGTGATTAATTGTTTAAGTATTTAAATTCTTTAGATTTTTAAACTGTTGCATGCATAACATACATACTTCCGTCAAACGACACTTATTACATTTCCACTAAAGGACGATTATGCGGGTTCGCAGTCGTTCGTTAACCAAAAATCTTCTCGGGACACCCTGACGAGTGTAGTTGATTACTTGATAGTCAACGATCGTTAATTGTCTCAGTCCAAGTAGTCCGCTTGGGTTACCCATTCCACTCTAAATACAACCCACTCTTAGTCAAACTAAGATAGAGCGGAACCCAATCCCGAAAAGTAGCGCATTAGCCTAAGACGACCCAACACCGAAGGAGTGTTCGGCCCATTAGAAAAGACCACCTTGAGTCCAAAACGGCCCACGGCCTAAACGGACGTCCATACTTATGTGTTTAAATTTGAAGGACGTATACATCCCTCAAATCGCTAGGCCAACCCTTGGCACAAAAGGGTCACATATCTGTTTAGAACGCGTAATATTTGTTTATGTGTTATAACTGCTTATGTGAATATGTTGTTTATCCGGAGATATTCTAGCTCACTTTTATTGAAATACTTTTAGGACCCATAAGCACAAATATCAAGTCACTATCCAAAGTGCGTCCAAATATTCTTCGAGTCTTTAGTTTCCTAAAAAAATAAAAAAATATTGAACTTCACTTTTTCTTTCAGATCAAAAGAATTTTGAGAAATTTTATCTTTTTTCGACTCTTACAAGGAAATTAGAGTTACATCTCAATCAAAATCAAAGTACGGTAATGAAAGATACCGTCAACTTTGTCTCGACTCAAGTCGACATTTTATTCGCTAATCCCAAAGTCAAGTAGACAAATTTCTGTCTATTTAACCATTTCTTTTTATTGGTTTCCCTATATTTGCGAGCCAGTTTATCTTCGGATGAAGCAACTTTTATGTGTTTACACCTATATGTGATATCTTGACCTATATGTGATATCTTGCATTATTTACCACCTCCAGGCACTAACATATTGGTCTTTTGAGTTTTTTTCATTTGTCAGGTATTTAAAACTGATCTGTGTTGGTTGATCATCCGTATTTCACAAGGTCTAAGGCCCACTGAAGATTCCCTCCCCGATCAAAATTTGCAAGAAGAAAAGACAACAATGGGAGTCGTTGGACATGACACAGAGAATTGTTCATTTCTGAAGCACAAGATACAAAACATGATCAACAACAACTTAATTAATATTGATGAAACCACCTGAATGGATGACATATTGTATACCCAAGAGTGAGTGCAAGACATCTCTGAATTGAGTCGTTTGAAGATATTCATCATCAAAGGTCGAGAAGAAGAATGCCCAACATTGGCCAAATTTTGCATATGAAGTTCTATTACCTTTCTTTTGAAAATGTATTGCACATTTCTTAACGAACTACGTCTGACCTGAATTCTCGAAAATGAGATACGTAGGCGGCCTATGTCGGCTTCGGTCACCCTTTTTACCCCCTTTATTATTTCTTTGTACCTGAACTACGTTCGACCTGAATTCTCAAGAATGAGATACGTAGGCGGCCTTTGTCGGCCTCGGTCAGTTTCTTTGTAAATTTTATTCTTGTCAACCTTAAGCACGAACTACGTTCGACCTGATTTCTCAAGAATGAGATACGTAGGCGGCCTATGTCGGCCTCGGTCGTTTCTTTATCAAAACTTCCTATTTTGGTTAACCCTTGAGTCGGAACTACGTTTGACTTGATTCCTGCTCCAACGGGATACGTAGGCGCTACAACGGCTCGGTCATATTCCCAGTAAGATTTCCATTTATCTTCATAATGGAAACTGGGACAGAATTTGTGAGAGGATCTCAAAAATTCATCTGAAGTTGGATTTCTTTAACGAGTCAAAACAGAACACCAAAATTCTACGGTTGTAACTACGTTCGACCTGAATTCTCAAGAATGAGATACGTAGGCGGCCTATGTCGGCCTCGATCGTTTCATTATCAAAACTTCCTATTTTGGTTAATCCCTGATATTGGAACTACGTTCGACCTGAATTCTCAACAATGAGATACGTAGGCGGCCTATGTCGGCCTCGGTCGTTTCATTATCAAAACTTCATATTTTGGTTAATCCCGCTGGTTGGAACTACGTTCGACCTGAATTCTCAAGAATGAGATACGTAGGCGGCCTATGTCGGCCTCGGTCGTTTCTTTTTCAAAACTTCCTATTTTTGTTAACCCTTGATAGGGGAACTACGTTTGACCTGATTCCTGCTCCAATGGGATATGTAGGCGCCACAACGGCTCGGTCATATTCCTAGTAAGATTTCCATTTCCCTTCATAATGGAAACTGGGAAAGAATTTTTGAGAGGATCTCAAAAATTCATTTGAAGTTGGACTTCTTTAACATGTCAAAACAGAAGACCAAAATTCGACGGATTTAGCCTTGGATGGATCTCAAAAATTACGAAAATCTAGTTTGCAACAGTGACAGAATTTTTGAGATGATCTCAAAATTTCCACAATTGTCATTTGTTACTTATTGAGGTAAATTGGGACGAATTTTAGGGATGGGCCTCAAAATTCCAGAATGAGCAACCTCAGAGTTAACAGAGCAAGTTATGAGAGCTCTTATATATTGTAGACCGGGACAAATTTTGAGGAGGGTCCTCAAAAATTCCATCAAATATGTCATATAAATGACAGGCGAGTGTGTAAGCCAACTGCAGGAAGGAGCATGGAGACGAGACCAACACATATCAGTCCTTCAAACTAAGAATTTTTCTTTGGATGCAGGAACATTGAAGTCACAAAATGACTATATAAAGCTGTCATGAATGACAAAGGGCGTCATTTGCACCAATCGTGGACTCATCAACAAAACCTAGAAAATCTTCCATCTCATTTTATCTCTATTTCTGTATATTGCCTCAAGTGATTTCTAAACAAGCTTATTTTTATCTTGCAGGAATATTATCGAGCCGTCCACCTCGTTACAGTTGGAACATTATCGAGCCATCCACCTCGTTACAGTTGGAACATTATCGAGACATCCACCTCGTTACAGTTGGAACATTATCGAGCTATCCACCTCGTTACAGTTGGAACATTATCGAGCCATCCACCTCGTTACAGTTGGAACATTATCGAGCCATCCACCTCATTACAGTTGGAACATTATCGAGACATCCACCTCGTTACAGTGGAACATTATCGAGCCATCCACCTCGTTACAGTGGAACATTATCGAGCCATCCACCTCGTTACAGTTGGAACATTATCGAGCCATCCGCCTCGTTACAGTTGGAACATTATCGAGCCATCCGCCTCGTTACAGTTGGAACATTATCGAGCCATCCACCTCGTTACAGTTGGAACATTATCGAGCCATCCACCTCGTTACAGTTGGAACATTATCGAGACATCCACCTCGTTACAGTGGAACATTATCGAGTCATCCACCTCGTTACAGTTGGAACATTATCGAGCCATTCCGGCCTCGTTAAAAATCATGCATTGCGAAAAATCATGCATCGCGGAACATCATGCATTGCGAAAAATCATGCATCATGAAAATCATGCATTGCAGAAAATCATGCATTGCGAAAAATCATGCATCGCGGAATATCATGCATTGCGGAAAAACATGCATCGCGAAAATCATGCATTGTGGAAAATCATGCATCGCGGAAATCATGCATTGCGGAAAAACATGCATCGCAAAAATCATGCATTGCGGAAATCATGCATCGCGAAAATCATGCATTGTGGAAAAAAAGGCATCGCGAAAATCATGCATCGCGAAAATCATGCATTGCGGAAATCATGCATTGCGGAAAATCATGCATCGCGGAAAATCATGCATTGAAAGTCATGCATCACGAAAATCATGCATCGCGAATTTCAAATTTATATATCGCGAGAAGACTTTATACCTCGCTTGAATTTATGCTAGACGAGAAGATTTCATGCCTCGTCAAATTTATATATCGCGAGAAGACTTTATACCTCGTTTGAATTTATACGACGAGAAGATTTCACGCCTCGTCAAAATTTATGCATCGCGAGAGGACTTCATACCTCGCTGGAATTTATGCATCACGAGGAGAATCCATGCCTCGTTGAAAATCATGCATCGTGGAAATCATGCATCGCGAGTCATTAATTATGCACGACGAGAAGATTTCATGCCTCGTCAAAATTTATGCATCGCGAGAAGACTTCATACCTCGCTGAAATTTATACATCGTGAGAAGACTTCATACCTCGCTGAAATTTATGCATCACGAGAAGAATTCATGCCTCGTTGAAAATCATGCATCGCGGAAATCATGCATCCCGAGTCATTAATTATGCACGACGAGAAGATTTCATGCCTCGTCAAAATTTATGCACGACGAGAAGAATTCATGCCTCGTCAAAATTTGCACATCGCGAGAAGATTTTATTCATCGCTGAAAGTTATGCATCGCGAGAAGATTCATATCTCGCGGGAATTTACGTATCGTGGGAAGATATTCATGCCCCGCAAGAGGACGTACATGGATAAAGAAAGAGCAATACTTATCCGTTAGCCTCGACTGTATTCTGTTATTTCTTATAAAAGTAAACATCAAGAAGAGCATCGAAGATGACGACAAAAGACACATCAATATCACATCAACATTTATTTATTTACTTATTTCAACATCAAGTATAGAGTACATTGAAGATTATATTGCTAAACACAAGGCATAAGCTTTATTTGCTGGACGTCAGACCGATCGAGTCGACGTCGATTTGAGGAGAACAATGAAGTGTCGACACGGTAAAAAGACACTGTCTCCCATCCTAAATGCATTTTTTTAAGCTGACGAGTTTTATCTCAGTCTTTGTCGAGAGCATCCAAAAGGATGAATTCTCCAAAAATCACAGGTGCGGACGACATCAAAAAGGATGCAGCACAACGTGGAACTTTTTCTTAGCAGCGAACTGGGACACAGTCCGAAGAGGAATGTCAAACTCTTAGGACGCGAGCAGAGGAGCGACTTCCACAACGATCGGACCACCCCCCCTCGAAGCACGCGGGTTTTTCTTTAGTCCTGTCGGTTTCAGTCTCGCATCCGAAAGTTTTGATCTATCGGAAGCAAGTTTCAAATCTGAGTGATGATACACCAAGAGTTTTGAAAGTTATGGATAAGAGGTTACAAGCCTCCTTTTCATACTCGTTAATTTGTCACTTGTCCAAAACCAAAGGTTATCTAGCATAATAGATTTCCTTTTCCACCGATCGAGTCGAACTACACACAGCCTGATTCCGAAGATTTAAGGATATGTAGGCGGATTCAATGTCGAAAACTCGGCTGTATTCCAACATTCGCTCTCGAATTCTATTCTCGAGCATTTCGATACCTTCATAATTCGGTATCGAGATGGCTTTTGATTCTTCCAAAATCATGCGATAAATCAAGCTTATCGAACTACAAGTGGCCTGAATTCTCATATAGCCTGAGATATGTAAGAGACCCGTTTTCAAGGGTTCGGCCATAATTCCTAAACTCTTTGTCAAATCCTTTTTTTTTTTTAAAAAAAAAAAGCGAATGGAGTTGGTCAAAATTGGTTCGGTCAATTTCATTTTCCTCGAGTTGCTTGCATCAACCCAAGTAAAATGAGGGACAGTTGTTGACACCCAATTTTTGACCCGCGCCGGTATGAATTAATTATCGAGCTTCCGTAAGGTTTCTTCCTGTGTGCTTCAAGTCTCTTGTAGTCTATCATCAATAAAGCTATAAATGTTTTGTCTCAGGTTGAGTAAGGTAGCTCCGTAAATAAAAATGGTGTATGTTTCATGGGAGCTGTTCGTTTGAAGTTCTAAAAAAAATAAAAATAGAATAATAGTCTGTCGGTTTTTGTGGGATTTTAATGTCGTGTATCCATTGTTAGTATTGCATCAAACCCATTTAAATATTGTTGCTTGGCCTTCACTTTTAATAAGGGTGATTAATCTGTGCCTCTAGAAGTGCATTTCCTTTATTTTCCATTATATTATCTTGTTGGGAATTTTCTGTATTTAATATGATTAGGTAGTAATATGATTATGTAGTAGCTGTCATGCCTAATTTTGTTTTGTGCATGGCTTTTCTAATCACAAGTGAAGTATATTGGAAAATCATATGTGTTATTAGCTTAGTTCTTCGAAAAATTAAAATGGGTTAGTAGAAACATTTTAATCCAAGTTATTTATTAACAATTTACTCGTTAGTCCTTGGTTTTGCTTATCGCTTAACGGTTTGTAAAATTAATCTAGTTCATAGCTTGCTTTGTTCATTATGTCTTCTCATGTTTTTTTTTTTTTTTTTTTGGAGTTTGATTGCATGTAAAATCTGCTTGAGTTCTCTATGAACTCTCCCTCCTTGCATTTCGAGAGAGTCGCAAAGACTCACATTTTCCTGTCATCGAGTGAAGCCAAGGACAATGCAAAAAAAATGATCGAAGATTGAAGCAATCAAAGAAGGCGAAATTGGATTTTTATTTACTTTCTTGTATTTTGTTTGTAATGGGCATAAGCCCTTGTTGTTTTACTTTCCTTGTATTTTATTTTGTATGTTTAAGCTTAGGACAGGTGAATGGGTCAAAACCGAAAAAACAGGTGGGTCCAAAATTCGGTCAAGGCGAACAGAACCCGAATTTGGACCCAAAAATCTCTCTCTCTCTCTCTCTCCCTCCCTCTTTACTTGTTTATATGTTTTCTGTGGGTTATCGTTAGTTTTAGGGTTAGAAAACTCCGAACCCCCTTCGAAACGTCTATCTATTTTATCAAAACTTAAAACTAAAACGGAATTTCAAAACGACAAATTGTTTCAAATCCGTGAAAATTTGTTTAGATAAAACTTTATAAGTTCAACTTTAAAAATTGCAAAAGTTAAAACAAAAATAGTCAAATAAGTTAATCGCCGGAAAACCGTAAGTTAACGGAGCGTCTTAGGTGCTTTTTCGAAACCTTCCTAAGACGCTAATAGGAATCCCGAACCCTTAAACATTTTTCAATCGATTTTTCTGTTAAGTCTTTTGAAAACAAAAATTTTCTTAATTTTCTCAAAATTAAGTGGCGACTCCTAAAAGTCGAAAATACCTTAAAAATAAAACAAACTCTTTTCGAAATATATTTTTCGATAAAACATTAGAGAAAATACATAATTACCCTCATTAAAGTATATCCTATTTAAATTTTTAATTGCAAGCTTTAGGGCGTTTTCATTAAATATATGTTTAATTATGGTTGACTATATGTTTAACAATACTGTGTATATGATTTTGAATAAACAACATATATGAAATGTGCATTTAATATAGCAATGTATATACAACATTTATATACGAGTGTACATTATTGATATAATATTGATATATTATATATATACAATACATTATATATACATGAAACAAGTACTAATTAAATGACGATTCCAAATTAAGTTCCTGTTTCTTGATTTACTAATCAAAAACAAATTTCGTACGTTTTTCTTTTAATTTTATTTGTCTAATGGTAAATTGACACATTTTTTAAGGAATAATAACTTTAATAACAATTTTATTATATAACTTTTAAATATAATAAATTTAATATTTTGAAAAGTGATTATAGTTAATAATAAGAGTAAATGAAGAATTAAGTGATAGTAAACTAGACAAGTAAGCATCTGATCACTATACTTACCATACTTATGTATCATTTTGTGTTGTATTATATCAAATTATATTTTTGACGAATACAAAATTTGAATAGATTTTACTATGGTGATGAACTCCGATCTTTATTTGTAATTGAATAAACATTTCAGCAATATTACTTTGATTAAAAACAGACACAAATTAAATAATTATAATACTATTCTTTGATTATTATTGAAAACTTTGCTAACATTTATATTAAGATAATTGTTTCATAAATATTTTTAAATTCTGAATCTACTCATATTATAAGTCTATAGTCATTAACTACTATCACTAAACTTCTAATCAACATAATCAATCACGTTTATAACAATGGTTAACTTTTTTCTAATAACTTTTTCTTATTGTCAATAAAGATGATCCTAAAGATATTTAAAATAATTAATTAATTGACTAATCAGTCTGCCATTGCACAAATCATATTTATTTATATATATATACTTGTTTTATAAAAATCATTACTCACATCTATTAGTGAGTATTTCGATATAATATTATTCTTTAATCATTATGAATTTTTTTTTCTAATATTTACGTTAAGATAATTATATTCTCGATATCTTAAATCCTGAATCCACAAATAGATATGGTCATTAATCGCTATAGTCAAACTACCTGTCTTCACCACTTTCACGGTACATAGTGATTATTTTGATATAATATTATTTTTAATCTCTATTTAAAATTTTACTGACATTTATATTAAAATAATAATACCCCAACGACTTTAAATCTTGAATTCACGTGTATATCACCACTTTCATAGCACGATTAACATAATCAACCACGTTTATCATGATTAAATTTTCTTAATTTTTTTTTTTATAAAGATGACCCTATAGAAATTTAAAACAATAAATTAACCAATCAGTCTGTCATCGTCCTTTTGTGAACAGGAAAACAAATAAGTAATTTGGCTTCATTTGACAATTGCATTTCCCTATAATATAAGATAATATTATTTTAAGTGGAAAAAAAACAAAAGAGTAGATTAATGATTGAATATTGTCAACCTACTCTGAAATTTATGATCTTCAATTATTAAGTGTCAATTTTTTTTTTTTTTTAAATTTATGATCTTAAATTATTAAGTGTCAATATTTTTTGAAAAAGTTTGAGTAGGTATTAATCATTAAAATGTTGAACAAAGTCTAATTAAATATCTTTTAAGTTAAATTTTATGTAAATAATATTTACTTTGGTTGTAGAAATATTGTATTAGCTCAAAGATATATTAAATTTAAGATAAATTTAAAATAAAAAGAGTGAAAAGGGGCTTAATTAGTTGATCCTTGTTTAATGAGTGATTTCTCTGACTTGTATTAATGGTACGAGGACACTTATCCTAGTTTCTATTAGTTTTTTCAAAATAGATGTATACATATAATTTTTTCTAAGATGACAGGTGCACGTGCACCCTACTTATAGGTATTTCTATTAGTTTTTTCAAAATAGATGTATACATATAATTTTTTTTAAGATGACAGATGCACGTGCATCCCACTTATAGGTATGGATCCATCTCTATCTGCCAACTATCATCAAAACATCGTCATCACATATTTTTTATTAGCTACTGTTAATACTCTCAATTATTACCATCAACTGACTTTACCATCACAATCATCACTATCCATCAATTACAACTATTACTTCATTTAATTTAACATTAATCACGTCCACCAAATCGCCATTTACTAGCCACTAATAACAGCCACCACCGCTACAAACAACAATCATATTTTTATTAAATAATGGATTTAATAAGCCATCCTAATTATTTAATTATCAATCTAAAAATAATATATTAATCGTTTAAATATACATTTAGATTCAAACACATTTTAATCATAACTAAATAAGTAATACTTTTATATAAGTTAAGCCTTTTGATATTTTTCGATGCCCCTAAAGTATCCCATTTGAGAGGATAGATACATGCATTTGAACATAAATTTTTATTAATATTGGATTTGTTAAAAATAAAATATATTTTATTAACTTTTAAATTTGTTAACGTGGATTTTTCTACAGGCTAAATTATTAAAAAATTCTTTGTTGAAACTATTATTACTGGCGAGTTCCAAACTTTGATAGTGACCTGTATATATATATATATATATATATATATATATATATATTATTTTTTATTTGTTATTATTTTTACAGTAGATTTTTATTTTTATTTGTCAGTTGTGACATAACAAAAAAACAATTATTTTTCCTATATTTTATCTTTAGTTATTAAATATTTATTACCCAAATCATTTTTCAAGACTTAATACTAAATATATGGATAATTTGGTGAACTATCGATATCAATAATTGTTTTCTTAATCTTATGCCAATAAGTTAAATAGCGACAAGTAAATTTGCGGGGAGTATATCTTTTGGTTTATTTCAAATTTTGTGTTTATCGAAAACAACCAGTTTAACATAGTTTCTTTTAAAGAAATGAAGGGTGCGTTCGATACGAAAAAAATGTTTTCTTGAAAAATACGTGGTTTTTAACTTGTTTTCACATGTTTGATTGATGAGTAGAAAATATTTTCAGAAAAATACTTCTTAATGTTTGGTTCGTGAAAGAGAAATACTTTTAAAAAAATATCTTTTATTTTTGGCTTGAAAATAAAAATATTTTTAGCAAAATAATTTCTGATCGCCCGGGGGAGGGGGGGGGGTTTGGGGGTGTGGCATAACAAATGATCTTTTTTTTTTTTTTAAATTGAAATATTTCTCCAAAATAATATTTTTTTTTTGGAAATGGCCTGAGTGGGGTGGCATGGGGTGGGGATAAAATTATGCAGTTGACATTTTAAACATAAAGAAAATAAAAATAATTAATTTCTTTTTGAATGGGGAGATCGAGTATGGGTATGAGTAGGATAAGAAAAAAAGATTAAACGATGAAATAGGGTTTTAAAAAAATATTTCTTAATTTTAAAAGGGAAGTCATTTTACTCCATCGCACTTTAAAATTATTAAGTGAACTATCATGTTTTTCTCATGATACTTAATTAGTACTTAGTACCTCATTTAAAATTCAACGATTGAATTCACAATAAATAAAATCCTGCTCGGAAAAAGATTCTCCCTATAAAAAATTTCATATCTAATACTCAAACTCGATAGAAGACTGTGATTTGTAAAATAAAATATAGTAAACTTACATGGTCAACAATAATTTTAATGATTATTATAACAAGCCAAAAATATGCCACCCCTATTAAATAATATATAATTTCACTAATTATCTCTTCCACGTGAAGAACGATCGTATTAATCAATTAAGTGATTATTGTAATCTCTAGCAATATCTAATAAACTTTTTCCTATATATAGACACATCCTACAAACATAAAATTACACATCAAAAAAATCAAAATATCATAAGAAAAATATTAGAAATGGCTAATACCAAAGACTCATACCACATAATTACAATGGATACCAAAGAATCTTCAATTCAAAGTCTTCCTATGAAAGAAATTCCTGGTGATTATGGTGTCCCATTCTTCGGGGCGATAAAAGATCGTTACGACTTTCATTACAATCAAGGTGCTGATGAATTTTTCAGGTCACGCATGAAAAAATACGATTCCACTGTCTTTAGAACCAATGTCCCTCCTGGTCCTTTCAATGCTCGTAACTCTAAAGTTGTTGTCCTCGTAGACGCGGTTAGTTATCCCATCCTTTTCGATAACTCCCAAGTCGATAAGGAAAACTACTTTGAAGGTACTTTCATGTCCTCTCCATCTTTCAATGGTGGCTATAAGGTTTGTGGTTTTCTTGGTACTAATGACCCTAAACACACCACTCTAAAAGGTCTTTTCTTGTCCACACTAACTAGATTGCATGACAAGTTCATCCCTATCTTTACTACATCAATCACTTCAATGTTTACAAGTCTTGAAAAAGAACTATCTGAGAAAGGAACATCTTACTTCAATCCCATAAGTGATAACTTGTCATTCGAATTCCTCTTTCGATTGTTTTGTGAAGGGAAGAATCCAATTGATACAAGTGTTGGCCCTAATGGACCAAAAATTGTAGACAAATGGGTTTTTCTTCAACTAGCTCCATTGATTTCACTAGGGCTTAAGTTTGTACCAAACTTCCTTGAAGATTTAGTCTTGCACACTTTCCCTCTACCTTACATCCTTGTAAAACGCGATCATTTGAAACTATACAACGCGTTCTACAACTCCATGAAGGATATTTTAGATGAAGCTGAGAAACTAGGAGTTAAAAGAGATGAAGCTTGTCATAACTTTGTTTTCCTAGCTGGATTCAATTCGTATGGCGGTTTGAAAGTGTTCTTCCCTTCTTTGATCAAATGGATTGGTACATCAGGACCTAGTTTACATGCTAGGCTTGTTAAAGAGATCAGGATCGCGATTAAAGAGGCAGGAGGGGTAACTCTTTCAGCTATAGATAAAATGCCTCTTGTTAAGTCTGTGGTTTATGAAACCCTAAGGATGGATCCTCCGGTTCCATTCCAAACCGTTAAGGCTAGGAAGAACATAATCATTACTAATCACGAATCATCGTTCTTGATCAAGAAAGATGAGTTGATATTTGGATATCAACCCTTAGCTACAAAGGACTCGAAAGTATTTAAGAACGCGGAGGAGTTTAATCCAGATAGATTTGTGGGGGGTGGAGAGAAGTTGCTTAAGTATGTGTATTGGTCAAATGGTAAAGAGATTGATAATCCAAGTGTGAATGATAAACAATGTCCTGGTAAAGATTTGATAGTGTTGATGGGAAGGTTATTGGTTGTGGAGTTTTTCATGCGTTATGATACTTTTGAAGTTGAATTTGGTAAACTTTTGCTTGGTTCAAAGGTGACTTTTAAGTCATTAACTAAAGCAACATCATGAATGTAATTAGGGTTTGAGAATTATATGTAATGTTTGTAATAAGGATGAACTATCTAATCCCATAAGATTTATAAAAAAAAAAATCTAGCTAGGGGTAGTTCAAGATCCAAGTTTTCATAATGAAAGAGTGTAATTTTCTATGTTTTAAGTTTGTATTATAATCTACGCGATGCGTGGACGATAAAATATTATCTTAGTAATATTTGTTTGAGCATATATTTAATGGTTATTGTTAAATAGTACAATCTTTCTTTCATATAATGAGGTTGCTATTTCATCGAGTTCGGAGTCTAAAGGGTATAAAATGTTAACAAAAATTTCAAAACGGTATATGAATTTTTTATTTAACAAAAAGGGCAAAATCGCTAGAAGAGCAGCGATGTTATTCGCCGGAAAAAGCAAAATCGCTGCAATATAAGCGGTTTCGAAAATAATTCTTTAATGATTTTTTAATAAATCGCTGCCTAAGCAGCGATTTCTTTAACTTTTTTTTTTTAAAAATTTTTTTGTTTGAAATTAAAAAAAGAAGAAGATAAATTAAGAGACTTGCAGCGATTTGTCTCCAATTTATTTTTTATATTTTTTAAAAATCAACTTTTTAAATTTTTTTTGATTACCCTTTAGGCTCCGGACTCCTATTTCATCAATGACTAAACTAATAAGTCATTCTCGAGTGTTTTTGGTAGTCATGTTAAATCTGTATTATTATTTTTTTCGTTTCAATTTATGTGAAGATATTTGACTATGATACATATTTAGAGGGTTTTTAAATGGTAAAATAAAAAGTTTAAAATTAAGTAATTACTTCTTGATGAATAATTATTGCTTAAATTGAAATCACAATTGACAAATGGTCATTTAAATAATGTAAATAGTAAGAGTATTTTTTTTAAAATTAATATAAAGAACATGCGTACTATAAAAAAAAAATTAAAAAACAAGGGACATGCGTAATGCAAGGCACATCTACTTTAAATTAATCATATGAACAATATATTTAAACATAATAAAATTATCTTACGAAGCTAAAAACAAAAAAAAAGTATATATAAAATTATATAATATATACTAACAGTTAGTAAAACAATCATAAGTACTCTTATTAAATATATTAAATTATTTCTAATATTTAATCCATCTGTCCCTAATTATTTATCCATGTTTAAATTGAGACATCTATTAAAAAACAATAATTGATATTATTAGTTTATTATTTTACGCCGATTCGATGAATTAAAAATTTAAGATTTTCAGAAATTATAACAAGTAAATTTTTTTTTTTTAAAATTTATCAAAATAGACATGTAAACTTCTGATGATAGTATTTTAAACTTGAGATAAAATAAATTTAGAATTTCGCTCATCTATATAACTTTCAGCCAGCTAGCAGTTAGTCTTCTTCTACAAGGAATGAAAGTGTGGATGAATCAACATCAAATATAGGATTATTGTTGTACACGATCTCCATTTTAATAGTTCTAGTTATCCACTCCACTATGTGGTAAATTGTTCGTCCCAACCCCTTCGCAGGGGTACCTTCCCTTTTAATTAAGAAGGACTCAGAATTGACTCCCCTCAATTCGAGATCCTTGTTCGTCCCAACCCCTTCGCAGGGGTACCTTCCCTTTTAATTAAGATGGACTCAGAATTGACTCCCCTCAATTCGAGATTCGAAAGAAGAGTATGGACTTTATCAGAAATGCTCTCTCGTGACGATACATGGATTCTTGAGGGCCCGACCTCCCGTCCCAGCCAATCCCCATTGGATCAAGGACCGCCTTGATTTTGTCATCTTCATAAATAAAAGATCTCTCTTGCTATGCTTTTACAACAAATAAAATTAAAATTTAAAAGACACGATCAACAAGCGGAAGAAATCAAGTAATAAAAGGAGATGGTAATGGTAACAAATTTGAAGGGTAAATTCAAATATTACGCGAAATCATTGGACCTTTCTTTTAACCAGAGAAAATAAACATTTTAATATTGGAACAAAGGAAGTCTATATATATATATATATATATATATATATATATATATATATATATATACACTAACCCATTCATTTAATATGATCACAAATATTATAAGATATGTAATATTTTCTCATAACTAATTTTCTTTATTAATCGCGCATCGCGCAAATTCTAATACAATCTTAACTAAGGAAATTACACTCTTTTATTGAAAAGCTAGACATTGAACTACCCCTAGATTATAATCTTATGAGGTAGTTCTTTATTTTGAAAAACAAAAAAATACTAAATCCTTTATATTATTCATTTCACTTCATGATGTATAGGTAAAATTGGACATATATTGTATATGTTAATTAGTTATTATATGAAAAAAGACAGAGAAAATTCAACATTTATCATATATATATATGTTTCATAATAATATACTTATTATAGATTTTTTTCTTCATCTTAATGTAAGAATGTTTTTCAATTTAGGGGCATATAAATGTGTCATTCTCAAAGATATGATAATCGACTAAAAACACAATTATGTGGACTTGTTAGGTAGCCAATTATTATCACTAATGAAAATAAAAAATTAAAAAATCTATCGATAGAAACAGTTCTAAGAAATAGACCTATATCACTAAATTTTTAATATAAAAGTTGAAATTAAAAAATTATCTATCATTATATTTATTTTCTCATACTATATCCTTAGTATCAATAATATCTAGTTTTAAAATAAGAATAATACACAAGTATCCTCTTAACCTATGTCTAAAATCTCAGAGACACACTTATACTGTACTAAGGTGCTATTACCCTCCTGAACTTATTTTATTAATAATTTTCTACCCTTTTCGGCCTATGTGACACTATTTTGTGGGTCCAACGCTGATTGATTTTTTTTTAAGATAGTGCCACGTAGATCGAAAAAAGGTAAAGATTACTTATATAATAAGTTCATGAAGATAATAGGACCTTAGTATAGTATAAGTGTGTCACTGGAATTTGGAGTATAGGTTGAGAGAATACTTGTGCATTTTTCCTTTAAAATACATCAAACAAGCCTTGTGTAACAAATTTGAGCGAAGAAATATATTAAATTTGTAAGCTTTTACTTAAAAAATCGTATGTTTATTCAACTCGATCATCATTTGAGATAATTTTATTATTTTATCCTTTGGAAACATTATATATATTCACGAGTTGGTATAATTATAAATAGTCAAATGAAATTTTTATCATTGGGATATGCAATTATCAATCATAGTCTCTTTTTTCTGTTTTTAATTTGAATAATCTTATCTGATACTATTGGGATCTGGAAATTGTATATGGAGCCAAATTCTTTGTGTGTTTTCTCGGGACCTAAAATATTTTTAAAGTATTAAAAATGATATAAAATTATTCTTCATCCATTTATTGGCGATAGAGCCAGAGTTTTTATTAAAAATAATTATATAAAAATAATAAAATTCCACATTTATTACTATATAGATCTTATTAGATGAAAAAATATGAGTGTTTTTTTTTATTTAAAAGGGGTTTATTTATTTATATATGATAAAATATGCATCCATACAATATGATTGAATTTATTTATTTAAATCAAATCTCAGTTAAAATACATGGCTACGTGGAATATCAATTACTATATGGTTGTCTAGTATTGTCATTAGGTAATTTACAAAATTATAATAATTTACTCATAAGACGACAATATTATTAGGAAATGTTAGGTAGTCAATAATATTTAAAATTTCAATGATCATTTTTAAAAATTATACACATGTTTTACATTTTGCAAGATGAAAAAAAAATATTAAAAGATTTAATTTTACCACGCCTACTTTTTCTACAGTTACTTATTAATTTTCTTTCAACAAATCAACATTCATTCAGATCGTGTATAGGATTTTATAAAATCAACAATATGCTATTTACTTCGAATAAACTTTAAGTGACATTTTTTAAAATTAATATTATATATATATCACTAACGGACGCTATATCAACTATCGTAATTAGATAATATTATAAAATTATCATTAAAGTTGTCACCATCAATATTAAGTTGGCTAAATTTTCGTTCTGAATTGATAAGAGTCTCTCAACTAAACATCAAAGTGTGTTTTAACTGAAAAAAAATTAGTATAACAATAAATAAATATAAATTTCAAAAATATATAATAATTTTATGTATATTTTTTAAAATAAAATATTAATTCATAAATAAATAAATAAGTAAATGAAACCACATTATATCTAATAGTACGATTTTAATATTATTTTTATGATAATAAATTGATACTTAATAGTTTTTTCATCTATAGAAATAAGGAAATTACCTGTAACTCAAATAACAAGTTATTTATTAAATTTTTTTTCATATTGTTACTGTATATCTCAAAATTATCATATTAATTATTTAGTTATTTAAAAGTATTTTTTTGTTTATGATGGAGTGATGTTTCTTTGATATAATATAAAATATAATAAAATAATAAAGTTTGTTGATTATTTTATTTTAGGATAATAAATTGTATATATTATAATTAATAAGTATAATTTTTAAGAGATTGTGGTCATTTGTTTATTTGAAAGTTTTTATATTATTATATTATTTATATATGTAAATTACGTTAGAAGTTTTATTTTTTTGTTTTATTTAAATTTGAACCCCGAAAAAGAAAAGCATTAACAAAAAAGTTAAGTAAAACAAGAGGCACTAATTTCTTTTGATTTTTATTCGCTGTTTGACATTTATTTAAAAATCCGACTAATTTAAATTTATGCTAAAAAAAGTACATATATATATATATATATATATATATATATATATATATATATATATATATATATATATATATATATATAAACTCTTAGGATCACAATTGTGATTTATGCACATATACTAATCCTGGATAATTTTAAATATATATATATATAACTAAAGTTCAGATACATATTATTGGAGTTAGCTATTAATTTTTATATGGACTTTGGTTATATAGAGTAGACATGAACTTTAGATCAAAATCCATTATTTAATCTATAGCCACTATGTGTTATATTTTCGAATGATTTATTATCGAATTTTGCACATATACTTAATACAAGATAACTTTAGATATATATAACTAAAGTTCAAATATATATATATATATATATATATATATACTTGAAGTTAATTTAGTTATTTTTATATGAACTTCAGTAATATGAGCATAAACTTTAGATAAAAAATCACTGAAGTCTAATTACAATGAACTTTTACTGTATAAGAAAAGAACGAATCAAATGAATATGATGATTCAATATTGAAATATGAATTATTAAGATTCAAGCCTTAAAAACAATACTTAGTGAATTACACAGGAATAATTAAGATTTAAATTTTTATTAAATGAAGTCAAATGAGGCTTAAGACTATGAAGATTTAAAGTGTGTAACTAATAATTCGTGTCAAGTTTAGAGGAGGGCAAGTGCATTAATAGATAAAATTTTGAGGTAATCATTTAAGCCATAACTTTACATGTTTAGTTACTTTGTAATCAACTTCAAACACAAATAATATATGATATTAGGCTAATTAGCCATCCCAAACTTCATATTATTTTTTTTTAAAAAAAAGTTTGGCTTGACGATCTCAAACTTCAGATATTTTTATTTGAACTTTACCTTGTCAATCCTAAATTTAAAAGACATTTTTATCTTCATTTCATCTATGAAACCTCAATTTTACAATAAAAATAACCAAATCATATATTAAAGTTTTTGTTAATCAATATCAAGTAAAGTTTTAGAAAGGTATAAGACTACTAAATTTTTTTGAAATTAGCTATAAATTTGGTTGCATATCTATCATTATTTCGCTCGTAGCTAATAAAAATCTAAATCGCTAATTCATTGCTAAATAAAATTAACGATGACTTTTTCTATTTAGCAAGAAATTTATTTGTCCTTAGTTCCAAATTTTTTTAAATAGTGAAGGAGAAAAGGTTTGTCTTAAAAATTTGCTTACAAGGTTCATATTAATTATTTGTGCACAAACTTTAAATAATGATTATTGTTTAAATGACAACGTCTAAATAGGCCAAATCATAAATCTTTACATTTAGAGATTTTTTTTTAGGAAAAATAACAAAAATTTCACCTTTAAGTTTTTTTATTACCATTATTTCTTATTAGTTTTACAAATTCCCAGTATCTTTCATTTTCGCGTATCAGAGTAACGTATCAGCGCATCAAATTAGTGTATCATGCATAAAATGTACTTCAGTTTAGTGTATCATGTAAAAATATAATGTATCTTACTTAATGATTAATGTATCTCACACATCAAATTAGTGTATCAGTGCTTATATTATTGTATCAACTTGAGGGATTTTTGTAATTATAAACTTATAAGTGACAAATAATAATTTTACCTTAAAAGTATATGACTTTTGTCCATTACCCTTCTTTTAGGTATTTCATCTCTATAAACTATAATCGAGAAAATAATATTATATAGATAATTGTACGTACTTATAAAAATGAAAAGAGGGAATAATATTATATGATGTAAGATATAGTTGTATCAAAATGATTTTGATGAAAATACACACAAAATTAAGTGAGAATTTATTCGCATAAAAAAGCAAAATAAGGTTATACATAACCCTTTAACATGTAATCATAATTTACTTTAATATGCATTATCATCTTATTAAGTCATTTAATTATAATAAACTTACATAATTTAATAGTATAAATATTTAAGATATACATTTTTTGTTTTTCATTCGATATCCGCTTTTCATATTAACAGAGGAAGATCCACATTAAAGGTTTCGGGTGCTTGAACACTCATTAATCTCGTATCCAACTACATAAAAGTAGTTGCTTGATCTAGTAGTCGTTTGCGGGGTGCTCAAAGTTGTACATTGCAACTGCAATGTCCAGGTTTGATTCCCTTATGATATTATTTTTTTAAAAATTTAAAGACGAAATCTTCTTGGAGCACCCACAATCTTAAATATCTGAACTGCATATTTAAGTTCGCTTATTTCAGATTCACACCATATAAGACTCCGTTCAAAGAAAAATAGCCAATACCAAATATATTTTCATATCTATGACTCCAATCCAAAATTTTTGGCGGGCTAGATAAGACATCTTTATTATTACTGAAAAGGGTCAAAATTACTTCTGAACTATGCGAAATAGATCACTTATACCCTCTATTACATTTTGGGATCAAAAATACCTCCGTTGTTATCTTAGGAGACCACAAATACCCTCAAGAGTTAACACCGCAATTTTTTAGTGACATGACATGCCACATGAGACTAATCCCTCCACCTAAGTGTTGCCAACTAAGATTCACTACAAAAGAACTTGATCTTTAGTGGCGACAAAGTATATTGCCACTAAAGGTTATGAGTGACTTCTAGTGACGACTAATAGTAAAATCTGTTATTTCAACGAAAGAAATATGATAATTAATTTTCGATTGAAACCTACTTTTCTAAAATAAATAACTTACAATATTAATGTTAAAAACACCCAATATTATGTCGAAAAATCATGAAAATTACTTCTCGATTCACATCTCCTACTATATAATGCATCATTGTACATTTTATACATTGACATATAAATAAAAATAAAACATACAATGTCTTCAAACTCCTACATAATCGATATCATCTTTGTTTTTTTAAAAAAATAATGAAGAAAAAAAAGAAAATGTACAAGTACCCCCTCAACCTATGTCCGAAATCTCAGAGACACACTTATATTATACTAAAGTCCTATTACCCCCTGAACTTATTTTATAAGCAATTTCTACCCCTTTTATGCCTACGTGGCACTATCTTGAAAAAAAAAGTCAACCAGCGTTGGACCCACAATATAGTGTCACGTAGGCTCAAAAGGGGTAGAAAATTATTAATAAAATAAGTTAGGGGATAATAAGATCTTAATATAGTATAAGTGTGTCTTTGAGATTTTGGGCATAGATTAAGGGGGTACTTGTGCATTATCCCTAGAAAAAAACACAGAATTAGAATTTAATGTTAAAAACTTTAGTGACGATTATTTGGGCTTTTGTGGCGACTATTGTCGCTACTAAATGTCTAGTTCTTTTGTAATGAATCCTAGTTGGCAATGCTTAGATGGAAGGATTAGCCCCACGAAACTTGCCAAGTCAATAAAAATATGGGGTGTTAACGTGGTCTTTTAGGATTACAGTAGGGATATTTTTGATTCCAAAATATAACGAAGGATATAAGTGGTCTATTTCACATAATCCAGAGATAATTTTGACCATTTTTCTGTTATTATTATGAAAATGAAAAAGAACAAAAGATGTATGGTCTAATTTTCCTTTTTGTGTCTTTTTTTTCTTCTTTTTTTTTCTAAGTTGGAGGTGGCTTTTAACCTTTGGTGATAGAAATGGGCACAATAAACTAAATGGCCTAAAATTAAAAGCTCATGTTTTTGTGTTTTCATGGTCACCCATTATCACCTATACTAAATTATATTCATCAATAATAATTATAATTATTATTATTATTATTATTATTATTATTATTTGTATATTCATTATCCAACATTTTCCTTGTACATATTGTTGGATCACTTTTTTATTTTTTGTATTTTTTTTTTAAAAAAAATTAACAACAAACACACAAAATTATGAACTTGCACTTGTTCAAACCCTAGAATTTAACCAATCTTGAACTTGCAAGATCGAGTCTTTTGAATCATTTTGCTGCCAAGAATTCAAAGGGGTTTCTGATAATTGAATCTCTGAGGTGGGTTTTGATTTTCTCCCAAAAAATTTACGTGCTTTGTGTGATTTTGTTTGTTTAATTTATCTGAATTTTAAGATTTTGGAATGCTGGATTTTGATATTGTGGTGTAGTTTAAAGATCATTTGGGTTCAGTTTAATCAATTTCAATTAACGGTTATTTTTCTTTCTATTTTTGCCTGTGATTTGGATTTATGGTATGTGACAGCATTTTGTAGAAATGTAGGGTAAGACGGTGTATAATAGACCCTTGTGATTCGGTCCTTCCTTGGACGTGTGCATAGCGGGAGCTTTAGTGTACTGGGCCTGCCCTTTTTGAAAAATTAGAATATGTTGGGCTAGGATTTTATGTTTGAGCTAGTTGTATGTAAAGTCGTAGTGTCGTTTGTTTTATTGGAATGAATTAGGCTGAAAAAGGAAAGAATGAATATTAGAGGGATCATATAGAGCGACTGTGCTAGTTTGGGACTGAGGTATTCTTGTTGTTGCTGTTGTTATTTGTTAACTTGTACTGTTTGATGTTGTTGCAGGTAATTAAGAACTACCTGATTAAGGGGTTGAGGTGGCATTGGGAAAGACACTGAAGAATATTAGTAAAAATGATTTCGAGATCGTATACCAACCTTTTGGATTTGGCATCTGGGAATTTTCCGACAATGGGAAGAGATAGGGACCGGAGACGGATGCCAAGGGTGATGACACTACCTGGGAGTATATGTGAGATGGATGATGACCAGGCTCATAGTGTTTCATCTGAGAATCCGTCTTCGCTGGCTGGTGATCGGATGATTGTGGTGGCAAATCTGTTGCCCCTGAAAGCAAAAAGGAGACCAGACAATAAAGGCTGGAGCTTTAATTGGAATGAGGACTCGTTACTTTTGAGACTTAGGGATGGTTTACCTGAGGACATGGAAGTGATATATGTTGGGTCGTTATGTGTTGATATTGATCCGATTGAACAGGATGATGTGTCTAGTTATCTGTTGGAGAAGTTTAGATGTGTTCCTGCATTTCTTCCGCCAAATATTGTGGAAAAATATTATGAGGGGTTTTGTAAGAGGCATTTGTGGCCACTTTTTCATTACATGTTGCCATTTTCACCTGATCATGGAGGCCGGTTTGATCGCTCTATGTGGGAAGCATATGTGTCTGCTAACAAGCTGTTTTCACAGAAAGTAGTTGAGGTTCTTAATCCCGAGGATGACTTTGTTTGGATTCATGATTATCATTTGATGGTGTTGCCTACATTCTTAAGGAGGCGGTTCAATCGTTTGAGGATGGGGTTTTTCCTTCACAGTCCATTTCCTTCATCTGAGATTTACAGGACTCTTCCTGTTAGAGAGGAAATACTCAAGGCTTTGCTCTGTGCTGACATTGTTGGATTCCACACTTTCGACTATGCACGACACTTCCTCTCTTGTTGCAGTCGGATGTTAGGTTTAGAGTATCAGTCTAAAAGAGGTTATATAGGGTTAGAATACTATGGTAGGACAGTAGGCATCAAGATTATGCCTGTTGGAATACATATGGGTCACATTGAGAACATGAAGAGACTTGCAGCTAAAGAGTCGAAGCTTAAAGAGCTAAAGCAGCAATTTGAAGGAAAAACTGTGTTGCTTGGTTTCGACGACCTGGATATTTTCAAAGGTATTAATTTAAAGCTTCTAGCTATGGAACACATGCTCGGACAGCACCCCAAGTGGCAAGGGCAGGCTGTGCTGGTTCAGATCGCAAATCCTACAAGGGGTAAAGGAGTAGATTTAAAGGAAATACAGGCGGAGATACTGGAAAGCTGTAAGAGAATCAATAAGCAATTCGGCCAGCCTGGATATGAACCTGTAGTTTATATTGATAGGCCTATATCAAGCAGTGAACGCATGGCTTATTACAGTATTGCAGAATGTGTTGTTGTCACAGCTGTGAGGGACGGGATGAACCTAACTCCTTATGAGTACATTGCTTGTCGACAGGGCATGTCTGGTTCAGAAGCTGATTCAGATGTGGATGGACCTAAGAAGAGCATGTTAGCTGTATCTGAATTCATTGGGTGTTCACCTTCACTTAGTGGGGCAATTCGCATCAACCCATGGAATGTTGAAGCAACTGCTGAGGCAATGAATGAGGCTATATCTATGGCTGAACCAGAGAAGCAGCTACGACATGAAAAGCATTATCGTTATGTTAGCACCCATGATGTTGGTTATTGGGCAAGAAGCTTCTTGCAGGATATGGAGAGGACCTGTATAGATCACTTTAGAAAAAGATGCTATGGCATTGGTTTGGGTTTTGGATTCAGAGTTGTGGCCCTAGATCCGAACTTTAGGAAGCTTTCTATTGATGATATTGAGTCAGCTTATATTAAGTCTAAGAGCAGGGCCATATTCTTGGACTATGACGGAACTATGATGCCTCAGAACTCTATCATCAAGTCTCCAAGTGCTGAAGTTATCTCAATCCTGAACAGAATTTGTGCTGATCAAAACAACGCCGTCTTTATTGTTAGTGGAAGGGGAAGGGACAGCCTGGATAAATGGTTTTCTCCTTGTAGGAAGTTGGGTCTTGCAGCAGAACATGGGTACTTCTTGAGGTGTGCTTTTATTCTCTTTCCCTTTAAAATTTACGTTTTCTTGTTTTTGAGAAAAGGGTAACTTTCCCTTTAAAATATACGTTCTATTAATGACATTTTCATGCATGGTGGTCGTTTGACTGCAAACTGTTTCGACCACATATTTACACAGTATGGATCACCATTTTGTTTGAGGCTGTTTGCTATAGAATGGTTTGTTCCCCGGATTGGTTTCATTCTCATTTTTCTGGCTTTTCAAGTATACAGCATTATATAAGGTATAATGACATTTTCATTCTCCACATCCAATTAATGGTATATACTTTCTTGACACACTTCTAAGGGTGAAAAACTTTGGTAAAGGCCATGGCTGACATGTTTCAAAAAAAATTAATAATATAATGCTAGTCTTTTCTTCCACTATTACTAATATAATATGAATACATAGGCAGCCAAGGGTGTGGCTCAGTGGTCAATAAAGTGGGTTGAGAACAGGACGTGTCTGGTTAAAATCCCAGTATAGTGTGCCAAAATACTAGGTGATCTTTCCCCATCTGTCCAAGCCTTAGTGAACATATATAGCTAAGACATTTGTATATTCAGTGTCTTAATAATTAGGGATCAGCCCAATCGTCAAAATGTAGTTGGCAAAAGGTTCCATCTGAAGAGGTCCAGTTGATGCTCTGTGTAGCTTCTTTTTAAAGTCTAGGTTTTGCACCTTCTATTCTTATTATGTTATCTTTTTGTGATCTGCATTTGATAGTTTGAAATGTTTTTCGAAAGAAGTCTCTGGAATTGATATTTTATTTCTTTTGATCACATAAGCATTTAAAATTATTGTTGACATACTTTGCTTTCTTTTGCTATAATTTGGTGGGCAGACCACATGATTCACATGAGCTCAAACTTGCTTGCTTACCCTACACCGAGTTTGAGTGTTTGAGTTAGGGGATTTTTGGTCCAACTGTAGTGAAGTACCTATAGGATTTGGTTTGCATGGCTCATGGGCCACCTCTTTGTATTAGAGGTGCTCAGTTGGAGGTTTGCTGCCCCAAAGGTCACTTTTTGGCTCCTTTGAGTAATTCATTTTTTGATGCTTCAGATGGTCGCAAGATCAGAAATGGGAAACATGCAGTCAGAACTCTGATTTTGGTTGGATGCATCTTGCGGAGCCAGTAATGCAGTCCTATACAGATTCTACAGATGGGTCTAGCATTGAAAAAAAGGAAAGTGCTATAGTGTGGCAGTACCGTGATGCAGATCCTGGCTTTGGGTTTTCTCAAGCAAAGGAGATGCTTGATCATCTAGAGAGTGTTTTAGCAAATGAACCTGTTGCTGTGAAAAGTGGGCAGTTCATTGTGGAAGTCAAACCTCAGGCATGTATACTTACCCCAGTTACCACATTGGTTGTTTCATTCTTATCTGTTGTTATAATTCAGGATTTTCTTTCATCAAATGGATAAGTGGCATCGTTATATAAGCGAAAGCCTAGCATGTTCATGACATCTTTCTTCAGATGATAACACACCTATTTTCTAATAATTTCATGTCAATCTTAGATCGAGAACTGGAATTGCATTCTTCGCATCTGAGAATGATATGAAGCAGCACCCTTTGGCAATGAGTGATATGACACAGCAGCAAATCATTGATTTTTTGTACTGTGTCAATGTACATAGTTATGGTATGCCTGGCTAAGAAGATAAGTAAATAACTGAACATCATTTTCATGCCTATTAATTCATATAGGCATAGTGCATAAACAAACGAACTTGGCCTCAGCTGGCGAGTAAGCACTCCAACTTTGAGAGTGCACATCTAGATACCTTAACTTGGTCTCATTGGCAACTAAACCCTTTAACTCATCCCCACTGTCTCGTAGATACCCGATGCTGACGTGACACATAAATTTTGAAGGTGTCTAGATGATCATTCTATAATTCTCACTGTCTAGAATTATCTTTGTATTTATGATGTTTGACTTATCCATCTATGGTAGATTGCAGTCATTCAATTATTGTTCTATACACATGGTCCGAGTAAAACCTTAATTTTCTCATTTTCCATTCTAGGGGGTCAGCAAAGGTTTAGTAGCAGAAAAGATCTTCACATCCTTGGTAGAGAGAGGAAAGCTTGCAGATTTTGTGCTTTGCATTGGTGACGATCGATCTGATGAGGACATGTTTGAGATCATCGGTGATGCTTTATCCAGAAATATTCTTTCTTATGATACCAAAGTATTTGCCTGCACAGTGGGACAAAAACCAAGCAAGGCTAAATATTATTTGGACGACACTTCAGAGGTTAGATTTATGCTTGAGTCTCTTGCTGAAGCTACTATTACTCCATGTACTTCTGATGAAGAAGCTGAGGACTCGGCTTGAATTAGCTGATGCATGCCTTGGTTTGTTTGGTTTCCTTCCTACTGCATGTATATTTCCAGGTTGGGCCAGTGACTTCATCTCTTTGATAGTTAGTTTTAGGTTTTAAGATAACGGAATTATAATCCGCTCAATTATTCTTTCCTTTTGACATTGATCCATTCTTTTACCCCTTCCCTGGAAGTACTTTGTGTGAGAAGTGGAGTACTGAAGTTGATATGCAGATTGTTTGTGCATCTGGGGAAAAAAATATCAAATCCTAGAGTCCCGATGAAACATTTATGCAGAATTTAGAAACGGATTGAAGGAAGAAACCGAGACACAGATGTGAAAAACATGGTATCAACTATTTTTACAAGATTGACGGTGGCAGTGAGTTTCGTAGAACTAGAAGTTTTGATCACTCTCCGAATAATAAAGTTCTCATTATTCTGGCAGCTAACATCTATTACTGTGGACAAGTTTTTATGAAGGTTGTCTTGCGTCTGCATGATCATCGATGGTTAACTTTCCAAGAGTAGCTTGGAGAGTTCTATCGATGGACATGGAATCGGTTTGTGGTAGATAAGCATCAACAACATAGATCGAGGCAATGGCGTTTTGACGATCTTATTGTACAGACTCTTCAGTGATGAAAAGGGATGTTTTTATCACCATGTTTTCTTTTGGTTCATTTGGAAAACATCATATTGATTGATACAAGTAATGCAATAATATTTTGCTCTATAAATTTGGTATGTTTAGTTTTGTTATGATATTTTGCTCCATAATATCTGACTCTTGTTGTTGCAATCAGAGAATTGCATTAACCTCTGTGTTTTCCTTTTTCAGCAACTCTTTAATACTAATTTTACGCATGACATGTATAAGACTAATTACGAGTCATTTTCTAGCCTGATTTTTCTTTTGTTTTGGGTGGTTTCATCGTCACCTAATAAAAAAGTGGTATATATGATTGGCGTATACCTGAAAAATGGTTTTGAATGATATCATCAGTTGCTCGATAGATCTTGAGTGAATACTTTTGACAACAAGAGAAAAATCCTCCTTACTAGGTGTGAGTTGTGATTCATTATTTATCGAGTTTTGATCGTGCGCCACTAACCCTCGGAATTTTTGGTTGACTGCTTACTAAGGCAAACAACCAAATGATGATGATTCTTTTTTACTATCAACATCATAAGAAGCTTGAAAAACGCCATTCTATTTTTACGAGACAGGTATACATTATGAGATTTGAGTATATTTTACCCTCTCTAAATTCTACCTAAGAGATTTCACTAGATATTCATTTTTTGTATCTTAATCGATGAATTTGACTTTTATACACTGACAACGCAAATAAAAATTAGAATACATTCTAGAAGATGTCTACCATTTATCAACCAAACGATAAAACCTACATATATATAATTTGGAGTTTATTATCAACAACTTCCGTTATCGTCCAGCGGTTAGGATATCTGGCTTTCACCCAGGAGACCCGGGTTTGATTCCCGGTAACGGAACTTTTTTGGTACGATAGTTCACAAGTGGGGTTTGCGGAGAGTAGTGTGTATATAGACTTTTTTGCTATTGTTAATTTCACGAGTGGGGTTTGGGGAGAATTTCGGTGTTTTAATTTCACGAGTAGGGCGATGAACAAATTACATGGGACAACAGATAGTAACAAAAATCGGAGGAACAAGACCTTAAATGAAGGGTAATATTTATGACGACTAGTATGGAAGGATAAGCAAAGCTATACTCTAACAACGAACTAACCTTCTACCTTAATCCGTGTCCTCCATAATCTTCTATCTAACGTGATGTCCTCGGTAACCTGAAGTTGCACCGTGTTTTGTCTAATCAACTTTTCCCAATATTTCTTCGGCCTACCTCTGCCTCTCTTGAAACCATCCATAGCCAACTTCTCATATCTCCGCACAGGGGCATCCATGCATCTCCTCTATCCTTTAACAGCTTGGAGTGCATGCTGTATAATGACATAAATCCGTCATTTGCCAAAGTTTCAACAGAATTCATAGTTCATAATATCGAAAACTTTGATCACTGATGCATGTGGCAACAATGGTGTGGGTTCTAAGAAGCTCCAGGATGTTACTGATCAGAGCAGTGTATGCTGCATCCGTCAAATCTTCCTGACGAATCATCTTACTGCAATGTAAAGTTTATCTGCGTGTTCATCTGAGATATGAAATGTTCTGTCAAAATCTGCTAACTAATGTACTCGTGAATTCGAGGACCCTCAAAATGGTCTAAACAGAACATGCAGCCAAGATATCATCTTTAAATACGCTTCAACGACCTAGTTTAGATAGGTAATGCTGCATAAGTACATACCGTCAAGCAACAATAAGAAACACAGTTCCAGTCATTCTTCACCAGAAATCTCCGCAGCTGCATATTCCATCTCTGAAATGATGAAATCGACTAGCATCCCTCACTGTAATTTCTCTTTTTGTTATTAGACTTATATATTTCAGTGTACTATGGCAGTCAACACAAACTCGTAAGTTCTTAGTAACGAGTATGTACTTGCTAGGATCCAGATTTAGCAACGCAAATGCAACAGCAAGCTTCTCGCTGTGATAAAGAAGAATCTGTTCCTTCTCTTCTTCCTCCACATCTTGGTACACAAAACTGGATTCTGCACTATACCCCAGCTTTTTCATCTCTTTCGAAAGTTCCTTCAGTTTCTCATTTATTTTAGCGGACTGAGGGTGGGACTGATCCCCACCAACAAATGCATGGATAACACCATTTATTTCAATCCAACTACATCCGGGGCTCTTCTTAAAGCCAGAATCCTTCTGCTTAACTCTAACATGAGCAGCGTCATCCCATCTCCCAGCAGTAGTATACAAATTAGATAAAAGAACGAAATTACCCGGACTTTCAGGTCCTAGATATTGGATCTTATTGGATACTTCTTCTGCTAGAACAATATGTTTATGGATTCTACACGCGGCAAGCAAGGCACTCCAGATACGCACATCAGGTATAAAAGGCATATTCTGGACGAAACCATAGGCCTCGTCCAGAAGACCAGCACGTCCCAAAAGATCCACCATGCACAAGTAATGATCCATTCTAGGGCTAATTTTGAACTCTTCGGACATTCTTAAGAACCAATATTTCCCTTCAGCAACAAGACCTGAATGGCTGCAAGCAAATAAGAGACCAATAAAAGTAATATCATCTGGTATTTGACCTACAGACTGCATGTCATAGAACAGTGATATTGCTTCCTTTCCACGACCGTGAACTCCATATCCAGCAATCATTGCATTCCATGAGACGACATCCCTTTTATTCATCTTATCAAAGACAATCCTAGCAATGTCGATTTTACCACATTTGGAATACATGTCAATTAGAGCATTACATAAAGAAACATCCTCTGTAAATCCACGCACAATTGAGTAACCATGGGTGCAAACGCCAAGTTGTAGAGCTGCCAAATGTGAACAAGCTGGTAAAATTCCCATCACTGTTGCAGATTCTGGTTCAACACCAGACGATTGCATCATTCGTAAAATCTGCAAAGCTTCTTCTGCATGTCCATTCTGGACGCACCCTGCAATTATCGCACTGAAAGAAACAGAATCTTTCAAATCCATCTCCTCAAAGAAGGTAAGCGCATCATCTATTCTCCCGCACTTCGCATACATAGAAAGAAGAGTATTACTCACCATCAAATCCAAATAGGACCCTAACTTAACAGTATAACCATGCATCTTTCTTCCTCTTCTCATATCATTCAGCTTAGCACAAGCTCGAATTACAGTGGCAAGCATGAAAGGAGAAGGAGACTCAGTATCTTCCATCCTCATGTGTTCAAACAGTTCCAATCCTTCTTGAGTAGAATCACATGTTACGTATGCTCCTATCATCGCACTCCGCGTGATCTCATTCTTCAAACTCATGACTCCAAAAATCCTCTTCGCGTAGTTTAACCAACCACATTTTGCATACACATCCAAAATACCAGTATCAACAACTACATCATTAACAAACCCCCTTCTCATAGAATACCCATGAACAGCCTTCCCTTCACTCAACTTATTAGCTTCCGCAATAGCAGGAAGAATCGCCACAACTGTAGACGAATTCGGACTTAACCCATTTTCTTGCATCTCCAACACCAAACCCTTCATCTCCAAATACAAACCATTCACCGAGCACCCTGAAATCATCGCATTCCACGCCACAATATCTCTTCTCAACATTCCATCAAACACTCTTCGTGCCTCAACCAACAACCCACACTTTGCATAAAAATCAACCAAAGCTGTACAAACATAAACATCACCATCAAGACCCTGCCTTTTCACATGTTCATGAATCTTTTCCCCATTTTCTACATCTCGCAAAGCAGAACAAGCCTTAATCACAAAAGGGTATGTATAATTCGTCGGTCTAACACCATACTCCACCATTTCATAATACAAATCAATACCCTTCTCAAAGGGTCCATTCCAAGCATAACCTCTAATCATTTGGTTCCATAATATAACTTTATCATTTCTATCTGACTCAGGAATTGAATCAAACACTTGGCGTGCAAGATCAACTCTGCTGCACGAAACGTAAAATCGCGTTAACTTATCTAGTAAATTCGAACGATTATCGTTACAATGATTGTGCTTGATGATGTGCTGATGGATTGATTTGCCTATAACTAATTGCTTAGTTTCTATGCAGGCATCAAGAATCCAAATGTAATTATAGTAAGGTTCTTGGCTAAAATTCCAACTTATGTTAACTATTCGCCGCGCATTTGCACGTAACATTATGCGCTAAGCTCACACTATGTGCGAACGAGAATATAGTGTAATTATTTGAAATGGCGATGAAAGAAGGCGGGAAGCCTATTTTAAATCTTAAAATAAAGATAACAAACTTTTTATATTAAAAAAATTAAAACTTTAATTTTTTTTCTTAATTGTTTATACTTTTATAATTACTAATACATTTTAAAAGATAATATTAATATGTTTTTATAAAAAAATTGAAATCCAACACTTCATACTCTCTCCGTCCCTTTTTTACTTGTCCACTTTTCCTTTTATAGTTATTCCTAGTTACTTGTTCATTTCGATAAATCAAGAAAGCAAAAAAATAATTATCCATTGTACCCTCGATTATATGACTAATTATGTTGAAAGATATAAAAAATTTCATCTACTTCATAATTAATAAGGGTAAAATGGTAAACTCACTACATCATTAATTATTTTCTTAATGAATATCAATTCAAAAGTGGACAAGTAAGAACCGACAGTGGGATTACTAATCTTAAATTCAAGATTCAAAACCTAATTAATTCTATTCATGATTTTGAAAAATTCTACACTTACTACTAATGTTGAATTGGACCTTTAACAATTATTTAATACTTCCTCCGTTCACTTTTACTTATCATTTACTTTTAAAATAAATTTTTAATTTTACTTGTCATTTTTGATATATCATGAAAAAATAATAATAATTTTTTCATATTTTACTCTCAGCATTAAATACTTATTTTCCAAATTATTTTTCCAAAGGTATTACTTAATAGAGAATAATTTGGTAAAATATTTATATCATTTATTATTTTATTAATAGATGCACCAAATCAAATTGTGACGAGTAAAAATGAACTACTATCTTATTTTAAATTAATCCAAAGGTTCAATAAAGACTAATCTTCTTCCAAGGTTCAGTTTAATTTAAGGTTCATATTATTTTAATTCAAAGGTTCAAATGATTTTTGTTCAAAGTTAACTTTATGTCAAAGTTCAAATTATGTCATTGTTGTATTTTATTTATATTTAAACTTTCTAGTTCCCTCATTGCTTTTGCTTCATATATCAACATTAATAGTAAAAATATATTCTTTTTTTTCCATTTCTAAAAAGGAAAATTTTACTTTAATTTAATAAGAGTAGACAAGTCCAACTAATCTATAGACATAATGATAAAAGAAAAAGATTGATAGAGAAAATGACATGCAATATGGAATTATTTTTTTTTAAATTTCAAAGACATGTGGTTGCACTAGAATTCCTGGTTACTATCTTTGATTCGTGAATTAAATTATTTTAAAAATATAATTTTATAATTAATATATTTTACTTAGAAAACGAGATAAAATAATCTCAAATTGAATGAAGTAAACAAATACGTAAGATTAAATTAAATATTCAAACTTAATTATCTAATATGTAACCTTCTTCCATTAACCAAACAAGTAACAACCCCTTATGACTTTTAATTTATTAATTCAAAACTTCACTTTCTTCTCATTATTTATATAATAGTAGTTAGTATGCATATATATATATATATATATATCATAATAAAGACCATGAAATTTGGTATTATCACATTGGAGGCTAGTGAGGGAAGGATAAGTTTTTTTCAATATGGAAATATCATATTACAACTTGAAAATTGCAATGTTTTCATTTGCAATTATCTTTGTATTGAGATGGACATGGAGAATCTTGAATTATGTTTGGTTCAAACCAAAAAAGTTGGAGAAACAACTAAGACAACAAGGTCTCAAAGGAAGTTCATACAAGTTGTTGTATGGGGATATGAAAGAGATGAAGATGATGATTGAAGAAGCTACATCCAAGCCTATCAATTTCTCACATGACTTGATTTGGCCTAGAATCAACCCCTTCATCCACAAAACCATCACAAATTATGGTAAGTAAATGGGAAAATACGATCCTTTTTACGTATTTACTATTTGTTATCTTTAAACTGATCAGATAATGTAGAAGTTTTTACTAATATTACCATCAGGTCACATGTATCTACGATAGTAAATAATCTGTCTATCTTTTAAAGATTATAAATATATTTTTTAAGATGATAATGAGTTAATGGATAAATTATGCTTTACACATTGTATATGATTTAAGCTTTTAATTGTACTAAAGTGATAAGATAGAAGTTGGGTGGATAATATCAAGCTTATGTATTCAACAAGGTTTGGACCCCTTGACATGTGCTTTTAACATACATATGATGTGATGTGTTACAATATTTTGTAGGTTATTAATCCATGCTTTTCATACAAAAATTACTTTGTAATTAATTGTATAGTTGTGTAACAATTCTTTTCAAAACATATCATATACATACACAAATACACTAGAGGTATACATACATATACACAATCATACATGTATATATACATTTGTTGTACCTTTTTACATACATATAGTGATTTTCGTAACATGTACATATAAAAATTGTAAATAAATTTAAGTTTGTTGTATCGCGTAATTTTTCGTTTCACTTCGATTTTGTAGGTAAAAATTGTTTTGTGTGGATTGGGCCCAAACCAGCAGTCCTCATCACAGAGCCCAAATTGATAAGAGAGGTGTTAACAAAGAATTATGTTTATCATAAGGCACGTGGCAGCCCATTATTGAAGTTGGCAATATCTGGGCTTGCGGCCCATGAAAAAGATAAATGGGCCACACATAGAAGGATTCTCAATCCAGCTTTTCACTTTGACAAGTTGAAGGTTTTAGCCACTTTGAAACTTTGTTATACTCTTTTGGTTTTTTTTTTTGTCTGGTTTCGACTTGACAAGAAATTTTACTTTATCAATGTGCAGCATATGCTACCTGCGTTCAAATTGACTGTTGGTGAAATGTTGAACACATGGAAGGAAATTGTCTCGAAAGACGGAACAGAGATAGATGTGTGGCCATATCTTCAAACATTGACAAGTGACGCAATTTCAAGAACTGCTTTTGGTAGTAATTATGAAGAAGGAAAAAAGATTTTTGAACTTCAAAAAGAACAAATTGAATTAATTTCAAAAATGACACACTCAATATACATTCCAGGATGGAGGTAAGAATTTTTTTATTTTACAATTATGAATTATATATAAAACTCCAAAGTTAAGTATGCTTGAGAAATGGATAACCGCATAAAGTTTTCGTCTTGCAGACTTTATATACATAATTCTTTAAGCATTTAGAAATATCAATCCTTTATTTTATTTAATTTTTATGTTAAATTAATAAATAGTTAATTTTTGTTAACTTCAATGACCAAAATAACACATTTCAAATAATTGAAGGTTAAATATGCATGATAAAATAAAGGGACTAAAAGTGAAATTATGTAATAATACAAGGACTAAAATTGATATTTTTTCATTGAAAATATATGGTTTAGTTGAATGTGAAAGATAGTATTGTGTTATAATTTTTTTTATTAGTTCGTGAAACAAACTTCAACTATCTTCAAGAAGTATATTTACGTGTTTCTAAGAACTCTATCATATTTCTTGTATATTGATTTTTGTGACAATAATTAATGTTATCATGATCATGAACTATAGGTTTGTGCCAACTAAAAAGAACAAAAGGATGATGCAAATCTTCTATGAAGTAAAAGCACTTATATTGGGAATTATCAATAAAAGATTGAGGATGATTGAAGCTGGAGAATCACATGATGATTTATTGAGCATATTATTGACATCCAATTTAAAAGAAATACAACAACATGGGAATAAGAAATTTGGTATGAGCATTGATGAGGTGATTGAAGAGTGTAAATTGTTCTATTTTGCTGGACAAGAGACTACTTCAACTTTACTTGTGTGGACAATGATTTTATTATGCAAATATTCTATTTGGCAAGAAAGAGCTAGACAAGAGGTTTTACAAGTATTTGCAAGTGATGAACTTGATTATGATAAGTTGAATCAACTAAAAGTAGTAAGTATTCCATACAAATGTTCAATTATTTTGAATTTTTTTGTTATTAAGGTGGTATCTAGGTCAATTTGCAAGTCGTACATCAATTTGATACGTTATATATAAATATATTTTAGGAAACCCCACCAACCAAACATTAGGTAGATGAGAAAATATTCTTGGAGTTTTGATGTCGATTCTATTTGAATTTGAACTATAGTCTCTTTAGTTGATTTTCACTCATATCACATTATTGACTACTAGGTCATTTTCATCAGCCAACTTCCAACATTACTTAATGTCACCAAAAGTTTTTAAATGATGATGTTACTCAACTTCATCTAAATATCATCAAAATAGCAATGAAGTTGTAAATTCTACTTTATCCAAATCAATATTTTTAATGGCTATATTAATTTGTGATTTAATGTTTTATAGGTGACTATGATATTAAACGAGGTGTTAAGGTTGTATACATCAGCATACGCGATTAATCGAATGGTAAATACAGAAACAAAGTTAGGGGATTTGTGTTTACCCCCTGGGGTGCAACTCATATTGGCAACAATGTTAGTGCATCATGATACTGAAATATGGGGAGATGATGCAATGGAGTTTAAGCCAGAGAGATTTAGTGAAGGAATATCAAAAGCAACAAAAGGACAAGTTGTATTTTTTCCATTTAGTTGGGGTCCAAGAATATGTATTGGGCAAAATTTTGCTATGTTAGAGGCAAAAATGGCAATGGTCATGATTCTAAAACACTATGCATTTGAACTCTCTCCATCTTATGCTCATGCTCCTCATCCATTGTTGCTTCAACCTCAATATGGTGCTCAATTGATCATGCACAAGTTGTAGAAGTGGTTATCACGTGTTGTCTTTTGGGTCATGCTATGTCCTTTATGTATTGTTCTTTAATTATAGTTCAAGTGAAGTCATATATTGTTTTGTATAAGAGTGGAGAATTTTATCATAATAATATTAGTGTACTTTATGTTTATGACGATTTTTCTTTTTCATTCTTTTTGCAATAACTTGATCGGTTATTTTTGGAAAGTTTCATGGATGTACCGTTTTTTCCCTTTTGATATCGATCAAAAGTGGTTTTTGGTTGAGTTTTGAACTTTGAGTTTTAAGTTGAGAATTTGCTAATTTTTGAGTTTGAAAGGATAAGTTGTTAAAAATATGATTTTCGATGTCTTTTGGAGTTTCAAGTGTCGAAATGGAATTCCATTGATTCCATCACTTTCGAAATATGAAATTTGACCTACAAAAGTTGTCTGTTTCAGCTTTGGAGTCTTTTTGAAGATTTGAAATCCTAAGTAATGAATTTTTTAAAATTTGGCCTTTGAATTGACTCTGTCAATATTCGGGGTCCGGCTGCTCGGATCGAAATTTCAAGAGTTCTTGGGTTCGGGGGATGATTTTAGATTTAGTTGAGGTCTTGGTTGATTTTGTGAGATTTCAAGCTTGTTTAACCTTTTTAGGCATTGAATTAATTCCTTGTGACTTTCACGAATGTGTTCACATATGTCCAGATACATTTATCTTAATACACTGTATCCAAATGGATTTGCACATATCCGGGATATATAACAAATCTCACTCGCTGTCCTCGCTTCTTTACCATCTCACTCGTCACTCTCCTATGTTATCTGGTATCTCAAATACATGTGAATCACAACACATATAAACGTATACATGTAAATAATATTGTGTATCTATCGCGATTTACATGTTTCTGGGATACATAACAAACTCTCGCTCGCCTCCCTCCCATCTCGCTTGCCTCTCACCCTATTTTAATATATTCCATGGGGAAAAAAATATGTATCTATCTCAATATATGATAGAAAAATCTTAATTATTGGTTAAGATACATAATATTTTGAAAATTTCCAAGCAAGTTGCATTCTAAACTACACAACTTATATAATTATATTGACTAAAGTGTATAATGATCTCTATTACAAGAAAAACATGTTCACTCATATATAGTTTATGATTATAATGATATAAATCTAATACTAATAACTTCTTAATGATCATTTCTCCTACTTGTATAAAACTAAATGAGCACCATATTGAGGTTGAAGCAATAGTGGATCAGGAGCATGAGCATAAGATGTGGAAGTTCAAATGCATGGTGTTTGAGAATCATGGCTTTTTTCATTTTTGCCTCTAACATAGCAAAGTTTTGGCCAATACATATTCTTGGACCGAGTTACGGATCCAGAATTTCTATTTAGGGGGTTCGGAAAAAAAAAGAGTAGTGCATAAGATTCAAACTTGAGACCTCTAGGGAAGTTTAGAAAACCACAAAGTTAACCTCTAATCTTACATTGAAGAGGTTTCAAAATCAATATATTGACATAATTTTTTTTAAGAAATACCTTAAATATACAACACAATTTTTTGTCGAGAGGGTTCAGATGAACACCCTCGGCAACCTCTAGGTCCGCCCCTATTGGACACAACTAAATGGAAAAAACACAAGTTGTCCTTTTGTTGTTTTGTCTACTCCATCACTAAATCTCTCAGGATTGAAAATCCATTGCATCATTTCCCCATATTTCATTATTATCATGATGCAACAAAATTGTTCCTTACAAAAAATGCACCCCAGAGGGTAAACACAAGTCCCCAAGCTTTGTATCTTTGGTCACTACTCTATTTATAAAATATCCTGATGGATACAACTTTAAAATTTCATTTAAGATCATAGTCACCTATTAAAAAGAAAAATATCACTAGTAATTAGTTCCATCATGACAATATATAAGAGATCCAAATAGTTAAATATTATGTTAAGAGTATCTTTAGGCGGATTTAACAGAACAAAATAACACTCTCTCTATAATGTATGATTATAAATGAGCTTCTAACGATATATATATATATATATATATATATATATATATATATATATATATATATATATATATATATATATATATATATATATATATTCTAAACTAAAATGTGACCTTTTGCACAACATCTTTATTCTTTTGTTGATTTGTAATATCAATGTTCCCACTTGCATTAAAGTTTAAAAATTTGTTTATCCTTCTATTTATTTTTGTTGGTACAAACCTATATGGTTAATTCAAGAAATTAAGTAATTTGAAGTTAAATTCAAGAAATGTTATCGAAGAAATGATCTTCTATATTTACTTAAAATTTGAACAAAAGAAAATGTCTTGATGAAGATCTCATGCATTATTTTTTGTTGATCTGCTTTAGAAAAGGTCACATAACTAAAATAACATTTTGTTTATCATCTTTGACATATAAAAACAAATAATAACTTTTTTTTTTTCATATTTTACCATCAGCAATAAATAGTTATTTTCCAAATCATTTTTCCAATATATCATTTACGGAGAGTTTGATAAAATACATATATCATTTATTATTATTTTAATAAGTATACCAAGTGAAAATATGAAAAATAAAAATGAACGAAAGAAAGACTAATTTAAATTAATCTAAGGTTCAATAAAGACTAATCTTCTTCCGAGGCTCAATTTAATTTAAGGTTCATATTATTTTAATTCAAGGTTCAAATTAAGTTAAAAGGTTCAACTTGTTTTTATTCAAAGGTTCAACTTTAAGTCAAGGTTCAAATTATATGACATTGTATTTATATTGCTTTTGCTTCAAATATCTACATCAATATATAGTAAAAGACCCTTTTTTTTCTTTCTAAAAGGGAATATTACTCTTAATTTAATAAGAGTAGACAAGTCCAAATTAAATAGTCTAGACACACAGAGAAAGAAAAAGATTGATAGAGAAAATGACGTGCAATAAATTCTATTATTTTTTGAATTTTCAAAAACGCGTGTAATAAATTCTATGGTTACTATCTTGATTCACGAATTAAGTTATTTTGAAATTATAATTTTATAATTAATTTAAATACGTAGAAGATGAGATAAAATAATATCAAACTCAATGAAATAAATACATTATAAAATTAAATTAAAGATATAAATTTATCCCAAACTTAATGTATCTGATATATTATTACCTTCTTCCATTAACCAAACAAGTAACAACCCCTTATGACTTTTAGTTTATTACTTTTTTGAAACATCACTTTCTTCTCATTACTTTTAGTTTTAGTTAGTATGTATATATATGGTTACCAATATCATAATAAAGATCATGAAACTTGGTATTATCAATATAGAAAACAATATGGAAATATCATATTACAACTTAAAAATTGCAATATTTTCATTTGCAATTATCTTTGTATTGAGATGGACATGGAGAATCTTGAATTATGTTTGGTTCAAACCAAAACAATTGGAGAAACAACTAAGACAACAAGGTCTCAAAGGAAATTCTTACAAGTTGTTGTATGGGGATATGAAAGAGATGAAGATGATGATTGAAGAAGCTACATCCAAGCCTATCAATTTCTCACATGACTTGATTTGGCCTAGAATCAATCCCTTCATCCACAAAACCATCACAAATTATGGTAAGTAAATGGGAAAATATGATCCTTTTACGTATTTACTATTTGTTATCTTTTAGCTGATCAGATAATGTAGAAGTTTTTACTAATATCATTGATGTATAGACTTTTATATCATCAGATCACATGTATCTACGATAGTATACAATCTTTTTAGATGAGTTTATTGTGTAAATTACACATTTTATATGACTTAAAGCTCTTATATTGTATTAATGTGATAAGATAGAAATTGTGTGGTTATCAATCCATGTTTTTCATACAAAAAATTACTTAGTAATTGTATAATTGTATAACATTTCTTTTCAAAACATATCATTCATACATACAATCGTACATGTATACATACATTTGTCGTATCGTCGTAGATACATATACATACAAGCATACATACGTATAGTGATTTTCATACAACATATACATATAAAAATTAAATAGACTTAAGTTTGTTATATCGCGTAATTTTCCGTTTCACTTCGATTTTGTAGGTAAGAATTGTTTTGTGTGGATTGGGCCCAAACCAGCAGTCCTCATCACAGAGCCCAAATTGATAAGGGAGGTGTTAACAAAGAATTATGTTTATCAAAAGGCACGTGGCAGCCCATTATCTAAGTTGGTAATATCTGGGCTTGCGGCCCATGAAAAAGATAAATGGGCCACACATAGAAGGATTCTCAATCCAGCTTTTCACCTTGACAAGTTGAAGGTTTTAGCCACTTTGAAACTTTTGTTATACTCTTTTTGTTTCGATTTGTTTGTCATAATTTGACTGACCGCAGAAATAATGACCGAGGTGTGTTAAAAGATTTATTAAATATATATAAATATTAAGTTTGTCATAATTCTTATTAATGTGCAGCATATGCTACCTGCGTTCAAATTAACTATCAACGAAATGTTGAACACATGGAAGGAAGTTGTCTCAAAAGACGGAACAGAGATAGATGTGTGGCCATATCTTCAAACATTGACAAGTGATGCAATTTCAAGAACTGCTTTTGGCAGTAATTATGAAGAAGGAAAAAAGATTTTTGAACTTCAAAAAGAACAAATTGAATTAATTTCAAAGATGGCACGTTCAATATACATTCCGGGATGGAGGTAAGAAAATAAAAATAAATATATTATTTTCTTTTTATTATGAATTCTAAATAAAACTCCAGAGTTAAACATGCTTGAAAATAAGTAAGTCATACTAGGATAAAAAATTGCATAAAATTTTCATATTGTAGACTTTATATACATAATTCTTCAAGTATTTAGAATCACCAACACTAGGTTAAATATGCATCATCAAATAATACAAGGACTAAAACCGTTTTCCTTTTGAAAAGAACATGTGGTATAGTTGAATGTGAAAGATAGTATTGTGTTCTAATTTTTTTATTAGTTCGTGAAACAAACTTCAACTATCTTCAAAAAGTATATGTACGTGTTTCTAAGTACTCTATGACATTTCTTGTTTATTGATTTTTGTGACAATAATTAATGTTATCATGATCATGAACTATAGGTTTGTGCCAACTAAAAAGAACAAAAGGATGATGCAAATCTTCTATGAAGTAAAAGCACTTATATTAGGAATTATCAATAAAAGATTGAGAATGATTGAAGCTGGAGAATCACATGATGATTTATTGAGCATATTATTGACATCCAATTTAAAAGAATACAACAACATGGGAATAAGAAATTTGGTATGAGCATTGATGAGGTGATTGAAGAGTGTAAATTGTTCTATTTTGCTGGACAAGAGACTACTTCAACTTTGCTTGTTTGGACAATGATTTTATTGTGCAAGTATCCTATTTGGCAAGAAAGAGCTAGACAAGAGGCTTTACAAGTGTTTGCAAGTGATGAACTTGATTATGATAAGTTGAATCAACTAAAAGTAGTAAGTATTCCATACACATGTTCAATTATTTTAAATTTTTTTTGTTATTAAGGTGGTATCTAGGTCAATTTGCCAGTCGTACATCAATGTGATACTTTATATAAAAATATATTTTAGGAAACCCAACCAACCAAAGATTCACAAGACGAGAAAAATATTCTTGGATTTTTTATGTCGATTCTATTTGAATTTGAAGTATAGTCTCTTTCATGATTTTCACTCATATCACATTATTGACTACTAGGTCATACTAATCAGCCAACTTTCAATATTACTTAATATCACCAAAAGTTTTTAAATGATAATGTAACTCAACTTCATCTAAATATCATCAAAATAGCAATCAAGTTGTAAATTTTACTTTATCTAAATCAATATTTTTATGGCTATATTAATTTGTGATTTAATGTTTTATAGGTGAATATGATATTAAACGAGGTATTAAGGTTGTATACATCAGCATACGCGATTAATCGAATGGTAAATACAGAAACAAAGTTAGGGGATTTGTGTTTACCCCCTGGAGTGCAACTCATATTGGCAACAATGCTAGTGCATCATGATACTGAAATTTGGGGAGATGATGCAATGGAGTTCAAGCCAGAGAGATTTAGTGAAGGAATATCAAAAGCAACAAAAGGACAAGTTGTATTTTTTCCATTTAGTTGGGGTCCAAGAATATGTATTGGGCAAAATTTTGCTATGTTAGAGGCAAAAATGGCAATGGTCATGATTCTAAAACACTATGCATTTGAACTCTCTCCATCTTATGCTCATGCTCCTCATCCATTGTTGCTTCAACCTCAATATGGTGCTCAATTAATCATGCACAAGTTGTAGAAGTGGTTATCACGTGTTGTCTTTTGAGTCATGATATGTCCTATATCTATTGTTCTTTAATATAGTTCAAGTAAGTAGGAGTTTAATAAGGATTGACATACATAGTAGTAGTTATGTATAAGTGAAGTTATATATTGTTTTGTATAAGAGTGGAGTACTTTATTATAATAATATTAGTGTACTTTATGTTTATGATTTTCCTCTTCCATTCTTTTTTCAATAACCTAGTCGGTCAGTTTTGGAAAGTTTTGTAAATTTACCGTTTTGCCCCTATTGATATCGACCCTAAGTTGTTTTTGGTTGAGTTTTGAAAGTTGATTTTGAGTTTGAAAAGCTAAGTTGTTAAAAAAATGATTTTCGGTGTCTTTTGGAGTTTCAAGTATCGCAATGGAATTTCATCAGTTTTGAAATGTGAATGTTAATCTACGAAAGTTGTCGGTTTCATAGTTTTTATGATTTGAGGTCTTAAGTTGTGAAATTTTTGAAATTTGACCTTTGGATTGACTTTGGTCAATATTCGGGGTTCTGGTGCTTGGATCAGAATTTCAAGAGTTCTCTTGGGTTCGGGTGATGATTTTAGGTCTAGTTGAGGTCTTGGTTGATTTTCTTGAGTTTCTGAACTTGTTTTAGCCTTTTTAAACATTGAGTTAGTTCCTTGTGACTTTCACGAATGTGTTCAGATATGTCCAGATACATTTATCTCAAGATACACTATATCCAAGTGAATTTACATATACATAACAAATCTCACTCGCCTCTCTCCCATCTTGCTCGCCACTCTCCTATGTATCACAGATACATGCGAATCACATCATATACATACATATACATGTATATAGTGTGTATCTCTAGGATACATAACAGACTCCCACTCATTTTCTCCTCATCTTGCTCGCCTCTTATCCTATTTTAGTGTATCTGATAGCAAATGTATATGCATCTAAATGTGTATTTCTCAATATAAGATAAAAAAACTCTTACATTAGAGGTAAAATACATATATTTTGAAATATTTCTAAACAAATGGCATTCAAAACCACCCAACATAATTATATTGACTGAAGTGTATGATCTATTACAAGAAAAACATGTTCACTCATATATAGCTGATGATTACAATGATATAAATCTAATAATAAGTTCCAAATGATCATTTCTCCAACTTGTACAAAATCAAATGAGCACCATATTGAGGTTGAAGCAATAGTGGATGTGGAGCATGAGCATAAGATGAAGAGAGTTCAAAGGAGTAGTGTTTGAGAATCATGACCATTGCCATTTTTGCCTCTAACATAGCAAAGTTTTGGCCAATACATATTCTTGGACCCCAACTAAATGGAAAAAACACAACTTGTCCTTTTGTTGCTTTGGCTACTCCATCACTAAATCTCTCAGGATTGAACTCCATTGCATCATCTCCCCATATTTCAATATCATGATGCAACAAAATTGTTCCCAATAAAAGTTGCACCCCAGAGGGTAAACACAAATTTCCTAGCTTTGTGTCTTTAGTCACCACTCTATTAATAAAATATGCTGATGGATACAACCTTAAAACCTCATTTAATATCATAGTCACCTATTCAAAAGAAAAATATCATTAGTGATTAGTGTCATCATGACAACATATAAGGGATACAAATAGTTGAATATTATGTTAAGAGTATCTTTATGCTGACTCTCTGTAATGTGTGATTATAAATGATCTGGTCTAACGATATATAAACGCGACATACTTATAGAAATTTGTATACTTACCACTTTTAGGTGATTCAACTTGTCATAGTCAAATTCATCACTTTCAAACACTTGTAGAACCTCTTGTCTAGCTCTTTCTTGCCAAATAGGATATTTGGACAATAAAATCATTGTCCACACAAGTAAAGCTGAAGTAGTCTCTTGGCCAGCAAGATAAAATAATTTACACTCTTCAATCACCTCATCAATACTCATACCAAATTTTTTATGTCCATGTTGTTGGATCTCTTGTAAATTGGATGTTAATAGTATACTCAACAAGTCATCATGTATTTCTCCATCTTCAATCATCTTTATTCTTTTGTTGATGATTCCTAATATTAATGCTCCCACTTCATTAAAGATTTGTTTCATCCTTCTATTTGTTTTTGTTGGTACAAACCTATATGGTTAATTCAAGAAATTAAGTAATATGAAGTTGAACTCAAGAAATATTTCGATGAAATGATCTTCTATATTCAGTTATAATTTGAACAAAAGAAAATGTCCTGATCGATCTCATGCATTATTTATTTTTTTGACATGCTTTAGAAAAATAACATTTATAATGGATTACAAAATCAGGTGAAAGATTCATAACTTCTTCTTCACTATTTCGGAATTCCAAGGACTCAATTGGATATGTAACATACAGGATTTCCAATCCTAGCAGGAAAGGAAGGGAAACATGAGATATTCAATTTATAGTGAATAAACAAAATTTCATACTCGATCTCATAGATACATAATGAACAAGTGCTTTGTAAATTACCTTTTCATTTCTCGTGCAATTTATGGACCTTTTTAGATGCTATCAAAAAATATTATGAAAAAAATGTTAAAACACGATAAATAATTTTATAAGTAGCAAATGTTTGACGACATTATAATAAATGTCCTTATATGAGCAAACATTAGCCTTGTGTATAACGTTGTCTAATTTTCTAAGGGTTATATTTGCGCGATTTTTAAAAATAAAGATAAAATTTAAATAGTAACCTAAAAGGGAACATTTACAAAAATTCAAAGTAGTGATTATTAGGTAATTGTACCTCCATCCTGGGATGTATAATGAACGTGCCACTTGTAAAAGTAGTTCCATTTGTTCCTTTTGAAGTTCAAAAATCTTTTTTCCTTCTTCATAACTACTACCAAATGCAGTTCTAGAAATTGCATCACTTGTTAAAGTTTGAAGATATGGCCACACATCTATCTCTGATCCTTCTTTCGAGATGATTTCTTTCCATTTGTTTAACATCTCCGAAGAAGACAATTGAAACGCGGGAAGCATATACTACACGTTAAGCATTAGACGGTATCAAAATCAATACCAGAAGCAAATTCAAAATCTAAAGTCAATTTATGTATGTACACATAGATAGTGCTGGATCTTGATTACGAAGTTAATGAATTTCAACAATTATTTCAAATTAACATAAAAAGATAGTTAGATTCATAATCATTATTTATTTGTAAGTGTTTTAACTATTTTTTAAATACAAATAAAGGATATAAACAAAAGTGATTGTGTTCGTGTGAACTCATACCTTAATTAACGACTACAATATCCACCCTCATAACAGAGATGGATCCAGGATTATTTGAACTTTATGCTTTTCTAGATTTCTATAATAGCAACTTTAAATGCTTAGTCAATGGACTCTAAATTTAGTTTATGTACATATTTACTAATTTTTCTTATCACATATACATGATTTGTATCAAAACTATCAAGATTTGTGTCATCGATATCATCGTTGTATCTACATATAGTTAGAGTCGAAAGCAATATATTTGAATCAACCTATGGTAACTCACCCTAGATAATCAAATGATTTTAATTTATGTAACACTTCTATTTATAATATGATGATATCAATAAGAATATCTCATACAAGTGATCCAACTCTTATTATAATCCTCATTTCCCTTATATAATGATTTTTTTTTTTAAAAAAAAAAAGAAGATAAGAACCAAACCTTAAACAAGTCAACAATAACTACAATTTTTTTCTTATTATAAAAATTGAAAGGACATATAGTTTAAAATTAATAAATAAATAAATAAATACCTTTAATTTGTCAAGGTGAAAACCAGGATTGATAATTCTTCTATGTTTGGCCCATTTATCAGCTTCATAGCCAGCAAGCCCATTTGCTGCCAATCTAGTTAATGGATTACCAGGAGGCTTTTGATAAATGTAATTCTTTGTTAAAACTTCTCTTATAAGTTCAGGATCCACTATAACCACAGCTGGTCTTGGACCATACCAACCAAAACAATTCTTACCTACATACAATTTGAATGAAAGATAGTGAAAGGACTCAGATCGATTTATTCAAGTTTAAGTGTCGACTTGTTCACACCTAAAAAGCTTGAATGTCAGCGAGGGCGAACCCGTGTTTGGTCCAGGGGGTTCACCCGAACCGCTTCGACAAAAAAATACATGATATATATAAGGTACATTTTATATATTTCTGTAGATTATATATATATTTTGAACCCCCTCAATAACAAATAGAAATAGATGGCTTAGTGGCAAGACCCCTGAATATTAAGCTGGATGCCCCTAGTTTGAATCCCTATGCCAACATCTATTTATTTTCCTTTTTTATTTTTTTTTTAAAAATCAGGTTTGCATTTTTTAGCTTTATTTTTTTAATTTTAAAAACGTGCTAATAGTGTGAAAACCCAAAAATATTCAACGATTCAATTTCGAAAGACTTATTTACACGTTTATACTTTTATTTTTCGAACTCCCCTGAACGAAAATCCTGAGTCCGCCACTGGATGTCAATTAAGGTCAAGTTAAAAGAAAACAATTATGTATTATGTCTATCATAAATCGCGTCATTCTGAATCTATAAACTTCAAATCTAGAAGTAATTAAGGTTGAATACATACCATAGTTATTGATGGTTTTGTGGAAGAAGGGCATGACTCTAGGCCAAGTCATGTCATGTGAGAAATCAATAGGCTTTGATAAGGCTTCTTTTCCCATTTTCATCATTTCTTTCACATCTCCAAACAAAAACTTGTAAGAATTTCCATTGAAACCTTGTTGCCTTAAGCATTTCTCCAACATTTTTGGTTTGAACCAAACCCAATTCAAGATTCTCCATGCCCATATCAATACTAAGATAATTGCACAAGAAAATAACACAAGATTTAAGTTGTAATAATAATTATTATATGGAATCTCCATATTATAGGTTTTTATTTGATAGCTAGCTCTTTGTTCCTACTAGATTACATATATACACTTATATAAAACAAGTGGATGATTAAGAAATTACTTGACACAAACAAAATGATATTTTATTTGAAGTTGATGAAGCAATACACATAAGAGTATATAAGAATTATTTGATGCACATCATATGTATAAATATATAATAACATCACTTAACCATGATTTATTAACGTGTATATATTCACTATATTAGATTATTTAACTATAGTAAATTACATCATTTTAATATAAACATTTGTATCTTCATTTTTTTTTTTAAAAAAATTACAATTCAAAGTCAAATGGAAATAGGGTCATCCTTCCAATGCTTGGTTGCTAAGTTTTGGAAAAAAAAAATATGTTAGTCAAAATGGTTAGCATATGAAATATTATTTCCTCCCTTATTCTATAGTGGAAGAACGACTAAAATATTAAATTATATCATCTTTTACTTGTGCAACAAGGACTATAGTATATTGTCCGTTTAAAAGAATGATCTAGTTTTTTTTTAAGTTTGTTTATAAAAATGACCCTTTTTTTTATAATAGTATTTTAATTTCAACTTTATACGTAGCATATTTAAGGTCACTAAATTAAAAAACATTTTGATATATTTGACATAAATTTAATTTAGAACTATAATATTGAAATTTTTTCTTTATTTTCTTAAACTACATGCTGAGTTGAATTAGATATTTTTTTAAAAAAAAATGAGTGTATTAAATATAGAGATAATTATAGTGTAGTCTTTTTGGTTGATTTGATTTACAAAATAGTAGATAACTTTATATATTTTGTATAATATGCATTTCATATATAAACTTGATATTTAAATATGTAAGAATTGATTTTCAAATTTTCTTTTATAAGAAATAATAATGTGTAGAACCTTCCTATTATCATTTTGTTTTAAAATATTTTATGTTCTCTAGCTTATACAAAAAATAAAAAATTGATAACCTAAAACTTATCCAATTGACTAACAACTTTCGATAATATTATTGTATATAATTCAACAAATTCTTAATTTGATAATATTATAGCATGATGCCTACGATATGATGATGTATGTGATTTCAGAATGATTTTCAATCTTGTTCTTGCTTTTTATTTTTGCATTTCTTTCGTTTTGTTGGCTTGAGTTAGACTGGCTCTGATGAAAATATATAAGTATCATCACGTTCATTTTTAGATGGTAATATAACAAGAGTTTGCACCTGGTAAATACAAATTTCCTAATTTTGTTTTTGTTTGTACCATTTGATTAAACAAGAACTTGTAAGAATTTCCATTGAAACCTTGTTGTCTTAGTTGTTTTTCTTATTTTTTTTATTTGAAGTAATGATGTATTTTGCGTATCTAATTTAAAATATGGAATAAAATTATAAGTTAGTGAAAATATATGTAATTATTTGAAATTATAGATAAAATTTTCACATATAGCAAACAAAAAATTTATATTTGTATGCTATAGCAAAGTTTGCATCATTGCGCTCCATAACAAACATATAGTTGTATAATTCGCTATACATATACAACTGTATAATTCGCTGGCCTATTTCGCTGCAATTGTATAATTCACTGGCCTATTTCACTGCAATCGTATAATGCGTAATTGTGTAATTCGGTGGCCTATTTCGCTGCAATATGTGTATAAAATTTGCTTTGCATACAATTGAATCGAAATAAATTGTTTCTACATTGTATATTATAAGTGTATAGGAAGAAGATATATGTTTTTCTCTCGCTTTATACAAAAACAGAAGCACAATTTATACACTTTTGTTGTATAAAGCGAGAGAAAATTGTATTTCACTGCAATAGTATAATTCGCTGGTCTTTTCCGCTGCAATATTTGTATAAAATTTGCATTTGTATACAATTGAATCGAAGTAAAATGTTTGTAAATTGTATAATTAAGTGTATAGCACGAAGATATATGTTTTTGCATGTGTATATACAATTTTCTCTCGCTTTATACAAAACAGAAACACAATTTATACACTTCTGTTGCATAAAGCGAGAGAGGCTAGCAGAGGGAGAGTGGCGAGCGAGAACGGGAGAGTGGCGAGCGAGAGTTTTGGGAGAGAGACGACTGGCAAACGTTGACAAACGTTTGCTATGGGGCACAATTAAATCAAACAATAGTTACTCCATTTATTTTAGGTTATTCGTTTGCTATTATATACAATTATCTCTAAAATTAATATATATGATCTGAATGTATGTTATAATTAAGATAGTTTAACTTTTTAATTATTTTTAATTTGGCCCACGGACAGGCCCAACTCACATTGCTTAAGCCCCACTAGCCAATGTACTTACTCGAGCCAATCTAAAAAGTCTTGTTCTTAAATAGGCTTCAAAAATTATAATCCGACTCGATCTTATCAAATCACGAGTTGAACTTGTCCCCTTTCAATTGGCCTAGCCAATATTGTCGGCTCTTGATATATGAATAATATTAAACAAAAAACTAAACTCAAAAAACTAGAATATTTTAGATGTGTTTTTGATCCTTCAATCAAATCATCAATAAAATACATAACAACCCAATACCATGTAAACAAGTAAACAACAATCAAAATATTGGTGTATATTAACTATAGTAAACTAATGTGGCTACAAGAAACTCCAATAACCAAAAGATACTCAGTGCAATCTCACAAATGGATCCGAAGAAAAAAGTATACGCAGACCTTATCCGTATTCTATAGCTTGTTTAGAATTAGTTGAGCACCATATTGAGGTAGAAGAGTAAACACTGAATAAGGAACATGAGCATAAGATGGAGAAACTTCAAAAGCAAATTGTTGTAGAATCATAGCAAGTGCCATTTTAGCCTCTAACATAGCAAAGTTTTGTCCAATGCAATTTCTAGGTCCCCAACTAAAAGGAAAATATGCAAATTTCCCTTTTGTTGCTCTATTGACTCCTTCACTAAACCTCTCTGGATTGAATTCTTCAACATCTTCACCCCATATTTCTTGGTCATGATGCAACAATATTGTTGGTAATAGGAGTTGCACTCCACTCGGTATCGACAAATTGCCTAATTTAGTTTCTTTGTGTACCTCTCTACCCATCAAAAAATTTGGTGGATACAATCTCAAAACTTCTTGGATAATCATAGTTACCTGTGTTGAAGTAGATAACACGACGATCTTAGAAAGAGTTTAACTTCTATGCACAGACAAATGATAAAGAGGTTTACACTATCAAGCTAGCTAAGTCACTAAAAGTATTGATATCGACAAGTTTAGTCCATGAAAGTCGAAGAGTAGAAAAGGATGATAAGCAAAAACGATGTAGATAGATCATGAACTTACAACTTTGAGTTGATTCAACTTATCATAATCAGGTACGTTGTTGCCAAAGACTCGCGAAACCTCTTCTCTAGCACGAGCTTGCCAGTCGGAGTGTTTGCTCAATAAAATCATTGACCATACAAGTAAAGCTGAAGTTGTCTCTTGTCCAGCAAGATAGAACAATTTACACTCTTCAATTACCTCATCAATACTCATTCCGAATTTCTTATTTCCATGCTCTTGGATTTCTTTCAAGTTTGATTCCAATAATATGCCTAATAAGTCGTCACTATTAGACGTATCCCCTGCTTCCATTTTATTCATTCTCTTATTGATTATTCTCAATACTAGTGAACGTACTTCCTGATGTATACGGTTCATCCTTCTCTTTTCTTTGGTCGGTAAAAACCTACGATTCATTAAAAATATTTTTCATAATGCTTTGATCTATTGAACAATACGTGGCGGTTAGGATATGAAGGTAACTTACCTAATGTAACTTGCCTCTGTCTCTTTTACGATAATTTTGGCTAGTTCTTGTTGAAGTTCATGTATCTGTCTACCTTCTTCGTAGCTACTTCCGAAAGCAGTTCTTGAAATGGCATCACTTGTCAATGTTTGAAGATATGGCCACACATCTACCTCTGATCCTTCCGTCGAGACAATTTTCTCCCATTTGCTCAACATCTCACAAGTTGTCAAATGAAATGATGGTACCATATGCTGCATATTTTACATTGCGTTAGAAACAAACTAAAAATCAATATATACTAGAGTTGGCGTACTTATATATGCTGACAGTATAAAGAACTTTTACAGTATCGATGAACATGTTGCATGTCTATTTTTCGTAGATTACTAATCTCACTTGTTATGAACATTTATCTTTTAGAAGATTCGACAGTGTATAATATCGAACATCAAACCTTCAACTTGTCAAGGTGAAAAGCAGGATTGATGATTCTTCTATGTTTAGCCCATTTATCTCCTTCATAGCTCAAGATTCCTTCGGCTAACAGTTTCGTGAGTGCAGGGGGAGGTTTCTGGAAAATATTGCTCTTCGACAAGATCTACCGTATGTGTTCAGGGTCCATGATGAGCATTGCTGGATTTGGTCCCAACCATATAAAAGAATTCTTACCTACAAGTAAGTAAAATCTCATTAGTGTGAAATAACATCGAAGCGCTGTTGAATTCTCTTAACATAAAGGAAAGTTTAGCGTAACAACAAAGTTGGATTTAGGTTATCACCTATGTTTACTTGTGCTTCAATTATCACATTATTGGATGTTCTTTATAACATCGAAGCTTTGTTGAATATTCTTAACATAAGGAAAGTTTAGCGTAACAACAAAGTTGGATTCCGGTTACCACCTAATTTACTTGTGCTTCAATTATCACATTATTGTCATTGATGTTCTTTCCTCTCTATGTTCTGTATTGTATTTAGAGTATGTTATCGTCAATCAGTCTAAAACTCTATTCTGTCACGTTCAATACATACATAATGCACTAGCACAAGAAGTTGAAACTATATACCACTCCCATAATCAAGATAAATTATACTTCCTCCGTTTTACAAAGAATGGTCTAGTTTGACTTGACACGGAGTTTAAGAAAATAAAGAAGACTTTTGATCACGTGGTCCTAAATTAAAATTATGTCAAATGTACAAAATCGTCTGTTAATCTTGTGGCCTTAAACATGCCACGTGGAAAGTTGTTACAAAAAAAGAAGAGGTCATTCTTTTTTAAATTGAGGGAGTATATAATCTTGTGACCGATGACATGTCCAATTTCTATCTTAGATTGTGAACAAAAACATTTCTTACTTATAATATAAGATCCAATGATTTAATGTTCTGTATATAAGCTAAAGCTCCATACACTAAATCATCTACTATCAGTGGCAGAGCTAAGATTTTTAATAAGAGGGTTCAAAACCTGAAGAAGTAAACACATGAACTAATCGAAGGAGGTTCAGCATCTACTATAGCATACACAAAAAGTAATTCAACCATGTATTAATAGTAGGGAAAAGAGTCTGATATACCCCTCAACTTTGTCATTTAGAGCTGATACCCCTTGTTACAAAAGTGGCTCATATATGCCCTTACTGTTATACAAACGGCTCACATGTACCCCTGCCGTTACAAAATGGCTCACATATACCCTTCATTTAACGGAAGTTAAAAAGATAAGTTTTAAATTTATATTTGTTACTTCTAATTTTTTTAAAAAAAATTATTTAGGGGTATATATGATTCTTCTATCAAAGTTCAAGGTATATTTTAATTTTTTTCATACATAAATTATTTTTTGACTTCTTTTATATAATTATTTGAGTTTCTTATTCTTATTTTGTTTTTTTTCTTTCATTCCTTAGTTTAAAGAAAAAAAATTTAAACTAATTTTTGTGTGTATTGTAATTTAATTTCGTATTCGAAGAAAAAATTTGGTCATCTACAATAAGTTTTTCAAGAATATTAGTGAAACATAAATAAATTTGATTATCAAAATAATAATTATAAATTAGTCATTGAAACCAAAAAAAAGTCAAAAAAAATATGTTTGACGAGGATTAAATTTACTCATATGGAATTATATTTTTTTAGAAAAAAATAAAAATTTAGATTATAATTATTTTTTTTTATTTCCGTTAGAGGAAAAGGGTATATGTGAGCCATTTGTTTACAAGTAGGGGTATATATGAGCCACTTTTATAACGAGGGGTATATCACCTCTAAATGACAAAATTGAGGGTTATATCAGACCCTTTTTCCCTTAATAGTAATATTTTCTGTCAAGGGGGGTTTCGGACGAACCCTAGCAATATGTTGGCTCCGCTTCTGTATACTATATATGTAAACCAACACATAAAACAGATAGATGATCTATTAAAACTGAATAAATATTCAATTATCTAACAATAACTCACCATAATCAATGATTGTTTTGTGGATAAAGGGCATGAGTCTTTTGACAATATCATGTGAGAATTTGATAGGGTTGGACTTAGCTTCTTCATCCATCTTCACAACTTCATTCATGTCTCCAACTAAAAACTTGTAAGAATTTCCCCTGAAACCCAACTCTCTCAGGCATTTCTCCAAACACCTTGGCTGCAACCACAACCAATTCATAAGTCTCCAACTCCATCTAAAAATTATAACTAAAATTATACAAATTGCAACTAAAATGTATTGCATCTTTGATTCTATATATATCTAACTTTTTTTTATTGATGATAGAAATGGGCTTGCAAAATCTTGGATTTATATGCATGATAATAAAAATAGAAAGTGTTTCTTTTTTGACTAATAATAATCTTAGCTTGATTGCAAAGAAAATCAGACTTTTCATGTTTATGTTATGTTTTTGTGTATCAAAGGTTGAAAAAGTAAAATAAATATCTTGTTTTCTCTAAGGTGATTCAAGTTTATATATGATATTCAAGGATGATACTGTAATATTATTTACTTCTAGAATATAACATATATTTTTAGATATTCATAAATTTCGATATCTCAAATATCATATAAATTCTTCAGTATTGACGAAGTTCATGAAGATGTTAAAATATTATCCTTCTCAATGAAAATTTGAATATCCATAAACTCTTGTGATATTGATAAAAAAGATATGTCAAGATAAAATAATTAAGATATAAACTAATTTATCCATATTGTTATCAATAAAATTATTTAATAAATAAATTATTCACTTGTTTAAATTTAAATTTTGACTATGCTCGTTGAATATTCATCATCTTTTTTTTTTTATTTGGTATCCGCAGCGTGCACTGCAGAGATTATTTAGGAGTGACACTCTCAATATGATTTTCTTCATATTCAAAGCTCAAAATCAAAACTTCTAATTATGTGTGAAGTAATTTTATCAGTACACCACAATTAATATTGGTGAATATTTATTTGTAACCAAGTAGGATGAAAAAACAAGGTAAAAAGAAGAAAAGTCTAAGATGATATTGTTTGCTAACAAAATCAGACTTCTTAGTGTTCTATTTTTAAATGTCTAATTAAAGTAAACCAATCAAAGAATCACAGATCTCAGTTATATTATTAATATAAAAAATAAATAGTAATGAAACTTCCTAATTTTTTTTAAATACTTTGTTTGTCATATTAAAATAGTTACAAATTTGATCTATTATAATAGTAAAGCCATCTTATGTCACTACCTAAACTTCGAAACTGATATGGCACATATCACAAAACCCTACGGATAAATCAACGCGGTAAAACTTACTCATATCGAGTGATTATATCAAGTTAATATATGTGTCATATATTTTAATTTATAGTTCATTTTACTTCATTAAATCATATAATAATGCATTTTACATTGGCTTAGTGTAAACATCTTGTGTGAATAAGTTTTTTTATAACTATTCATCAAATATACTTAAAGAAGTCTCAAATGATGAGATTAATATTAAAACTATTGGACAACTATAACTATTCACAGTAGATTTGTAATAAGTTCTCATAAGCAATATTGTGCATTGTACGTAGAATCACTGTTATACTTTAACTATGTATTCCAAACAAAACCAAATCGGTCATGACTGAAAGAGAAAATACATAAAAAAAACTTCTGAATTTGGTCGGATAACTTACTTTAGTACTTAAATTACACGGTGTTTAAATACCCCCTTAATATCTTTGAAATGATTTTTTTCCACCCTGGAACTATAACACCACTCTCATCCGCCGCATAATAGCACGACATCATAACCATGTAGGCACGATGTCATTAATTTTTATTTCTTTTTTACTTATTCACTATTTTTTCTTACACACTTTTTAAAATTAATTATATCAATTGATTAATTTATAAATGCATACCTGATACCCCCATCCTCACACCCCCTTGTTGTTCATCATTATTCCAACCTTCAATACTTTCTTTTTTGTTTCTTCCTCTTCTTCACTATTCAACAATTTTTTAAGTCACTTTAAAGAAATAAATATACATTATCTTCTTCGAACCCTTCCAACGAATATATCCTCTTGGAGAATGGATATTTTTGAAAGCCAATTTTTTCTTAACAACTCAAATAAATATTAAATTAAACAAATTTGCTGAAATTGTTGAATTTGAGGTTACTATATTTATTTGTGAATTTTTTGCATAAATTTTATACTTTTTCATGTTTTCCCTATTTTTTATTAATAAATTACTCATTTTCGGAAATTTGCCAAAAAATTAAAATTAAAAAAATATTGAAATTGTTGAATTTAAGGTTACTATATTTATTTTTCAATTTTTGGCGTTCATTTTATATTTTTTTTCTTCATATTTTTCATATTTTAAATTAATCAATTACTCATTTTTGGGATTTATCAAAAAAATTAAAAAGTATTCAAATTGTTGAATTTAAGGTTACTATATTTATTTGAGAATTTTCAGCGTTAATTTTACATTTTTGATATTTTTCCTACTTTTTATTAATCAATTACTCATTTTCGAAATTTATCGAAAAATAAAAATTAAACAAAATTGTTGAAATGGGTCGGATAGTTTATTTAAAAGGGAGTTGATTTATGGGTTGGATTAGGTGTTTTATGTGTCCTAATTTTTTAGGGGCATAATTGATCTCTTTCCATTTATATATAAATGTTATGTGATAAGGTCAAAATGACATGACAATTTCATGCTGCATTTAAAGAAATAAAAAATGAGTTGGATATGTCCAATATACCCACTAACGCTCATAAGGGCATATCTGGGCCAAAATTTAGACGGCGAAGGTATGAGTGAGCCAAACTTTAAACGAGAAACACATCTAGACCTTTTCGAATAGCTTAGGACTATATTTGACCAAATCCAAAAAAAAAAAAGTATCTTTGGTTTGTTTTATTGTTGAGAGTGAATCACAAATGCATAGTACATTTTTGTTTGTTTTCATTGAATGTATGGTTTCCTTTTCTAGAAAATATTATTTTAATTATGCTCATAATTTTTGTTGAGAAGGAATTTATATTCCCCTCATAAATAGTTGAATGTGAGGACCTATTTTTTTACAAATAAAAATTACAAGTATCATATATCATATAACATAATTAATTATGGCATTGAAAGTTATGTTGATTTTGTTCTTTGCATTGCTTTTGTTAACAAATAAGAATAATGGTGAGATGATCAAAGGAGATCATGATTATGTTATATATTTAAAGTTTTAATTTTATGTATAGACAGACTAACAATTCAATAAAAATTAAATATTTATGTTTAGACCTAATTAATTTTGCAGACTCATGAGAAGTTTGGAAGTTGCATGACAAGTTGCAATGAGAATTATTGTGTTGATGGCAATAATATTGCTCTGCCAAAAGCTTAAATTAAACAGCGCGGAGGTAAAAGAACATCATAAAGTTTGATATCGTATCAATAATTTCGATCGATATGTTATATTATGTAATGAAAAATAATAATATAATTTATTTAAAAATTATTACCATAATTATTACAATACAATATAATACGACAAATTACAAAATGATAGGCAACAAGAATCTTCTCCCATGCTTTAATATATATAGGAATATTAAAGCACACAATTTTTTATTTAATAAAAAATACAAATACACAAAAGAAAATTACAACCACAAATGTATTTAATTAGCATAGTGTCATAGATGACACAAATATACTTTGTGGTCATAATTTCTTAATGCCTTTTCTTAAGCTTTTGGTAGAGCAATATTAATATTGTCATTAATACAACAATTCTCATTGCAGCTTGTCATGCAACTTCCAAACTTGTCATGATCTGCAAAATTAACATAAAATAATAAAAAGAATTAGTACTTATCATGTATGAGAAAGAAAATAAAGCTTAAAAAATTTACTAGAACTCAATTAAGTTAACCGCGTAAAATATGTTTTTTCATTAATCTATACACATTTATTTTAATAAACCGTGAAATTCAAGACATTTTTTACTTAAATAAAGCTGTCAATATGGGTTGGTCACCCCATTCGGGCTAATCCAAATAGACTTTGAAATTTGACGGGTCAGGTTCGGGCAAGACCATTTTTGTTCTGGCCAGAAAATGATCGACTAACCCACAAGTACGTAGGTTACGGGCTTGCCCGGCCAATCCTCTTTTCATAAAATATATTTTTTATATTTAAATTATAATTTAAAATATTATTATAAATATCGACAAGATAATATTATATGGTGTTAGTGTTACTATTTGTTAATCAAATATATAGATAAATTTTTATCATTATAATATATATTAGGTTTGATTTCAAGTAAAAGCATAAATAACAAAACAAAATATAAACCTAATTGTTTTCAAATGATCATAACAAGACAATGTTCTATATGTATGGAATTTTTATATTACGTAGTACATATTTTGTAAACATTATTTGTATTTAAATTATAATATTTCAAACTTTAAATTAATTTTTCAGTTTAAACTCTTGTTATTTTTAATACTCTACTTTATTTTTTATTTTTTAATTAATTTTTATTTGGCCCACGGGCCGGCACTATCCATATTTCTCACTACCCACAAATCGGCAGACTTATTCAGATCGAGCTATAAAAAATCATTTTCTTAAATGAGCTCAAAAAATCACAACGCAGCCCTATCAAATTCCAGCTCAACGGAACTATTCCATATTGACGACTCTAACTATAAGTTGATGCGTATAATTAAAGATTAATATATCATAATAATTAAGCCCGCTAAGATCATATACAACCTCTATTTAGGATGCATGTTCAAACTAACCGCACAAATTGTAACTTTTTTGCATATCAGTACGAAGAAATAAAAATAAAAAGAGAATAAGTGGTACCATAGTTGACAAGAAACTTGAAGCAATGACCAAGAGAACATCCAACATTACAAACATGATTTGTAGGCTCAGTATCAACTGATTCTTCATATGTGATTTTTGTTATAGAGCACTTGGCAAGGCACAAAGTTAGGCATATAGGCTTTGTATTGCACTTTACTACACACGATGCTGCACATATTGGGTTAATATTTTGGACTGCCATAGCATTATGTTCTATCAACACAAACATAGCAAAGAACAACAACAACATAACTTTAAATGCCATTGAAAGATTAGCTAGGGTTAATAATGAGTTATATTATATTATGTTATATGAAATAAGGTGAACTATTTATAGAGGAAAGTAAACATATAGATTGTATCTCTAGATCTAGATAACTAGTTTTGCAACTTAATGTGATGGAGGATTTCTATTCAATTATTGTTTGGTGTGAGCGATATAAATAAATAGCGATGATATAAAAAAATTGTTTCCTTTGATGAGACTTTTAGTTAGGGTGTAAAAAAAAAGATTTTTTAGATTGTATTTAGATCTAGATAATTATTAGTGAGACTTTGTGTGATGAATGATTTCTATTCAATTTGTGGAAAAGTCATCCTTCTATGAGGGGTGTCCTATGAAAATTAAACAATTTTAGCTATCTCTGCGTGTCAAAATTATAATCATAATAACTTGGTTTCAATATGGACGATCTGATCTCTACATGTTAGATCTTTACGTACACTCAATCTCACATGTCAATGTATGTGCACAATGTACAGCAGCGGCTCTAGCATTTTAGTGGCCTAAAACAAAAATCAAACGGGGCCTTAAACTTGAATAACTTTTATACAATTGATTTCCTCTAGTTTTCAATTGCTAATATAACCGTTCATATTTTAAATTATTTTTCATGAGATATAGTACGTCAAATATGTCAAATTTCTTTTAATAATTCTTTCATTTTTCATGAAAGTTTATTTTTTTTTACAAATAGTATTCAATATTAGTTAAAAAAAACAATAACTTATAATCTATTTTTATTAAAAATGAGGCATCTTAAATTTGAGGGTCTACGGAACATGTCTTTTCTTAACACTGTCGAGCCATCCTTGACAATGTGATATCAATAAACAAGCAACATTTCATTAAATCAAATGTCGCTATAACATAATCAGCTCAATTATCACAAATATACGAGTTCAATAAAGAAACACAATCACACAAAAGAATCAAGCCACTAAATAAATCGGTTAATGCCCATATATTTGATGTTCTCGAATTACAATCTATCCTATTATAATGATAATTTTTTTCTTTAATAACACCGATACACATATCAACGTTATTGATATAAGACCCTGATCTTTCATCCTTACCTATCATCTACTAATTAATTTTTTTGTGGTTTTAATTTTCTAAAATTATGTAGTTTTGTGTGTTTCAGTTGAATAAAACTCGTTAGTTACTTTTTGGTAGATTTTTTTAGAATTAATTTAATCTTCCCTAGTTAATGAACATATTAATCACAAATGATACATCTATATATTCTAATTAATTTTTCAGTATATGTATCAATCTTTTGTATTTTATTTAGTCCAAAGGCCCAAAGACCAAGTTTTATTTTTAAAAAAACATAAGAAAATAAATTCTTTATTAAGGATGTTTTATGAGAAATTTACATAAATATACTACAAATAAAAAATATTTACCATTTATAGTAATAATATATTTTTTTCATTCTATCACCTTTAATACATGTATAATACACTTTTAATTTATATTTCAAAAAGTAATTTATTATTCACATATACAAGTTTTATTGGATAATACATTTATCTCACGTTTTAATACACTTAAAATCAATGTATCAACTTCTTACCAAATATGCATAATATATTTTATAAAATAGTTATAATACATATTATTGCATACTTAATTCACTTTTAATATATATTACAGATTTAACATAGTATAATATAGATAGATAAATATATAAAATAATAACTATAATACTAATAATAATACAATATGTATATATTCGTGTATTTTGAAAAATATATTAAATGAAGAAAATATATACACTACAACACAATCTATTTTTAGCTATAACATTTAAGCTACAAATTTAATAATCATGGCTATTATTTAGCTACACTATTTAAGCTACAAATTAAAAATCGTGGCTATTGCTTAGTAATAGCTACAAAAAAATTTAATTTTATAGCTATTCATAAATTTGTAAATTTTCTTAGGCACAAAACTTAATTAGGCAAAGTAAATCGTATTTTTGTTATAATTGCTAATAATTGTGGCAATAATTATATGAATAGCTACGACTTTATTGCTATAATACAATTTTGTAGCTGGTTGAAAATTTTTGTCACAGAATAAAAGTTATTATAGAAATAATAAATCTTTTTTTAGCCACGATAAATTATATGAAACAAGATGATGTAGCTAAATAAATACTTTTGCTTCAAGTTATAAAAATTTATGATAATAGTTAAATGATATAGCCATAACTATTTTTCTATAGTAAAATATTGTAGCTAATTATTAATTTTTACCACGAGTTGAAAATTATCGTGACAATAATAATTTATTAACCATAATAAATTATTTAAAATAAATTATTATAGCTAAATAAATATTTTTACTTCAAGTTATAAATTAAAACTGCGGCAAAAGCTATATATAGTTATTTGTCAAGACGAAATAATATAGCCACAAATATATCATTGTGTTAAAATTTTGTAGATTATAACTATTTTTACCGCGGGTTAAAATGTGTTGTAGCGATGATAATTTTTAGAAACGTTAAAATATACCTTTCTTGCATCTAAATATAAATAGAGATATTAATCGTTCAATTCAATTTTACACAGTCTTACTTGTAAGTTTTAAATATAGTTCAAATAATTAGATAATTATATTTAATTAATTTTAGTTAATTAGTCATATCAAATTTTACACAAAACTTTACGAAATCTCACCTTAAAATTTTTCATGATCAAGTGCTTCCATAATTATTCTTTGTCTTAAACATGTTCTATAGAAATAATACATTTATTGACCTATTGTAATTAGAGGGGTTAATCATTTAATACAGTTTAATTTTATATGTGATTAATTTGAATCAATAAGTGATTATATTAATTTTGATGAATTAATTATAGAATGTTTAAAGAAAACTTTAACAAGTCTACTCAGACTTCATCCCGATTAAGTGATTTTAGAATTGTTAGTGTAAATAAAGTTATTAATTATTCGATTTGATTTTATGGATATAATTTCAATAAATAGGTAATTATATTTTTTTACAAAATTGATTCATTAGTTTATCAAACTTGGGAAAAGGAATCTCACTACGGATGTGTTTGGTACGAAGGAAAATGTTTTTTTGGAAAATAAATAAATTATTAACTTATTTTCTCATGTTAGGTTGTGAGTAGAAGATATTTTCCAGAAAATATTTTTCAATGTTTAGTTTATGAATGAAAAATATTTTAAAGAAAATATCTTTTATTTTTACTAGAGAGTAGAAAATAATTTTTAAAATTGATATTGAAAATATTTTTTAAAAAATAATTTTAAATTTAATTATTGGGGGTAGGGGTGAGATGGGGTATAAAAATAAAAATTTGAAATCGAAAATACTTTTTGAAAACAAACTTAATTTTTTTTAAAGGGGTGGAGGGCGTTGGTATAAGTGGGGTGGGGTAAAATAAAATTTTAAAATTGAATTTCTTTTTTTAAAAAGAAAAACACTTTAGAATAAGTATTCTGAGAATTTTAACTTTAGTCAAACTCAACCTATCTTTTACAATGCCTTTTGCTATACTATTAATTTTAATTAATTAATAGTTTGTATAAATATAATTATAACTAGTTGAACTAAGAATTCAATAATAAAATATAGTTAATATTCAAGTGTATGTCTATCATTATTATATCTAATACAAACTAGTTTTAAGTAGTACTACACGCATTCATTTTTACTTGTCACCTGTTTCTAAAATAGATTTTTTTTTTTATTTTTACTTGTTATTTTTAACATATTATAAAAAATAATAAATATTTTTTTTCGTATTTTATCCTCAACATCAAAAACTTATTTTTCAAATTATTTTTTGAGACATCATTTCCTCATAGGTTACAATTACATTGAAATTTGTGGTCTAATATTTTATAGGTTATACATATAGCAATGAATTTTTATAGTTGTGTGTCTAAATGTATATATAGATTTTTATATATAATATAGCCACGAAATATGAATTTTTATAGCAAACAAATAAGTTTTTTTTGCCACAACAGAATATATTTAGCTACTACACTAAAGATGCTACAAAATTTAATTTTTTGTGGCAAAAATTTTTAACTATTTGCTTTGAGTATATATTTTGTAGCAATTTTTCTATATTATTATTTTTTGTAGCTATAAGTTTAGTCCAACCGCAGATCATGTAAAGTATGCAGCTAACTTTTAGCCACGCTACATCTTTCTATGAATGCTGAGGAGACAAAATATATATCAAAAAAATAAACGTATTCAAACAAAATCAGCTACGGTGGTGCTAATGTTATGTGTTTTGGGATTCTAAGTTAGTTTTATTTGAAGGGTTCACATGTCAATATACATATAGTTATTTAATTTTCTAAACTTTTAGCCACGCTACATCTTTCTATGAATGCTGAGGAGACAAAATATATATCAAAAAAATAAACGTATTCAAACAAAATCAGCTACGGTGGTGCTAATGTTATGTGTTTTGGGATTCTAAGTTAGTTTTATTTGAAGGGTTCACATGTCAATATACATATAGTTATTTAATTTTCTAAACTTTTAGCCACGCTACATCTTTCTATGAATGCTGAGGAGACAAAATATATATCAAAAAAATAAACGTATTCAAACAAAATCAGCTACGGTGGTGCTAATGTTATGTGTTTTGGGATTCTAAGTTAGTTTTATTTGAAGGGTTCACATGTCAATATACATATAATTATTTAATTTTCTAATATAAATATACGATCTATGAAAAATTAATGACTTCGTCCAAACCCATGAACCCCTCCTAGCTCTGTCTACGAAAATTAGCACAATAAGGAGTAATATGAAAAATAGGTAGAATTTTGTCCATTTTTTTAGTGATATTTTGGGGTAGCATTTAATTTTGGGAAAATTATGGAACAAGGCCAAAATATCATCATATTTATATAATAAAAAAAACAAATATGATTTTTTTTTATTTTAATTTTTTTTTTTTTTTTACAGAAAATCACTATATGTTATTTTTATAGCAAATTCTTTCATATGTAAATTTATGCCATATTATCTTTAAGAACTTTACTCTATAACAACATTAATTGGTTAAGTATTTATTTAATTAGATACTAAAGAATAACTTTAGACATAAAATTCCTAAATAGTCATATAAAATAACACCAAATTTAAAAATAAAAACATTAACATAATTAATTTCAACCATAGCTAGCTTACATAAAAAGAGTCACACACATAAAATCCACAAGAAAAATTAGCAATGAAAATAGAAAATACTGAAAAACAATGAAATTCTCATTCATATTCATATGATATATGATATGATATATGATGATCGCTTAGATCTTCTTGAATTTCACAAGACAACTTCTCGGAGGTTCGATTTTGCTCTCTGAATTAACTCGCTCCACCCTACATCATATAATAATAGCTATTAAATCTCTGAATCAGTTTTCTACGTAACATGGTTAAGATTAAAAGATTAATTAACGATATACACATATATTTTTTTCAAAAAAAAATAATTATCCAACCAAATATGGAAATATAAGAAACATTTTCCAAAAAAATACTTTCCTTCATATCTTACGTATCGTCATTTGCTTAAGATCAGAAGATTCAAAGATATTCTTTACTTTTTTAAATTTCGTATGAAATTAAAATCAGACAAATAAATTAAAACCAGAAAAATACCTGTAGTTAAGAAGAAAGTAATGAAGAATTACAGAAACCTCAAGCCTAGCCAAATTGGCTCCTGGACACATTTTAGGGCCAACTCCAAAGGGAAGAAAAGAGGCTGGCTTGGTTTTAAGATCCTATATAGTTTACGAACTCGTATAATTAATACATATATAAGTTATGCAAGATAAAAAATTACGTATTTGAATAACTAAATCTTACATAATATTACTAACAAATACATAATTTTAATCAGCAACTGAATGACTCGTAAATAGAGATACGTCACTTACATCCCATCTAGAAGGATTAAATTCCTTAGGTCTCACATAAGTATGAGGGTCGAAATGATAATTCCATGAAAATGACAAAAACTTCCACCCTTTAGGTATGGTATACCCTACAAAAAAAAAAAATTATAATAAACTTTTTAATACGCATATAAAATTGAGTAATTATCTGAGAAATTAAATCGAAATTAAAGAGATACTAACCATTTATGTTAATAGTAGTTCTTGCCTCTCTAAAGAATATTGTTTTAGCAGTAGCAATACGCAATGATTCATTAATTACCTTTCAAATTTGGAAAAAAATAAAATAAAAATTAGTATATAAGAATATTTAATTCATAATAGTCCAAAAATAAAATCAAAAAAAAATACTCAAATCTTACATTACTAAGATACTTCATCTCTTTAATTTCATGGAAATTAAGGCCTTCATTTGGTGATGATCTTCTCTTTACAATATCCTCTTGTTCCTCCTACAAATACACGATTTGTCATCAACTGATATTCATGTCCTTCAAATAGGATATTAAATAAGTACAAATATACATCTTCCTACGTGACATAATGTCTACGGGACATAGAATAATCACATAGGATGTTAGATAGGATGTGAATATCTATATGTTTGTAAGACGCAAATATAAGCTGAAGTTAAGTTAAGAAGCACGTTTATGTATTAAACGTAGTGATGATTTGTCATCAACTGATATTCATGTCCTTCAAATAGGATATTAAATAAGTAGAAATATACACCGTCCTACGGGACATAGAATGGTCACGTAGGATGTGAATGTCTATATATTTGTAAGACGCAAATATAAGCTGAAGTAAAGTCAAGAAGCACGTTTATGTATTAAACGTAGTGACGATGAGTAGGTACATATACTTTAGCTTTGTCCAAGAAGTGAGGATGTTTTTCCAAATACATAATTGCAGTTGATGCTACCAAAGCAACAGATTCAAAACCAGCAAATGTATAAGAAACAAGCATTGCAATGATCTTCTCATCATTGAATCCTTCATTATCATCATCTTGAGTGTTTAACATCATATCTAGTAAAATATTGGACTTTTCTCTTGTTTTGTTTTTCCCAATCATCACTTTTCTTTCATCTAAAATATATTTATATATCTTAGACATTGCTTTTCTAGCCTGAAAATTAAAAAAAATAAAAAGTTAATTCAAAGCAAACAAACAAATATTAAACATCTAAACACATGATAAAGTCATATCACGACTAAACATCTGAACATATGATAAAGTGATTTTATCAGACATTTTTCGGTTCAACTTTTGAAAAAACTTTTGTGTATATCCTAATTAAAATATGTCAGGTTAAAAAAAATCGTAAAATCTCAATCATGTTTCAATTGATGACGATTAAATAAATAAAATGACATATTTCATTATGTGACAATATACATGAGAAAAGTTTTCTTTTTAGACACTTAACCATATTTTCAAGTTTCGAACTAGAACAGAACTTAATTCGAGTGTCTAGATGAAATTTACCGACAAATTAAATTTACCTTTAATCCCCTATTGTAAGCTGATCCTGGTAAATTAAATGGCAAACCATGACAACCATGAATAAGATAAATAGTCTCTTCAAATAGAATATCAACCATATCATTATCAACTCCATCACCTATAAGAATTCTCATTAACACTTCAAATGCTGGCCTTTTAATTGCTAAAATTACATCAATTGGTTCTTCCATTTCAACCAATTTCACAAATGATTTTTTCACAATTTCATTTGCAAAATCAAAGTAATTTGATAATAATGATATGTCACTTTTTATCAATGTTGTGATTCTATGTAGAATCTTGCTTTCTTCTCTTGTAAATCCACCAACTTGAGCTTGTCCTAATAATTTTAATATATAGTTTGGCATACCTCTATCATAATTTTCATCATCCATAAATATTTTCCTACTTATTTCAACTTTTGTCATGATAATACTCGGTTTTCCAAACAGGAACGCCTTGTACATTCCACCCTCCCCAAACCTAAAAAAAAAAGAAAAAACATTCGTCAGTACACGTTTAAAATACTCTCTATATATGTATATAGATCGTTGAAAGTTAATATTTTTTTAGTCTTTACCTAGTAACAAAGTAGGTAAAAAATGAGCTAAGATTATTATCTTTGAAACTTAGTAAGAAAAAAATCATGTTCCCTACTAATGGCCAACCCATGTCACCAGGAGGCAAGTTACATTTTTTTGTAAAAAATGTAAAAAACCATCCATTTACCCTCTTTAGAACACATATTAGGGTTAAAATTCCTATTGCTACACTTGTGTATAATAACACTAAGTTGTACTCCATTTTTTGCTTTTTTTGTGAACACAATATATTAATGTGAGTTTGTTTATAATATATATATAGACTTTTAGGTCTCTATATAATTGTACACCTTTCACTTTTATATTTTTATTGGATCAGGTATCATATCGGTACATATGATATTATTATTGAATCGATATTATATCGGTACATTATAGTTTTATTTGTGTTGGGGTAGTTCTTTTATGGATCGGGATGACATGTTAAAATGTTACGTTGTAGGTGATGATTAGGAATTTTTAAAAATTCGTGTTATTTATTTATTTGCTAAGTTTGGGTTATTTTTTCACATGTCGTATAATGGAAACTATGTTGAAGAATTCTTTCCCCCCTTTGAGTTCTCGAGTGAAAGGGTCCAAGCCATAGGAAAATATCCAGTTTCTCTCGCAACATATCTAGTTTATCCTGAAGCAGCATTTCTCGAAGTAGCATTGATCTGGGGTGTGTTTGGTATGAAGGAAAATGTTTTCCGTGGAAAATGTTTTCCTAGAAAATGTTTTCTTGGAAAATAAGTAGGTTTTGGACTTATTTTCTCATGTTTGGTTGGTGAGTAGAAAATATTTTATAGAAATAATTTTTAGTGTTTGATTTATGAATAAAAATGTTTTTTGAGAAACATCTTTTATTTTTACTAGAGTAGAAAATAATTTATGAAATTAAAAATATTTTTTAGAAACAATTTTATTTTTGGGGTGTGTGGTGGGGTAGGGGTGGAGGGCTGGCTGGGGGGCAGGGTTTAGGTGAAAAAATAAAATTTTGAAACTGAAAATATTTTTTAAAAATAAAATTATTTTTTTGGGGGGGATGGTAGGGGGGTAGGGGGGCTGGCGGTGGTGGGGGGAGGGCGGGAGGGAGGAATTTTTAAATTAAAATATTTTAAAAAACGAACTCAAATTTTTTTGGGAGTGGGTGGGGGTGGGGGGCTGGCCAGTAGTGGGTGGGTGGGATGGGGGGTCAGGGATCCGGTGAAAAATATATTTTGAAATTGAAAATATTTTTAAAATTGATTTTTTTGCCAAAAAAAATATAATTTGAAGTTGGAGAAAAGTTTTGGAAAATGTTTTCCTTAATTTTTGAAGGGAAGTCATTTTCCTTAATTTTGAGGAAAATGAGTTGATTTAGAAAACATTTTCCAAGACTTTTGTCCCAACCAAACATGAGAAAATTGGAAAACATTTTCCAGAAAATGTTTTCCTTCATACCAAACACACTCCTGATGTGAGTGGAGTTGCAGCAAAAGAAATGAGTGTATCGAGGGACCTAATTCTGTATATTCGAGATATACGTTTCTTTGGAAATAGTTTAACAAGATACGAGAGCTACTAAGAAGATATAATGTATGAACGAAAATATGATATAACTATCACCATAAGGTAAGAGGAGTAAAAGATGTCGGAGATCATCACCGTCTATCTTCACCTATAAAACATTACTGAATTCTGCAATTGGATTATACCAAGTGGCATAGCAGAAGTAGTATCATTACAAACAACATGTACTGATAGCTAGGCCCTATCGGTATATCTGTACCTACCATAATATCATGCAAAATACATGTGAGACAGTACATAGGACATAAAATTGTCATATAAAACACAACGTAATATTCAATACTTACGTGAATACACGATTACCGTACTAACATGCATTATAATAATGTATTTATTATCTCGAAATTTTGAATATGCATCTACGGGAGAGTGTAATATACCCATCGAACATGAACAAAACGTGTTATTCCTTTGAGGTGCTACAGTGGGAGTACGAACCATGTGTACAATAATAAAATCTGTACTAGAAGATTCAAGTAACAAAAATGTACTAGCTATTAATTCACTTCAATAATAAATTTTTCATATTTTTTTAACTTTTTTTTAAAAATAAAATAAAATATATATTGTAAAATAGAAATGTATACTCCTTCCATTTTAATCTATCTGACATTTTTCAATTATCGAGAAATAATAATTTGAGTAGTTATGGAATATAATACATTGAATTAGATTAACTCAATATTTTAAAATTAAAACTTAGAGCGATATTTAAAAACTACACGAGAAATATTATAATTTGCAATTCTTCTCACGTGAATGTTACATTTTATAATGTTGTCAACGTCTCAAAGTTCATATAGCTTGAATCTTCGAGAAGAAAAAAGTGTCAGGTAAATGAGATGAGAAGAGTATTATTTTATAATTTTATATAGAGAAAAGATGCAAATAAATCCTCAACTTTGCGATTTAGAATGGCTATACCCCTTATTAGAAAAAGTAATTACGCTCAAATACTTTCATAAAAAGATTTTTTTGAGTTTCTATCAACGTAATGCATCTCTTAGTAGCCCGTATAAAATAAAAACTTTGATTGAATCATAGTTAATCAATAAATCTAGTCTTTCAATATATTTTTAACGGTACTAAATAATACTCTCAATTGATTTTTTCTAGTAAACTGAATAGCTTAATAATATAATAATAATAAATTGAAGCTAAATTAATAGACTTTAAACATATGAAACTGAATATAAATCTACTAATCATGATTTCTATACTCTTAAGAGGACATGTAATTTAAATCATGTTTTTTTATGAACTCTAAATTCTATAGAAATCATTAGCTGAAAACATAAATTTACTTTGGGACTCAATGGGTGAAAGGATACGGTTGACTAAAAAGTTGTTGGAATATTTCACGGGGGTCATTTACGGACTATGGTTTGATCTACAAGTCATATATTCCATATGTGAAATTCAGGATGTAATTTTAAGTCTTTAAAATTTTATTTCACGAGCTCAATCTATAGTCCGTAGATTAATCCACAACCAGTAGATTAGGTATGTGAAAATCAGGCCTAAAAATCAAGTGTCAAGTCTTTTTTCATGAGTTCAATCTACAGCCCGTAAATTGATCCACGAGCCATAAATTGGACTCGTAAAACTCAGTTCCTTAGATTGGACCCATAAAACTTAGGTCCTAATCTCATCTGAATGTGTCTGTGGTAAAACGGTTATACTCTTTACTTCAGACTCGGATTAACAAACGGTTGGTGAAGGGGTAGACCTATGTGGAAGTTAGGGACCCCAACCACCTAGATCAAAAAATTACACTGTATATACAAGACAAACTTATGCTTTTGTGAGTATATAACTTAAATGAACCTCGTCAACGTTGAAGAGAAGCATAGCTCATTACAAAGGGGTTCATTCTTAGCCAAAATAGTTTGAGTTCGATTCTCGTTATATAAAAAAAATAATTATATCTACTTCTTTTTTTAGCTTTGAAAAGGTTGTGATGGTCTCAAATTTTGGGATTAATTTTGGGCTAAGAATGCACAGTAAAGGCTCAAATTTTGGCTTCATTTTGGGCTTAGAATACCTAGTAAAAGGCCTATTGTTTTTTTATTCAATCTAAAGCAGTATTTATTTTGGCAACTTTCATATATAGCAAACAAAAAAATCATATTTGTATGTTATAGCAAAGTTTGTATAATTGCGTTTCATAGCGAACATATAACTGTATAATTCGCTGGCCTAAATTGTATAATTTGTTGGCCTCGCTATACATATACAATTGTATGATTTGTTGACCTAAATTGTATAATTCGTTGACCTATTTCGCTGTAATTGTATAATTCGCTGGCCTATTTCACTACAATTGCATAGTGCGCAATTGTATAATTCGCTGGTCTATTTCGCTGTAATATGTGTATAAAATTTGCTTTGCATATAATTGAATCGAAGTAAAATGTTTGTATATTGTATAATTATAAGTGTATAGGAAGAAGATATATGTTTTTCTCTTGCTTTATACAAAAACAGAAACACAATTTATACACTTCTGTTGTATAAAGCGAGAGAAATTGTATTTCACTGCAATTGTATAATTCGCTGGCCTTTTTGGCTACAATATTTGTATAAAATTTGCATTTGTATACAATTGAATCGAAGTAAAATGTTTGTAAATTGTATAATTAAGTATATAGCACGAAGATATATATTTTTGCATGTGTATATACAATTTTCTCTCATTTTATACAAAACAAAAACACAATTTATACATTTCTGTTGTATAAAGCGAGAGAGGCGAGCAGAGGGAGAGTGGCGAGCGAGAATGGGAGAGTGGCGAGCGAGAGTTTTGGGAGAGAGGCGACTGACAAACGTTTGCTATGGGGCACAATTAAATCAAACAGTAACTATTCCATTTATTTTAGGTTATTAGTTTGCTATTATATACAATTATTACTATTTATTTTTATTTTTCATTATTTTTTATTGGAAAAATAACTTAAATACACAACTATAATTTTTATATTCTCCAATTTTCCCTACTTTTTTTTAATATTACATAATTCCCTTTTTTTTATTTTAGTATAAGTTTTTAGATACATTACATTCTCTCTCTTATAATACACATTTACCCATTTTAATGCCTATTTTTTCTCCATTAAAACACTCAACCTCTTAAATCAGTTTTTGAATTTTAAATTTTATCCATTTAAACACTCAACCTTTTAATCAGTTTTTTGATTTTGAATTTTTAAATTTAATTAATTTTAATTAAAAGACCAAATTTTGAAATTTTGAATTTCAAAATTCAAAAAATTTGAAATTTAAAAAAGTAAAAATATCAGGAAGCAGGACAACTTCCATTAACTTCTACCGTCTTCTTCTTACTCCATCAAGTTTCAGTTCTTTTTTTTTCCTTAATCATCTTCATTCATCCTAACCCATTACATTTTTTTCTTTTCTTCTTTTTATTCTTAATCCATCATCGTCTATTTCTTCCTAATCTGTAATAGTTTGAACCCAGCATCTTTTTATTATTAATCCATCATCAATTCGTATATTCTTCTCTTTTTTGTTTTTGTTAATTGTTCTATTACATTATAGTAATGAATCCGTTAATTAATAGAATGATATATGATTCTGACGATGAAAATTGGAAAGAAAATAGGAAAAAGTCTTTGCATGATCCTATGAATCTTCAGAAGGATTCAAACAAAGACTCTGGCGAAACTTCAAAATCAAAGCTTGTCAAAATACAACAAAAAAAAAAAAAGAAGCAACAAACATTGTTGTTAGGCCTACATTGTCTCGGGTTAGTATTTTGGCAAAACCAAATGATACATATATACCAAACACATACTAAAAATAACTGATACATTGGCTAAATCGTATGTATCATGTACAATATGTTACCCTATAATCTTTAAATTTTACATGATATTTAAGTAAATTGAATAGCATATTCATATGAATTGGTATTATTTTTTAAAAATAAAGTTATTTACTGTATATTTCAAGAAAAGCATAACAAAAAAAGCATTACACAAGTTAAATTATATAAATTCACATGATACATGATTTATAGTCATTGTAAGTACACAATAACCTCAATAATATTTTTGTATTTTTTATCTAATGGAGATGTATCATTGTGCAAACCAATGATACACACTAAAAAGTACATGATACATTAGATAAACAATGTGTACCAAAAACACACAATAAAAGTACATGATACACTAGATAAACCATATGTATCATGTACATTATGTTACCTAATAATTCTTAAATTTATATATCTTACTGTAGCATAAGATTTATAAAATTTTATATTTAAAACAAATATCGACACAAGTATATTTATCAACACCAATAATAACAAAGTATTTATAATCAAAAGCACGACTTCAAATTTAATTACCACATGTTTGTAAGTTTATTTATCTAAACACAAAGTGTTCAATTTGCAGTTGTAATGAAAACTGAAATTCATTAAAATGTTTACGTTATAAATTATTCTTGATATCATAGACACATTACGACCAATTCACTTCTCTTTTGGGTAAAAAGTACAAGTTCTTCTGTTGTGCCCTTCTTGTCCACATTGTCCACAACAGTTTGTGTTCACCGAAATCTTTTCATCTGCATTATTTCTTCTTCTTTTTCTTGGTCGTCCAGATGATATAATCTTTGATATTTAGGTAAATTTAATAACATATTCAAAATAGATGATATAATCTTTGATTTTCAAATTTTGAAATTAATATCCAATTAAGTGCTGATTTAATGCTGATTAATGATCTGTTACCACAAATTAAGCTGTTTTAGTAACAACATTAACTTTACCGTTTTTCTCCCCTATTTTTTCTTAACAGTTTTAAATTATCATGTATCATTTACCATGTATCACTACAGTCTAAAGTATCACAGCTCAACAAATTAAGAGATTTTTTGTAATTAGTAAACTTGTCGGGACAGAATGTAATTATTGAATTACACTATGAGATTCCTTAAATTTATACTTTTTTATTTATGTTGTTTCTTTTTCTTAATGACTTTGTTTAAATTTATTAGACACATTTTTATTTCTACATGACTCTATTCTCATGTACTAACTAGAGAAACACTTTTAAAAAATGATGAATTATTATTATATTTGAAATTGAAATAAAATAAAACTACCTAAGATTAAACGAATGGGAAATTTTTAAAGTTATGAATATCTTTTTAACAAAATATATTGAATTAGTTTTTTTCTTCTTAATTTCATTGTTATCTTTTTTTTTTTAAAAAAAAAAAAACGATTCAAAAGAGATGGAAACTAAACTAAAATTATTTTATTTATTCATAACTTGTCTTTTTATAAATGATTAACCAAGTAAAATGATCTAAAAAGATCGAAGATGTTATTTATTTATTTTTTGAATATGCACAATAATGTTAGTAACTCAACTTTACACTCTTTAAAAAAAAAACTTGGTGGTGAATGAGTACTAATTGAGAAAGAATTTAGAAAAAGTTTTAAAAAAATGTAGAACACTGCAAAAGAAAAGAAAAAAAAAACACTAGAAAATTTTAAAAGCTCGATGAAGTAAAGTACAAATACAAAGAACCTAAACGTTAGTTGAACTGATTTTCATCTTGTAATTTTCATGTGCGTAACTAGTTATTAAGATATGCTTATTTACATACCCAACATCTCATGTGTTTTGACTTTTGCTAACGTGGAACTTCATTTTTAAGTCGGAGTGTCACATAAAACTACTCTATGGACTCGTAATCCTCATTGAGGTTTGTCCCACCACATGAAATTTGAGTAAACTCAACACTGAAGTTTAGGTTAAAATTTATCACATCACATGATATTTGACTAAATTCAATACTAACGTTTACCTTGCCTTATCAAAATTTGTCTGAACTCAATAGAATTATATACCATATTTTCATAAGAAATGAAAGTGTCTAAAAAGTTTATTGAGAAATATTATCCATAATCATTAACTATTTTTTAAAAGAATCAAAATTAAGTTGATTAAGTATTCTAAAATTAATTTTTTTAAATCAAAATTAATTTACTTTCGAAAAATTTCGAATTATGTCACGTAAATTCTTTTTCTTTCCCAATCAAACAAAAGAGAAATTTCAGAGTAAGGCAAAACAGCTTGTTGAAAAATCTGAGATGGAAGAATGAGCTCATTGAAAATGGATTCCACTATGAAATCTGAATTTCTATTGTGTTTTCTTCTTTTCTCTACTTATTTGAGCTATGGGGTTGCGTCAAGTTCATCTGCGACCACTACGATGCATACTAACAATTGGGCTGTTTTGGTCTGCACTTCTCGGTTCTGGTAATTTTTTTTGCGTTTTTTTCCCATAAAGAAACATGGGTTTTGCTCCATTTTTAGTAATTTATTGATAGATGTATGGTGGGTTTAGGCTGGAAGGGAAATCTGAGTAAGGGAACTTGAAGAACCCTTGTAAAAATAGGAACTTTGGATTCAGTTTATTGAATTAATTTTTATTTGTAATTTTTACTATGAAATCTGAATTTCTATTGTGTTTGTTTATGTTCTCTACTTATCTGTTCAATTGGATCGCGTCAAGTTAATTTGCTATCACTAGTATGCATATTAGAGCCCTTTTGGAGCTATTTTGGTTATAATGCTCCTTAAAAGTTGGTGATTGTAGAAAGGTTAGATTTTGGCAAGACTTGTGGCTTTGTAAACAGATTCCGTGACCTTTTTAGCTGTGCATTTAAGCAACATTCTGTCTTAGCCGAACTTCAGTCACACCATGGGTGGTTTATTCTATTTAGGAGAAACCTCAATGATTGTGAAATTGATGATTTTTTGCTTTTGATGAATTAGAAGTCCAAAAACACCTTGGACTTCTTGTTATCATGGCATAAACTGGGTTTTATACAAATCGTCCAGGAGCATTTAGAAGACGATTCCTGTGTGGGTCATATGCGACAGTGGAATGATAGAGTTTCTGAAATCGAGAAGAAATAGATTATTAATCTTAAGCTTAAGTGTATACCCTTGCTTAGTTTGGTTCAACAAAGCTCCAAGTTATCTTTTTGATCCGGAGGCAATTGTTGACTTCCTTAGCTCCTTACCACGTTATAAAGTTCTCGTTTGGATGTACTTTTCATCAGAACTTTCTTTATGATGTTTTTTGATATACGGAAATAAAATACTTGCTTTACCGATCCTGAAAAAAGTTATCTTTTTTTCATTAAGAAGGCTTTATGTTTGCAAGACTCTTAACTTATTTGGTTTCTTCTTCAGGTTTAACTACAGACACATGGCTAACACTTTGTCTTTATACAGGTGGGAATCTTGCTATTTAAGCACCATTATGATCATCACAGATTATCTTTGTTTTCCTTGTGTGTTTCCCATTTCTGAGATTCATTAACTGTACTCTAATATCTTTTCTATTTGTTTGATGGAATTAGAACCGTAAAACGATTAGGCATACCTGATGAAAGAATTATCCTGATGTTGGCTGATGATATGGCTTGCAATACTCGAAATAAATACCCTGCACAGGTCTTCAACAATGAAAATCACAGGCTAAACCTTTATGGAGATAACGTTGAGGTGTGTAAATTCTTCTTCTCTCTTGTGGCTTTCTGTAGTTCTTCAAATCAAATGTTAATTCTGTGAGACATTCAGCTTTGTTGACAGTTAATCTAGCATTATCAAAGTTAGCTATTACTATCATGATCAATATGCATAGTAGTGGATAATCACGGTGATCGCTTATATTTGAGGATAGCTAATGAATAGAAGGCAGCATGGAAGACCACACCATTTTTTCTGGGTATATTGAATGAACAGCATAGGAATCACAATAATGAGAAAATGTAATAACTAATTGATCTTTTTTTCAACTATATTTTGATGTAAGGAGCAAATTCCATGCTGTATGGATAGTTGGTCTAACTTGTGGAAGATATGAAACGACTCAAGCCTAGTCACATACTCACCATGTACACATATTTTAACACCAACTTGGTGTTTATTAATCTAGTGAGCTCTGAAAAAAGAAAGTTTCTGTATTTTTAATCTCAAATATATCAGTCTTTCAAACAATTTTAAGTCAGGTTCTATAGATAATTTTCTCCTAGGATCTTTGTAGATAACCTTAATTCTGTGAAACTCATATGCAAACCAGTCTGAAGAGGATTTTTACTTCAAACATATTTTTTTTCCTTATCAGAAAATGTTTGAACTAAATGTCCTCTTCAGACTGGTTTGCATATGAGTTTCACAGAATTAAGGTTGTTTTACCTACTTAATGTAGTGGTCTAATCGTACAAGTTTCTAAACATCAGGTAGATTATCGAGGCTATGAAGTAACAGTTGAAAATTTTCTGAGGGTGCTGACTGGACGTCATGAAACAGCTGTCCCAAGATCAAAACGTCTTCTTAGTGATGAAGGAAGCCACATACTTCTGTACATGACAGGGCATGGCGGAGACGAGTTTTTAAAATTTCAGGATTCAGAAGAACTTCAAAGTCATGATTTAGCTGATGCAGTGAAACAAATGAAAGAAAAGCGTAGGTAAAAATTTTTTCCTTGATTTTCCATTGCATGTTAATGTTGTCTTGTTAAACAATAACATTGTTTATGATGCAACATTGGCTTAGGAATCATCTAATTTGTCTGGATATCTGCTATGAATCTTAGCACTCTGTTTGGTGTTCTGGCATTTATGCACATGACTCCTTGTTGATTATATCATACTGATGGGTAGTTTGTTTGCCGGTCCTCTGCAATGATGCTTTGTCACGTCTCCATTGTTCAATTTCAGATTCAAGGAGCTGCTAATAATGGTTGACACTTGCCAAGCTGCTACTCTTTTCTCGCAGGTGACTTTTGCTTTTCTATCATTAATATCATATTGTTCTAACAAAATGTCGAATGACATATAGCTAATTCATATTTTTGCAGCATCCCAAAATAGCTAGTCCATATCAATTAGACAATTACCATAGGAAGTATTCAATGTGACGTACCAATGTTGGTCCATTCTCCTATCATTCTTGAATTATCTAAAGAAACTAATTCTGGTTTTATGTTGCTTGGGCTCCTTTTGAATCAATCTTTACTTTCCTTTTGTTATTTAATTTATCTGCAAGTATCTCTAGGTAATTTTAAATGTTCGCCGCCTCTATCCTTCATAATGCCATATATTTTAACTTCTCAAGTGTAATGGTTAGGATTTAGGAATGCCTATTTTCACTTGCAATATATTTGCATGGCATGACTTAAGGATGGTAAAGATAAATCTTTTCGAAGACCGTCCTTGATGCAACAAAACTCAGTTGAAGGTGTGCTTCATTCATCATTTTATTGCAAATTAATACACAGAGAGGATCACTATTCATGATTGGGCTAGAAATTCTGAATAATTTTTGCTCCTCAATCTGCTAAAATATCATAGAATAATGAATGTTTATAAGTTTCTGAAAAGAATCAGTAGCTGGCAGAATTTAGATTCTATTTGCCAACCATGTGGAACATAATATCTATCAGACATGTCCAAAAATTTCTGAGAAATGTCAATATTTCAATGCTTTTGCGATCAGAGTTGCATGGTTGGGTTCTTGAGAGACATCTGTAGTAATTAAGTCAGAGTTGCATGTTTTCCTTTATATATATACAATAGATTATGTTTGATGACAGCTGGCTCTTTGGACTTGATACAATGTTAATGAGGAAATACCAGCTTTTAGCTATATCTTGGATTAAGCTTATAGATTGGGAACTTTCAAAATCTATGGGTTACTCTATAATTTTCTCAGTACCTTTATAACCATCTGAAAACTCATTTTGTTCTTTGATATCCATTTCTACTCTTTATGGGATGCCTTCCTTTTTATCCCTCACAAAAAGGGGTTACTGGTTAGGATATCTTTTTAAATCAGGGCCACTCAGTCCATGATATGTTCTTAGTTGGATTTTGGTAGAACTGAAATATATTTTGCCTTGTAGCTTCAATCACCTGGCGTATTGACAATTGGGAGTAGCATGAAAGGAGAAAATTCATACTCGCACCACTTGGATGCTGATGTAAGTGTTAACTTAATGAAAATGCCTCATTTAAAATGCTTATTGTGTTCACAAGGGAGACAAATATGTTCTCCTTGTATTAAAAAATTGTGTGGTTTTTCATCCTCCTTCCCTTCTCTGGTACAGGTTGGTGTCTCAGTTATTGATCGATTCACATTTTATACTCTTGCATTTTTTGAGAGGGTGAACATGTATGATAATGCCTCATTGGGCAGGTAATTGCATTTAATAGATGTAGGTGTAATACTGGGTGCTTTTCTTGATATTGTAGAATGTATGTCACTTCTCTTGAGAATTATATATTGTATCACTACTGACATCAAATTCCAATCATCCACTACTTGTTTGCTTTATTGTTACTGTAATTATGGCTATACAAGTGCAAAACTCTGTATATATGCTTCAAACAGCTGGATTATTCCTGTCTGGAGAATAGGCTGCGTATTCACACCAGCCCTACTTTTCACCACTTATAACTTCGTAGCATGAGCTGCTTCATTGTCAAAGGGAGAGTCATCCAGTTGCATAGAAAGGTAACCGAGAAAGAGGGTACTTTTTTTAAATAAGAAAACCAAAGAAGAAACAATAATGGTTTTGGAATGGCCATGGATCAGTTATGAGTATCACTGTGATAATAAACATGCAGAATATGGTCCTTAAATTGAGAATCGTGGATGATTCAGAAAAGTTTGAAGGATGAATATCTGTCTGTTCAAGGGACTGACTGTGGCCTGACCCACACGGCTTTCTAAAAAACCAAGTGGGAAGAGTCCGAAAATCATGTGGGGGGAGTCTCATTCAAGGAATTTAGATATCCATATCAAGTATGTACCTTATTAGGTTGGTTGTGGAAATTACCTTACACTTAGAAATGCTACTTGGATTATTGAAGCTTTTTATGCAAACCGTAAAAAGGCTACTGTGTTAAAGGATTATTCAGATGATAATTGATTTGCCTGGTTCATGTCTTCGATAACCTACCTGCTCAATTCATACATGACATATGGACTCTATAGCATAGTCAGAACAACAGTAGATGCAGAATACTCTAGTTTAAAAAGGATAGCTGTCATTGAGTACTTGAATACTGGTAATCCCTGCTGTTGCATTAGACTATGCCTTTGTGGATTCTAAAACTTCTGCATGCCTATCGCCCTCTTTTTCCCCTCTTGGCCAGTTGGCCTTCTCTTATTCAGGAGATGATATGTGTTTTGGTTGTTGTTCTAAGCTATGTCTGTTTGCCAATGTGCACTCTTTTTGATAGAATCTCCTTTCTCTTTTTCCTGTCGCAGTCTTTTCAGTTCATATAACCCAAATACGCTGATGTCGACTGCATATTATCGAACAGATCTATACCCTCGCCGACTAGAAGAGGTACATAGTTAAAATTATTTTATGTTTGTTTTTATGCCATTAAACTTTGATCTCCCCCCCCCCCCCCCCCCCCGAAGAAAAGGAAACAGATGGACAGAAAACTCAACGGAAAAGAAGAAAGAGAAAAGTAAATGACTTGGTGGAGATAGGATAAACTAGACATAGGGAAAAGCTGCACTTAATTGGTCCATCTGATGTATAGTTGATTGGGTAAGAAGTTAACACCTTAAACTTCTTTTTTTAAGTTTAAGGTGTAAACTTGCACGATGAATTAGTAATAGTAGAGGAAATTTCCAGCTTCAGTTATAAATAAGTTAGTCTGATACAAACCTCCTCTTCATCTAAATGCTGTGCTCTTTATTTCTTTAGTCAATTACCATGAGGGTTAATTGGTGTTAGAAAACTTGCTTTAGTATGTAGAGAAGTATTAAAAAAGGTGCTCAAGGTAAAAAGGGGCAAGTAACTCAAAATTTTACATATCCTTGTTCCCTTTTTATGTTCAAAATTGTAACGATAGATGGAGGCTAACAAATTTTGGTGAGCTGCTTTAGTTTAGATGATTACTTCTGGAAAACAATTACCTTACTTTGTTTTTGTCACATATTAGGGAAGGGAATTTGATCTTGGTACTCTGAACTGATGCACCTTCGAACATATTTACTCTGTCACTGATAGGTACCCGTGACAAACTTTTTTGGTTCAGTCATGGAGACGATACACACTGATTCTGCATATAAAGCATTCGCTGGCAAAGACTCCAAGAAGTCCACATTAGAGATGCCTCTTCAGCAGTCCAGCCAAGACTTACGACGAACACTTGCAAGTTCAGATGTTCAGTATCCAACCAGTGACTCAAATGTTAAGGTCAGTTTTAATTGCCGCCTCTTCTTAAGCTCTTTGGAAACTTAATTATGCTATTGCCAACCCCATCGAGAAGAAAGCAAAGTTTGATTAGGAATGATGTTTCAGGATCCACAAGATTCCTGTCCTTTCACGAATTTTTGGATTTCTATGCATGGTAAGATGAACAAGGTTGAAGGTCTTGATAGCTGGGTGAACTATGGCTTGTTTTTGATGTTTCCAATGGTGGCAATGTCATCTTGGATCTCGTCTTGAAGGTAAAGGAAACCTCCTTTCTGCTTCATATTCTCTTTGATAAGTAGTCTAAATATCAGTGGTAGCTATAAGGGAATGAATTCTCCTATACAAGGTGTAACATGTCACGACTATAGAACTGTTAGTTTATCCACCGTTTCTTTAAGCATCTACGTTCCTATCCTTCCGACTCCAAAAGTTACACAAGAAATAAGAAGATATTCAAGATGTGAAAGACATTACTTTCCACCCCTTCTGAGTCTTCTTTTTACGTACTGTCTGCTTAAGAGCATGAGGGGGTTAATGCCAGATTCCAGCCTTCTTCTTGATGTTTTGTTTCAGCTTCTAACATGACGGCAGTTGGTTAGCAGATTCAGGCAGAGTGGTTAGCATCCAACCTATTATGTTTGCAAAGTAAGCACCTGCTCATGGTAACACACCTTGACTATTCCATCGAGATTAGGCAGATGAAAGAATCTCGTGGGTTTTCATTAGTCTTCCATGGTTCTCATACCACTTCAGTGACCACTACGCCACACACTTGAGTGCTGAATTTGTGCTAGGGTCCAAATCTGCATCTATCTTCTGCTGTTCTTCCAATCTGATATAGTTTCTACTCTCTTCGAGTTCTCTTGACATTTGAACCGCTCTTTTTTCAGTTTCAGAAGTGGAGACAAGACATCGAATGGATACTCTGATGGAGCGCCATGATCCTGTGTTGTTTCATTTCCATGTTTGTCGAAAACATTGGCCTGGTAGAAGCTGTTCTATCTCACCAAAAATACCCGAGCAACTAGTTGAGGCGCCACGCCACCCTTGCTCTGCAAAATAGAAATTGCAGAAACTCTTTGACAAATAGTGCAATGTAGAAATTCTTCCTAAGTTTCTCTGATTTGGAAGACATTAAATAGTTGAGCTATTAATACCACACCATTCCATATGGTTTGATTTTTTACATTCAGTTTAAGTTTTCCGCGACACGTAAATTAATAGTCATAATTTATTCGACTTTAACTTACATATTATATACTCATATAATAGAGATATGATCTCAACTTTTCAAGAAACGTCTCAATTATATCATACTAACACCTTATACGTATATGTATATGAACATTAAAAAGAAATATTCAATTGAATAAATAGTCAAAATTGTAATGTCTCAGCAATTAGTTTGAATTAATATTACTTTATATATTTTTGTTAGTAACTATAAGTGCAAGTGTATGCATAATAAATACAAGTATACAACTATATACTTTAATATGATCTTTATTATTAGGCCTAATTATGATTCGATCAATCGATTTTAAAATAGAAACTTCGAGTTAGAAGAATAATATAGTTGATGCCAGCATTCGCTTTGATACGTAAAAAATACTTATTTTTTTTTATTCTTATCGATACACTTTGATCAATTTCACAAAATATCTGTCCTTTTCCACCGCGAATAGGTATTAGATAGCTCCTTCGTAGATCGGAAAGAAAGAACTATTGATGTTAATTGGCATAAGAGCCCTAGGATGGAATTTTCTATCGAACGAGTCTCGCTAGCCTTCTTTTATTTATATTCAACTTCACACGTTAAAACCTAAAATACCTTATTCTATTAATAGCTCACTCTCTTTCTAATGAAAATTTTGATTTTGTCACGTTAGAAGGTCTTATTCTACTAGTAGCTCAGTTTGATCTTGCTTTCTATCGAGAATCTCGAAAATCTTTGTGCATACTATTTTTCAAAAAAAAATTACATATCAAATACCATACGCATAATGGATTATCGAAGTAGAAATGTAAAAAAATTAATTTGATTTTTAAATATGATAATTCGATATCTATCGACCAAACAATGCTTATATGGATAAAACCTGTAAAAATGTCAATCTCCTTCACTCACCATTAGCACACTGGAAAAATGCTATCTTCAGTACAAACTCCTCGTCTTCTCCGTTTTCAATCCTTCACTCTCAAATGCCTTCACACCCACCCCACCACTACACCACCACCCCCACATTCTCAAATTCTCACAACCCGCAAATCCCTTTTATCCCGTGAAATCTCAGCGGTTGATCTCGCCGGAACTTTTTTGAACCGGTTACGCAATACTGAACCCCAACTCAAGAGCTTTCTGTATGTATCCGATGTCGTATTGAAGGAAGCTGAGGAGATTGATAGGAAGATTGCGGAGAATGAGGAATTGGGTCCGCTTGCTGGGGTTTTGGTTGGGGTTAAGGATAATATTTGTACTTCTGATATGCCATCAACTGCAGGGTCAAAGATTTTGGAAAACTATCGACCCCCTTTTGATGCTACTGCTGTTGGGAAGATGAAAAAGTGTGGTGCAATTGTTATTGGGAAAACGAATATGGATGAATTTGGTATGGGGAGTACTACTGAAGGCTCGGGTTATCAGGTATTCGTTAAGTTTTTCGTGTTCCAGAATTGTTATTTACTGAAGAAATGGGTTATTTTTTTTTTGTTTAAAGCAGAATGAGGAAATGATATTGTTGAAATGAATTGAGGGTTGTTTAGTTCATGGACTAGATATGTAGGATATTTTCTTTCTTTTTGTACTTTAATGTGGTTAAAGTTTGCATCTTTATCTCATCGACTCATTTATTTGGGGGTTCTGAATTGAATATATCTAGGTGAATGCATTAGAAGGGATAGAGTGAATGCTCTACTGTGTTGAATATTGAGTAGGTTCAGTTTCATAATCTCAGGTAGTGTATGGTGTGAATGTAGTTAAAGAATCTGTTTGAATGAGTCCAGTTTGTAACTTAACATGGTTTACTCAGGTGATGCATCTTGGTATTATTAGGTGACAGCTAATCCTTGGGATTTGTCCCGGGTACCAGGTGGTTCATCAGGGGGCTCAGCTGCAGCTGTTTCTGCTAGACAATGTATGGTATCATTGGGAAGTGATACTGGTGGAAGTGTTAGGCAACCAGCATCTTTCTGTGGTGTTGTTGGTCTAAAGCCAACATATGGGCGTGTCTCCAGATATGGACTTGTGGCATATGCTTCATCTCTAGATGTTATCGGTTGTTTTGGTTCATCAGTTACTGATGCAGCCATTCTCCTTCATGCAATTTCTGGTCATGACAAGTTTGACGCAACAAGTAGCAAAAAAGTAAGCTTTCTATAATGTTCTTTTTTTTTCTTTCTGATAAGGGTCGTGAATTATTCAGCAAGCTCCAAGAAAGTACTAAAGCCAATACAAAATAATGGACTTGTTCAAGCTTACCACACAAGGGAGTCAAACAAGCCCATAGCATATCAGACTAGTTAACAAAACATTCTTTAAACCAAACTGAATGCATCTATATTTTATACAAGCAATAAAAGATAATTTATAGTTACATAAAATCTATAACTTCCTGAAAAAAATGTTTTTTTTTTAATCTTGTGCCTGGATAAATCGAGACGGTGTAGTAATAATAGAGAGTCCCTTTTTCCATTGAAACATCTTCTTCTCCTTTCTAGCTGTACTCTCCATGCAATGCAATGGACAATGGTCTTCCACATCTTATAACATGACGTACTAGAGAACAATCCATTAATGTATCTGAGAATCCTCCCGTGTTCAATCAACTTCGCCTCCTGAATTTCTTCAGACAAGAACCCATCTCTGTAAATTTCCCAGTCAAGTAACCTTCTTCTGTAACTTTATAAGGAGATCTAACAGATTTTGGTTTCTAAACTTGTTTTTGCAATATTTACTAACAATGACATTCTTCTAAGTTCTATTGTTAGTCTATACAAGCTCTTTGCTTGCTATACTTCATGACTCCTCCTAGATTTTTTTTTCTATTTGAAAAAGAGGAAGAGAATATCCATTTCGACACAGTTGATCTGCTATTTTGTAATGAGTACGAAGAAGTTTGTCATACAATGCCGGAGGGAGTTAACTATATGTTATTAACGAGTGGCTGGGCAGTACCATACCTGCTGATCTCTTATTGGTGTAAATTAGAACAGATAGATGATAGTGAAACCCTGTTACGGTCCTTTGGAACTTTACTATATATGGTCAGAGTCTTCATTTTCAGGTTCTGTTTTGCTTAGTTTTTGGACGTAATGACAGAACTTTCTTAGTGATGGCTTTTGACATCGATAATGCTTACCATTTTGAAAAACAAGTAGCTGGGGTAGTAGCGTAATATGATCCAGTTCAAGTCCGATAAGATTTTTTTGTTACGAAGCGCAATATTGTTTATATAGCCTGCTAGTGGTGTATATTTATAGGCTGTGCTTAATTATTTGATAACTGTACTTTTCAGGAAGTTCCCGATTTTGCTTCCCAATTTACTGCAAGAGATCATTTGGACTCTAAACCTCTGAAAGGACTGAGAGTTGGTCTGATCCGGGACACCATTGAAGATGGAGTTGACCCGGACGTAATTTCTTCAATCCGTGGTGCTGCAAGTCATTTTGAAGAACTCGGATGCACTGTCACCGAGGTATTCTTCATTTTCAGCATTTATGACCCTCACATTGGCCTACCATATGCATTAGCATTCCTTATTTGAATTATTTGATAATTTTGTTTTTGCAGGTCTCTTTGCCATCCTTCTCTCTTGGATTGCCAGCTTACTATATCCTTGCTTCATCTGAATCTTCTTCAAATTTGTCCCGTTATGATGGTGTCAGGTAATGGGGTATAGAATCATTCTTAAATCTATGTATGTATAAAATTCTTAAATAGTGTGGTGGAGAATATTATTTGCGTCTCACCTTTCCTTCCCATTCCTCGGAGAAAATATTAACATACCGATAGAGAGGATGGATATCTTTGGATCTATAGTAAATTTGGCTACCATCATAGCTTCTATGCTGATGAATATGTTGTTATCGTTATAAAAATAATATAAGTACATAACAGCAGTACGATCTTCAGTTCTGATATTTCTTAGGTTTCATCAGCCCTAACCCTCAGTTTTGGTTGCCAAATTGAAGGAGGATAACTAAGTTCGTTCTTGTTATTCTACCATTTAAAGAGAATAGAAAGTAGTTAGCAGTGCCCATGATGAGTTCAAACGGATATATTACTTTAATTACTCCATACTAGTCGCAAGAACTAAGAATTCATTGCCATTTCAAATACGTGGATACGCAACCATAATTTAGACAAGATGTAATTGGGGAGACTGCCTTACACTAGTAATGACAAACCTTTCAATGTTTGCTCAAATTTTTTTGATTAAGACCCAAGGAATAATGTGATGTCAAAAATGCAGGTATGGGAAACAAGTTTTTGCTGATGAGTTAAACTCCCTTTATGGGGAATCTCGTACCGGAGGCTTAGGTGCTGAGGTACTAAGGAAAAGAACTTTTCTGTGTGATGTAGTTCTGTAGTGGTTACTTCTAAAAGGGGTCTCCTACCTTTCTTTCTCTAATCTTTTCATGCAAGCTGGCCCGCCGACACACGGTCAAAAAGAACTATTGGACTAACTGTATTAAATGTCTTTACAGGTGAAAATGAGAATCCTAATGGGGACATATGCTCTGTCTGCTGGTTATTATGATGCATATTACAAGCGAGCCCAGCAGGTTGTACATCTATGTGCTCAGAATAGTCCAACTCCACATAGCTATTAAAGTTTAAAATGCAATCACTTTCTTGATATACTCATGCATCTAAAGATAATTGATACTAATATAAGCCAATCAGAACTAAGTAATATTCAATCACTTTAATGATTCTCTTCTGTATCTCTGAATAAATGCTTACACAAGAAAATCTTCATGTTAGTTATTCATTGTGTCTCTAACCGTGAATTTGTGGATCCAAAATATTTGTCAAGTGGAGTTTAGATCATGTGTCTACATGGCAGTTAGAACCAACTATGTTTGGTTGACGCATCTAGTAGACTTTTTGCTACTCTCATCATCTAGCAATAATTCATATTTTAACGAGTTATATGACCCCAATTTACAAGTGTTTGATAATTTCTTGCTTATCTTAATTCTTCAAGATGTTAAAGAGTGACTCTGTTCCAGGTCAGGACTTTGGTAAGGGAAAGCTTCAGGGCAGCATTAGATGAGAACGATATTTTGATTTCTCCTGCTGCACCATCAGCAGCTTACAAAATTGGTACACTTCTTTTACCTTTTGCATTTACTGATGAAACTACTTTGCGATCTTGCTTAAATACATTATTGTTTTCTTTCCTTTTGTCCCATGATCCCCTTCCCTTGAAAGGCAACGCTAACTCTCACTACGACATGTGGAATTTACAGGTGAAAAGAAGAACGATCCGTTGTCAATGTATGCTGGTGATATTATGACTGTAAGTAGTTTTTTTTTTCCTATTTTAACCCCTCTAGTCAGATGATGACGTAACTTGTTCAGTCCATTTTATGTTCTCTTCAATTGATGATTATTTTCATTATTGGCAGGTCAATGTGAACTTGGCTGGGCTTCCAGCATTAGTTCTCCCGTGTGGATTTGTTGATAGCAGTTCTGTGGCCCTTCCCGTTGGTGTTCAGATGATTAGTGCTGCATTTGAAGAGGTGAGTTTCAGTACTCCAACTATTTCCAGTTGGTATTCCAGTGTCAAGAATGATATTTGAGCACGGGGATAGTTCATGTTATCTAGATCTCTCCTTTGAGAAAAGTTGGAAAGGTCGGTAAAAGAGGGATAACATACTTACTTCGCTTGAAAATGGAACCGAGTTGAACTTGAGCTTCTTAAATAGATGTATTGAATACATTCACTTTTTGTACGACCGTAGAGATGAAAAGTGTGGATACTATGAAAGCATAATGCTCAAGTTTAATGCAAGCAAAACTGAAGAAGTAGAATATGATTAGAAAAGAAATAAAAACACCAAGTAGTTTAGATTTTTATAACCATTTTGAACCTTATCTCACACAGTTCCGAGCTATGTTGCTCGGACTCTCCAAAATGAACTACTTATATGCCTTCACTTCTTGCTTTTCTTTTAGCGTGCTTGCTTGTATGTATCTAAAAGTTCGTCATATTTTACGCGTACTAAAATGAATGCAGGAGAAATTGCTTAAAGTAGGCCATATCTTTGAGCAGACACTGCAAGGCTGCTCTTTTATTCCTCCTCTAGTTGCTGATGAATTGGGATGCTAGTCGTGAATTCTTGCGCGCAGTTATGTTCCAGTTAATCAATGCAACGATTTCACGCAAAGTGACTGCAAAACAGCGCCATGGTGCAAAGCTCTGTGCTGACAAGAAGACGACAGGTTCGTCTATCTAGTATCAAATGATCCACCACAGGCTCGTGCCACTGTTTCCAAACGAATCGTTACGTTCAGAAACCTTTCTTGTGCTGGATTTTTTGGCGTATTTATACGCGCCAATCGAAAATTCGTAAGAACTCTCAATATCTGAGATACTTGTAGCTTATTGCAAGCAAATTTTTTTTGTAAATTAGCATGCATCAATTTTGAAAACTTTGATGTATACATTTATGTCATCTTTATTTTCTGCAAAGTTGATTTCAAGTTTTTGCATCGATTGGCCCTTGATGCTCATTTGATGAAATTCTTTTGGTTCGATCTGAGATATTAGTACTACTTGATATTCGGTAATTTTTTTGAAATTATTTACTTTAATGAAGGTCATATATCAACAGGTTCATTACTCGTATAAAGTACATTAACAACCTAAATACATATTTATTTTTTTAACTTGTGTCAATTATTTTTCTTGATATCTTATTACTTGTGTTGATGTTCAATTATATTGTATCTCCACGCAGAAAAATAGAAATAATTTGAACAATAGTATTAACATTGTAATATAATTGACTACAACTTCAATACCATGTTATCGAATATCATGTCGAATTGAAGTTTGATTTATCAATTACCTAATTATCAAATTACGATTATCTAAAATTTAAAAAATTTCAAATCAAATATCGAACGCCGACTCTTAGATTGTAACTTTCTTTTTTCCCTTTTCGAAATCATCTCACGATTAGGTAAGAATTGAAAAGGAAAAGACAATATCTACAATTAATAGTTATTAATCTCTTCGATCATTTTTATTTATCATATTACGATTTTTGAAAGTTAATTTAAATTTGATATTTTAAATAAAAAAATTAGATATTAAAAAATTATATAAAAAATACTATAAATTTTACAACTTTTTCTTATCGATATGATTAAAACATATATCGTATAATATTAATCAAAATTATTTTTATTTTAACTCTAAAAAGTAATATGACAATTAAAAGTGAACGGAAATAGTATTATTTATTATTATTATAAGTACTGTTTTTCCCCACGTGAGGACTTTGACATTACTATGTTTTTCCCCTAATGATAACAATATTAATAATAATGACAGAATGAGATATACTTAATTGAACAAAATTTGAATTTAATGTAAAAATTAGAACTTTTTTTAAAATTTTCTTCACAATATTATTTACTGTTTGGCCCCATTTTTAGCATCAATGAGTATTTATATTAATTTTCCTATGTTTAAGCTATGAGCAAAGGGATCATTTCACAAATATACAATGTGGACAAAATTGCAATAAAAAAAAATTTCTATTAATCTGAGATAGTTCGGACACGTGAAAAGCATAAAAGAAGATGCATGATTACATTATTTTAGTACGAATGTGAGAGTTCGGTTATGTATAATTTTATGAAAGGTAAAGATAGGTCGCAAAAGTATTGGTGACAGGTGATTAAACATGACATAACGCAACTTCAGTATACTTAATAATAATCTCAGATAGGAAGCTTTCTCGCTTATTTTTGTTATATACTAGTAGTCGTGTATTACTCTTGTAATTTCTTATTTTTCAAAATAGAGATAAGGACTGCATATATACATGTACTATTTTTTTAGACTGTACTCGTGAAATTACAGTGAATTTGCAAATTTATTATTAATGCTATAATAGTTGAAGAGCAACTTTTAATATTTTCTTTCAATTATTTTTTTTTATATTTTTTGGAATCAAGGTAGTGATCTTTTAGTAATTATATTTCTTTCAGAATATTATTATTATTGTTTGGCCCCATTTTTAGCAATGATATATTTATAATGGGGACATTTCCAAAGAACACAATGTGGACAAAACTGTATAATATAATAAATACAAATAAATATGAAAAACTATATATTATAATTGATGGTGTCCTTTGTGACAAGTGATTGAGGTGAAAAAATACCAAACACACCTACTATTTTTTATCTTTATGTATAAAAAATTAAATTTGCCCTTAAACTAAGTAAAATGAAATATATCTACCTCTTTCGCTAACAGATCTCTAATTTTTTACACGTGTCTTAGTCTTACTAAACTATCTGTTTGACCTTTTTTTTAACCCGTCACCCAACTATTCGCCCCATAACTCAACACTCATCAAATATTTAGTGTTATAAAACTAGAAAATTTAATAAATATTTATATTAATTATTATTTTTTAATAAATATATAAAATTTTAAAATGAATAAATAAAAATTGAACAGTGAAATTATATCATACATGAAAATGGTGTAAAATAATTGATGGTCCTTTGTGACAAGTGATTGAGTGAACATTACTTGCACTCCAATTGGGAAATAAAAAAGCATAGATAGTATAGCCCTTTTGTTATTTCGGGGAGCGATTCAATAAGATTAGTGATCTAAAGCAAAATTTTAATATAAGTTTTATTATTTTCTTTTTAAAAGAAACATCACACATATTTTTATGAAATATTTTTTTATTAAAAAAAAAGAAGCTTTTTGAGTAATTAAATTATTAATAAGCTTTTTGAGTTATATCCTTTCTTTAATTCTGGCTTTGAGGTCTTGAATTCGAATCACAGAGTGAAAAAACATCTTGCTGCGAAGAGTCTCTTTAACCGGTCGTGTGTGATGCAAATTTAAACTAATCAGAAAATTCAATATATATATCAAACATCGATTGAAATTTAAAACTTAAGCCTAAACTGTACCCTTACTTTAGTATTTTAATCCTCTGGTCCGTCATGTTGTTCAATATTTAACGAAAATCAAAAGTGTTAAATTTTAACAAAATTAAATGACTAAAATTGTTCAAAAACATATCTAAGGGACCATTTTTTTTCATGAGAATTTATTAAACATCTCAAGTAGTATTGAAGTGTTGTACATTATTTCCTCAATGTTTGGTGTATTTAAGCTATGTAAAAAAGGGACCATTTCTAAAGAACACAATGTGGACAAAACTGTAATGAAACTTTGGAAAAAGGCTAATTTATAAATATACCATACATGAAAATAGTGTATTTAATTGATAGTCCTTTTTTTTTTTTGGTGACAAGTGATTTGAATGAACATTTACTTGCACTTTAATTGTGAATTTTGGAAAAAGTATAGACTTTTGCTTTTGTTCCTTTTCTAAGAAAAAGTGCAATGTCGAATATTTATTCGGTTTAGTAACAGAAAAGGGTCTAAAATATCTTTAAAGTATTGGAAATTGTATAAAATTACCCTTCATCGATCTATCGGCTTCAAAATACCATTTTCATCCACCTATTGGGTCCAGAATACCCTTGTCATCCACTTTTTGGGTCAAAATTGATCACTTATTTAACGATTTTATATTTAAGCTATTTAAATATATTTTTTAAATACGTGGCGCGCTCAACTATTTGTTATAACTTAACTTATTAGTATAATTTATAAATCAATCCACTACTCACCCGTTACTAATTAAACCCCTCAAAATTAATAAACACGTCACATTATTAATGCAACAGCAGAAAAGCTACTGCCAATTGAGTGTTTTAAAAAGTTTGAGGCGAAAATATCAATAGAAGTAAATTATCATACATTCAAGTGTCTAAATAAAAATTACCGATAAACTTAAAAGTCTGACCGTGTTCATCTTAGTTATTCTTACGTCTCAATTATGTGATGTTACTTCATAGGTAACATTTTTTCAAAAGAATATATTAAAGGTTTTTAAAAAAATCATAAATATTTATAAAATTATATTTTAAAAAAGTGCATGAATTGATTCGGGATGTATTACTTCTTTATCTTTAATTATAAATTTCTAATTCAATCTTGAAAGAGAATCCTATTGAAAGTGTCCTCTTAAATAAGCGGCTCAACCTAAATTCAATTGGGGCTTCAATTCGGACTCGAATAATTTTGGATGTCATTTTCACGAATCTATAATTTAATCGTGTTATAGTAGTATTTAGACGATTTTTATATATAATTGGATTATTAATTGGGTGGGGTTTAGTTTGTAATGTGTGGGTAATGAGTTGGTTTATAAATTATATTAATAAATTAAATTTATAACCAATAGTTGAACGCCACGTATTTTAAAAAATATTTAAAGAGTTTAATTTTAAAACAATTAAGAAGTGGTCAATATTAAACCCAAAGATGGATGACAAGAATATTTTGAGTCAATAGGTGGATGAAAAATGCATTTTGGAGCCAATAGGTGGATGAAAGGTAATTATGTACCATTTTCAATACTTCAAGGGTATTTTAGGTCATTTTTTGTTTTAGAAATGGTTCAACCCCCCACCCTCTACCCCATACCCTCTCAATCTATTCTATATGTATAGTTTAGGAAAAGTATCGGTGATATATACGATGCAGTGAACAAGACTGTTTTTTCTAATTTTTTTATAAGAAATCTTTATATTGTGTTATGAGTATGAAAAAGTCTTTGATATAGAATGTTATTTTCGAATGGGCTTTACGAGGGGCGAAATTGACTTATTTATTTATTTTTTAAAAAAGATTATAAATATGGCACTTCCTTTGTTTCAATTTAAGCGACTTTTTCAAATTTCAAATTCAAACAAGCTTATTTTTTACCGTAAATTTTTCATACATCTTTTAAATATTTTAAATTTCGACTAATGTGACTCTAGTAATTTTTACGTCGTTTATAAATATCTAAATTTCATTTCAAAAAATTTAAATATTGCACACGTAAATTATCGATCAAATTTAAGTTGTTTGACTCTCTAAAAACGAAAATATCACATAATATAGATCATGGGCGAAACTACACCATTAAAGTAAATAAGGTAAGAAATTATATAGGACAAAAATTGCAGCTAGATATATTTGAAAAATGTTAGTATATTTTTTTTTATAAAATAAATAAATAAATTATAGAATTTGGTACTGAACAAGAAGTGGCATCCAACAGCTAATTTTCAGTTTTTTTTTTTTTTTTTAAAAAATAATAATAATTAATTAAATGTCCTTTTTTCTGTTTTAAAGGTCTGGTTCACTTGTCCCTACACAAAATATTTGTGGCTGTTTGCACAATATTATTTTGAAAATATATTCGTTCACTTTTGCATTTCTTTCAAATCATATTCCTAATAAATTTTGAATTTATCGAAATATTTTTCTACGTGAAAATAGAGACAGAGCTTGATTTTGCAATAAATAAGATTCAAAATCTATGGAAATAGATATATGAAATAGACAAAGAGATTTGATATCTACTATATATATATATAAAAATATTATTCTAATCATGTATGGATAAAATAATTTTTCAACCCCCTTCGTATAAGGTGGCTCCGCTCCTGCTTGACAATAATAAAGATAAAGTTTATGTATGTATTTACAATTTTTTTACATATTATATCCTCAATTAATTATTTTGAAAAATATAACATCTTGAAAACCTTAAGTTTTTAATTCATCCACTTCATAATTAACAAGGATAAAATAGTAAACTCACTATGTCAATAATTGTTTTCTTAATGTATCAATTTAAAAACGAACAAGTAATTAGGGACACAGAAAGTAACATTTTTAATTATTTTTTTTGTGAAACTATATTAAATATGTTATTGTTATATTATTTGGTCATGAGAAAACAAAAGTTCCATTATTGTTTATGAGTGAAAAGATCAAAAATACGTCTAAAATATCTAAAAAAGAAATTATATTCATATCTAAACTATTAAGTTATAAAATTTTCTTTTTCAATATCATTAACTATTTTTTAAAAGGTACATCAACTATCACTTACATATTTATTTATTTATTTTAGCCCTTTTTCCCTTAGTTGAGTTATAAAGGGAATGATTGACATTCTTTATTTTTAATTTTTAATTTTTCTTATTATTAATATTATTATTATTATTATCATTATTTATTTATTTATTTTTGGGTAAACCAAGGCTTACGCATAATATTTTATTCAGAGAGACAACTCACCAATGTATGACTCCCTTTGTCTGTGCAAATAGTTAGTTGCTCAGACCTACAAAGTTAGATTTATTGGGATCATAAAATTGCACAAAATACAAGTGTAAACTATGTTTAATGTTGATCATAAAATTGTCCAAATAAAATTTAATTTCATGTATAAATAAAAATAATATGTATTGTATCGTCAAATAATACAAAGAATAATTCCTACTAGGACATATTGTATTCGTCTATTTTTATTTGTCATATTATGCTTTTTTGAAAGTTAATTTGATTAATTTTTAAAATGAAATTAAATTATATTAATTCGATATATTTTAAACAAAAATTTAGATTATTAAAAACTAAACAAAAAATACTATAAATTACTTTTTTTTACATATCATTATGATAAAAGAAATATCATAAAATATTAATCAAATCTCTTATCATTTCACTTTAAAAAAATAAAATCATGACAATTATAAATAGATGAATGAAGAACATAAAAGTAAATATTCTTAGCAATTATATCCTGAGACATAAATAAAAATAAAATAATCAAACATCAATTCCAATTACTCCCTCCGGTGACACTTTTCGAATTTCGAAATTCAAACAAGTTTATCTTTGATAGTAAGTTTTTCATACATTTTGAGTCGTCAATTATTATTATGTAGCTTAAAAATATATAAATTTCATTTCAAAAAAATTGAAGATTCTATACACGAAAAATTTACAGTCAAACTTAAACTGTTTAAGTGTTACATATATTAGAACAAAAAAAGTAATATTCTATTAAGAAATGTGTAAATGATAAACACGATAAGTATTTTGAGACAGATAGAGCGGAAACACATTTTACTAGAAATCAAAGAATCATCAATAATACAACCCAAAAAAAAGCTTAAAAAACTTCTAAACACAAAACAACAATTCAAAAACACAAACAAGAAACAATAGTGATGTAACAACTCCACATGAAGCTTCACATGATCTATTCTTCAATGGCATAGTTATATTATTACTACACACATTAACTCCAACATAAACCCCTTCATTCATCATCAAACATAGCCCTGGATTTCCACTCAAGTCCAAATTCCTTCCAAGTCTTTTCAAAAAACTTGTATTGAATGGCACAACACCATCTAACAAATTCCTACTCAAATTCAAGTGATACATGTGTGTTAATCTTGATAATTCAACCGGTATCTTGCCCGTTAATCGATTGTTTTGTAATGACAATGTTGTTAAGTTCATGAGTTGTGAGTAACTTGATGGTATCTCCCCTGAGTAACCTGAACTTGAAAGGCTCAATTCTTGAAGTTTATGTAATTGGCTCAATTCATCAGGCAATGTTATGAACATCATTGGATTGTCATCCATCAAAAAATATTGAAGTGCTTGAAGTTTGTGTATCCCTTTTGGGAAATTACCACTTAACTTGTTGTTACTAAGTGCTAAGAAGTTTAAAGATTGTAACTTTTCAATTGTTTGAGGGATTCTGCCTGTTAATGTATTCGAACTTAAGTCGAGTTTCTGAAGAGATTTGAGAAGGCCTATTGTGGATGGGATTGGATTTGTTAATGAGTTGTAGCTTAAGTCTAAGCCTATAAGGTTGTTGAGATTGCCTATTTGGTATGGGATTTGGCCTGTGAGGTTGTTGTAGCTTAAATCAAGATGAATAAGTGAGTTGAGTGTGAAGATTTGTGGTGGGATTTGTCCAAGGAGGTTGTTTTGTGATAATGTGAGGATTTGAAGTGATTTAAGTGATGATATATGAGGTGGGATTGTGCCAATTAATGATGGATTTGATCTTATACTAAGTTGTTGGAGAATTGTGTTTTCTTGGATTGAGATTGTTGTTTTTGTGTGTGTGAAGCATTGGATAAAGAAGAGAGATTCAAGATTTGGGAGTTGGAAAATGAGTGAAGGGAATGTTGATGTTTTCTTGCAAGTGGGGTTTGGATGTGTCCCAAAATCAAGCCTAGTGACATGGTAAGTGTTGTTGTTTGTGTTCCTTTTGCACTCAATTCCAAGCCAAGATGAACTTTGTTGACATGGATTTGGATATGATCTTCTCCAATCTTGATCATTGGAAATGGATTCCATGATCTTGTAAAGAGTTTCTAGTTCATGAGGATTCATGTTTGATTGTGTGAGATTGTTGATGTTTGAGGAAATAGAAGTAGATAGGAACAATATGAGTAGTAGAGGAAAAAATAAAGAGAGTTTGAATGGATACATTGTGTTTGTTGTAAAAGTAAGTGAAGTTTTTTGGATCAATTGTTGGAGTTCTATTTGGTTTTTTAACAAAAGAATCATTTTTTATGCAAGAGGGTTTAGAGGGTGGGGGTGGGGGTGGGGTGGGGGGGTAGGCTTAGAGATGTGACTGATATGATGGGTGGGGGGAGAGTGGGGACATGATGTTGAGTGAGAATATAGAATCATTTATGCAAGAAATGTTTTGGAGTTTTAGAGGGTATTGAGGTTTTGGTGTCATCCGGAGATTCGAGACGGAGCTAAAATTTTTAAAGTTACGATGTGACACACATTATTTAGTTAATTACGTACTTTTACCTATTATAATAGTATATCCAGTTTAGAGAGGGTAGAAGATAGAGTCGCTCTATAAAAATGATCTGTAACAACAGTTATATATTAATGACAATAGGTTACATGTTGTTAAATATGTATTTTACCAATAGTTAACATCTTTTGTAAGTGTCTCTAAAGTTTATAACGATAGTAGAAAGACTTTAACAATCTTTGTAATGTGTATAGTTATTGGCGTTAAAAGTTATTTTGATTGCAATGAGTACTTTATATGCCTTTATTTCAGAGATAAACAGACTGTCTTCAATAATCTTCGAGGAAAGTAAAAACACAACAAATCATTCTCAACACAAAATAATGCGACAAACATATAGTAACAGAAAATGAAGAACAAGAAACTAAGGGAACAATGCTACAACTACAAAGATGGACGAACAACGATATAACATATTGTTACCTACTGACCTACTATCTTAATCAATATCCTCTACAACTTTTTATCTACAATTAACTTCATTAAATATCTTACTTAATACATATAAATAAATTATTTTTTTCTAAAATTCATAAATTAAAATTTTGAAATCTTATCTAGGATAATGGGTAGATGTGAGTGATATGATAGGTGGGGTACATGATGTTCTTGAGTGAGAAATTGAAACCAAGGTAGGGTCAATAGTACATTTGAAGCCATGGGGGGAGACAGAAAGAAGAAAAAGAATATTTCATAATTTTTATAGTATATAGTATATAGTATATTACATTACATTATTGGTGTTGCTTAACTAATGATGATATGTTATATTTTGTATTTTTTTCAAGTTTCAAAATTATACTTGCTAATTACTTTTTGTTGTTGCCTAAAACTTAAGTTCTATATCATTTACGATATTATATAAAAATGTGTCTTTTAATTTAATCTCAACTGATATTTATATCTTTCAACTCTAGGTGTGACACTTACACTTATATAGAATTAAACAAAATAGATATATTCGTTCTATGTGACATCCTATACTGTAATTTTGTCTCCTATGCGACAATCTACGTGTACAGGTTTTAATATCTATTTATCCAAACTTGAAATTAAAGAAGAAGCAAGATTAAAAAATATTTTTTATATATTATATTTATGAAGTATTGACCAAACTAAGCCATTATATAAAGCAATTCACCAAAATAATATGTTTTTTTAAAGATTTTACAAAACTAGTATAAATGTATTTCACAGTAACGTTTTAGGGTATATTTTACTTTTTAAAAGCTGACGGCATTAGGTTGATATACGTTACTCATAGTAACGTTTTAGGATTAAAACGTTACTGTGAATAACGTTTTAGAAGTAAAACGTTACTCAAAAAAATATTTTATGAGTAAAACGTTACTCACAGTAACTTATATCAACCTAACGCCGTTAGTTTTTAAAAAATGAAGTATACCCTTAAACGTTACTGTGAAATACGTTTATACTAGTTTTATAAAATTTTTAAAAAAAATATTATTTTGATTAATTATTTTATATAATGGCTTAGTTTGATAAAAAATTCTTATATTTATAGATAAGATTCAAATAATTAAGTAGTTTTTTTATTTAGATTCCATGTTTTGTTTTAAAAAAATCTATTGAGTATATGTTATAAATATTTACTTATAAATTGAAACTAAAAAGAACTATGAGTTTAATTAAAGACTTTCCAATTAATATTAGAAATGTAATGTTTCATTTATGTGGAAGAGTTATGAAAGTCAAAATACACATTGATATAGTCCTTCACAAATACATAAATTCCTAAATAATACATGTATAATTACACTGAATATGATATTATACGTATTTGCTCTTAGTGATTTCGACGATATTATTTTTCCTCAATGTTTCTTTGCTTCTCTCTCCGCCTGCAAACATGTCAAATTTCGTAATACGAATTAATTAATAACTCGATTTTAAAGTGTAAATATTATATATTATGAATTATGTGTCATAACCCATAACACTCTCTTTTTTTCTTTTTTTTTTTCTAAAACGATAATATTAGTGCATAGAATTTAAACTGGTTCGAGAAGTCGTACCGCTCTAACCACCTTGTCAAAGGCATCTGGTCCATACTTCTCTATATATTTTTCAACAGATTTTCTTGCATCAAGACTCATCATTTGGAGTGCTTTTCTTTGATTTTGTGGATAATTTGAACTTACATGGCTACCAACTTTAACATGTTTTCTTATGAAATTTTCATGTATATAAGCTGCTCCATTGAAAATTGGTAGCACCAACCACATACAACATACAAGTTTGATGAACGGCCAGAATGGTAGCCTGGAAATGGAAGTAAAATCGTTAATTCGTCGTTATATTGCTCGTAGCTAACAAAAATTTTATATGATAATAAGTCGATAATGGATTTTCATTGTTTTAGCTACAAAATTTGTCAATCGCTAATTTCTGGTGTTGTTAGTATTAACTCATTCAAAATGCATCAAGATGAATTACACTAAGGAACGTGACTTCGTTCTGAACACATTTAACGATATAGTCTAATGATCAATGAAGGTTGAAAAATCATATATTTGAATTTCAATGCATAAAAGAAAGTTATTGTTTGGTGATTTTTTTTCTTCTATTTATCTAAAAATTATTGAACACATATAACTATAGAGCCAGAAATTCTCTTGCGAGAATCTAAAAATTATTATTATTCGGTGTTTTTTTTCTGTTTATCTAAAAATTATAGAACACATATAATTACAGAGCCAGAAATTCTAGCGAGAGAATCCAAAAATTACAAAAATTCCACTCTTCAGAAATGTTATAGAAAAAGTTATATTTTTATTCCATTTATTTAATCAATATTATTTTTCAAGAGAGGGGTATTTAACAAAAAAAAAGAGATGATTTCGTCACTAAAAACAAAAATTCATCACTAATCATATTTAACGATGATTTTTTTAAAAAAAAATCATGTTAACTACAGGCTATTTAGTGATATATTATCAATGACTTTCATATCTAATTAAATTTTCGATGTAAAATGATTGAGACATGTACGTATAAATTAACTCGAACTTCAGAATACATATCGAAAATAATTTGATCGGAATATAGAAGTTATTGTACTTACCATTGGAGGACTTTCCAACAAGATAACTCAAATAGAGTTATGAATGAATAGAGAACCCAATAGGTTAACCATTGTTGATCATCTAATGGTGAAGGGCTCTCAATTGCTCTCATTGAAGAATACCTTCAATATTCAAACAACAATAATTAACATATGATGTTTGTTTTAATATGGTTAAAAATATAATTTTTTTCGTGAGTTTCATACTCTGACTATAAGTTGTTGTTCATTTTACGTGAATTGTCACCACTTATGTATCAAAACACACATAATTGATGAGTATATGGTGATAGTTCAGATAGAAAAAAGAAACAATTATCAAATCAGCTTCAATAAGTGTTATGATAGTTCAAATTGGAAAAGATCATAACTAATAGTTAAACCGTAAAACTCATAAAAAAATAATTATTCAAACTCATCATTAATTAATTAATAATTAATCAAATTGTAACTTACAAAGGATAGAGAAGCATCACTCCAGGGCTGTTAAGGAAAAAAAAAAAGAAAAATTAAAAAGTTAGGTCTTAATTTACTAAAAACACAAAAAAAAAAAAAATTAAAAAAAATAGAGAGAAAAAAAACCCATTAAATTAAAACTTTAATTCTATAGAAGGTCATTATTTTATTATCATTCACTACATATCTAACCCACAAAAAATTAAGCAAAAATAAGATAAAAGAAGTTGGGATTGTATTTTTGAATTTTCTCTATAGCCGTTTATCAAAATAATAATAATAATATATATATATATAAATCGATTTATAATTATTTTTCACAACCATCTAAATATGTAACTTTTCCATATATTTTTTTAATAATACGACAAAATTTGGGATATTCTTGTTCATCGTAAATAGATTGAATTAATAAAAAGGTTGATACAGAATGACGATATTAGCAAAATATTTATATATATAATATATAATTAAATTAAATTTGAGGGGTTAAAAAAAAGATATACATGTCGTTTCGATAATTAATAATCTACGAAAATTCAATTGAATTACCCGATTAATGCATTCAAACTTTTAGCAATAGTTCCAATAGCACCCATTGGAAAATACTTGTATTTTTTTCCTCTAGCAAATTTGATCTTTTTATGAAGAAAATATGAGATATTCAAATTAATTTGCAAGACTTTATAAGTTAGGAATATTGTATATGAAAGCAATTAGCACAAGTAAAGGATATATATCTTTTTCAAAGTATAGAGAAAGTCTTCTTTACCCCTCCATGAAGGTATTGAGGGGGCGGATCTAAGATACGAGGTTCAGTTTTTCAAGAATCTGATTTCGTATTTATCTGTTGAACATCTAATAACAAAGTACGTTCTTATTCATCAGCAATAGAATTAAAACTTGTTTTTAAGTTTTCTTACTATCATCATGAATTCGATTTCAATTCCCTTTGGACATTTAAAATAATGTTTTATTTTTTATTTTTTTATTTAAAAATTGAGATCGTTAAATATTTATAAATTTTATATTTTGAATTTGATTATTCTACGATCATGCATGGTAAAAAAAGAAAGTTGAATTTTCTTTCCTACTACACTATCTTTGCCTCTACTTCACGTCAACCACATGCAATAAAATGAAATCTTAAAGTTTTAACATTTTTAATCAGCAAGTTAACTTTTTTGTTTTCGATATCGATGTATATTTAGTATATAAGAAATGTATAATAAGTATATCTAGTCAGACGTTTTTATTTCTTTCATAATATTGTCATAACATTATTGAAAATTTTATTTATATATATATGACATGATGTAAACATCGGTTAATGCTATCTTGATTAAGTTAATTACAAACATCTAATACGAATATGTTCTTACAATCTTGTATATACCATACCTAATAAATAAACTAAAACAATTTTCTAATATTTAAATTATATATATACATCAGGTGCAATTTATGACAGATACACTATATTCAAGTGTGATTCACATGTATCTAGAATACATTGACTTTCTCGCTCGCCTCTCTCACTCTCTCTCCTTCTCGCCTCTCTATTTAAATTATATATATACATCAGGTGCAAATTCATGTCAGATATACTATATTCAAGTGTGATTCACATGTATCTGGAATACATTGACTTTCTCGCTCGCCTCTCACTCTCTCTCTCCTTCTCGCCTCTCTATTTAAATTATATATATACATCAGGTGCAATTTATGTCAGATACACTATATTCAAGTGTGATTCACATGTATCTGGAATACATTGATTTTCTCGCTCGCCTCTCACTCTCTCCTTCTCGCCTCTCTATTAAATTATATATATACATGAGGTGCAATTTATGTCAGATACACTATATTCAAGTGTGGTTCACATGTATCTGGAATACATTGACTTTCTCGCTCGCCTCTCTTGATATCTCTCCTTCTCTATGTATCTAACTTTAAATCCACCACAAATTCATAATATAAGTAAGACAATACGTAATTATTTCGAATTATAGAGTGGATTCGTTCGTAAGTTTGTGTAATTTTACCAAATAAAAACCAAGAGTCAATTTGGGCCTTAAAAGCCCAAAATATTTGGCCCAAATTAGTTGTTTCTCTTCGGGTTGGCGCCTTAGATCCATTTACCCAAAAAAAGAACTTCACAACAATCCTTCACTCTCATCTCTTTCGTTTTTTTCACACAGTTACACCTTCACTGTGTGATTTTCTTCACACACAAAATTTAACAAACCCTAAATTCCCTTTTTTCTGTAACAAACAACGCCGGAAAAGTTCTTCAATTCTCGTAAGTTTCTCTCTCTTACAGAGTTTCTCTCTCCTGTTTACGCCATAGATGGTTGTGTTGTTGTTAGAATTGGAACTGTTGATATATATGTTGAAAAACCCGAAGTCCGAATGAATTTTGGGTTATATGTATGTTTTCTCGATCCGATGTCTATAGGGTTTTAATTATTCTGCTTCTTCGACCCGACTTTTTTCCTTTTTTTTTTAATCTGTAACCTAATATGGATCGGATATGGGTTCGGGTTACTGGGTCGTGGTGACCCGGTTTGGGGAGTGTAGAATTGGGTAGTGGGTATTGGGTTGAGCTTTTTACTCTTTGAATTTTGAATTTGGAGCATTAATTTGTGCTTAAAGTTACCATTTTTTTGGGTTTTGCGTGTATTGTTGTGCTTTGGAAATATTGCACTTGAGCAGAGGGTGTTTAGTAAACAGACTCTCTGTGTACACTGTACCATCTCGGGGCTGCACTTGTGAGATTATTACTGAATATGTTGTTGTTGTTGTTGTGCTTTGTGAATTAATGAGTAATTTTGGTGTTTTGTTGGTTAGAATTTCGTTAGTGTGTAGTTTAATTATGAATTTCTTTTTGTTGTCTTTAGTGGTTTTGAGTATTCATATGAAGCATAATTTATTAGATAACTTTGTCCACCGAGACTTTTATAACATACTTGTTGAATTTTGCCGTTTAACATCTAATTTGTGGTTAAGTTTCCATCTTTGGTTTGCAAACAATGGTGTGCTTTGTAAATTCACGAGTAAGTTTGGTGTTCTGTTGGCTAGAATTTCGCGAGTGCATAGTTTTATAAATTAATTCTTGTTGTCTTTCATGGTATTGAGGATTCATATGAAGCAGAATGTACTTGGTTTACAACATACTTGTTGAATTTTGCCATTCAACCTTCTAATTGTGGTTAATGTTTCCATCTTTGGTTTGTGAACAATGTTCTGCTTTGTATTAACGAGTAATTTTGATGTGTTCTGTTGGCTAGAATTTCACGGGTGTGTAGTTTTATTAAAATTTTCTTCTTGTTGTCTTTGGTGTTGTTAAGGATTCATGTGGAGTTGAATGTACTCGGTAACTCTATTCACCAAGGCTTTTTGCAACTTACTTGTTGAATTATGCCTTTCAACATCTAATTTGTGGTTAAAGTTTCCATCTTTGGTCTGCAAAACAATCTTGTGCTTTATAAATTAAAGAGGAATTTCGGTGATATGTTGGCTTAGAATTGCTTAATCATAAATTTCTTTCTTATTGTCTTATGTGGGTTTGAGGAATCAATGGAGCAAAGTGGATATTGATGTTCATATTGCTGACCCCAACTAATTTGGATTAAAGTTTTAGTTGCCTTGTGTTGCCTTTGGTGGGTAATTTGAAACTTAAGGGTTATATATAGCAGCTTAATACACCTTCAGAAAAGCATTTGATAAAGCTGTATGTTTTTTTGTAATGTGTGCAAATTTGATAGTGTTATTTTGTAATGCAAATGGTACGGATGTCTGTTTTAATGTGATGTGTGCAAATGGGAGTTTTCCAATGTAAATGGAAGAGGAGTCGGGTCTAGATTTATTGGTAGATTTATAGTGTTCCTGTACTGTAAATGGTAGAGAAGTCTGGTTTGATGTGATGCGTGTGAATTTGATCTGTTTTTTTGTAATGTAAATGGTAAAGAAGTCCGGTTTGATGTGATGCATGTGAATTTGATCTGTTTTCTTTGTAATGTAAATGGTACAGAAGTCCGGTTTGATGTGATCTGTGCGAATGTGATCAGTATTTTTTGTAATGTAAATGGTAGAGAAGTCCGGTTTGATGTGATGTTCGCGAATTGGATAAGTGTAACTTAAATGATAGAGAACCAGGCTAGGCTTTTTGGTATCTTATATATACTGTGCCTCGCCCAAAAATTAGTAATATGTACCTATATTCTTTTTGACTATCCTAGCTTGAGGAATGGGCCTTAGTCATCTGTTTAGGTATGTGTCTAGAGTAACAGCTTAAAAGAACTAACTGCAGAAGTCACATAGGTAATTCAACATTGTAATATTTGAAGTTTTGGAAACTTTTGGCAACTAAAAAGAAAGCTCTGTCAATTAGTGAAATTTATTTGTCACATTAGCACACTAGACTTGGTTCAACAGGCAGGTTTTGAACTTGTGACATTTGTATGTTGTTGGACTACGCTGGATATGTTTTTGTTGTTGTTCTTGTTGTATGCTTAGTATAGTTTTCGGGCTAAGGTGATTGAATTGAGTCCCTTCATGCAATATAGATGTACCCAAGTATTACTTATTGTTTCTTTATTCAGACTTTTATAGAGGTTGGTTTTATGTGCAAGATATATGGCGTCTTTGTGCTTCTGTGATTGACACTATATTATCCCAATTGATAATTTGAAGAACTGTATGATTTTAATTAGTCTGTGTTATTGAAGCTTTGTTGTTTCTTCATTATTCTGGTTTAGATTTAATAAATTGTCTGTCATTTTCCTCGCGTCACCTGAAAATATCCCAGGTATTGCTACAGTACTGGAAGCAATGGAGATCGAGGAAGAAGCAGTCATAGTCAATTCTAGTAGGCTAAAATCTGTTGTGTGGAATGACTTTGATAGAGTAAAAAAAGGTGATACTTTTGTGGCAATCTGTAGACACTGTAAAAGGAAACTTAGTGGGTCTAGTACCAGTGGGACTTCACATTTGAGAAATCATTTGATCAGATGTCGTAGGAGATCAAACCATGATATAAGTCAGTTACTGACACGGGGAAAGAAAAAGGAGGGACCTCTTGCCATCTCGAATTTTAGTTTTGATCAAGAGCAGAGAAATGGTGATGCAGTCAGCGTTGTGAGGACTAAGTTTGAACAAGGACACACAAGAGATGGGTTATTCAACAATGGAACTGTTAACTTTGATAACAGGCGAAGCCGGCTTGACCTTGCCCGCATGATCATATTACATGGCTATCCTTTGTCTATGGTTGAACATATTGGTTTCCGTATATTTGTCAGGAATCTTCAACCCTTGTTTGACATTGCAACATTTGATGGAGTTGAGGCCGACTGCCGGGAAATTTATCTGATGGAGAGACAGAAAGTATATGAAGAGTTGGACAAATTGCCTGGGAAAATCAGCCTTAGTGCTGATACATGGACTGCAAATGGTGATGCTGAATACTTGTGCTTGACGGCACATTACATAGATGACTCTTGGCATCTTAAAAAGAAGATTCTGAATTTTTTAACTACTGATCCTTCCCAGACAGAAGATATGTTGTCGGAAGTTATCATGACTAGTCTAAGAAATTGGGATATTGACCGAAAATTGTTTTCAGTGACATTTGATAACTACTCGACATATGACAAAATTGTTAGTAGAATCAGAGAGCAGCTTTGTCAACACAGGTTTCTTTATTGTGATGGCCAATTATTTGATACACGCTGTGCAGCTAATGTTATCAAGTTGATGGTCCAAGATACCTTAGAAACAGCAAGCCAGATAATCCACAAGGTCCGGGAAAGTATTCGGTATGTTCGAAGTTCACAGGCAACCCAGGAAAAGTTCACTGAGATGGCTCAAATTGCTGGGGTTGATTCCCAGAAGTGCCTGAATCTTGATAATTCATTTTATTGGAACTCAACTTATATCATGGTTGAAACTGCTTTGGAGTACAAAGACGCATTTCCTCTTTTGCAAGAACAAGATTCTCGGTATGCAATGTGTCCAACTGTGACAGAGTGGGATAGGATAAGTGCCATTGCTAGCTTCCTTAAGCTCTTTGTTGAGGTTTCCAATGTTTTTGCGGGAAGCAAGTATCCTACAGCAAATACATATTTCCCAGATATCTGTGATATTCACTTGCAGTTGATTGAGTGGTGTCAAAACTCAGATGATTTTGTTAATTCGTTGGCTCTAAAGTTGAAAAGCAGATTTGATGAGTACTGGAAAAAATGTAGCTTGGCTTTGGCGATTGCAGCTATCTTAGACCCGAGATTTAAGATGCAATTGGTTAAATATTATTATCCACAAATATACGGTGATAGTGCTCCAGACTGCATTAATATTGTTTCAGATTGTATGAAGGCTCTGTATAATGGCCATGCTATTTATTCACCATTAGCCCCTAATGGTCAAGCTGAAGCATCTCAAGTTGGTGGTGCTAATAATGATCGGCTGACTGGATTTGACAAATTCATCTATGAGACTTCAGTGAGCAACAACATTAAATCAGATTTAGACAACTATTTGGAGGAAAAGCTGTTCCCTAGAAAAGACGATTTTAACATATTAAACTGGTGGAAGGTTCACACTCCAAGGTATCCTATTCTGTCCATGATGGCACGCAATATTCTAGGAATGCCAATGTCAAAAGCTTCACTAGAGTATGTGTTCAACACTGGTAATAAGGCTCTTGAACCATATCGCAGTTCGCTAAGATCAGATACCTTGCAAGCTTTGATGTGTGCCCAGGATTGGATGCGTGATGAATTTGAAGGTGAATATATAATTGATTAGTTCACAATTTTGACATATTCCATATTAGCTATAAATAATAACTCTGAATCTTTCTTCAACAGATTCGAAGGCTTCATCAAGCACCGTCACTCTGGCCTTGTGCTATGATGCAAAATAAGAGCAAGTCTTTGGTAAGCTTAGGTTGCCATTCTTTTGCGTTTATCTGTGTATATTAGCACCTACCAAACAGTCCCCCTCCTCTCTATCCTTGTGTTAAGATTTTGTAGAAATTAGTTCATTTGCAGATTTTGCTTTTCCAGAGCTCCCATAAATTAGTTCAAGACGAGTTCTTTTGTTCAAGAATCTAACAGCTTATTGCCATCTTTAGCCTCCATCAATTGACTAACTTATCTGTATCTACTTCTCTTTTCTGTTCTGTCCTGTCCATTCTCGTTTGAGGTTCTTTACGCTATTGATCTGTCAAGGATCATTCCGAATTAGTGTTAACTCATATGATCATTATGGTCTTGGTTTGTTCATCTGAGCTAGATGAAAGAAAAAATTTCGAGGTATTCTTGGATTTTCGCAGCTTTCATGCCCACGCTCCAGCCCTACCGCGATATGGTATTGTCTGCTGTTTAGTATTTCTCAGCCTCTTGAGTTTTGGACCATTACAGCCTAATAATGGTTGAAGATAAGTGAGTTTAATTAGTTAAGGGAAAATATTAAAGGAATTTTGTAGGGCTGTTGCTTCTGATATCTTACTTTGAACCATATAATATAGTCTCTAATTTCAGTTTTTGAATTATTTTTTTTTATATACTGGCAAATAGGATAACAATATTTACAACTTAATGATTTTCAACTTATAGAATCTACACAATTGAAGAATATCAATTTTATCTTTATAAAAATATGTCCAAACAGGAAATGTAACAGATTCGGGTTAAACGTCACTTTTGGTTCCTCGATTATTGATAAATTCGATTTAACTTTTGATCTCATTGCTTATGAATATTCACGAATTTTTTGAATTGATTATAGGTCCACCTTTAAAATTTTAAATATCTTTTGTTACTACACATTTTTCATAAAATCTTGATACTTGAGGTTTTGATCACAATTTACTCTAGGTAATTCAATTTTTCAAACTAATATATACATAATATCAAACTTTTGTATTATCAAAAAAAACTTGATATGTTAGAAATGATAATCTATTTTTGGTAACGTAGATAAGTAAAATTAAATGGAGGAAATAATGATTTTTTCTTGATTATTACATGAATTTTCAACTTGTTTGAGACTCATTTGAAGGACTTGTAACTTAGGTTCGAGCCATATGTCATGCGAACTAAGCTTGGTATTTAAGCGTAAAAGGGCAGAGAGGCGAGCCCATTATTAAGTTTTGAAGGTTGCGGTTAGTTCTAAGGAGTGACTCCAGATGAACTTCAGGTTGCGGTTAGTTCTAAGGAGTGACTCCAGATGAACTTCAGGTTGCGGTTAGTTCTAACGAGTGACTCCAGATGAACTTCTCTATTATAAAAAAAAAACAAAAAAAAAAACTAAGATTCAATTCAAGTATTGATGGACCATGATGCATCTAAATTTAGTCGTTTACGGAGCCGATCGATACGTATTTTTAGTGATGTTAAATAATTAATCCTTTTATTAAGCCGAGGGTTTAACAGAAACATTTTCTCTACTTCCCAAGGTAAGGTAAGGTCAGCGTATACAGTACCAACCTTAGGCCTTACACCGAGGATGTTCTTGTTCATAAAATCCTGCACTTTTTAAAGCATATAATATGATGGACCTAAGGTCAGCTCTTTCATTAAAAAGGTAAAAGATGTGTTCATATCAGATCGATCATTATTTTTCAACGTTACATAACAAAAGATATATATACTAGGTAACATGAAATAAATATTTCACATATACTAAAATCAACCTTTAAACTAAAACTCACAAGAAATCATAATGAAACTTAACATACTTGCAAGATTTTTAAGGTGATTTTTGAAACATGAACCAAAGTTCAAGCTCTACTGATCTGTTAGGATACCTTAGTTGCATACATTTACTATTGCGAATGAACAAAATAGCGATGAGAAAATGTCCATACGTAGAATCAGAATTATTGATACGAGCCTTCATTTCAAGCTCTACGCTTGAATCTACCCTCGTTGGCTAACTTAAATCGCGCTGCCTGAGCTGCAGCAGCCTTGTTTGAACTAAGTGCTGCAACAAAATTTTCCCTAACTTGTTTTGTAGTATAAGGAAACTTCTTGTTCACCATTGAGTTCAGTAAAGAAGCTGTGCCTTCCCTGTAGAGTTCACCAACACCATCGGAACGAGTGTTTGTAAGTGCTTGTAGGAGGTTGAAGTTTGATCCGAGCCCCGGAGCAGCAGCTACACCAAATGCACTACCAATAGTTGCCCACCAGCCACACAAGGCCCATATTAAAGCCGGGTTAGTCCTCCAGTAACTACAAAATAATTCATGGTTCGCGTTAATATGTTATGGAATGTACCTGAAGGGAGTTGTGTAATGTGATTTACTTACTCGATTGAGAAAGGTGGTGAGTTAGGATCGAATAGAGGTGGAGGTATGTAGATACCGGGGGTGCTTGGGATGCCCGGGTTGATGATAGGAGTAGTTGGTGGGAAAAATGTGGGTATACCGGGGGTACTAGGTGTAGGGAAAGTTGGAGGGGAGAGATAGTACGCGCCCGAAGGTGGTGAATTGGGGTCAAATGGAGTTGAAGGAGTGAATATATCGGGAATGCTTGGAGTGTCAGGGCCGATGATAGGAGTAGTTGGTGTGGTAGGGGTACCATAAGTTGGAGGGGATGGATAGTACCCGCCCCCTCCAGAAGGTGGTGAATTAGGGTCAAATGGAGTTGAAGGAGTGTCAGGGCTTATGATAGGCGTAGTTGGTGGGGTCCCACTATCAGTTGGAGGGGATGGATAGTATCCACCCCCTCCAGAAGGTGGTGAATTGGGATCAAATGGAGTTGAAGGAGTGTCAGGGCTTATGATAGGCGTAGTTGGTGGGGTCCCACTATCAGTTGGAGGGGATGGATAGTATCCGCCCCCTCCAGAAGGTGGTGAATTAGGGTCAAATGGAGGTGATGGTACGGAGATATCCGGTGTGGAAGGGGTACTTGGAGGGGATGGCGGAGAGTAACCACCTCCAGTTCCTCCCGAAGGAGGAGCTAGGGTTGGAGTATGTCCGCTTCCCCCTCCACTTGGCGGATTATCACAACCAGAATGTGATTTTCCGCCATGGCTTTTGCTTCCATGTGAAGGTGTTTTTCCAGAGCCACCACTTCCTGAGCCACCATGTGACGGAGGTGTTCGCGAATCTGTCATAAAAATAAAGAATTTGATTCAAGAAGTCGAAAATAGTAAGTAATAAATTAAAACTAAACAAAAAGAGTGAATGAAATATAAGAGACTTTTTGGAGGAGTTCTGCAAGAAATGACAGGAGTAACCAAATTCTGCATGATGAGTAATGAAGCAATTGTAGCCCACAGGATTAGAGAAGTCTGTTTGCTTCTTTGCTTCTCCATCTTGGTTTACTCTTAAGGGAACTAAATGAGAGAAAAGAGAGATGTGTAGTGATACAAGAGAAGAGTTGTATATAAAGAGTAAAGAGGACATACGTGTTTCAGTGGGAGGTAGTAGATATCACGTTGAATTAATCAAGGTGTGTTATAATTGGTGCAAAGTGAAACAAGAGAAGAGTTGTATATGAAGAGTAAACCAGGGCGTACTTGTGTTGATGGGAGGTAACAGATATTTCTTGGCATTAGTTGAGATGCGCTCAAACTGGTCCCAGACACCATGGTTAAATCGATCCCTAGTGATACAAGAGAAGAGTATATGTGTTCGCGGGAGGAAACATATATCTCATGGTATTAGTCAAGTTGGTTTAGACGTCAGGGTTAAGGAGCTTAACGGATGCCTAGTGATACAAGAGTAACGATTACGTACATTTTGTTAGTGGGAGATAGCAGATACCCTGCACACGTAAGCTAGTCCGGACATGAGAATAATAAAGAGTGATGAGTACAGAAGTTGTTATTATAAATCATAAATGAAATAGTATGAGGTCAGCTACATATATTGCAGGTTGCATTTAAGGTCTCATTTAAATCTCACATAGAAGAACATGGACAAATGTACTTATTCACTCTTTAACATATCCTAGTTATGTCATTGTCTCTTAAACACAAAATAATTTTCATAATACATTATATTAATGAAATTGTAATATAAAATAAAAAAAATACACACTTTATGGTATATATATATATATATATATATATATAGTATTGAAAATATATCGCTCATGATGGTGAATCTGTTCTTGCTACATGCCTTTTATAACTATCACTCACCTAGGCTCTTTCAGCTCATCTCGTACAATATGATGTAATATGTAAAGTAATTGAGTCATAGTTCATTGATCGCTATATTCTTGTGATACGAAAAACTTTATATATATATATATATATATATATATGTGTGTGTTAGAGAATGTCAAGAGTGTAGTGGCACTCTCTACAAGTTCCTTTTTTTTTTGTTTCTCTTTATAAAAGAGATGGAAAAAAAAAAGGATAAGCATGCTCGGTACGACTTCGTTCATTTTTATTTGTTATATTTCACTTTTTGAAAGTCAAATTATATATAGATTTTGATCAGTATTTTAAGATGTATTCTTGCATCATTTTAGTATTAGACTTGCAAGTTATAAGTGGTATTTTTTGTATAATTTTATTATCTAAATTTTAAATTATTGAAATTATTTCTGTGACAAGTAAAAATTAACGGAATGAGTGTATATGAGAGTGTCCACTTGGAATAAAATTGGATGAGTAAGACTAGTTTTGAGCTGACATGAGTAATATGAGACTTTATGCCTTCTCACAGAGAGTTAGGTGAATAAATGCACATTCAATTTTTGTGTAGTAAATGATAAAGCAAAGTTAATTGTATTTTTATTTTTATTTTTTTTGTCTCTTTCTATGTTAAAGTTAGTTCTAGTTAGGGGTGTAGCTATAGTGTTGATTATAGATTAACGTTAAGGTTGAAGCTATTGTGTTGATTACAGATTAACGTTAGGGGTGGAGCTATAGTGTTGATTATTGATTAACGTCAGGGGTGGAACTATAGTGTTAATTACAAATTAATGATAGGGGTGAAGCTATAGTGTTGATTATAGATTAACGTCGGGGGTCGAGCTATAGTGTTGATTACAGATTAATGTTAGGCGTGAAGCTATAGTGTTGATTATAGATTAACGTAAATTGAATAGTTGTTATTTTAATTTTGTGTATTCACTAAATATTTAATTGTAAATTAAGTTATGTTATTATTACTGTATTCACTTTGAATAATTTGAAAAAGTCTGTAAAAATTCATAAACTTTAAAATTTGAATATCTACCTTTTAATTTATATTTTAAAATGGTGTTAGTGGTTTTTGATCATTGGGCTCTAATTTTGATTTTTAATGGTGAAAATCTCAATCAATTAAAAAATTAAGACGATTAGCTTAGCTAGTATGTCGAGGAAATCTAGTTATATAATATATACATTATTTATCTCTATAAAAGAAAAGGTATAAAACTTCTACTTCTCATATTGAATTCATAACCTTAATCTCATCGTAATTTTACCGGTTACAACAAGACTCTCCTTTAAAACATATATCTAAGTAGTTCAAAAATAAAATAAAATAAATCCATTTAAAATTTACAAAACTCGTCTTAAATCCTTCTCTAATTTAAGTTAAGAAAAAAATCCTTTTAGCCCGAATTTAGCTAGAATTTGATTAAAATGATAAAATGACTATTTTACACTATATTATTTTACCTTTTTGGATATTTTTATCATTTTATCTTTACTATCTTTTTATTAAAAATAAAAAAAATATTAATATATTTTCAAAAAAAAAAAAACCATAAACTTTTTAAATTTTTGCCATTTAGTATTAACTCTAAACATAGGCTGCTATAGAGCTGTACTCAATTCGAGTTGTAATAAATGTATAGAGATGAGACTATCATTAATATGAGGAAATTATTTGCACATATACTTTAATTTAATTTTAAAAATATATGATGTCTAAAATTAAATTCGATAAAGTTAAATTTCAAAAAGAAAAATGGTTATAAATAACTTTAAATAGAAATGACTAAACTTTAATTATATATAATTTGAGGTCAATTATGTTTCATAATTACAGTTTGCTAATTACAATTTGTTGCTACGTGTTAATGGAAAGAGAGAGGTGAGCAAGAGAATGTAGAGAAAGAAATTGTATATGTATATCTGTGAGATAATCGTATATATGCAACTGGTATACCATATACACATGTACCGGTATATCTGACGAGCAAAATTGAGAGAGAAAGAGAGGCAGGCGAGAGGGCAGAGAGGCTAATTATATTTCTATATATGAGAGGCGACGTAACTACAAATAAAATTAAGCTCCAAGTCATAATTGATTCAAACTATATCTATGTTAGCTAATTAACCAGTATATGTTTGCTTATCCGCATAATTTTCCTTTGTTCGAACTCTACGAAAATTTCACCACCCTCTAAAAAGTAGTGCAATTTTGGTATACATGTAGCCGCATCTTTGAAGAGCCCGACCAACATAGCATGTCAAAGCTAAAAGTATAATTTATCATGTCAGCTATGTTGCTCGTTCGGACTATTCAAAAATGTCAGTGATTGTGTGGTAATTGGAAGATCCGAAAAGGATACAACGTTTTTGAAGAGTCCGAGCAACATAGTATGTCAGAATGAAAGCAAAAGACCAATCCCTAATAGTAACCATACACATCTAATTTCATTGAAGTTTAAATGGTAACAGATAGTAAGTATAATGTATTCATGTCAGCTATGTTGCTCGTTCGGACTGTTCAAAAATGTCACTGATTGTGTGGTTATTGGAAGATCCGAAAAGGATACAACGTTTTTGAAGAGTCCGAGCAACATAGTATGTCAGAATGAAAGCAAAAGACCAATCCCTAATAGTAACCATACACATCTAATTTCATTGAAGTTTAAATGGTAACAGATAGTAAGTATAATGTATTCATGTCAGTTCGGACTATTCAAAAATGTCAGTGGTTGTGTGGTAATTGGAAGATCCGAAAAGGATACAACGTTTTTGAAGAGTCCGAGCAACATAGTATGTCAGAATGAAAGCAAAAGACCAATCCCTAATAGTAACCATACACATCTAATTTCATTGAAGTTTAAATGGTAACAGATAGTAAGTATAATGTATTCATGTCAGTTCGGACTATTCAAAAATGTCAGTGGTTGTGTGGTAATTGGAAGATCCGAAAAGGATACAACGTTTTTGAAGAGTCCGAGCAACATAGTATGTCAGAATGAAAGCAAAAGACCAATCCCTAATAGTAACCATACACATCTAATTTCATTGAAGTTTAAATGGTAACAGATAGTAAGTATAATGTATTCATGTCAGCTATGTTGCTCGTTCGGACTGTTCAAAAATGTCACTGATTGTGTGGTTATTGGAAGATCCGAAATGGATACAACATTTTTGAAGAGTCCGAGCAACACAGTACGTCAGAATGAAAACAAACAAAAGACTAAGCCCTAATAATAACCATAGACATCCAAGCTAAATTGATCATTGAATGGTAACAGATTGGTGAAAACTCAGAAAATATAAACCTGAGTAGCTTATATATGCAAGAAAAAATATTACTTCATCCACTATGAATAATTGCTAGTATTGTCAAAATATGATACAAAGCTTGATATGCTTCGCGGACCGATGGCTTCATTCCCTACTTAAAGGAGGAACAATGTACTTACAAAAGTTCACATGTTCCAGGAAAAACACAAGGAACAGAAGATTCAACCTGGTTTAGCAGTTGAACACGTCGACACTTCTGAAGCAAGCTCTACTCCTACTTCTCTATCTAACCTGCGATGTAAAAGTCAAGAAACAGTTGTGAATCGACAAAAGGAACATAGCATGTGGTCACATAATCATAGCAATTGAACAGTTGAAAACGGATTAACGCTTTGTCTTCAATAAGAAAAATCAAGAAAGTAACAAGTCTCAACAAATCCATACACCCTTTCTCCAACTCTATGCCTAATATGAGGTTTCTGCCTTTGGCATTTATGTTCTCTATCGAAAACCTCTAGTAACTCGGAGCCTTTTACAGATTATCCAACTTTTTCCTACTAAGAGCAAAGGAATGCTATGTTGCGCCTCATCTCTCGAGTCTTGCCTTTCAACTCTTGTTTCCATTTCCCAGAAAAATCTGGAAGATTATGAATACTAGATTACTCAACTATCTATCCCTCCAACTACTAGTATATAATTAGACTTGCAGATAAAGAAAATTGAAAGTCCTTTGCAGATGAAGGTCATATGCATCAGAAGAACTTCGACCTCAGCAAGAGAAACTTTTAACTTCAAACATGATCTCTACTGTAGTAATTAATATCATCGAGCACTCTTATATCTTCAAGTGAAATTGAGAGAAGTAGTATAATCAAGATCTTTGAATGAACCCAATACCTTGGTGTAAAAGCAGTAAGAACCTTCTTTGAATTCGTTAATGAGTGAATATCCAAATAACTAAAACACGAAAATTCTTCCAACTTTTGGTAAAGATATCAACTTTCCTCCTATTATGATCTTACTGCTCCAAAGTTGCTCAATTTTATAACAGATCTCTCGGTTCCTCTGGGAAGGGATGGGGTCGGGAAAGAAGATATCCTACCTCAAAATCATTATCTTTTAACATCATTCAGCTTATATATTTATCAAGAGTTCCAGGTCACTACATACGTGGCTTTTCTGCGCAAATTATGTAAAGAACTTCAATCTTTTGCACACGAGAGTAACTTGAAGTACATACAGCAGATACCAGGAGAAATAGAGAATTCTAATTGGAGAAGTGCCATAACATGTTAGAAAAATAAAATGCCAGAACTAACATAAGCTCACCAGGTTAGAACTTAGAAAGAACAAAACAACACCTCAAAAGAAAAAAGGGTTATACGATAAGTTGATAAAAAAATAAGAAATGAGCTTTACATCAGTCAGATTACATAAGAGTGCCATTCAGTACATAAGGTGCTGCTTTGAGGAAAATATGTTAAAGAATATTTAAAGAATCAATCTTTCAGCCTACAAGGGTGCACATTCAAGTATATACAGGGTAAACAATAAGTTGATACAGAATCGTGAAATGATGGGTTCGGTCCACAAAGAAGACCTTTAAATCATTCAGCTTATATCCTAATCAAAAGTACACCTTCAAATCATCCAGCTTTTATACTGATCGAAGTTACACATTTAAATCATTCAGCTTATATATCTGTTCCATTCACTAATAAACGGCAGCTCTGAGCAAAAATATGTAAAAGAAATTCAATCTTTCAGCCTGCAAGAGAGTGGGTTCAAGTATATACAGCAGATACAGGGATAAATAGACAGCTCTAATTGGAAAAAGCGCTACAACATAAACGGAAACAAATAAACGCTAGAACAGAAGCTCCTTAAATTCCCCTTCAGTGATAGAACTTGATGAAACTGACAAAATGAACACAACAGGACAGAAAGAAGTAACCCAAGTTGCGCAGACTCTTCACTACCGATGCCGCACCCGTGTAAGAATCTCCAAAAAAAATACACTACTTTTGGAGAATCCAACATACACCCATTGACATTTTCAAAGAGTCCGAGCAACAACACAACAACATCAATATTACACAACAATATCAACAAACTAATATATCTACTATGAGTTCCATTCATCATATAAATGGCTGCTCTGAGCAATAAAATGTTAAAAAAGATTCAATCTTTCAACCAAACAAGAGCATAGCTTCAACTATATACAGCAGATACAAGAATACAGAGACTGCTAATCAACAAAGTATCAACAGAAGCTACTCAAACCTCCCATTTGACAAAATAAACAAAACGACACACCATAAGAATAAAAGGGGTTACACAACAAGTCCATACAACATCAAGAAATGATTTTTTTTTCAGTTCCTATCCATTTTCAGAAGCTCAAAAAACAACAGGCACAACAAACTGAAAGAAACTTACACAAATTACTACAAAATGAGAAAAAGGGTGCTCAATGCCATACCTTTCTTGAGTTAAAAACCACCTGCCAGAAAAATGTAGTAATATCACTGCCATTGTCAAGAACTTGAAGGTTGGTCCAAACAAACCCTAATCAGTCAAACTGATTTTAACACACTCACTCTCTCTCTCTCTTCTTGAAAAGAAAAAAAAAAGGTTAAAGCTTTGTTCTTTCTTCTTTATTTGTCTTGTACTACCATTAAAGACACTGAGTTTTCAAACAGTGAAGACTATTTCTTTGTTTTGAAGATTTTTGTGAGGGTTTAAGAAGTGGGGTTTTCCCTAGGTGCACGAATTACGAGGAAGAAAAGAGATGAAGGGGGCCAAAATGCATAGGGAATAACTTCGAAACGGCTACACACAGCACAGCACAGCACAGCAGCAGCAGCAACAGAGCTCGTAATTTTCAAAAGTAGTCAGAAATTGTTCCCACTAATGTTTATTTTCTTTTAATCAAACATTATATCATCCTTCGGAGTCGAATTCAAAATTTGATAATAGATATTATAGTTTTACTACAATTTTATGATTTCAAACTTTGTTCTAAGAGTCGATTCATTCAAACTCATGAAAAATCAGATTATTACTGATTTGAAAGTTGCATAACATATTGTGATTGAAATTTAACTTTCTTGAGACCAGCTTACTTGCTTATATTGTACCTTTTCATTTGTTAACTTCGTAAGCACGAACATAGAACGCGTTGGACCAATGCAACAAGTCTTTTTTTGTATTTCCGAATGCACAAAATATATGATCTTTTTTCATATTTATACAAATATGTATAATTTTTTCTGAAGTTAATAATTGTATTGTATACATGTATCCTAGCTCTCGTAGCTTTTATTTCTCGATATTAATGTCGCTTCTAATGACTATATAACAAATCTTTTCTCATTTTAGTGTACTTTTTGCTTTATACATTTCACCACTCCACTCGAAATTTTCTTAACCCCATTTTATAACTTGATAATTCTTTAATTTCGCTATTTATTTGTTTAAGATTACAAAAAGACACTTAAATGCATCACACATAACTTTAACTTTACGAGATTTAAAAAAAGAATTTACATTCTCAAAATTATTTTCAGTTAGATTAAGAAAAACAAATCGAAACGAAAAGAATCGATATTTAATGATAAAACCTTTGCCTTGATATTCAAGCAAAGGCTAAGGATGTCAGTGGCAATTAATTGCTTGATTTCACAAGACTAAAAAGAAGTAGCTCTTTTATTTATTGCTTAGCCCAAAATTTGCATGGCTAGCTTACAACTTTGAGCTACATCCATAACATGTAATATTCGGTCTAGTGTTATGTTCCGTCATTTTATTAGTAGATTTTAAAATAATAATGAGTAAGTTGTCAAATATTGTTTGGATTGATAAAAAAAATAAAGTTCGTGACACTAGTCTGGTCTCGATTAAGTAGAAATAATATTTATCAATTATTTTTGGCTCTATTTTAAAAAATATTATTGTTATAATAGAGTTACAAATACCACATGTAAATTTTGATCTTGAAGTGACTATTATATGTTTCGAACCAAATTTAAAATTTTAAGTTTATGCATTTTTTGAATTACAAGACAACAATTGTGTTTAGGATGGATTATCTACACATATTAAGTGTGGATGCATAAATAAAGGGTCTAAGCCTAAGTCTATGGATTTTGTAGAACCCTTAAAAAGTGAACGGTTGATCTGCGTTAACTATAGTCTTTTCGGGCAATAGTAAATACTATACTAGGGAAGTAATACGTCAATAATAATAATAATTATGCATCGATTCTAAACAAATCGAAATCTCCATACATAATCTCCACCTCCATGTCATTTTGTGTTAATTCATGATGAATTATCATGTACCACTTGTAGTTGAGGAAAAATAACCTTCCCAAAAGAGGACCTTAAGCCAAAACCTCCAAATTTAAAAATTGAGAAGTTGAATGTGAGAGACAACAAAAAATAACATACTCAGTCTTATCCTACAAAATAAGATCTAAAGAGAATAAATGTTCGTAGACTTTAACCCTCGCTAAAGACAAAGATGTTGTTTCATATATATCCTCAACTCGATAAAAATGAATGACAAGAAATAATCAAAATATTTGAAATGAAAGTAGAGAACAAAATTAAGGGCCCGTTTGGATGGGCTTAATAAAAGCAGCTTTAAAAAAGTACTTTTGAAAGTGCTGAAACTTATTTTTAAAATAAGCAGTTATGTGTTTGGATAAAAGTGCTGAAGTTGTTATGCCAAACGTGAAAAGGGAAAAATAGAAGAAAGAGATGTTAGGGTTATATGGGTAATTTGGAGATTGTATAAAAATATTAAGGGAAAAAACATAAAAATGTGGTCAACTTAAAACAGCTTATAAGCTAAAAAAAAAAAAGCACCCCTACCCCAGCTTTTAACTTTTGGCTTAAAATAAGTTTTTTTTAACTTAAAAAAAGCTGTTTTGAGTATTGCCAAACAGTCAAATAAGTCAAAAACCAGCTTTTAAGTCAGTTTGACCAGCTTTTAAGCTGAGCCAAACAGGCTCTAAGTCTAACAATTTAGCAAGCAATGATATATCGTGCAATGTATAATAAAATGTTTTAATTATCGCTATGGTAAGCAAGAATTCTTGAACTAATATACACATTTAAATGTAGTGTAGATAAATCAACAAACATTAACAATAGAACACAAGATATACACAACAATCTAACATTACTAACAAGGAAAGCTCGAAGATCAAAATTAAAGATATCAAAACTCAGTACATTCGCCACAAAAATCTTTTTCATATTAGAATCACTTTTTAAAAAAAATATATATAACTAGCTTTACAAGTTAAGGGAATGGAAATCTTTTAGAGTGCATCTAATACTAAAGCAATTTTTCTAGATAGACAGATATTGGTCATTAGTCTAATCAGAAAGAGTTGTCAGATGATTAAAACAACAAACGGTGTAGATTCGAAGAAATATAGAACCAACCACCTATAAATATAATAAGAGGCATAAATTCAAATTTTAAGAAAAGAGATCTTATGCTTTTTAAAAAAATACTAAACAAAAAATTATTATTATTTTCAATTGTCAATATATATTTCTTGTAATAATTCGTAAGACACGAATAAAGATATATAAATTATTAAACGATATATAACGCTGCAAATGTTTATATCTTATATACATCTATTGATTATAGTTTTAAACTTTTTGTTAATTGAATCAATTGTTAAATAAACTATCAAAATATTCTATAAGCAAAAGGAATATTTTTTAATAAAAAAGACTTCACTTGATTGAGTTTAGAGTATCAGTTTTACTTGCATATATTTCGTATTATATTTGATTACAAAAATAGGTCTAAAACATAGTAATTGTTACAACAAAGTTAAGACAATTTCTTTTAAATTAATTATTTGATGAGCTAATTAGCTTGATTGAAATGTCTAGATGAAGACAGTCCTACAAAATCAATTTGAAAATACGATTTGATTCAAATTAAAGTGATTTAGACAAATTAACAAGTACAAAGTAACGACACATTTAATGCCTACAACCTTTAATTTTAACTAGTATATGTATCCACAACACAAATATTTAAATATACAATAATTCTTGAATTTAGAAATAATATGAAATTAAGAAATACAATGTAACTCAGATTCAACGGCTACAACATTTAATTATAATTACATGAATGAAGTGTCGAAAACACATCTAAATTTTTTTTTTTTTTTGAGTATCATACCTGAAATATTGAAAGTGTCAATTTCATACATAAATTATCACTTATTAATTTAAAAGACATACTTTTAGAGATTATTTATTGTCACGTAACATTTCACATGAATAAACTTTTTATATTTATATGTATTACTATTGACTAATTCTTAGGCCTTGTATTTTGGAGCCTAAAGCCATTCCTTCGATGGCTTTAGGTTAACCTGACTCTGATACCAATCGTAAATGAACTTTGATAGTCTCAACTGAATTCAGCAATGCTTCAGTTGATTTCAGTGGAACAGTTCAAAACACTAATAACAGAATTATGGAAAACAGAGTAACTGAAAAATGGAAACTACGATTTAATCGCTAATCTCTACCGGAATTAACATCAGCTAAGAACAACTTGATCCACTCGATCACAACGACAAGCAACCTCAGCTCACAATCAACGAACATACACGAATCAGAGTGCAAAACGGAGATCATCACCATCGCAGTTATATACGAAAGGTTTTAGGAAATTAGAGAAATCGAGCTAACGAGAATTTAGAGAGAGTCATATACAAACTCCATTATTCGAGACAATTCAGTGCTTCACTGCAATACAAAATGCTTTCTTTGAAGTGATTACACTAACAAACTTGTTTAGAAGGCGAAAAAAATGGTTGCTAAAAACTCCTATGGTTCATGGAACTAGCAAGTCAAGATAAACAACAAGATCTGAGTTTATGATTTTCTTGCAAATCGAAGAAAGCACAAAATACCTACCAGAGCAACTGCAGCAACTGAAGATGCAGCCGCCATTAGTAAGTCTACGTTGCCACCGGGAGCTTTAACTTTATCCTCAGCTGAAACGCCATTAACATTGTTGTCGACGCCTCTTTCAGTAATCAATGTTTCCTTCTCCTCCAACTTTTTCTCCAACTCAGTCACTTTACTCATCATTTCTATTACCCTTTTCTCTAACTCGTTTTTCACAGAATGAAGTGCCTCCTTCTCCCTTCTCCACGCCTCGTTCTTCTCCACAGTTGCTTTTAAATCCTCGAGTTGATTCTTCAAGCCCCTTATTTCTTTCTCCTTTACTTCTCCTTCAGCTCGATGATCTCTTTCACTCGCTTCCAACTTCTTAAGTTTCACCAATAACAAGTTCCTTTCAGTCTCAACGGTTTCCAATTTCACTGTCTTCTCATTATCACTACTCTTTAACCCTTCTAGATCCAACTTCAGTTTCGATAGCTCAGAATTCGATTCTTCCAGATCGTTCATTGAAGTTATGAGATCATGCTGCAGCCGAGACTGTTCACCCTCGAGCTCTGCTGCTCGGCCAGCTACCGGTCCTAGAGCCTTATTGTCCGACTCAAACTTCTTCGCCTTCTTCTGTAACTCCACTTTTTCGTTCTGGATTTCCTCAATCGAGTGCTTAGATTTCTCCATCTTCTCTTTGATGACTTGATTCTCGCGAAAAAGTTGATTATTCTCTTGCTCTAACGCCGCTATCTTGTGTGTCAGCGGAGCAGTTTTCAATGCAGCATCCGAATCTTCCTCTCCTTCGATCTCCACAGCATCATCAAAAACATCTCCATTGGCAGCATTCTCGTCCGCCATAGTTAAACCTGAAATTAATCCAACAACTACTACGTCTCAGTCCCAAATAAATTGGAAATCCGAGAATATTCATACCAATCAATAAATCCAAAAAAATATAAACTTTAAGAAGATCAAAAACACCCTCTTTCGACAACAGCAACCACATCATCATCATATCCGATAAGATACCACTAAGCTAGCGTTTGCCGTTTGGCCATAGATTTCCAAATATTCTTGGCAAATATTATTTGAGTGAAAATTTGGGTGAAATTTCACCATGTGTTTGGCCATAAAATTTGGGAAATATATTTCACCTTTTTAGAAAAATATGATTTATACGCACAAGTTTTAAAAACTATCAAAACTAACTAAAAGTTTGTATTACAAGTCAATTGAATGTTCGTTACAACAATAACAAATAATGTCCATGACACTAAAGCAATGTGGTAATTTGGAGTGAGTGCAACAAGAATTATTCCATACATCGTGAAGTAGACAAAGTACATGACTTTGTTACCTAAAGCCAATTTTTAATAATTTTCATCAACAATTATATCATTATTTAATATTCACTAAATATTTTATCACTATTTTGGTGTTCACGTAAAAAATGATGTAATACAATGCAAGCAACAACTAGAGAGGGTGTTTTTGTAAAAGATAAAAGATTTGGGTAAAATTTTAATTTTTAAAATATCCCAAATAATGAGATTTGGCCCAAATACTAGAAAAAACTAGTATTTGGAAATTTGGGATATTTGCCAAAAATATTTGCCAAATAATGGAAAATTGTATGGACAAACATTATTTGCCAAATTTTTCCCATATATTCTTGGAAAAATTTATGGCCAAACGGACCCATGGGGTCTAGGGAGGGTTGAGTGTACACAAACGTTACCACTACCTCGTACAGATATAAAGGCTGTTTCCGAGAAAAAAACACCCAATACACTGACCCAGAAATGAAAATTTTCAAAATCACCCAATGATGAAAAAACTAAAATTAATCGAAAATTTTGAAGAACACTCAATTCACTGATCCAAAAATGAAAATTTCAAAATCACCCAATGATGAAAAAATAAAAAAAAATCGAAAAAATTGAATCAATTCACTGATCCAAAAATGAAAATTTTTCAAAATCACCCATTGATGAAAAAACTAAAATTAATCCAAAAACATTGAATCAATTCATTGATCCAAAAATGAAAAAATTTCAAAATCACCCATTGATGAAAAAACTAAAATTAATCCAAAAAATTGAATCAATTCACTGATCCAAAAATGAAAAATTTTCAAAATCACCCAATGATGAAAAAACTAAAATTAATCAGAAAATCTGAATAACACCCAATTCTTTCAAAATAACCCAACATGAAAAAACTCAAACAAATAAAAAAATCTTTATAAAAAAAAAAAAAAAACACTTCACTGACCCAGAAATCATCAAAAAAATTTTCTAAATCACCATAGAATTCGAATTACAACTACAGCATTTCCCTTATTCAACCAAAAACAACATCTACCCTTCAACCCCAAACTAACAAGATCCTCAATATCCATTTTCATTTCATATATATATATATATATACTCAAATTCTGCAATTTCATATTTAAAATTTATTAAAAAGTAAAAAGAATAAAAATTGGGAATGTGAAAACTTACCTGAGAAATGAAGAATGTGAATTTGATTTGGATTAGGGTTTTGCTTTGTTACTGCATTTGATTCCAAAAGATCAAATTTTTGTTCTTATTCGATTGTGATTTTTGATTGAGCAAAAGAAAAACAAATTCATGATTTTTTTCATAAAATTATGTTGCAAAAGCCCAAATCTATTGGGCCTAGTTTAGTGGTAGTAGGGTAACCTATTATATTCATCGAAAGTCTGTCATAAACGGTGTTTCTATTTTACATGAATAACGATAAAATCTCGTACATAATATATTGCATTTATAGAATCACATTAAATATGTTGTTATATGTTTATTATTGTGTATAGAGATAAAGATTATTCTGTTATTATATTGTTTACATCGATCTATTATGTTAAAATTGAAAATATATAAAGTTTTTTATTTGATATGTATGATCTTATAGTACCTTTATCGTAATGAATTAAACGGTATTGTGTTACGTGAGTTTCGTTACATTGTAAGTTTAATAATAGCTTTTTATTTTCAACTTCGATGTTTGGTCTTTGCACAAGTTCGATTGAAATTGAATTTTTTAATTATAATTACATTAAGGATTTATCGAAAAATAGTTTTACTATTTTTACAAGGTAGGACTTAGGTTTAAAGATGCAATCTTTTCTAAATCCTATTTATGAAATTATACTGAATATATTGTTGTTATTGTTGCTGCAAATTTGTAGGGTCCAATTCTAAAAACAATACGCTTCTCAAGACTACCGATTAAATATAAATGGATCTTAATCATCTCGCTCAATCAATATGATTCTTCAATCTTGTGAAAATATGTTTTAGAAATTTTATTAGTGGATCCACAAATTAATTTGATCATTGTTTGTTATTTAGTGGAGCTAAACAAGCTGTTATATTCAAATTGATGGATTATTAATGATTATTAGTCTATGAATGACTCTTTGACAAAAACTCTCTTCCTTACACTTTGATAGATAAAAATAGGATCATAATCGAGTAATAAGTGATTATTTATTTTATTTTTTAGATATTTTAAATTTAAATTATGAGTAAGTCATTGTTTTTGCTTAGAACTGCTTTACTTCCTGTATAAACTTTTTAACATAAATTTAAATTTAATCTAATTTCAATATAAATATCAAACGAAAAAATATATCCTTCGACAAAAATTAACATTGAATTTGAGGTCAATGAAAATGTCAAATCTCCTATAAGATTTCATGATGTTAAAATCTTCCTTTTTTTTTTTGTTTCCTAAATAAGATTTCTAAATTTAGACAAATTAGTATTTTTGTTCTTAAAACTCATTCAAACAACTTTTTATTTTTCGATTTTTCTGTTCATGATTCGATATCTATTTTAAAGTTTGATTACTTTAAAATTTAGAAGTAAAAACTTTTTATTCAAAACGACACTATACTCAAAAATAAAATCTCAATTTTTTAAATAAAACAAAAGAAAAATACTTATCAGTCTGTCGTAACTCTCGATGATTATTTAAAAAACTTATAAATATATCTTAAACAATAAATTTCCAAATAATTATATTTAAATATTAGATAAGGTAGTTGCCAAGTCTTATAGGATGTGTGTAATTAAGTCAAAGATAATTATTAGGTTGCTTTCTTCCTAAAGTTTGACAAGGATATTATTATCCAACTCATATAGGCTATAATTTTGTCATTTTTTATTATATGATATGAACAAGTGGCCCATCACATTTTTAGGACTTAAATTTAATTATAAAATTAAAATACATAAATATTGTGATTGTGATAGTAATGATTAAACTATACCATTTATCAAAATATGTTATTCATAATATATATGTGGATTATCTTATAAATTCTTATATTATTCTTTTAGTAGACTTAAATATATTTTTATAAACGAATTCATGACTATTTTAAAAATAATTTAGTATAGTTCACATTATTTTTGTTGATATAATTGAGAGTTTAAAAAGAATTTTACAATAATCAAGTAGAAAAATAATTTAGTCAAAAAATCAATGTAGTTCATTATTTGTTGATTTTTATTATTGATATAGTTGTAGTTTTTATTTATCCTATAATAATCGAATAAAGAGAAGTTTTTTTTTGTCATATGATAAATATAATTTAACACGAATTCATAATAATTCTCTGTTAGATTCACAATAATTTTTTCTTTGCCAACATAAACAAAAAAGAAATAATAATTTGATTGAGAAACTTCTCGAAGCATAAAAATTCCTATAACAAAGTTTAAATCGAATCAATAGTGATATATCAATTTCTATTCAAGCTCTTCGGATTGAAATGAATTTGATTGACCTTTTATGAATATATGAATTAACGTACGAAAACAATCTTATTCGTATAAATAACATTAAATTACTGAATGTCATTTTCATATATATTTTTTCTCAAATTTTTTATATGTTTAAAGTATCTCAATTATTATTAATTATAGTATCTATTTTTAGTTTAATTTATTGCTTTGATATAAGATTTTTTCACATTATTAAAAGTCAACTAATGATTATTGTAAGCATTAATTAAGAGTATATAAATAAGTAAAACATGAAAAATCAGTTACGTGTATAAGACCTTTACATTATTAATATTACTTATTAATACACCAACAATCTAATTTTATATGATTAAGTATTAAATTAAGGAAGTTAACTATTTTTTTATATATCAATTTTCTATACTATTGGTAGCCATTGGAAATTTATAGGATTTTGTAAAAAAATTGTTCAATTTTAATTGAGACTCGATAAGATATACTTGATTCCAATTTAAATTCTTAAAGATTAGTCGATCTTAAAGCCCCATAGTTCATGTCTATATAAAATATATTATATTCCTTGAAGAGGCATCTCCAATACTCTGCAAATTTATGAAATATTCACAAATATTAACAGAGATAAAAAAAATCTTGAATATTTTGTAAATTTATGAAATATTAACGGCTCTAGAAGGAATCTAAAAAAGAGAAAAAAATCAAAGGAGGATCAACATCGTACTTCTATTAGTTTATCAATAGTCTGCTTGTTTCTTTCGCGTTTTGTTTATATTCTTGTTTCAAGTTCTGTTTATATTCTTTTTTCATCGGATTTTGTTTATGGTTGTTTTTGTCCATATATTTACGGGAGTCTCACACAAATCTCATGGTGTTAGAATAATTAAATCATATCCTTAGTCTTTTTTTTTTTCAAATTACAAAAATCTCTTAAATTTGGTGAATTTTGCCGTTTAATTTTAGATACATCCCTCAACTTTTCGATTTATTATATTCCGATTTCATAATCATCACTCAATGCAAAATATATCGCTCATAGTAATGTATATTTGAGATAGGATAAAGTATAAATTTTTATAAGTTTTTCAAATGGTAGAATTTTTTTTAAATTACGATAAATTAAGTTATGTATTTAGATAACTTTTTTAAAATATAATATTTATTGCAAACAATATTTTTAATATCATTACAAATTTTTAAACATTTAGTATTTGAAGTTCATAGTTCTGAGTCATTTAAGGGAAAAACATTATTTAATAACACTAAATCTTTATAAAGAAGTTATCTTTTCTGTTATTCTAGTGAATTGAATAAAAAAATATTTTATAAATTTAAAATTGAATCGAAAAGGAATTATTTATTAATTCTACGAATCAATTGATTTTATTTCCTATTTCCTACCAGAGGATGAATTATTTTCTTGAAGGATTAAAAATATTAGATTTGTGTGACTACACAATATATATTGTTGTTACATCATAATCTATTTTTATACCTATTATAGACTCAATTCTCTTATAATTATATTTTGTGTGACTACACAATATATATTGTTGTTACTCCTATATAATTATTTAAAACATTTTTTTACACCTCTAACTATATAAAAATCTATATTTTTCAGTAACTTGCACATTTTTTATAAGTTAGTTGAGAAGAAAAAAAAACTATAATCCTAAAATTTATATTTAATTGAGCAAGTGGAATTTAGCAATGTTTATATCATGTGGGTGAAAAAAAAACCAAACCTTCTCATCCATATATATATATATATATATATATATATATATATATATATATATATATATATATATATATATATATTGTATTGTTTGAACAATTATTTTTAATATAATAAATTATTATAGATTTCTGGAAAAGAGATCTTATAAATAAATTATACGATTAGAGAATATTTTTTTTCTTCTTCGAGATTTAAACTTTTTGATGAAAAAAATTAGACTTTAATCTCAAATTCATATACTCTAGTATTTTGTTTGAATGATTGTTACATAAAGTATTATACTCTTATAATAAATATAACGTTTGAATAGATTATTTCTTTTTAATTTTTACATAACGTCACACGTTTATAATTTGAATGATACATCTATTAAAAAGTAAGATACGAGATTAACAACATGATTACACTAATAAGTTGTAAGATAAACGTGACTTTTCGTTATTAGATATATTAACTAATTTATACGATATAATGTAATAAAGTTTAAATAACAATCAGAATAAACATTTTATTTAAAGTAACAATACAATATATTAATACCATTTAAACGAGATAAGTAGTTGATAATCATCAAAGATTATAATATCAAATTCGATATATTTTTAATTAAAAATTTCATATCTAAATATACAAACAATATTACTTATGATAAAATATTTCTTATAATCAAAGATCTCAAATACTAATCTTAAAATAAATAAATAAATACACTCTCAAACTATCGTATATATATATATATATATATATATATATATATATATATATATATATATATATATATATATATATATATATATATTATTTTATTTTTGGACACGTCGATAAATATATCCTTTATATTAACGAAAACACAATACAATCTTATCTATTTAAAAGTATGACGGAATATATGCATTTCACTTAGGGTAATTTGAAATACATTTATTTTTTTTCTAAAATAAATTATTTTTGACTTTTCTGACACGAATCTGAAATAATCGAATGTGATAAAAACTTGAAGATCTTAAGCATTTATATTTCTTTTCCTTTTGTGTTTTTTTTGGTGTGTGTTAACTTTTTCTGCAATTATAGATACTTTTTGAGCTCTCTCTCTAAGCTCCAATCATTCTCCTCTCTCTCTCTCCTCTTTTGGGCCAATTTTGGTTTCTGGGTTTCTCTCTCTAGAAGTTCTTCACTGGTGTCACGGCGGGAGAAAAGGAAGTGAAAGTGTAGAAGCAAGCAATTCCTCTGTTTTTACGAAAACTGTTTTATTTCTTCTTTGCTGCTGTATCATCTATTGGGGACTCTGTTTTGGTATTAGCTTTGTGTTGGGAGTGTGCGATCATCCTGATTTTGGTCCAATTGCAACCGTTTCATGAGGTAATTTTTTATTCCACCTTTTTTGGAGGGATTTTTTGGGCTTTTTGTGTTAGTAGAATATATTTATTTTGGGAAATTTTAAGTGGGTGTTTGAGTTCTTGGTTGAATTCATTGAATTTTGTGTTATGGGGTTGTTGATTTTGTTGTTTTTTTGAATTTAGGTGTAAAAAGTTGTGATCTTTTTTGGTTTTTAGCTGATTTTAGTTTTTATGGGAGGTAAGAATGGTGAAATCAATTGTTTGTTTGGAGTTTTTTTGGCAGTTTCAGCTTTTTTTTTATATGGGATATGGTTGACCAGCAATTGAAGTGAATTTGAAGAACTTAATATGCTTATGGGTTTGATAAGTTCAGTAGAGTATTTTATTTCTTGGAATTTGCTTGAATTCTTGAATTTTGTGTGTTTTCTGTGGCAGATTGTGTTGATCTTTGGTCTTATTTGTAAAAAGTTGTGATCTTTTTTTGGGTTTTAGCTAATTTCAGCTTTATGGTAGGTAAAATGGTGAAATCAATTATTTGTTTAGAGTTTCTATGCTAGTTTCAGCTTTTTTGATATGGGGTATGGTTGACCAGCAATTAAAGTGAATAGCAATAACTTAATATCAGTAGAAGATTTTATTTTTTGAAATTTAAGTGTGTGTTTGAGTTCTTGCTTAAATGTGTTGAATTTCATGTGTTCTGTATGGCAGATTGTGTTATTCTTTGGTTTTAAGTGTATAAAGTTGTGATCCTTTTTTGGGTTTGAGCTAATTTTAGTTTTTATGGTAGGTAGGAATGTTGAAATCAATTGTTTGCTTTAGAGTTTCTTTGTTCCAGCTTTTTTGATACGGGGTATGGTTGACCAGCTGATACAGTGAATCTCGAGGAGTTAATATCAGTAAAATATTTTACTTTTTGGAAATTTAAGTGGGTGTTCAGGTTCTTGCTTGAATTTGTTGAATTTTGTCTGTTTTGTGTGGCAGATAGTGTTAATTCTTTGGTTTTAGGTGCAAAAAGTTGTGATTTTTTTTTGTTTTTTGGCTGATTTCATTTTTCAGGGGAGGTAATAATGGTGAACCAATTGTTTATTTGGCGTTTCTTTGCAAGTTTGCTTATGTGGTTTGATGAGTTTCAGTATCTTTGATATGGTATTGGGTTTGACCAGCAAGTATAATCCAAGAGCTGATCTTTTCCTTTTTGTTTTGGAGCTGAAATTGTTTCACCTTCTATTGTGGGTTTGCACGAACTATTAAGTTAAAAGTTAGTAGCTGAGCTTTATGTTAGTGTTGTCATTACTTATATGGCTATGTTGATAATGATATTGGTAATTAATGGTTTCAGTTGACAATGATGGAAATCATGTTTCTTTCTTTGTGTGGCTATGAGATTTGATAAATATCAGTTGATTATCGGTTTGGGTTGGTTTACCAGTTGGAATCCTGGGCTGATCTTTCCTTTTTGTCTTGACTTGTTTCAGTTCTATTGCATACCAAAGCATTGGACTTTTAGTTAATATTTCGTACTAAAAAAACTACTTCTCAATCTCAACCTAGTTTAATTCAACTTTATAAACTCCTCTGTATTTGTCCTGTTCTATTTGAGACAGTTTCATCTTTGTACTCGATAATTTTTTTTTATATATAATTAGATGTTCTCTAAATTTAGCAGCCTAGCTTATTATTCGTATTGCCATTTCTTATATGAATAGGTTGAAAAGTACATTATCAAAAGGTTGAATAGGTTGAGAATGATTTTGGTACTTTTTGTGGACTATTCCTTGTTACATGTTGATTTATTATTATGTGACATTATAATGGTCTCTGTGTAAAACGGGTGAAAGAGAGATCTTAACTTTGTGATATATATTGAATGGTTGCTCTTCTGGCGCTTAGTTCTTTATCAAGTATAGGATATTGCTCTTCCCTTGTGTAACTGTTCGTAACTTGTGAGTTATTGTTCCATGCAAGCATGGTTTCAATTTTTTCTTTCTGCACTACAAATGCTCATCATTGTAAAATACATATGCCTAATTGCAAGTTTTGAAACTCTTTATGTTATAATACTTATCATTCATGTCAGTTAGTACTTTTGTTGAAATATCCGAGAAGAGATATTTAGTTTGTTAACTCATAGATGTTCAAAAACCTTTAGGTTAACTTGATGTGAACAACTCACTTACTGCTACAAAGATGCATATGTTCTGATTTTATTTCATTCTTTGGGTTCTAGGGGAAATTTTGTGCAAAGCTTCTTCCAATATGTATCTGCTCCTTGCCAACTATCTTAGTGCTCTTTGTATGTATTTTATATGTTATGTCACTTGTTTGATCAAGTAACCTTGCCAAGCTTGTTGAAAGAGTTCTATCTGATATTATTAGACAAATCGCAATGTATAGCACTTAACAGTTTAGTTCTAGGTACTTGCCCTTTTTGAATCATGCTTCTCACGGCATTTTATTTCTTAGTCGTATTTGCAGGAACTGACTAGATGGAGAAGCCTTTAAAGAAACCTATGTCAAACGACTCTGAAGGTAAAACTATTCTTTTAGCCTATGTAAAGCATTAACAGTTTGATACAATTTTGTTATGCTCTCGATGAATTTACACGGTACATTCTTTTACGTCCGAATAGCTGCTTCAACAAAGGCTCCTTACAAAGAGAAGAATGCTTGGGCCATTCCCCTTGGATCCGCTGCATATCATGCATCAACTGATACAAGCTTGTTCTCTAGCTCATTACCTGTGCTACCACATGCAAAATGTGAGTATAATCTTATTTTTCGATTGTCTTTGTGTCCTTCAATTTTAGGCCAAGTCCTGTAACTGTTTTTGTTAATGTGCAGTAAACTTCAATGAGTCTGAGCACTATGGTCAATCCATTGACGATAGCTCACCTAGCTTAAGCAAGCTTCAATTGGAAGATAAAATTAAAGATCCGTTAGAAGAGGTTGAGTCAAGTCCAGTTGGGTTCTTGCTTCCAGGGGATGAAGATGAGCTACTAGCAGGCTTAATGGATGACTTTGATCTTAGTGGATTACCGTCTCAGCTGGAGGACTTGGAAGATGATTTTTTTGGCAGTGGAGGACTAGAAATGGAACCTGAGGATCAAAATAATTTACTGAACGGTTTTGCAACCTTAGGCATGTATGACGGTATTCCTGGAAGCAGTAGTGGACATTATAGTGTTCCAAATGGGGCTGCAACTGTTGTGGGGGAACACCCATATGGAGAGCATCCATCAAGGACATTATTCGTTCGAAATATTAACAGCAATGTAGAGGACTCGGAGTTGAAATCCCTCTTTGAGGTAATGCGTAACTTACCATATTCTTTAAATTTGCCTCTGTTAACTTGCTATTCTTTTTTCCGTGCTTCATTTATTGCAGATTTGCAGTTGAAAAGCTTGTTCATTCTGTTTGTGCTAGGATTATTTTCTTTAGGGTGATTTCATATGCTTGAACGGTAAAGTTGTCTCTGTGACCCGTAGGTCACGGGCTCGAGCCGTGGAAGCAACCACTTATGCTTGCATTAGGATAGGGTGTCTACATCACATCCCTTGGGGGGGGGGACCCTTCCCCGAATCCAACTAATGTGGGATGCTCACTGGGCTGCCCTCCTTCCTGATCTAGTTTCTCTGGTCACATATCACTGGGCTCAGAGGTGTCATGTGTTTTGCTTCTATGGAATTAAGACAGAATAAAAATAGATGACTGGGCATTATTCTGGTTAGGTTGGGTTTTTAATGAATTGAAGTTGAAGAATTTGACCCGTAATCTGCTACTTTAGCCTCTGTATTATATTCAACCCATGCTTCCGGTCTCTTTTTCTGTTTCTCTGCTTTGTGTTTGTCTATTAATTCTTAAAGAGGTTTTTCACTTCATTCGTCACTGGAGTCCTTGATCTGTATCGATTTTGATGGGAGGCTTCTAACCTAGTGTTACTATACCTTTTTTGAAGCAATTTGGTGATATCAGAACCCTATATACTGCATGCAAGCATAGGGGCTTTGTGATGATATCTTACTATGACATCCGAGCTGCTCGAACTGCAATGCGTGCTCTACAAAATAAGCCCTTGAGACGAAGAAAGCTCGACATTCATTTTTCCATTCCCAAGGTTTGAATCCACATTATTTAAGACATGCTAACTTGGAAAGACAATTCTAACTAATGTCCTTTGTTGCTACATCCAGGAAAATCCGTCAGAGAAAGATATTAACCAAGGAACTCTTGTCGTGTTCAACTTGGATCCATCGGTATCCAATGAGGATCTTCGGCAAATCTTTGGAGTGTATGGGGAAGTCAAGGAGGTATCAAGTTTACTTGATTGTTCACTGTTACTGCTATATTATTTTGTTGTTCTTGTGTTTATCCACAATTCTTAAACTTTTAAGCTTCACTAAATCATGTTGTATGCAAAATACAGATCAGAGAAACACCACATAAACGCCATCACAAATTCATCGAATTCTACGATGTCAGAGCAGCTGATGCAGCTCTGAAAGCATTAAATCGCAGTGACATAGCTGGAAAGCGGATAAAACTTGAACCCAGCCGACCTGGTGGAGCCCGTCGAAAGTATGTTCTGGCTCTGATATAAAAAATTTGCATTTCTTTTCACTTTCCGGTGTAATTTCGCGATGAAATTTATAAGCTAGCATTTTTGCCCTAATTTACAAGTGCTTATGGACAGACATGCATGAGAAAAAGGAAGATAACTTAATGCAAAAGAAAGAAAGTGAAGCGAAAAGTAATCGCTTTAGTGTTTAGCATGCTAGGATTTCTTGGATCTTTTTGCATGTTGATCAGTGATGAATGCTCTGTTAGGAGCCTACAACCTCATTACTCCATTTGAGCTTAACTCATTGACTGTCAAATTGTATCACTGAAAGTTGACTGGTGATAAGAGTTACTTTCTTTTTGGGTATTATCTTCAGTTAGTAGCCTGCAACACCATTGATCCGGTAATAAAAGAACACCACTGTTCCACTAATATGGATTTTGGACTTGTATTACTGTCAAAATAAAGCTGCAAAAGTGGAATTCTGTTACAAATATGCTTGGTTATGTTATACTTGCGTTTCTGTTTCAAGTATTACAGGGTTTTTAACTGCCTCCTTCACATCTTTAGCCTAATAATTTTATGGATGAATTATGACATATGGCAAAGTTGCAGCCACATATTTTACTATGCCTTATCAGTTATATGTATTACTATGGTGCTATGATAATTTTTCTACTTTGTAATGTATCTGATGTTCGAATTTCACTAGTGACTTCTCTGACTTAGTTCTTAAGGGTGAATTTTTATTTATTTTCACTTGTTGAATGTACTAGACTGTTGGCCATGATTTTACTCATTCTATGTTTTTTATAGCATTGGTCAATGTAGGCAGGTCTCTGTTACTTGTATCACGCTTGCGTTTCCATGTGAAGATATTTGGCTGTAGGCCTTGTTCTAGGGTGATATTTGGACTCTTCCAGCACTCCCCTCACCTTCCGTTCCTTTCAAAAAATTTGCTTTGAATGTTACAAACAGCTGATGAGTATGAATCAAACACATATAAAGAACGTCTCAAAGACGCATTAGTGTATTCTCCAGCCTTCTCCTTTTCCCAAGAAATCTGTTATAATCACTCTCCTTCTGCAGAGGCTTATTGTTTATTTGCTTGGTATATTATGCAAGTTGTTAACCAGTTAGGAAGAAACTTAATTTTCTTTTCATGTCTAGTTTGATGCAGCAACTAACTCAAGAATTGGAACACGATGAAATTCGATCATTTAGGCACTCAGTTGGATCACCGGTAGCCAGCTCTCCTCCAGGTATTTCCATTATCGTAATTGATGCTGTTTTTAATATTTCTTTAATTGTTGATTTAGTAGCATAACTGCTGATGTCAACCTGGGAGAGTCTGACCTGATAAAATGATGTGATAATGGTGTTATATCTAACAGGCAGCTGGTCAAACTTCGGCAGTCCAGTTGAACCCAACCCGTTGCGAGGTTATAGTCAATCACCTGGTCTGAGAAATCTCAGCCCTGTAAATGGTAATCTTATGCCAGGGCTGGCCTCTATTCTTCCTGGACACCTCTCAAGTCCGAAGATTGCACCCATTGGTAAAGATCCTGCAAGGGTTGGCCATTTGAATCAGGTAACTTCTAGTCCAAAGTCATCTCAAGGAGTGGGTTATCAGCATTCTTTTTCTGTCCCTGAGCAGAAACCGGCTTTAAGCATAGGATCTGTGCCATTTGGTAACTCTAAGGCATCCGGTACTGGAACGCTTTCTGGTCCACAGTTTCTTTGGGGTAGTCCCCCTATTCACTCGGAGCGTTCTGACTCTCCTATCTGGCCAGCTTCATCAATGGCACGTCCATTCGCATCAAATGGACAAGGACAAGGCTATCTCCATTCCCGTAGGCAAAGCTCTTTCCTTGGATCACATCACGTGGGGTCTGCTCCATCTGGAAATCCTTTGGATAGGCATTTTGGTTTTTTCCCAGAATCTCCTCAAACATCATATATGAACCCACATGCATTTGGCAGTGGAGGTTCTAGTCATAACAGTGCAAATCAGGTGATGAATATAGGTAGCCTTGGAGCAATGAACATGGGTGGTGCTCTTACTGGGAACTTTACTGAAAGTGGTTCTCCTAGCTCTAGAATGATGCCATTGACAAGGAATGGACCTATATTTTTTGGAAATGGCTCATATGGAGGAGCAGGAACAGTTAATGGTGAAGGACTGATTGAACGTGGTCGAAATCGAAAAATTGAAAGTGGTGGTAATCAGATTGACAACAAGAAACAGTATCAGCTTGATTTGGAGAAGATCATGAGTGGAGGAGATACAAGGACCACCTTGATGATTAAGAACATCCCGAACAAGTAAGAACTCTCAAAATTGTTCAACATTACTATTTTAAAAAAAAAGAACTATCGAAATTGTAAATCATGTGCATTTTGGTAAGAGTTTTAACGCTTAATACTTTGTGTTTTTCTTCTTCATTTAAGGTACACTTCAAAGATGCTACTTGCAGCAATTGATGAGTCTCATAAGAGTACATACGATTTTATCTATTTGCCAATTGATTTCAAGGTAGTGTACTTTTTTCATTTGTTGATATTTCTTGACAAGTTTATACAGAACTCTCCTCTAATCTCTAAACTTTGAGTGCCTTGTTTACGTTGAAGGTAGAACTAATTGTTTCACTGTTTGTCTGTTTCAGAATAAATGTAATGTTGGTTATGCCTTCATTAACATGGTGTCTCCTGCACATATCGTCTCCTTTTACGAGGTTGAGTTCTTTCCCAATTCATTTTGGTGGTTTTTTTCTGGCGTGTAGCAAGCATAAACTTGTAATAACCACATGGTCCCTCCATCCCAGTTTATGTTGCAGTGTTTTGACTAGACGCGGAGTATAAGAAAGAAAGGAAGACTTGTGGTGTAAAATAGGCCATAGACATCTCTGAGACTCAAACTCATCTAAGTGTAAAATGAGAAGTTTAAAGTTAAATTGTTTTTAAATAAGTATGGCATTCTTTTGAAACAGGCTAAAAAAGGAGAATATGATGCATAAATTGGGACATAGGGAGTATTTATTTGGTGAAGATTTTGCAGCCATTGAATGTGGTGTATTTCTCTCTTTCAGGAAAATTTTGCATGTATATGTTTGTCTCCATAACTAATCTGGATGTTCTGTATATTCTAGAATGGCTATAATCTTAGAAACCTGTGCAGGCATTCAATGGAAAGAAGTGGGAAAAGTTTAACAGTGAAAAAGTTGCATCGTTGGCTTACGCACGTATCCAGGGAAAGGTAGCTCTGGTTACTCACTTCCAAAACTCAAGCTTGATGAATGAAGACAAAAGATGCCGACCAATTCTTTTCCAGTCAGAGGGCCAAGAGGCAGCTGATGAGGTACAATTAGTCATAAAGTACAGTGTAACTGAATAACTCCCTTGTGGTGAATTAGCCTTTGTTTGGGCTTACGGAAACATCTAGATTGTCTGAAAAACAAGTCTATCCTCCATAACTGTTGTTCGCTAGCAGAAATAACATGGTGTTCATATGCTTATAAACTGATTGCTTTTTTGTTTTCTCCAGGAAACGTTGCCATCCAGCAATCTGAATATTTGTATCCGTCGGCCTGATGGGTCATATTCAGGAGATTCTCTTGATAGCCCAACAAGCGATATAGATGGGAGACCAGAGCTATTCACCGGAAGCAGCTGACCCTCAACCGTGGCAATGAGTGTTCTAACTGTGAATAGAAATTCAAGTACATAATTTGTCAATGAAACCAGGAAACTGCATATAGTTACTTATGTGAGCTAGTTGTGTCTGCTTTTTGGATGGAGGACACTCTAGAGCATGTAGGACGAATTGTTACAGAGGCCGCGAGCATTTTGTTTATATGTAGAATGATGACAATTGATCTATTTAACAGTGGGGGAAAGTAAAATAAGGTTTTAAGCATTCAGCCAACTTGTGAAGTCTCTCTCTGCTGATATGCTTTTGCCACAGTTTGGCTGTTATGCTTCTTGTTGTGATGAGATTCTCTCGACTAATGCATACTTTTTGATGTTATACTTGTGGGGCTGTTTCATAAGTGTATAGGATGGGAGATTAACAGACCCTGCATTTTTTTCTTGGAATCATGTAATGACTGGCTTACTGTTGTATTTATCACATTTCTGCTTAAACTGGAGCTTTTGTTGTCTATGGAAATCTGTGTTATACATTGTTAAGATAGTTAAATTATGGAGCAAGGATATAGGATCTGTATTATCGATCTTTGACTTGTTTGGTATTGAGGCATAGTCGATGGTTCACCAGAGAAAGAACCTTTGGGGGGGGGGGGGTTATGTTGCAACAACAATGACTTTTTTCACTGTTTGGGTCAAGATTAGGTACATGCAGATAACAAAATTGTTTATCTGAACCAATTTTTCAGTTAAAACAGCAAAATGGTATTCTAGTGAACATATTATATAACATAACATGAAAAAACAGCCTCTAGAAATAGATAACTTGGTTGTTATAGGACACGTGAAATATTGTTATAGAGAATAGACATGTAATTTGATAAGAGTTCCGTTAAATAGAGCTCACAATGACTGTCACAGAGTTGAGTTTCTGTTACAACAGCAAATCAGCAATGTCACAACCTGCCAGTGAACAAATTTTCAACACTTAGTTCACTATAACTGATCCTATCTAATGTTTCTTAGATTTGAAGAGCATCAGCTATTGATCCTGCCAAACTGATAACTTCAAATGGAGCCTTATTGGCGACGGCTTTCACAGTATGAGGACATGAATCTGTCGTCCAAAAGTAAGTGAATGCTTTCTCAGAGCCTACACAAGAAAAACATGGGCGATGTCAGAAACTCGGATGATAAGGAGATGCTGAAACTGAAAGGAAGGTGGATGTAGTTTCAGAGAGTTACTTACCATCATTCTTGTGAAGAAAACGCTCCCATGAGCGGTTTGGGAAAATTCCATGGGTTACATAAGCACTAACTTTTGATGCACCATGAGAGGCCAAAACTTTCTGGGGTTAAACATAGCATCAAATTAGTACAGTATTAGCAACTTGTCATATGAACGAACTCATCAAAGTTGAGTAGCACCGCGCCTTTAGACAACAGTGCATTAGAAGGTGAAGGTGTGGACCTTAAAAGGAGATTTCTGTGACTTAAGAATGTTGCTAGTTTTAAAGTGAATCGACTCTTACTGTGCATTCTCTAACTTCCTACCTCGTTTTCTCTTCTTTTCTCGGTTTTTTTAATTCAATAATCCAATTTGACATGGATTGTTGGGATCCTTAAGTTTTTGCCTCATCCAGTTAGAAGGTATAAACCCCCGAAATCTCCTCACTGCTGAAGGCAAGAAGGTAATAATGACACAGAGCAATCAGAACAATTACTCGACCAACCAAAGACAGATCCGTCTTACACCCCCATTAAAACTAAAAATCATATATTATTATAGGCATAATACATAAATATACCCTTTAACTTGGCTTCGAATCACATATATGCCCTTCAATTTTGAGTTTGCACAAGTAGACACTTAAACTTGTATAAAATTGAACAAATAGACACACATGTCATTTTTTGTCTTATGTGGTGTCTTACGTGTATTTTTCCATGTAGGACTCATGTGTTTATTTGTTTAAAAGTTGGATAGTTAAAGTGTTTGTTTGTGCATTATGAAAGTTAGAGATCAAAGTTAAAATTTGAAGCCAAGTTTAGGGTCCAATATATATATTATGCCATTATTATAAGTGGGAACAAAAAAGTTGAAAGTTGAAATACCAAAATAACCCTATATAGTTGAGTTACTACAATAATACCATTATATTATTATTATTGATTATTATTATTATTATTATTAAATAGTAATTTAAGTTCCATAACAGAAAACTTTTTACATACCACTAAAATGTTACCGTAATAATTTGAAGTGCATTTATGAGTATTCCTTTTGCCATTATCATTGAGTTGCATTAACAATTTTTCTTCTTAATTGCTGAATTTTGAGCACTTAAAACAATTACCGTTTTAGATTAAAAAAACTTAAACATTAGAGCATATGAAGAGAGAGGTTAGGGCATATGGAGAGATAAATACAATATCAATATTTAATTGAAGAGAATACATGGTTAGATGTCAGAATTTATTATTTTTCACTTCTTAATGACTTTAATTGCTAAACTTTTTAGCTTCTACAATAAAATACATTCATTCACAACCTTTCATATACACAATTTCTCTCTTTATAAATTGAATAGCTCCATTACACTTTATATTTTCACATCTTATAGTTCTTATGTAATCTTTTATTCATTGGTCTTTTCTTTTTTTTTCATTTTGTAGGGTAATATAGTGTTAGATATTTGGCAATCTTGACAAATCATATAATTGAAGTAGTAATCTTTTTTTTAACCAATAATATAGTGTATCCCACATGATTAAAAGAAAAAGTCTATCAATACAATCAGAAATTCTTCAGATTCTATTGATCTTTGCAAGTTGCAACCTTAGTTGAATGTTTTACTAGAAACATCATTTTTACCCTTTAAACATTGTATAATGCATCAATTATTCTAAAATAATTATATCATTTGAAATGTTTGGTATTAAATAACATGGGATACACGTGCAACGTACGTGTTCGAGAACTAGTACATAAATAAGAGTTAAGAACACGGTAAAACCAGAGTTCCATGAGATGAAAATTTGCTAAACGAACCACCAAGATGTGTTAAAAAGTTTCAAATTATTGTAACATCAGGGGAGTAGACACATTTAAGTACACTTGACAAATATATTACAAACCCTTATCAGATCTAAAGAGGCAGTAGTACCTGGCATTCAATTAGGGTACCTCCAGACTGGACCAAATCGTCAACAATGACCACATGACAGCCAGCAGGATTACCCTCTTTTAGCCTGACGATTCTCTTATCACCTTCACGCACTTTAGTGCAGATAACCTAAATGACATAATCTGCTGATTACACAAAAGTTCAAGATTGGGTAACAGGCAGAAACCAAAGTAGAAAATTATAATTTTTAACTAACAGTGGGATAATGAACTAGTTGCTTGTGAAACCTCTTCCAAGCTCCATCATCAGGAAAGGCTATAACTATCTGGAAAATAAAATGACATTAGAATGTCACTACATTCAAGATAATTTATTAAAAAAACACAAACAAAAAAGCCCAGTAGGACTCCAGCCCACCTTTTCAGAGTTAGGAAGTTGCTGAAGACGTTGCTTCAGCAGTGGAATTCCAGTCTCAAACAGAGGCAGCACATGATCTCCAAAATAGAACCTCTCCTACAGAACAGAGAGAAGTATTTCACCATTAGAAAGATGAAATTTGCAGTATAACTATGGACTTCTCTGGGAACACACACAAAAAGAGCATAGCCTAAAAGCTAAAATAGGATATCTAACATGATTATGTGAAAGAAAAAGAAGTCATGCTTCCAAAGGATCGCAAACTCCAATTACCAATCAAACTAAAGCATCTAGGATACAAATAGCCAAAGCGACAATCACATCAAATAAGAAAGCAATGCGAATACAAAATGTACAACTAAATCAACCTGCAATGCATGTATGTCATAGATAACTAAGCTGGTTGGACCACCCCTTGATATTGGAATATTTGATATTATTCTGGCCATGGTAAATGCAGTGGCCACATCTCCTTCTTCCTCCATCCTCTCAAAGGTACCAGTTGGGAAGAAAGGTAACACAAGCGTAAATGAGGCGACAAACAGCCTTGGAAGTGCAAATATCACAGAAAGTTGTTCAAAGATGACTGCAGGTGAGCTGAAAGATGCTAGAAAAGCAACATGCTGCCCGCGGATATCATGTGCATTGTTTATAAAGAGATTTGGGAAACCATCAGCAAAACTCCTGGTACATGAATCCACATATTGATAAGCATTTGCTGCAGGAAAGATTCAATGCTAACAACGGTACAATAATAGCATCATTTCAAAGCTATTAGCATACAAATTGCCAATTGAAAGCCTGATTATTTGGCCAATTACATAATATGCAGGAACTTAATAATCGAACTTTGTGTAACCAACGCAAAAATGATGTTATAACTTATAAGCCTTCTTGTTTACCCTGGCTATTGTTGAAAACAATCACCTGTTTTACCACTAAACTGAAGAAACTAATCCCAGATTAAAGTATAATAACTGGCTAATTGTAGTCGTTCCTCAATCGAACTTTAGTGCCAAGCATCTGTTTCACACCCTACTAGAAAATAAAGTCTATGCGTCTGCTTTACCTTAGTCTAAGACTATTCACAACACCAACAAATGAAGGAAGCTTCAAAGGTAGCGATAATGGCTGTGTACAATCCCCTCTCCCCATAGTGGAACTATAATGAGTATGTTATTGTTGTATCATGACAACATTGTCAACCACAATATAGAACTTTAACCCCCTCACCAAAAGAAAAGCTTTCTACAATAAAAAGGAGGAACCTTGATTCGGTTTTGGCAGGAGTGGAGCTACAGCTTCACCTACCGTTCAACAGAACCCAACAACTTCACCTCAAACCATGTATTTGCATTTAAAAAATCCACTTAATTTGTAAAAATAATTAATCGAGAACCTTACCAAGCTGCAATTTCCGAAACTCAACATCCTAGCTCCGCCTCTATTAACTCATTTTCAATTCGACCCAAATCATAATTCCCCCATTTTAACCCTTTAAACATGAAACATCACCCATCCCAATACACAATCCGAATCACCCCCAAATCCTAACAAGTAAAGGAGGTACCTTTATTCGATTTCGAATTCGACCCACTTATTTTTTCTACATGAAATTCAAGTAAAGACCACAAATTTGCGTATATACCAAGCAGATGATACAAATACAATAACAAGAGATGCAAAGAGGATTTTAAAAAAAAAAAAACCTCCAGTTAATAGAATGGAGGGTAATAGAATCGGATTCCGAAGCGATTTTGCGAGCAACATCTTCCATCTCAACACAGTAATAGAGAAGCACTTGCTTCTTCATCTTCTTCATAGCTGAATTCTCCATCAAAACCCCACAGTAGCAGAGACTCTGTGAGAAACAAGCTGAGGGTTTTAGTCCTACAGCAATTTGGTGTATTATATATCCAAACTAATTCTCCACATGTTTAACACGTGAGTCCCACGAATATATATATATACTAGTTTTCGAACACGTTTATTTTATATCATTTTAAATTACACGAATACATAGTTAACTATGAACCTGTGTGCTCTAATAATAATAATAATAATAATAACAATATATATATATATATATATATATATATATATATATATATATATATGATATTACATGATATATTGTCTAATGTATATTGCATTGTTTTCCATTTTTACATACTACTATTTGTTAGATAGATAGGTACCTTTTATTTGACATAATATTTATATTATACGATGGGAAAAAGAATCTGAAAAATATTTTAATTTTGTCGAAATTGTTGTGTCCACGTGGACATATTACTATTTATAATTATGCAATATTTGTTATGTTCACGTCTGCACATATATACCTTTAAAATACACTAATAGTGTAGGAGGTAAAAGGTTCTTTTCAAAGTTTGATATCGCAACAACAATTTAGATCGAAGTTCGATATATTTCAAATCTTTTTTTTTATATGATATAATACAAGTCAGTTTAAGTGTTTACATAATGTTTTTTTAAAAAAAATAAAATATTTTTTTATGAATTGTTCGTAGAATGAGTATGTTTATTAATTTAATTTTGTATAAATTAATGTATCTATTTGTGTACGCCTAAAATTAAAGAACATAAATTTAAGATGAAATAAATCAAAGAATAAGTATGCATGTATTAATTTAATTTATATATATAATATATATATATATATATATATATATATATATATATATATATATATATATATATATATAGTACTAGTTTTATGTATATTTATTCTTGAATAATTTGACGGTATGTTTTTTTATACTACTAATATCATAGAAGTTACAAATATAAGAATAAACGAGGCATACATTAGTATCTACTTGTTAAAAATATCTAAAATCGAATTTATGATTTTATTTATCGATTGAAAAAAATACAAATAGTATTTAAAGGAAAGACATAATTTTCGTCTTTGACAAAATATAAAATGAGATTTTCTTTTTATTGTGTCATTGAGACCATCCAAATCTCATCTTACATAACAAATATGTTAATTAAAAACGATTTACCAATATTATAAATTTAGTTGATTATTAGTACTAATTATCCAACAAATCTTATTTTAATTGATACGAGTCATATTCAATGCAATTGTATTCTCCAGTATCACGATAAAAAAATCAAGTACGATAGAATAATTGTGAATGTCATGTACAAAAAAATTCCGCAATACATAACCTTGGCTAGAGTTCTTAGACACAAAACTTTACAATTCTTTTTATATATTTCATAAATTATAATTTACGTGAAAATCATCCTTATTAGTTGTCACGACCCAAATCGGGGACGCGACTGGCACCCACATTCACCCTCCTATGTGAGCGAACCAACCAATCTAAATCTTAACATTTTAATACAATATCAACAAAAGTAATGCGGAAGACTTAAACTCATTAATAAAAACAACTCAAAACTATTATTATTATCCCCAAAATCTGGAAGTCATCATCACAAGAACATCTATGATCAAATTACTATCTAAGAATGTCTAAGAAGCTAAAAATACATAAGAAACTAGTCCATGCCGGAAGTCAAGGCATCAAGACTTGCAGAAGAAGATCCAGTCCAAGCTAGAAGCATTAGCTCACCCTGAGATCCGGTATGACGAAAACTGGCTCGAATTACTGTTGTGTTGAAGTTGACGGAACGTTTGCTGCATTACACAAATAACAAAGAAGAAAACATAAAAGTAGGGGGTCAGTACAACCACACGTACTGAGTATATATCATCGGCTAACTCAAAATAGAAGATCATATATATCAAGTAATATTATAAATCAGCTATAAGCTCAACATGTAGCAACAACAATTACTTTATCATTAACAATTACCGTCAAGTTCACACATGAGGGCTCAAGCCTCAATGCCATACTCATTTGGGAATTAAGTTCATTATGTTGAGTATATTATCATCTTTCAAGATTCATTATCTTTCTTCCTCTTGTGTCGGTACGTGACACTCCGATCCCCTACTACTATGTGTCGGTACGTGACACTCCGATCCCCTATATGTGTCGGAACGTGACACTCCGATCCCCTATATGTGTCGGAACGTGACACTCCGATCCCCTATATGTGTCGGTACGTGACACTCCGATCCCCTATATCTACGTGTCGGTTCGTGACACCCGTCCCACTAATACTATGTGTCGGAACGTGACACTCCAATCCACTAATACTATGTGTCGGAACGTGACACTCCGATCCACTAATTTCATTCTATACGTTCATCAAGCCTTCTCTATACCAAGGCATCATCAATCCCATTACTTTAACTCATCAAGCCTTCTTTTATACCAAGGCGTTATTATTAATATCGTAGATTAAAGTTTATTTCAAGATTGGGATTCAAGGGTTTTCATCATGCTTGTTTATCACAATCACAAAATCATATTCATGCAAGCATACAATTAAGCATATAGACAGGTTTACAATATCATCAATACATATCATTCCCTATCAAGATTTCACTACGATTATCGTAAAAACCATAACCTACCTCCACCGAAGACTAGTGATCAAGCAAGAATTTCCAAAGCTTTGATATCCCTCTTCCTCGTTCGACTCTCTCTCCCGATCGATCAATGCTCTCTCTCTCTGTTCTTTCTCTTTTTCTTATTCAAAACCCTCTTTCTTTTACCCTAATTAACATATAATTAAGTGTGAAAGAGGACAATAAAACCCACTAATTAACTTAAGGTTACCTCTTTTAACCCCCAAGTAATTAGACTTATTAATATTAACCCTCAATCTTTATAATTAAGGAAAGAATAGTCCAAAACGACCCTTAAAACGTGTAGAGGAATCCTATTCTGCCTGGGATTTGCGCAACCTGTGACGGCCCGTCGTGCCTGCGACGGTCCGTCACACAGGTCGTCGCAGCCCCCCTCGAACTCAAGTGGCCTGTGACTGCCCGTCACACCTGTGACGGTCCGTCCTGTACTTCCGTCATGACGGTCAGAAACTCGTTTCTTGTACCAAATTCTCAAAAGTTGAAGTGTTTTGCAATGGGAACTCACGACGGTTCGTCGTGGATGTGACGGCACGTCCTGCAGGTCCGTCACAATTTACAGAGAGTCGATTTTCAGTATCCAATTTCAGAATTCTAAGTATGCTGAAACGATGCACCCTCGACGGGCCGTCGTGCCTGTGACGGTCCGTCGCAGTGCCCGTGGTCTTGGCCAGTTTTTCCAGAATTTAAATCTGCTGCTCAAAACGACTAAACAGGTCGTTACATTAGTCGAGCTAGAGAATTTCAAAATCAAAAATCTAAATATTTTTTTTACCGATAACAAGCTTTTTATATATTCAATAAACTATATTTTACGCAAAAATCATCCTTATTAGTCGAGCTAAGGAATTTCAGAAATAAAAAATTTAAATATATTTTTTTTAAAAAAAGAAAAAGACCTCTAGTGTTCACTATAATTAATTCTTATTCATAACACACCTAACACCCTGACAAATACAAAATTGTCTTCTTGTACAAAGTAGTTGGCCATGAAAAATATATTTTTTTTAAAAAAAATGAAGCATCATTTATTGTTTTTTCAATTATATAAATTTTAAAAAAACAATAAATTTCATAAATTCATTTCATATTCTCCCATTTATAGCCATGTTCTCAATGTTTGGTGCACTCATTATTAGGGGGCATGTGGTTATATTTCCATCAAATAATTATATGGCATATTCTCTAACTCAATAATATAATATATTTGGTGTAATTTCATGAATAAAATTTTGAAGAAGATAAAAGTATATATAGATTATTTTATTTCTATCTTATGATTCGATAAAAGACTATTTTTTTTTATATTTCATCGATCGGTATTAAAAAAACATCATGTCCTCTTACACAATCATAACAACATATTTAACGTAATTCGATAAGTGAAGTCCAAAAAAGATAGAATATATACAAATATTTTGTTTCTATCTTGTCATGTATTTTTCAACAGATCATTGATCGGCTCAAGAAAAAATATTATATTCTCTTACAAAATTTAATAATTCATTTGAAGAATATTTTTGTTCACAAGAAGATGGATGAGAAAATCTCTCATGTCCAACATTATAGCGGAGATGAAATTCAGAAGCAACTATAACTATATAAATTAAATAATAACCTCAAAAAAATCAAATTCATAAATGACGATAAAATATATAATTTATACGTATCTCATCATTTTACATAAGATAGAGTATATATAAATTCTTTATTTCTATATTGTCATGTATTTTTTAACAGATCCTCGATCAGCTCATAGAAATATTTTTGTTCACGAGAAGATGAATGAGAAAATCTCTCATGTCCAACTTTATAGCGGAAATGAAATTCAGAAGCAACTATAACTATATAAATTAAATAATAACCTCAAAAAAATTAAATCTTAAAATAACGAAATATATAATTTATACGAATCTCATCATTTTGTAAATCGATCTGATTCATTCATTCATAAAGTTATTTACTCAATCACAAACTTATTATAAGTTTCACATAAATGCCAAGCTGGCATTCCTAATATATCATCAATTATTTTCTCATGCCAAACATTTTTCATTTCTTTATTCAATCTTCTAAAAAATCCTTCTTTTTTCCCCTCACAATAATTCAATAACTTTACTATAGTCCTTTTATCCTTACTCTTCCAACAACTCCGATTTAATTTCACTGACTTGACTGATTCAGATTCTGACGTAACACGTTCAGATAAACTAGCCAAACTAGTAATATACTCAACCATGCCATTTACAAGACTAGATGGGGCATTACCTTGACCATCCCATAGCCATATACGCGTCATACCTTCTTGCAATGCCAAAAACATATCGCGTTTATAATCAGGGCCTTCCAAAATCGAAGGACTTATATGTATGACAAACTCATCGTTGTTAACGATGACTGGACCAGTCAAATTCCGACTAGACAGTTGAATTATGACATGTTTGACTTGCTTCTTGATTTCATGTTGATCGTTGACAGGGTAAAGAATATTTTCAACAAATTTACTAGTCCTAAGGACTAAACGTGTTGCTTCATCGTTAGACATGTAAAAAAGATCGAAACGCTTATTTGCAATTGTACCCTTAATGGTTTCATTGACAATAGTTATGGAAAAACCTTTGGAGACTTCATAATTTGCCCATAAAGAGACTAATCCTACAAAAATGACCATAACAAGTCTAAGAATTATACTTTGATTTGATGAATAAGAAATGATTTTGTGGTCATTTTCATAAGAATTTGTGTTGGTTTTTTGTATGAGAGGTTGAAGGAGATTTTGGTTTTTAAATTCTTCCATATATAGAGAGAAATAACAAAAAAAAAAAAGAAAAAAAAAGATGCAATATATGAAAAAATTAATGTAGAAAGAACAAAGAAATTAGAAGAATAGAGGGTATATTATATAGTTTTATTTTTACATATATATATAGGACACAATGAGTGGCTACTAAAGCTAATAGATAAAGGGTCCCTTTGATCAAACTTCATTTAAAAATATTCTACTTTTATTTTATATATAAATTAGGGTTTTTTTCATAATATTCAAAGTTTTTTCGAAAATAATTTTTTATTCAAAAAATAAAGATGAGATTTACATATATTTATCATTTTCAGATTTCAATAGTTACACTTTTATAGTTTTACTGATAGCGCAAAAATAATATGATTATTTTAAATCACGTAAAAATAAATAAAAGTAATCACTGATAATAAGTAGGGTTTAGTAATAATTTGAATTATAGGATATGTTATGTTATAAAGTTCTAAATTATAGTGAGATATCAGTTCGTAAAAGTGAATGAATTGATACAGCAGATGGTATTTCATAAGAGATGCGAAAAATTATTTTTTCAATCAACGTATGATCGATTAGGCTTATCGTTTCAAACTTATCGAGTAGGTTATATAGAGGATATAATTTATAAGCTATTACATAAAATCGGAATTTATCTTGTGGTACACAAAAGGTTACGTATATGATAGAATAATAATTGAATAACACAATTATGACATTTAATGATTTAAATACTAACACGATGTTGGTGAGTTGTGTCATGTTGACATGTTCAATTAATTTTTTCCTTTTATTTAATTCATACTTATCTATATAATTTTGATCATATTATAAAATGTATTTTTTAATTGTTTGTTTGATAATTATGTCAAACTAATCATGAATTACAACTAAACAATAACCATCAAGAGAAGTTGAATAAAATAATTTTATTTTACTTTTTAATTAAAGGTCTTAAATTTTGAAAATTATTTTTATGAAAATGAAAACACTCAATGTAGTTAGCATTTTTTTTCTTTTGTGAATAGTACATAACGTGAGTTTAAATTGATAAAAGCAAGTAAGATATTTTAATTAATGTATCTGGTGTGACGCTTCTTACAATTTTTTTTTTTCATTTCAAATTATTTAAACGCGAGATATCTAATTAAGAGCGAAGAAATCTCATCTTATTACGACACGTACCAATAAGTTATAAATATTATTCAACGACGAAACTCAAATGATTTTTTAAAGAAAAATATTTAATTTTAATACTCAAATTGTATTCCAACTTGTGAGGAACGACAATTACTGATTATAAAATTAGCAATTATTTTAGCAAATTATATAGTACATGTGCGGTCCCACCAATTGGTGAGAAAAAATATTAATTAATATATACACTGAATTTAACATGAAAAGTTTAATTAATTTTTGGATACTAGAGTCTAAGTATTATATTTTGCTACTAATCACGCTCCTAATCGAATCAAAGATTCCACTAATTTGCTATTTTTTGACTTTTTGGAGGTATGACTTTAATTCGTACTGCATTAATTTTTAAAATTTTTGAATGCAACATATTTATAATTAAGGGTGTGTTTGGTATTGAAGGAAAATGTTTTCCACAGAAATAGTTTCCTATATAATGTTTTTCTAGAAAATAAGTAGATTTTGAATTTATTTTCTCATGTTTGGTTGATGAGTAGAAAATATTTTCCGAAAATGATTATTAGTGTTTGATTTACGAATCAAAAATGTTTTTGAAAGACATCTTTTATTTTATTAGAGTAGAAAATAATTTATAAAATTGAAAATATTTTTTAAAAACAATTTATTTGGGGTGGTGATGGGGGAGGGTGCAGGGTGAACGGGTAGGAGTGAAAAAATAAAAATGTGAACTTTATAGTATTTTTTAAAAAGCAAAATTAACTTTTTTTTGGGTTGTGGATGGGTGGGGGGGCTGGCCGAGGGGAGGGGGTTAGGAGTTTAAAAATAAAAGTTTGAAGTTGAAAATATTTTTAAAAAGTAAAATTATTTTTTTGGGGAGGGGGTGGGGGGCTGGTTGGTGGTGGGTGGGTGGGGGGTTAGAGATCGGGTAAAAAAAATTAAATTTTAAAATTAATTTTATTTTTTAAATTATCATTTTTCCCAAAAAAAAATGTAATTTAAAATTGGAGGAGGGTTTTGGAAAATGTTTTACTTAATTTTTGAAGAAAATTCATTTTTCCTTAATTTTGTGGAAAATGAGTTGATTTGAAAAAACATTTTGCAAAACTTTTGTCCCAACCAAACATGAGAAAATTGGAAAATATTTTTCAAAAAATATTTTTCTTTGTACCAAAGGCACTCTAAATCAGAAAAGTTAGAAAATCTCTATTTTTTTAAAAACATATGATATATTTAAAATGTCCAAAAAAATTTAGAAGCGATTATAATAACATATAATTATTTTTATTTGTGATAGACAATTGTTTATTAGAGTAACCATAATGAAGTAATTGAAAATAAGCAAAGGGAGAAAGCAAAGATAATAATAATAATAAATATAATCTCTTTTCCTTTTAAGGATTTAGGGGGTGACAGTTGTAAACTAAATTTGAATTCGCACATTTGAAAAATTTATTTTTAAAGGTGATATTTTTATTAACAAAATATTTTTATTCTTAATAACTTAATTTTAATATCACTAGAAGAATTTCAATTATCCTATTATTATTTTATTGATGCTTTACACTATGCTTGTTATTTCAATGAGTAATAGATCATGTGTTAAGTTTCGATCTCCACATACATGCATGTGATTTATTCAAACACAAGTATCTTGAATACATAAGGATTAAAATTAGGTATAATTTAATCCAAATAAACATATCTAAGTAGATTCACATCCATCTACATATATGTACCGTATTTCAGAATGAATTGTGATCTTCATGTGTTTGAGAAATACAAACTCTTTCACTCGTCTCCCACCTAACTCAATCTTCTCTCTCCTCTCTTTCACTTTTCTCTCACTATATCTTACCTTTCTCCCTATGTATTTATATTTTAAAATATATTTAATAGCGAAATGATAAGATAAATATCCGGTCAAGCAATGTTTAATGACTTTATGGATTCATGACATGTGTACTATAGAATAATTTATGGTTGAGATTCGTTTAAATTATATACTTATTATAATAACAAAAAACAACAAAGTTGTCAACTTTTTTATTTTTTCAAAACTATCAAATAAAACAATTAAGTTTACCCAAACTAATATTTTCAAGAATTTTTTTTTAAGATTAGCGGGAATAAGCAAACTTCCTGACTTTCTACCCGCCAAACTTCTTTGGGAGTAATTTCGCACCTACTTTGTCAAAATTCTGAAGTAATCTCCAAAAATAGATCAAACTTAAAAACGCCATTGAGTTATAAATAAAAACTCAACTAAAGAACATAATAATACATTTAAAAAAAAAAAATTTGGAGATTTTCAAATAATTATAAAAATATATTTAATCAGATTCTTTAAAAGTATCTTCTTTAAAATTAGTATTAATTTAAAAAATCTAATACAAGTATGAGGTTTGACATAAAAAAGTCGGAAAGTGCGCATATTTCCGCTAGTCTTATTTTTTTCTTGAAAACATTAGGTAAGATACACTTAATTGTTTTATTTGATAGTTTTAAAAAATAAAAATAATTGACGATTTTATTATTTTTATTATTATAATGAATATATAATTTAAATAGATCTTAACTATAAGTTATTATATATTACACATGATATGAATCTATAAAACCATTGAACACTATTTGACCCAATTATACTTGATCGATCTTTATCTAATGATACGTATCCAAATGTGATTAGCTTGAATTTGATATAAAATTAATAAATAATGAGATAATACGTAATCATCTGAAATTATCGTGAGAGTGAAAATTAATAAATATAATAGAAATATTTATGTAGTCAAATAGTTTATCTAAGATACATGAAAAAATTAAGTTGGAAAATTACATGATTTACACATTGTCATCATTTGTATTATACTGTAATATAATTGTATAAAAATTAATACAATCTATCTAAATATTCTATTCATTAAAATTATATATACATTACGTAATAATATATAATAATAATAAATATATTATAAAATACGTGATAATAATAGATACATTATGAAATAATACTTTACAATTCGAACAATATGATACAAAGGAGAAAGGATTGTAACAGAGATTGTCAGCAAGTATGGTGGAAGGATTTTAGGTTTTGATTGAACATCAAAGAACCATTTTTTCAAACACCCATTTGGATATTGGGTCATATAAATTAGTGATACAAATCTCTGGAGTTGAAGGGGCCAGTCGGTGGCTCATTACTGGTAAAATTTTCTTGAATTGTTTATGTTTCACAAATAGAAATGAGCTTGAATTTGAGAAGAATGTATGTATAGTTGATTTAATTGGGTGATTTTGAAAGAAATTTTCAATTTTTGGTTCCGGGATTAAATACCCTTTTTAGCAATTAGCATGATGGTACCTGGTGCGTGTTGCTGGTGGGAGGTTGCAGGTGGGAGGTATTCGTTGGAATTAGTAGAGAAAGAAATGTTTTTTTTGGGGGGAAATAGGTGTTGGCTTCACTTATTAGTGTTTGGCTATGTTGATCTTAGTTAGCAATTAGCATGATGGTACCTGGTGCGTTTTGCTGGTGGGAGGTATTCGTTGGAATTAGTCGAGAAAGAAATTTTTTTTTGGGGGGAAAATAGGTGTTGGCTTCACTTATTAGTGTTTGGCTATGTTGATCTTAGTTAGCAATTAGCATGATGGTACCTGGTGTGTGTTGCTGGTGGGAGGTTGCAGGTGGTAGGTATTCGTTGGAATTAGTCGAGAAAAGATGTTTTTTTTTTGGGAAAATAGGTGTTGGCTTCACTTATTAGTGTTTGGGTATGTTGATCTTAGTTTTCATTAGTAATGTCGTATCCGTGTCCGATTATCTAAAAAATAGTGTGTGTTTTTGAGGATTTGACATACACCTGTCAGCATGTTTGAAGAGTTTGAGCAACATAGGTGTTTAGTTGGTGAATGGAAAATATAGATGATGATATTGGGTAGTGCTTGTAAGAGCTTTTGGAGTGCGATTGTTGATAATAATATGTACCTGTTGGTTTGACTCTGAGCAAAGCTCCTTGAGCTTTGTTCTAGTGTTAAAGACACAACATCTCGAACTGTACCTTAATGACTCTTCGGGATTTATTGGTTATGAAAAAAGGAGTGTTGGTTGGAAAATGTGATACGAAGTAAGAATTGGACTGTGTTAAGGAAGATGACTTCTGCAAACTTCTAAATGACTTTTTGTTTATGACTTCTTCACTGAAAACTTCCTGTCATACTTAACGCACCTCAGTCGTTCTATTCTCTGTTCTGTCCTTTGATCTTGACAATGCCTTGTTGCATATGTCTAAGATTTTAACTTTAACTGTTTAATGCACGATATGCTTTTCCAAGTGTACCATTTCAGAGGATTTCTGGCTGAACTGTTATACATGAGCATCACTGTCTGACTGTTGGCGTGCAAATTATGTAACTTTGGTGAATTTGTTTACGATTCATTCTTATTCAATCTGGCGTATGAGGCAAAGATGATTCCACATGTTGATATGATTTACCTGCTGAATATTCTGTCTTCTTCTAATTATGATTATTCTAGTATTAGTTTTTTCATTTTTCCTGACAATCATCAAGATTGTTGATGAATTAATTAGTCTGTGAGTTTTGTGCATAGCTTCTACCATAAGTGCTGATGAATGTACCTCACTGAATATGACGCACCCTTCTGTTTAGGCTTATTATAAACAAGAATTACCATGATCTGCAGCTGCTCTTGTCATCGCGAATGATACTTGGGGAAGATGGGAGCTTTTATAAGTTCATTAGTAGTAGTTTTTATTGAAATGAAGTAGCAGATCTTGGTAGTACAGTCTCTGACATTCCTATCAGTAACATTAGTTCCATTGGATTTTTCATTAGTCGGTATTGAAGTGGTAGATTCATAAGTTGGTATGCAGTTTTTGTCTTTCCTACCAGCAGCATTAGTTCCTTTGGTTCTAGTATATTCCTTTAGTTTTCTGACATAATTATACAACCTCTTTTTTTCTGCTCGAAAGGACAACAACCCAAATCATATATTAAATGGTGTCATGAGATTATAGTACAGATCTGACCTGGGCTTGGCAAAATGTTAACATTAGCGATCCTCAGATAATACCACTTCTCCGTGATTCTTTTTTTGTTGTCTTCCTTCATCTTGTAACTTCTTCGACAAACTTGGGTCCATCAATTGCTGATATTTCAGGAATGCTGGCTAAGTTGAATCAGGAAAAGGGAAAATGGCATGAGTAGTGTAACTCATGAGAGTGCAAAAATGAACAATGGTACGAAGAACCGAGAGAATCATAAACAGCAACTGTCCAGAGATGTCATGCTGGGTAGTGAGCTATGGACAGATGGCCTGCTTTGTGCCTTTGAATTTGTCCGTGGCCAACGGAAGACAAATGGCGCGAGAGCTACTGAACATTATTCTGCCAGGGACCCTAAAAAACCACCGTTATATAAATATGGTGCAAGTAATTTCTCACCCCAAAATGTTGACAAGGATCACTTCATAGAACCTCATTATCCAACAGAATCTGCGTATGTTGACATCGATAATGGAGATAGCCAAAGTTATCATCAAGACTATCCTTATCATTCCCGAGAAAGGTCTCCTGGTAATTACTGGATACCAATAGGCTGGTCTAGAATATCTGAGCTGCTTCAAACAGTGCAGATTGATAGTGGTTGGGCCTCTCAGCCTGTTGATCTCAGTGATGAGGAAGATGATGTCACTGTAGCAGATGTTGCAGCTCCATACTGGCAAAATCCAGTTGGACCAACTTGGTGGTGTCATGTAGCTGCAGGTCACCCTTCCATCAATGCATGGTTGAGCAATGCTCACTGGCTACATCCTGCCATAAGTATTGCCTTGCGAGATGAAAGCAAGCTGATCAGTGAACGCATGAAGCACCTTCTTTATGAGGTACTTATCTTCTATAAGTTTTGACTCAAGCAATCTGTACTGCTATAACAAATTTGAGAAGACTGAACCTTCTTTTTCCTCCTAATAGCATCAGTATCTCTAATCTATTGTATAACCTACCTGGATTGTGATAGTTTCCTTTCTTTTATTTTTTAGGATGTACAAGTTTATAAGGATCTAAGAATAGGCTATTGTTCCTGAAAATGACCTAAAGGATGGTTGACTCTTGATAATTGTGAAAACCTTGGACAAAAGAAATGCAAGTATCATGTTTTCTTCTTTTTTTTCCACAAAAAAAAAATTTATTTGCCTCACCAACTACCTAAATCTCTGCATCTTCTAGAAGTTCCTTAAGAGGAGCAGCAAAAGATGCTAGATATTTCTTTTTGAGATCGCAAAAAGGAGAGATGGGGTGGAACTAGTACGGGCAGTAAATTGAACTTTCTTGCTAAATGGTATGCTTAAGGTTCGGAAAACCAATTTTGATAGAAGAACATTGAGGTTGCAGTTTATCTTTTAACATGGTGACTGGTCATTTGATCTTGTTAAACTGTTTTTTCTCTCCAGTTTGACATGAGTTACATAGTTGTTACCTATCTCGCACAAAATCATTCTTACTGGCTTTATCAACTTATACAGAATCTTCCACTAAAGTATTTTGTGCTGTGTCCAGTGACTGCACGATTTTTCTTTGATTCTTCTCAATTTTCTTTTGTGAACTCTGATAAGACCACCAAAGATACAAATAGAGTGTAGTTTCAACAAATATCTATGAAGTAAATGGATGGAAAATAAATTACAGGAGACTGCATTTGCTTTTTACTAAACGTTTGTTCTAATTTTTATGCATGCTCTTAGTTGAGGTCTAGATCTAAATTCGGACCTGAAAAATATGGTAGGCTACAAAAATTCCTCTGCAGAGTGTCATGGATCATCTGTAAAAGGAAAACAAATATTTCCTTACATGAAGGTGTGACAATTCATTGAAGGATTTAACATTATAGAATTGTCTCTTAACTACAATGGTAGTTATATTTCTATGTGAAAACGATGCCACAAATTTGAACTCGTATAACCTTCACTTCTTGTTGCTTTTGGTGAAGGTACCGGTTAGAGTTGCTGGTGGATTACTATTTGAGCTGTTGGGGCAGTCAGTTGGTGATCCTTATGTTGAAGAAGATGATATCCCAGCTGTTATACGCTCATGGCAATCACAAAATTTCTTGCTAACTGCATTGCATGTTAAAGGTTCTGCATCAAATATCAATGTAATAGGTATTGCAGAAGTCCAGGTTTGTCAATGATCATGTAAAAAGCTCCTACTGTCTATGTTGCATTTGCATTACTAGAGACAGTGGAATAAAAACCTTGAGGCTTGGACATCGTATTGATAGACATCTCACTGTTTAATTATGTGTTCACAGGAACTACTCGCTGCAGGCTCTTGCAATGTCCCGCGAACAATTCACGAGGTAGTAGCACTCCTAGCTTGTCGCCTGGCCCGGTGGGATGACAGGTCGTTAATTTTTCCTTGTTTCATTCGACCCATTTCTTTTCCGACTACATATTCTAGGAGACAAAGGAATACATGCTTATTATTTCATTATTTGCCTTAATCTTTTGAATTCAGCCTCCTTGTTGGTTTGTAACCCTTTTGCGCAGGTGCCGTTTTTACAGTTCTCCTTCCTTTTCACTATTTAGCTCTAGCTTTTGGTCCTATAAACAGAATTATGTTCTTGATAATGTTTTTTTTATTAATAGTTCCTCTGGATTCTAAAGAATCATATCTTCTTGTTTCCTAAAATTCACCTTTTATATGTTTTCCATCTCAGGGAATTGATGCATTTTCTTGTTTTTTTTTTTCATTAGACTGTATCAACTATACTAAACATCATCAGTAAATATGAGTTATCTCGAGTAAATACTAAACATGGATCATTCTTTTTTTCTTGTTAAAATGTATTAAGCAATTGTGAAAATGTTGTTTTCTTTTGCTTTCTGTTCCACCAGACTCTTGTCTTTGACCAATCTTTACCGTTCAGACTACTTTACTTCGTCAGAAGTTGCAACTTCGATTGTTAGCATCCAATTTGCTCAATATGCCTAGAGCATGATAGCAATGTATATACTTCTGATAGCTTTCGATCAGTCATTTATGTTGCACGGCTGAATTCATCTATAATTTTTGTCACTACTGATGAATGTGGCTTGGTATTCTGATTGTGAATTCAACTAATACACAAAACTTTTAGGTTATATCGGAAGTATATTTTTGGGGCAGCTGATGAAGCTGAACTGAAGTTCATGAACAGGTTTTTCCACTTAATATTATAAACTGCTCTTGTGCTGCAATCGAAATTCTGCTGCCGTTTGGTTTAGTTAATGGCATCTTTTATAAACATATGAACTGTCCCTGTTGGACAGGAGAACTCATGAAGATGTGCAGTTGTTCAGTGTAATTTTGAATCAAGAGATTAGAAGGCTGTCGACACAGGTACTTTAGTCTCATCGTTGCAGGAAATTGATCCTTCAAAGCATAAAAATATGCTTAATCTAGTTGATGCCAAAGCCAATGAATGACTACTAAGTATCCATAAACTTCCTTTCATCATTGAGAGGATTTTGTATTTCAGGCTAGTGTTTAAAAGCGCGTTATATGTTGGGGTTGAACCATCATTTTCTCTCTTTTTTCTGCAAGGTTATACGGGTGAAATGGTCTTTACATGCAAGAGAAGAGATTGTATTCGAGCTTCTCCAACATCTTAGGGGAAATGCTGCAAGGAATTTGCTTGAAGGCATGCTAAAAAGTACAAGACAGATGATTGGAGAACAAGAAGCAGTTCGTGGCCGCTTATTTACAATTCAAGATGTCATGCAGAGTACTGTCCGTGCATGGTTACAGGTGCCATAAGTCTATTTACATGAGATACATTTACTAGTCTATTTCTATAACTAGTAAAATGCGCTTGGCAATAACTTCCATGTTATCCTGTTAAGCTTTTACTCTGAAATTCTTTAACTTCAGGATCGGAGCCTTCGAGTCCAACACAATCTAGGGGTATTCGGGGGTTGTGGACTTGTTCTTTCTATTATCACGGGGCTATTTGGGATAAATGTGGACGGAATACCTGGAAACGAGGGATCCCCATATGCATTTGCCTTCTTCTCTCTCGCCCTTGTCTTGCTAGGAGCTGGATTGATTGCTATCGGACTGATCTATCTCGGATTGAATAAACCATTCGCAGAGGAGAAAGTTGAGGTGAGGAAACTAGAGTTACAAGAACTCGTCAAGATGTTCCAGCACGAGGCTGAATCGCATGTGCAAGTCCGAAAGGATGATTCAGAAGCCAAGAAGTCAGTTCATTCTGCAGGTATAATGACAGATGGAGACAAATATGTTGTCATTAATTGATCAAAACATAGAAATACCAAGTCTTCAAATACTGCATCGCGATGAGAATCGGAAAATTTTGTCTATCTGTCACAACTGGTAGAGAAGGAAGAAAAAAGGTAACATAACTTCTAATAACTGCATAGATAGAACAGTTCTGCTGCTTCATAAGTTGAATTTAGAGGGGGGCATTGTTCTCTATTCTCCTTGTTCTGTTTACATGGTAAAATGCAGAAAGCTCCTAATTCCAAATACAGTTGAGCTCTTAGATTTTGTATGTGCATTTTCTCTGGATTCATTCAAATACAGTTGAGCTCTTAGATTTTGTAAGAGTAGAGTTGGCTTGGCTCTGTGAGTAATATTCAGTTACAACTAATGGAGATTATGCCTTTTGCAAATAAGTGAAAGGTGTTATGCAATAATTTGACCATCATTTATTTTTGATAATCGCGCTTGTGTGTACATCGACTATTTCACTGGTTACCTGCTACTTTCCTTCAGTACAAGTAATTCAATCAAGGTTTAGAGTTTAGACATAGCAAGAAATCATAAAACAATTGTCTTTTAAATCTTAAGTCTCTCGCGATGTAAATCGATCTTTAGGTCACATCCTTGGGTGCATAATTTGGCTACTAAGCACCTTGGGATATATAGAAAACAAAATGGTAATGCAAATAGAAGTTAATATATGGTAACTGCAAATTAAGTACAGGATACAAAATCAGTAAAAGGTTAACAAAATTAAGAATATACCATAGTATGAAGATTTTTCAGTAAGAAGGTATACAAAAACTCTCAGTATCTTATCTTAAACAAATAGAAGAAGCTTGTATAAGATCTTCAGCAACTAGAATTGGACAGAGGCAGCTATATTATGCGTGTTGGCCATGGATATCCTGAAAATCCATTTACAAAAACCAACGGGATGAAACACGATCATTGAAGATTTAAATAATCGACCCCAACTTGTTTAGAACAGAAGCATAGTTGTTTTATATAGTTTTCTAGAGTACAAAGATCAACAACATATTATCCGATGTAATCCCACAAGGGGGATCTGGTAGTATGGAGACGGACCTTACCCCTATTTTGGAAGGTAGAGAGGTTGTTTCTAATACACCCTCGGCTCAAGGAAACAGTACAAAGATCATGCTAAGTAATGTTCTACTGCAGCGATAAATGAGAGTACATCATATCCGAGCTCAAGACGATGAGAGAAATGCGAAAATAATGACATCTAGTAAATTAGCAATCAGTATGATATCTTGCATATCAGCAACTGCCGAAAACTTGCTGCAGATGAATGGTCAATGCAAGTTAATTATTCAGGTGGACAAACTGGGGAATATCGTGAACAACATAAGCACAGCAACAAACAACATTAACGTACCTAGTGTAATCCCTCAAGTGGACAACATAAGTAACAGCAATTAACTGACATTATGCTTAAAAACAAAATAAGTGATAGACAAGATGCATCATCAGGGGGGAAATAGAGAGCCTTAGCTTTTAGGAGATCAATGCATCTTTTGATGCTCTTCACTGTGGAGATAGAAAAGACATGCCAACAAAAAACAGAATTCAAGAATCAAAGACACTGTTGGGATTTGGTTATCAAATGAAACTTTGTAAAAGAACAGCTATAAAATTGAACCACCTCATAGAGCACATAGTGACGCAGAAAGGATACTTGAGATATGATTTCTTGAATGTACAATTGAAAAAGGGAGATTTGACAAAGTTGGTAGAGTGTAGAAATATATTAAAAAAGAATATGATGAACTTTATATCCACCGGTGAAAAACGGTTGTGATGTTCTCCTGTTGTTCACAAAGCATATACCTTATTTATCTTGCAGCAACTTGATTCTCTGAGAGAATGCTTAGGATCTTAGTGAAGTCCTACCACCAATAGCAACCACAAAGAAATGAACTTTGGCCTTAACATCCGCCACTGCAAGGATTGCATATAGTGCAAAAAAAACTTCAATGCACACCAGTTTTTTTCTGCACTATGCTTTCAATTCTACAAACCAATTCAAATTTTGTGTCAGATATGTTCCAACGGAACCACTAGAATAGTGGGCAATGAGAAGTAAAAGCTCATTTGCTTCTGGATCCGATTATACTTACCTCCCTCTAAGCTGATGAACACCCTCGAGAACGTCCAGTGCTTGCTGTATCTTTGAGTTTTCTAGTTTATCTTTTTTTTCAAGTATAAAGGATGAAAATCTCAAAAAGGTGACAAGTTCTACTTCAATATCTCTTAGTTGTTGGTCTATATGCTCCAAAAACTCCTCGTATGAAGACACCCCCTTTAAACTATTGATCCTCTCGGCTTCCTTGGACATGTCCCCACTTGTTGATGCCTCGAGATGTTTCAATTCATTATTAGTTTTAAGGTCTGCATTACCATCATAGGGAGCTTGCAATTCTTGACTATCAGCTAATTTTATAGTTTCCAGGTCAACGTCTTCATTTTCATCTGAATTGTCTGCATTATCATCCTTTGGAGATACTATTCGGACGGGACTTGGAGCCTCATCTATAGCAATCTCAAGATCTAAAGCAACATTTCCAATCAACTGCTTCTCCCTCATAGATATCGCCTGAAAATAGAAGACATCGTGAAAAAAGTAGCAAAAATATACACTCCATCCATTTCAATTTATGGTATCTGATGTTTGAGCAACAACATTGAACAGATATAAGCGCCCAGTAAGGTTGTAGAACAAAATCTTTAAATCGTTTCACATGAGGAAAGAAGCAAAACCACAGAAAGGAATGCTTCCACAAACAACCAGCTTCAGTTTCTCCTTAAGGCACCGTGTTGAGTAGAGATTTGAATCGATGAAGTTTGGTGATAATATTAATTTAGTTTTGATAAGTTCCAATAAGATTTTATCTCGACTACCATAACAACTTCCTCAGCTGAAGGAAAGCAACCACCCTAAGGAGAAAACTAAAAGATATCCAACCATACCTCATTGAGCTTTCCTGCAAGTTCATCGAGCAATTCAATGCGACTCTTTGACTTCTCCATGGCTTGCATAATCTTCTTCTTTTGAAAAAGTAGCTCCCTGGCGTCATTCTCCTTTCCTGTTCGAACACTAATGGCTGCTTGTCGCCGAAATCTCTCTGCTGCTTCAGACAACCGAAGTAGCCTCGATCTTGCATTATTTGCTGAATAGCCAGGATTCTGATCAGTAAGAACTCAAACTGTTCAATAAATCTTATGCTGTCCATAGGAATACATGAGCGAAATAACAAAGGAAACAGAAACAGACACGCACACATTGTTGGATAAAAGTGATCCAAGATGAAATTGCAAACGTAAAGGCGAGTTCACCAAGTTCATGAAATCTCGCATGTAAATCCTCAAATAAGTAATTTGCAAAACGTACAGGAATATTCACACCCAGTAAAGGAGAAATCATTCAAGGGTACGAACTTCAACATCTTTCACATCATGTTTGTAAAATCTCACATGTAAAGCCTCCGATTATAACGTCCTAAAGATAAAACCAAATTCAAACAGAATTCACCTCTAAATTTGACACCCAATAAAGGAAAAACAATCAGAGTTACAAACTTCACAACAATTCATGCACCAAGTTCGCAAAATCTCACATATAACAATAACAACATACCTAGTGTAATCCCACCAAATGGGGTATAGGGAAAGTAGGGTGTACCACCAAGAGGTGGAGGTAGAGGAGGTCGTCTCTCGAAATGTAAATTCAAACATAACCCACCACTTCATTCGACACCCAATAAAGGAGAAAACAATCAAAGATACAAACTTCACAACATCTTGTACACCAAGTTCACCAAGTTCGCAAAATCCCACATCTAAATCCTCATAACAAAATACATATTGTAATCCCACCAAATGAGGTCTGGAGAGAGTACAGTGTACGCAGACCTTACCCCTACCTCGTGGAGTTAGAGAGGTTCTTCGGAATGCAAATTCAACCATAACCCACCACTAAATTCCACACCCATTAAAGGAGAACTCAATCAAAGATACAAAAAACTTCACAACATCTTATACACCAACATTGCAAAATCTCATACCTAAACCCTCATCTAACAATAACAAAATATCTGGTGCAATCTCACAAGATAGGGTCTTTGGGAAAGGTACCTTACCCCTATCAATCTTAAAGCTAGAGAGGTTGTTTCCGACTATCAATCTTAAAGCTAGAGAGGTTGTTTCCGAAAGACATACTCACACACAACCCATCACTAAATTCAACACCCAATAAAGAAAAATCAATCAAAGATACAAACTTTACAACAATTTACACACCAAGATCCCAAAATCTCACATATAAAATCCCCAAATAAGTAATTTTACATAAAATAAAGCCAAATCCAGACAAACCCATCAAAATCATGGAGACAAAAAAGGGATAAAACCCATTTAAGATGAGAAAAATTAGACAAATAAATTACCTTTATTTCTTGTGCTTTGTGCTTCCTTGTGAAGATGGTCTAATTGTTCTCTTAGCTTCTCTGTATTTAAATTATTTGTTCCAGAAGCAGCTAAATTAACCATTTTCATAGGAACTTTCCATTGAACAAATCCAGAAAAAGCAGAATTCAGTATCATTTTCTTTAATCTTCTCTACTCTGTATCTTCACAAAGAGGGGAGCTGATAAAATACAGAAAAAAAAATCTTATAACAAAATTAATATAAAAATAGTTGAAGAAATAAACAAAATTTTGCTTGGTTTCATTTTATAATTTGGGGTAAGATTCGAGTTTAGTCGGACTCAATAAGTTTTCAGCACTCGATAAAAAATTTTCTTAAAAAAAAGTGTTTAACTATTTAAGTTATGTTAATTCGAGTTTAATTGGACTTAATAAATTTTAAACACAAAACCTCCAAAAAATGTTATACAAATAGCTTAACTATTTAAGTTAAGTGACCTAACGTTCTTTAATTACAATTTAAGTGTCGAAAAATTATGAAACTTTTAAGGATGTTTTGCTTAAGGAGGTTGTTATATATAATTAGATGAGATTGATTATATATTTTATGTATTTGACGAACTGTTTAATAGATATTTAAGAGTACAAATAAAAGAATAAAAAAATATGAATTAGAAGTGTCGACGAGTAATATTTACTATGTTTGAATACTCAATTAAAAAATATTGTACTTCAAGTGTTTAAAAAAGAGTCACATTCGCAAAAGTGTCACCCGTGAGCCTCACAAAAAAATTATAAAATTTTCAGCTTTCTAAAATATATATATATTATATATAATAGGAGAGGCAAAAGTGTCACGTATCAACGCTCCAAAAATCATCTTTATTCTATAAATATAATAGAAGATTCTGTTAGTTTTCTTGCAACGAGTAATGATAATATGATCTTTTATTTTCCATTAAACTTACAATCTATTTATGTTAATGAGTTTGGTGTTTCTTGTATATATGTATATATATGTATTCGGTGAGTTTCATTGTACATATAATAAGTTTAAACAAAAAATATTATTTTTTTTCTGAATAAATAACATAAGTTACGTTATATAACAAAATATTTATTATAAATAACTAAATCTATTAGTTTTATTTAACATGACAAATAATAATAATTATACATTCTTTAAGCATAGAAATATTACTAAAATGACTTCATTCTTTTTTCTCGAATTCTTATTCTATTAATAATGATAAAATTGTTTAACTATTTGAGTAAATTTTACTTATTAGAATAAATTTATTTATTATTATTTCGCGAAACATCCTATTATAATAGTTTCTTGATAACCTACTCAATTGATAATTCATTATAAAACAACAAATGTTAATAGTAGATTACATAACAAAATATATTTACTTAAATTGAAAATTTCTCAAAAATTATTTAAACAATTTTTTTTTTGTGTAAAATCGTTCTCTCACCTTTCTTACTTTCTTTTTTGGTTCAAATTCTATAATCTATAATTCATAAAACCTTTGCTTTAAAAAATGGAAAAAAGACAAATATTTCCCAAATTATCATAAATGATATATATATATGTCTTCCGTCATATTTTTGAGGTATTGATGTCTTTATTGTCCGTTAGTATAAAGTGTGTATATATTCTAGTTTTTTGACGGCAGAGACACCAATGTCCTAAAATTTTGACGGAGGGTATTAAATATTATTTACGATAGTTTAGGATATATTTATCTTTTTTCCCTTTAAGAATGGATGACTAAAGAACAAACACCGAAATTAACTAAAAAGACGATTGATTTACTCGAAAACAAAAGAAAACCGGTTAACAAATATAATGATATCCACGATCATGATTAATAGTAAGGTAATTGTATATAATAACAAACTAATAACCTAAAATAAATGGAGTAGCTAGGGTTTGATTTAATTGTGCTCCATAGCAAACGTTTGCTAAAATTTGTCAGTCGCCTCTCTCTAAAAAATCTCGCTCGCCACTTTCCCATTCTCATTCCAATCTCTCGCTTGCTTCCTCACTTTTATACAAACACAAGTATATAAAAACAGTTTCTATTTGTATAAAGCATAGAAAATTATATAAATACATATATTTTTGTTCCCTTTTCTCCCCTCTTCCAGATCTCGCTCGCAACCTCGCATTTATCACATATATAAATAGAAGCGAAATGTATAAATTGTGTTTCTGTTTGTATAAAACGTGAGAGAATTGTATATATATATATGCAAGTACATATATTTTCGTCCTATACACTTATAATTATACAATAAAAATACTCCCCTGCCCAGTTTCTTTTGTCTTTCTCTTTTTATACAAATTCAAATTGTATCTAATTTCTCTCTTTCTCATTTTATACAATTCGATTCAATTGTATATTCCTTGTCCAAGTCTCTTTTATCTTTCTCTTTCTCATTTTATACAAATTCAAATTGTATATAATCGTTCTATACACTTATAATCATACAATTCGTTTTATACACTTCGTTTATACAATTCTATGCTCAAGTTTCTTTTTCTTTCTCGTTTTATACACTTCGTTTTATACAATTCGCTTCAACTGTTATAGTGAATTATACAATTTCTATATTTGCTATTGAACGCAATTATGCAAATTTCGCTATAGCAACAAATATGAATTTTTTATTTATTATACGTGAAACTTTTCTTAATTATTATAACTTAACAATCTTTCGTATAATTGCATAAATAAAATTTAAAAAGATTAGAATAAATTACTTAACTCCTCTTTTACAACGTGGTTAAGAAAATGTGAAAAACAGGCCCAAATTCTCACTCAGTTCAAAACGATCAGTAAAATCCAGAAAAAGCCACCATTTTGTTACATCGCCGGTGGCCGGAATCAATGGCGTCTCCGGCGATTCAGAGATCAACCCATTTATCATCTACACCCACATCTTCTTCATCTCCTCTTCAACGTCTCTCAACTTTCAAAGACAGATCCATCAACCCCACCCCTACTGCTACCGTTACTCCTACTCCAACCTCCGGCCTTACCCCATTCACACCTGCCTCTTCCCCTCTTGATTCCTTCACTTCCGATCCCATTTTCTCATCCTTCCTATCCTCCGACTTTGATTCTACACGTTTCTCCTCCGCCGCACTTTCCTCCGGTTCTACCGCTTCACGTATCGAGAAGCTTCAAGAAGGTCTCCGTCTCCTTGACCATCAGCTTCGTCATGAAGTGCTTACACGTCATCATGATTTGCTCAATCAGCTTACTTCATTACGTGCTGCTGAATCTGCACTTTCGACTCTTCGTTCATCGGTTACGTCTCTTCAGTCTTCGCTACGTCGGGTCCGTTCTGAACTCTCTGATCCTCATCAAGTAATTGAAGTGAAGACCCTTCAGCTTTCGAATCTTCATTCAGCTACTGAGTTTCTTCAATCGACAATTAGGACTATTCGGTTGTCTAAAAAGCTTAGGGATCTCATGGATTCGACTCCAGACCCGGAAAAATTGGATCTTTCGAAAGCTGCTCAGCTACATTTTGAGATACTATCGCTTTATAATGAGTACCATTTAGCTGGGATTGATGTGGTTGATTTGGAACTCAAATGGGTTCTTGAAATTGGGCAGAAATTACGGGCTGAAGGGATGAAAGTTTTGGAAAAAGGACTTGAAGGCTTGAATCAAGCTGAAGTTGGGGCTGGGCTTCAGGTGTTTTATAATATGGGGGAGTTGAGGGGAACTGTGGATGGGTTAGTGAGCAAGTATAAGGCAATGGGAGTAAAGAGTATAACGACTGCTTTGGATATGAAAGCTATATCTGCTGGTGGCGGATTTGGTCCGGGAGGGGTGCAGAGAAGTGGGACACCACAGTTTGGGGGAAGTGCAAAGGCGAAGGATGCATTGTGGCAAAGGATGAGTGGTTGTATGGACCAGTTGCATTCCATTGTGGTTGCTGTTTGGCATTTGCAGAGGGTTTTATCGAAGAAAAGAGACCCCTTTACGCATGTCTTGCTGCTTGATGAGGTCATGCAGGTGTGTGAATGCATCTTTAGTTGATATAAATTGTTTCTAAGAAGTTATATTATATGATGCTTTTCTTATATTGAGTTATTTGTAGTCTAAAATGGCATGATCACATTAAGCCTGAATATGTTGCCTTGTGTTGGAAATATAGAATTGGTTAAGCTGCAAAATAACTTTATAGCTAGATAGAAACCGAAGACCTGGTTTGAGCCAGCTTAAGTGTGTTATCAGGATCTTTGCTAGAAAGGTTGGTTCCAAATGAAATATATATAATCCTAGGTAGTTACATTCAGGATATCTAAAAGAATACTCTATGGAAAACAATGAAATCATGGGAAGTACAAATAGACTGTCTTCACTACTCACCATTATGTAGTTTTGTTTTTGATAATGCGGATATCCTTTTTCAGGATCCTGATCCTGTGTTTGAGGGTGATTAGTGAGGCAATTAATAGGGAAAAAGTGGTCAGTATAAGTTTCGCAGAAAAAAGTACAGTATGGTGAGTACTGCTTGAGGAATAGTGAAATCTGATAGCAAGTAGTTTCTTCTTTTGGCTACTCCCAGGGAGCCCCCAAGTTTCATGACTTGTGGTAGCATTGAGCTTGAATCTGTTGCTCTGATTTGGTAACTTAGGTTTAGTTAACCTTGTTATGACCCAAGCGGACCAACTATGAACAATCATTTTTGGGATTGCATCAACTCTCTACTTAGAGCTTCGATTTTTGTATACGAGCTGACTCAATCTGTTTTTGTAATTTTTGCTTTTGTTTCTGTTTGCTGCTATTGATGAAATCTACTTCAACACGAAAAAGACCAACTTTGAGCAATTTTTAAGGGAGATTAGCTGATTGTGTCCATAGGGTAAAAGAATTTTCATTCCAAAAGAAATGTATATAACCTTATGCAGTTACATTTAGGTATCCGAAAGGAATATTCTGTGGAAAATGATGAAATTAGCTGTAATCATGCGAGGTAGTGAGACGCTTTCAACTCCTCATTATGTTGTTCTGTTCTCATAATGTGGGTCACAACAAGTCCTTTTGTCCCCAATTATAGCCCTGTGTTTGAGGGTGACTTATTTGACAATGAAAAGGAAACCATTGGTAATATTAAGTTAATAAGTCCATGAAATGGTTTCTGCTACCAAGGGTACAGTATGGTAAGTTCTTTTAAAGGAACGGTGAATCTGATAGAAAGTAAGGCTAACAAATCTGTAATGAAATGAGAAGTGTATTTGAGCTGATTCCATGATCCTAATTCCTAAAGATTTAAATCTTAGAAGAATAAAATTTTGAAATGAATTTTTGCTTCTCCCCCAAAAATCTTTCCTGCCATATAATCCCTGTGTAATATAATTCATGCATTGAGAGTGGGGCTGTCTTACTCCAACAATTGCTGCCTTCTCCTTTCACTGTGCAATGGTCCACTGATATATTAGAACAAATAATACCCTCTTCCTACTAATTTACTTAATAATAGACTAAGAAACACAGTGAACCCTTATGTCTGGCTGTGTGACAATTTTCCGTATTTCTTAAATATCTACTCTGTTTTGATTGCAGTTTCATGTGATGAGACATGACTTAATTTAGAAATATTCCTCGTTAAGTTCATTTAGTGTTTTATGATGAGGTTGTTAACAGAAAACACAAGGAAGCAAAGATGACATCCCCTAAAATATGACTGATTCAGAGATTTAATCTTCTGATGTGCCCAATTAGAAACTGAATATCTGACAATCCACCTTATTTTTCAATGGTGGACTTAACAACAGGCAATTTTATTCCTTTGCTTGTCCCTTTTTTTTTTAACTCCATAAGTTAAGATTGTGCTATTGTAGTATACTATAGGCTGTAGCTTATGGATCCGGCTGGTGCTATTGTAGTAAAGGTGACTAGCATACCTCAAGTTATTAGGATTAGTTTTCTGTGGTAGAAAGACATTCTCTTCTTTTTTTCATCTTTTAAGTCTTACCAATCAACATTAGCCAGTGCCGAAGGTATACCAGATAAACTAGTCTCCCATACTTTTCCACTCTATTTCCTCAAATTAATTGCATTGTTGAATATATATGAACTCATTGAATTTTAGATACTAGATTAGCCTTCGAACCTGTTTGGACTTCGGGACCATAGAATCATTGACACTCGCTGCTCGATATGAGTTCACTTAAAATATAATCAGGTTAATTCTGGTCACATTACACTAAGATTAATCAAACCTAATTATGGAACTTCATAAACGGTTAATGCTTATGCTCAATTGCAAATATATTTCCAAGAAAGACCAACCAAAGCTAAATGAAAAATTAAAGAGGGCAAGTAAGTTGTAAGATGATTAATGACATGAGGAAAAGCATGTTGTTGTTATTTCCATGGCTGCTTACATTACTACATATTTTTCAGGAAGGTGATCCGATATTGACAGATCGTGTTTGGGAGGCACTGGGTAAATCTTTTGCTAACCAAATGAAGTCCACTTTCAGCACATCAAGTTTTGTTAAGGAGATATTCACTCTTGGATATCCAAAACTCTTCTCTATGTTAGAAAACCTGCTTGAAAGAATTTCACGTGATACAGATGTCAAAGGAGTTCCACCAGCTCTCAGTTCAGAAGCAAAGGACCAAATGTTATCTTCCATTGAAATATTCCAGACTGCTTTCCTAACCCTCTGTCTGAGCCGTCTTTCAGAACTTGTTAATACTGTATTTCCAGTGTCCGGTCGTGGAACTGTTCCTTCAAAAGATCACATAGCAAGGATTATATCACGAATTCAAGAAGAAATAGAAGCCGTCCAGATGGATGCTCGGTTAACTCTTCTTGTCTTGCGTGAGATCAACAAAGTTCTGCTTCTGCTTTCAGAAAGAACAGAATACCAGGTACCTTTTTTAAATTTGTATGACAGAACGTTCTTGGGAGAAAACACGGTTTATAACTTTAAGAAGCAAAATTGTATATCACGAGCTCACTGTCTAGCTTCATGATTTATGTGATAAGTTTGGGTATGTTTAACATTTGAAGCAGCTGTTTTACACTTGAATAATACAATTGCTTTTATTTGTTGAGTGGAAATGAGGGATAGTTGCCAGTTTGTATATGAAGAATGTAGAGATAGGTCTGCATTTCCAGAAATTTAGAATCCAGTTCATTCATACATCAACCAGAAAGTGCTGCAATCAGGGGAAAGGAACAGGGTTAATTTATAGGCCTAGGGGTGGAAGTTCCTCTAATTTAGCATGTCGTTATTTAGAGTTTGGAGTAAGACCAGTATATTATAGCTAAGCTGAACAAAAAGTATCTAAAAGAGTTTGCTGTATGTTATAGAAAAAGAGAGTTTGCATTGATGCAAGTTCCTACAATTTACTGCAGATCATTTTCCACGAACCTCAAACGGAAGAATCTTTTTCTTTTTGTTCAAGAAACATTTTTTTTATCGAAATGATGCATCCAGTGGATGCAATATTGCAAAGCCAACTTGACTTCTGCTAAAAACTTTTAAGATCCAACAAAGTCAAAAGATTGAATTACAAAGTCATCTGCTGATTTCCATTCCCATTCCATCGAGACTTTTTGGTTTAATTACCATATTCCATTTTATTAGATGGAATTTGTGGTGGTCACAGCCAAGAGTCTCTCCTTATCATGTCAGCCTGCTTTACTACTTTGTTAGAAATAGGAAACAAGGACAGGAAGTAATTTCTCAATCTGCCCAGCACACTATTTTTCTTTGTTAGTCTGCCTCCAATTGAGAGGAATAGCTTCTTCCAAGTAGCCAACCTCCTCTCAAACCTTTCTATAAACCCCTGCCAAACATTTTATTGCTTTATGTTTCTACAACGTCAAATAGAAGAATCTTGAACAACTTGTTCTCACCTAATAATGTTTTCATGAACTAACTTAAAAAAAATTATCACACTTGTCTATACAAAAAAAGAAATGAAGTTTATCCAAGGACCTACTACAATCACCCTAATTTGAATTAGTTCAGATTATTTGATTTGATCACTTTCTCCTCGATGTACATTGGATGATATTACGATTCAAAATGAAATGGAAAATAATTATTTATACTTTGCAGACAACTAATTTATAATTATGGTGTGAACTGTGAAGAGGTAAATAAGTTTGCATAGTTATGTTTTTGAAACTTGAAAGGTATAGCGGAAGTTCTTGAAACATGTATAGTTAAAAGAAGCTGATTGCTAAGCAATGCTATTACGCCACCTGAAACAAGGAAAAAAGAAATTGCAAAAGCCTAACATTTGTAAATGCAAACACTGACCTAGAAACTTTACTTTTTTCTGTTTATATTTCTTCTTTCCATCTTGTTCTTGCTCTTTCTCGTACTATTCTGCATTTCGATAAAACTTGTTTTCTGTGGTCCTTGACAGTATTGAAAGTTAAATAGAGGAAACAGCTAGCAACTTCGAGTAGGTTAATCTTTGTAAGCTATTATTGATACTCTAAGCTTGATGTCTGGAATGAGTAGAACTACTTTCAGTACTAGAATTAGAAATGGTTGTTATTCTTATTACTGAATTTTAGTAAGTACTACTACCTCTCGTCGTTTTCTTTTCATTTGGGGAAAGGTGGGAGTTTGCTCTCTCTCTCTCTCTCCCTATTCTTTGGCAACATATCGCAAATGATTTCCCTTGATTGTTTCTGTATTCTCCCAGTAGGAGGTGGATGGTAGGGTCTGGTGATATCAATAATCTTTCCATCAGAGTAATTGAGTTGATTAAAAATTTAGATAAATGAATTTAGTATCTATAGGCACATCTACTCGAATTTCATAGATTTACTTTGTCTACAGATATCTGCAGGTCCCGAGGCACGACAGATAACAGGTCCTGCAACTCCAGCACAGGTGAAGAACTTTGCGTTATGCCAGCATCTGCAAGAAATTCATACCCGCATATCGTCTATGGTGGCAGGATTACCAGCTATTGCAACCGATATTCTGTCTCCCGCACTGGGATCTATCTATGGGGTTGCAGGTGATTCAGTGACACCACTATTCCAATCAATGCTTGATCGACTAGAGTCATGCATCTTGCAAATTCATGATCAAAATTTTGGTAGTCTCGGCATGGATGCTGCTATGGACAATAATGCATCACCTTATATGGAAGAGTTGCAGAAGAGTATTCTCCATTTCCGTAGTGAATTCCTGTCCAGACTGTTGCCTTCTTCGTCAAATAGCTTGACTACAGGTTCAGAAACTATTTGTACTACCCTTGTGAGGAGCATGGCGTCTAGAGTTCTGATATTTTTCATCAGGCATGCTTCACTCGTTAGACCTCTCTCAGAATCAGGCAAGTTAAGATTAGCCAGGGACATGGCTGAGCTGGAATTGGCAGTTGGCCAAAACTTGTTTCCAGTTGAACAGCTTGGTGCCCCATATCGAGCACTTAGAGCATTTCGTCCTGTTATATTCCTGGAAACATCTCAACTTGCTTCATCCCCACTTCGTCAAGATCTACCACCAAGTGTCATACTGCACCATCTCTACTCACGCGGTCCTGAAGAGCTTCAATCACCCTTGCAAAGGAATAGACTTACTCCAATGCAGTATTCACTATGGATGGATTCACAAGGCGAGGACCAGATATGGAAAGGCATCAAAGCTACACTGGACGACTATGCTTCTAAGGTACGTTCAAGAGGAGACAAAGAATTCAGTCCTGTCTATCCTTTAATGATAGAAATTGGTTCTTCTTTATCCGGGAATCGTTAGAGGAACTTTGAGAAATATGCACAGCTCCAATCATCTTTTCTTTGTATACGCCATTCGTCACAATTTTTGTTTGAATTTTGTTTTATAGATTATGAACTCACAGAAGACCATATATTATGTTTCATTTCCCTTAGCCATGATTTAAATATTTCACATTTGTAGTATTGCCCTGATAGTGCACAGATTCAAAGAGATGGATTATAGTAGTCAATGCCTCATTTTGTTCAAAACATGAAGAATGTTATATTGAATTTTTTGCTTGAGATGCTCTTACTTTGTCTTCCCTGGTCATTGCTCAGTAGTCATATAATGACAATGCCCCACCCCCCACCCCCACCCTACCCCACCCCATTGTCGACATTTCGCGTTTTTGCTAGATGCTGCTAAGCCTGCACTCGGGTGTTTACACGAAGCAACTTAAGATAGGTTCGAGCCTCATGATGGGTGATGTTGTTAGGTTGTGGAGCCTGATTAATATTTGATGTACGGGGGGTTATGGGGGCAGGAGCCTCCCATCCGAAGGGGGGTTTTGGGCAGCGCCCCGACCCAAATTTTAGGCTGTACTATTTATTCTCCATTTATTCTCTGTAACCAAAAATACTCTGAATTATTAATATATACCTCACTGCCGTAAAAGTTTACTCAAGGGGTGTTACCACGAATTATTGGTTTCTCTCTTTCTCTCTCTAGATCTCTCATCTTTCTCTCAAAAGTTCTTGTGTTCTTCATTCATCAAGTGTGTGTGTGGATTCGATCCTAACAGATGTTCTATTTCGGACCCTTTTCTGGTTGTTACTATTGTCTCTTTTTCAGTGTTTGTTTATAGTCGAGGGTCTATTGTAAGCGACCTCTCTACCTGCACCCTTTCACCAAATTATCATTTCATATCAAAATTTACCCTTTCACAAATGTCATTTTCTAAATGGAAACTATAGAATAGAGTAATGTCTGCATTAACTTTCCTAATAATACTACAAAAATACACTAACAAATGACAATCCATGGAATATTATTCTTAATAAATTAGAGTAGAATGGACTCTAATTTTCACATCTTAGTGTAGAATGCAACATTTTCTCAGCATCTTTAATCACTAATCTTCTTATATTAATTAAATATATTAACATAAGATTATTTTTTTTCTTCATATTAATACCTCTTAGGATCCCTTCAATAAGAGCAAAAATTCCTAGTTTTTCTCATGGGGAAAAGAGCCATGTCACAAAATAAGATCAACAAGAACAATAATATACCATGCAACAACAAACAACTCAACAACTTAATAAAGTTATTGAAACCCAAAGTTTACATCACAAGTTGTTCAAATTTCAAGAATCTTGTTCAACAACTCACAGGCAATGAATCAATTCACCACGAGTCGTCTGTATCTGAGCATCCAACTCAAAACCTTGCGATATATGAATCGGAGGGACAAGTATATTCTATGACAGAATCGTCTGTAATAGAATCTGAGCATCTAACTCAAGACCTTACGATACATGAATCTGAGGGACAAGTATATTCCATGACAGAATCGCACCTACAAAGTATCAATCAAGAATTATCCGTAGATTCATTGGAAGGAGGAATGAAGCCGTCATCTTTTACTACACATGAGTCTTCCATTCAAAAATCATCGATTACTGATTCACCGAAAATGATTTTTTCAGAAGAATATAAGAAAATGGAGTCATGGCTATTGGAGATAGACACATGTTCTAATTATCATCATTATGAAGGGAATGTACCATTGGCTCAAGAACAGGTCTCTCTTTGTGATAATTATGATTCTTATTTGTCCAATATTTTGCATTATTAAGTTTACAAAAGGGAATCTAAAAATTTAGACGTTGTGAATTTTGAATCAAACGTTAATTTTGTATATATATATATTTAATTTGTCGATAAACTCAAAAACTCATTATTAAATCTTTCATTGAAATTTCAGATCTTTACGTATAAAATTGTATATGGTTCTTGTTATTTATTATTACCTTTTTATTTATTTTATATCTCTTATAAATAAACAAAGAAATTGTCTACATTGTAGGAGTCTGGAGCCTAAAGAGTATAAAATATAAACAAAAATTCCAAAACAGAATATAAAATTTTATATTAATCAAAACGGCAAAATTGCTGAAATAAAAAAAAATTGAAAATCCCTGTCTAGGCAACGATTTCCATTTAAAATAAAAATAAAAATTTAAGTGATTTTCAATTTTTTAATTTTCTTTTTTTTTTAAAAAAAATCGCTGAGATTTTCAATTTTTTTAAAAAAAATCGCTGCGATTTTCAATTTTTTAGAAGAAGAAGTTTTTTTTTTTAAAAAAATGGAGACTTTTCTCAAGTGAAGGTTCATTATTACAAATCATGATTCGTAAAATGTAATACAGTCTTTATTCAAAATTAATATCAATAAGGACTCTGTGGCCCAATGGATAAGGCGCTGGTCTACGAAACCAGAGATTCTGGGTTCGATCCCCAGCAGAGTCGATAATATTAGTCATCTATTTTTAATTTTAGTAACTAATTTTTATGAGTTTATTTTATATATATATAATTTGAAAATATAAACTATTTCAGCACAAAAATCTCACATGAGATAATATAGTGGTTGGTTGGTTGTTGCATAAAAATAATAAAAAATAATCAATTATTAAATTATATTTATTTTGAGTTACGCTGAATCAGATTAGTAAAAGAAAAAAAGCACCAAGTAAAATTTATGTATAACAACCTCATCATTGTCAATCACATACATTAAGATTAAATTATATATATGAACAGAAAAAAATGAACACAAATATGGGAAAATGAGTATATATTTTGCTCAAAATGTATCGGATCCTCCAAAAATACGTTACTCTTGAAAGATATTTAACACGCATCAGATGACATTTTTTTGAGTCCGAGCAACATAAGGGTATATGAGAGTATGAGTTATTTATGGGATGACTATATATGTTGCTTGTTGAACATGTCAGATCCTTTAAAAATGCACTACTTTTGGAAGATCGAACCGCGCACCAGATGACATTTCTGGAAAGCCAGTTCCGTTCATTGGCCGCGCTTTGGTTGTGTTAGTTGAGAAGCAGGAAGAGTGTACAAAGATTTCAACTGCTGACTGATAAGCTTGCTGTTACTAATAGCCATTTGTAGTTCCAAATTATCAGACCACCATTGCTCCAATCCATGTGCCTCAAGAAACTTTTGTTTCCCTTTGTTAGATGACAGAAAAAGCTTTGCAGCAGCAACAACTTGTTGTCCATTTCTTGGTTTTGCATTCTCTTTATCACACTCGTCGTGGTTATCTTGTAATCCATTCTTTTCTTGATCAGTGTAAGAGCAACATATGTAATCGCTATTGTTGATGTACAAATGTGGTACCCATGGTTTTAGGCCTATCCGAAAAGATTGAGTATCATTTCCCTCGTTGCTCGTTTGAGTATCTTGATTCGAAGGGAGCATTGATCTGAGCCTTTTCCATGCAACACCAGCTTTTTCGCCTATGTTTCTTAAGCTCATAGCAAGTGAAACTGAGGGTGGATTGAACAAATGTGCTTCTACATGTATGCCTTCTTTTGCTAACGCTTTTCCTACTTGGAGAGCAAATCCAGCTCCGAGTGAATGGCCTACGATACACACATTGTTGCTGCCATATTTGGTGGCAATTGATTTTAGCGCATTGAGGGCTGCATTGAATCTAACAGAACCTTTCAGACTTTCCCAAGCTAAGAAACGGAGATCATCTTCGATATCCCTTCTCATTGTTTGGCTTTTGAGAAGCGTTCCTCTTAAGGCAACGACAGCTCTCGGTGCACCACTCGGTCTGATGAGCATGAAATCAGACAATGCTGCAGATCTATCCCACTCTAAGATTGCACCGAAAATAGATCCATCTCTTTCGTCATTTAAGGTCTCGACTAACTTGTACTTGAAAGGTATCAACCATTTTGGAGCTAGTGCATTTTCTTCAGTCCTGTTTTCTTGTCTGTCGATCTCGAGAAGGTAAACTGCTTGAACAAAGCAAGCCATTACTGTTCTTTTGTAGTTAGCATCCTTCCTGTTCATTCAAAATACTTATTTTGCATCATAATCAAATTGTCTAACAATTTTTACAGAAGAAAAGAACCATAACTTGATAATTAATGTCAGATCAGCAGCACTATGAGAAGGCCTTTGTTGCTCGGACTCTTCAAAAATGCCGCTTGGTGCGTGTGTGGGTCCTCCAAGAGTAGTACATTTTTAGAGAGTCCGAGCAACATAGCAACATAGAGGAAACTAGTTTGCTGACATCTAGATAGTAGTTGCACATTGAGAATGAAAAAGGATAACTCAAAAACCACAAAGATATTAAGTGAATGATAATTCATCTTTTAGCAATAGCTTTTACTAATAACAAGTCAAGAGGATGTTGTAGATTCACCCAAAACAAACCTATTTCATACTCGGTATCAGTGCTAGTGCGAGGCAGAAGGTACCTCGTGGAACTAGTCCAGGTGCACAGGATCAGCTGTGGGAAACTAAGCGAAGAATCAGCTATAGTATCACGTATATAGATCTTTTTCTTCCATTGTTGCCCTACTGTTTTTGCGAGATATGCATGACTTTTAAAAGATTGTAGGTCGGAGGAAATAGATGGCAGCTCGAAGAACAAAAGAAGATTGTTCACTATCTATAATTTTAGAGATAACACAAGAGTTGGCTGAGCAATACCAACTAAATTCAAGTTGGAAGCTTAAGCCAGTCCACAGAATAAGAAATAGCTGCAGCTAGAATTCAATTAAATCACAAAATGAACCAAGTCAAACCTAAAGCTTGAAACATCGAAACTAAGTTGCTAAGTTCTCTACATTTTTACTAGCATATAAAACTATAAGGAGACCAAAAGACGACTAATGAAACAAAACATACTAACTTAGTTAAAACTTAATCTCAGCTAATAGTATTGCCTATATAGATCCTTTTCCTCCATTATGCCTTATGTTATGCTAGGTATGCATGAATTTCAAGAGATTGTAGGTCGGAAGAGATAGTCGTTGCCAGCTATAAGAACAAAAGAAGATTGCTCCCTTTCTATAAATACAAAAATAAAAGGAAAGTTTGTTGAGCTACACCAACTGAATCCAATTGGAAGCCTAAGACATGAACATAACTATGTAATATGAGACGGGGTCATTGTGTCTAACTCAACCCCAAAACGTAGCTCAAGAGTTGAGGATTGTCCAAGTTTCCAGGACCATGTAAAGAGACAAATTTGCCTCCCGTCCATTGATGTGGGATAATTCAACACTCATCAGGATTCAGGTGAAACAAGAATTGGTAGATGATACCAGGATAAAATTTAAAAAAATGAAACTTGGGTCTGATTCAACCTCAAAAACTAGCTCGAAATGTGAGGATTTCCAAAGATCATAGACAAATTTGTCTCTCTTTCACCTATGAGGGATAATCCAACAGAATAAGAATCAGCTTCAGCTAGATTTCAGTTAAACCACAAGATGAACAAATTCAATTCAACTAAACCATGAAATCTGAAATCAAGAGAAGTGTCTCAAATCCACTGTTCAAAATCCTCAAACACTGTATAACAAGCACACTCTATATCATCAGCTACATGACTAATAAAGGCTTGAAACTTTGAAAGCAAATTGAATAGAAATACACAAACCAACTAGAATAAGCTTTAGCAAGATTCCATATAAACCACAAGATTAACCAAACCAAACCTAAAAAACAATGAACTTTGGAATCAAAAATGGTCTTAATCTTAAATCCACTGTTCAAAATACCCCAAACACTGAAACAAGCACACTCTATATCATCAGCTACAAGACTAAAGCTTGAAACTTTGAACAAAATGAAATATAAGAACACTAACCAACTAGAATTAGCTTTAGCTAAATTTCAGTTAAACCTTAAAAAAGTGAAATCTGAAATCCTCAAACACTGAAACAACCACACTCTATGGGATCAGCTACAAGACTAATAAAGCTTGAAACTTTGAACAAATTGAGCAGATGTAGAACACTAACCAACTAGAATTAGCTTTAGCTAAATTTCTGTTAAACCTTAAAAAAGTGAAATCTAAAATCCTCACTGAAACAACCACACTCTATGGATCAGCTACAAGACTAATAAAGCTTGAAACTTTGAACAAATTGAGCAGATATGGAACACTAACAAACTAGAATTAGCTTTAGCTAGATATCAGTTAAACCTTAACAAATCGAAATCTGTAATCAAGAAAAGGGTCTTAAATCCACAATTCAAAATCCACAAACACTGAAAAACAAGCACACTCTACATCATCAGCTAATAAAGCTTGAAACTTTGAGCAAATTGAGCAGATATAGAACACTAACAAACTAGAATTAGCTTTAGCTAGATATCAGTTAAACCTTAACAAATCGAAATCTGAAATCAAGAAAAAGGGTCTTAAATCCACAACTCATAATCCACAAACACTGAAAAACAAGCACACTCTACATCATCAGCTACAAGACTAATAAAAGCTTGAAACTTTTAACAGCAAAATCAAGAAAAGAACACTAACCAACTTGAATTAATAAGATCTCTCCAATTTGGAGAAGCAACATTTCTTGGTCCAGAAACATGAAATGCATAAGGATGAGATTCAACAACACCCTTTTCAAAATTCTCCATTTTTATCTCTCCTTCAGCTGCCACCATTTCATTTCTCATCTCTTCTACACCCCTTTTTGACATCTACAAACAACCCACTTCTCGAATCGAACAAGGTAACGAGTCTAACGCGAAAAAAAATCGATCTTTAAATCAATGACACCCTTTTCACCTGAAGAATGTGTGACAGAAGAACAAAAAAAATGGAGGAAAAGGGAAGTTTTGTTAAGATTTGTACATGGAATTGGATTTTGGTAACATTAATGAGGAATTTAATTCTTAGATTGAAAATTTAATTGATTAGTAGATAGTAATCATTGTTAATGGCTTATTTTGAATTATGTTTGGCTTTTGTTTAGAAGAGTCTCTAACGGTCATATTTCCCCTTCTTTTAGAAAATTAATCATATAAGCAAACACACATTAGTTAATTAGTTAACATGGCTATAATTATAATTTATCTTAATTATAATTCGCGATCTACTATTAGCTATAATTACGTGGCTCAAATTTTTAGTTTTATATAATTCACAGGTTTGTATAATTCGAAATTTGTATAACTTTTTTATAATTCGAAATGTGTATAATCTAATTTGTATAACTGCTTACACTTTTGATTTTTGTAATTGTATAAACTAGTTGTTTTGAGTTTAGACAAAAATAACTTAATTTTAAAAATGATACTGCGAATTATGCAAACCTGCAAATTATACAAATCCGCGAATTATACAAATGATGTAGTTGTAGCTATAATCCGTAAATATGCAAACTATAACTATGAAACATAATTAAGTTTATCATAGTGGCTATTTGCGAAACTTTCCCCTTTTTGTATTTTGTAATTGTATTGGATTCTAATTAGTTCAGATTTGTGTTGTATTGGAGCTTGATTTATAGATTCGTTTTATGTAGGATCCATTTGAAAAAAAAAAAAGGAAACTAAGCAAATACCACATAAAACTAAAATAATAACAAACAGACCCTTTACGTTCATACCACACTAAATAATTATATTATATACTCGTAACTAATTTCAATTAACTAATACTAAATCAGTACCATATACTGTATTGATATCATTTAGGTTTCTTCTTTAAAAATTACTCAATAGTTATTATAAGAGTATATGTCTATTTTTATAGTATCATCAAGATTTCTTGTTAAAAAATTTCTCATCCATCAATGATGTTTTAAGAATATCATTGACGAATAAGTAATTTCCGAACAAGAAATCTTAATGATACTACTATATCACACACATGCACACACACGCACGCATGCATGCGAGCTCCACGCACACACACGCACGAACGCGCGCGCGATATATTCACACACAAATGTAGTATCAGTTAAGCAAAATTCAAAATTGTCAGACTAAGTGATACCAATACAATATATGATACTGTATGCAAACGAAAATTAGTTGGGTTTTGTGGTGAATCGTTCGAGCCAGTATATTCACAAATAGTTACTTTTGTAATTTATTTCTAATCTTGATGTCAATCCAATACTTCTTTCGTTTCAATTGATTTTTTTACTGTTTCTTTTAGCCTTTTTTTTTTGTTTCGCAACTCTTTGATTTCCACATGACATATTCAAGTATATTCTACATATCGTTTGATTATTACATATCATTTCATAATGTATGTACCGTATTGTTTTAATGAATAAAACATGAGAATAGATTATAATGTTTTCTAGTCGTTACATAATATCCACAATATTAGATTGAAGAATAACCTATAATAAAAGCAAGCTATATACACAACGTAGAACTATGATACATGTTTTTGTATTGTATTGTATTATGTCATAGTTATATCGTAATATTATATTAGTTGTAACAAACAATTAATAAGCGATATGTACATCAATTCCTATATCTTAATGGATACATAACTTTATTTTGTAAAATTAATCGAGATACGCGATAAAAAAAATCTTAATAGAGCCAATTAGCTTCAAAATATTATTATGTCATTTCTCCAGCTCACCTGCAAATTTTTTCAACTGTCTCTCTATATTCAGATCTCCGTTGATCCACCGCCGTATCGGTAAATCATGTCGTACGCATATCTCTTCAAGTATATTATCATCGGCGATACTGGTAATTTTTTATCCCTTTTGCTTAGTTACGAGTTTGAAGTTTTTTTTTTTATTATTACTTTTTATAATTTTACATGATTTTGAATCTGATTAATAAGTTTTTGCTGTAAATTTGGTTATCGGCGATGCTAATTTGATTGATTTCAGCTTTTTTTATCTGCATTTTGATGAATAGGTTGGGTAAATTTAGTGTTTTTGTACTTGTGAGTATTGATTATGGATCTGGAAAAAAAATACTTTCTGAGGTTCATTGTAGTGATTTGTACTGAAATATATGGCAATTGAGTTATGCTGATATCTAAGCTAGCGGTTAGCAGAGATTTTGAGGATAGCTTTTGAAAATTTATAGACAAATATCTGTTTGGCTATGAATTTGATTAGTGTTCGAAAATTTGATGTTCAAATATATGTTTGACAGTGAAATTTGATTAGATTATGAAAATCTGAGCTTCAAATATTTTCAAGTGTTTTTGGGACTTCCATCCACAAAGTAAAATGCATGTCCAAACACAACTTCAAATTCAAAATATTACAACTTCTAAAACTCAATTTTTCATGTTTCATGTTTCATGTTTCAACTTCAAAATATATGGCCAAACAGGAGCTAAGTACTTATTGCAAGCGTAGCGATTCTTCTGAAAGATATGGAATTGAGTATATGCTGCTATCTAAGAACTAGCATTTTAATAGGCTTCTAATATTTTTATCTAGATTTCATAAATTTAGTAGAAATAAAATCGATTTTGCGTGATTTTGAATCTGAATTATAGTTTTCGCTGTAATTTTTATTACTTGGCAATGCAAAATAGATTGGTTTTCATTTTTCCTCCATTTTGCATCTAATCAGTAGGTTCTCTTGATAATTTGGTTTTGTGTATTTGGTAAGCTAGAGTTTCGGTATGTTAGCCTGATTTTTATCTATATTGAGTGTTTACTTGTCATTGAGGTCTATTTAGTTTGTAGCTGTTGTAGAAAGCCTTTAGAATTGGGCAAGAAATAGCATCTACAAAGTTGTCAATCTGCAGTGGCGCAGTTTAATTTTACGGTTTCCAGTGTTAAAATAGCAGTGTTATCAAAAATGAAAAGTTCTAAGGCCCGTTCAGACTTTTAAGCGCAAAGAAAAAATAAACCTTTGGCTTTAATGAAAAAAGTGCAAATGGAGAGAAAATACAAATATATATATGTTTAGTCCAAGATCCATGTTACCAAAAACAATAAGCGCAAAAAAGCTCTAGGTCCGTTGGGGCATTAAGCCAGGTGTAGCACTAACATATTTTGAGTCTTGCTTCATGGCTTAAGCACGCCTTTGACAACACTGTCCAAGACTAGTAATTATTAGCATGAACAACAAATATATGGACAAAGAAATTTAAAAAAGAACAACAATAACGTGAAATATTAATTTGTTTAGTATTGCCTCTTTAAGAAACACTCATTGGCAAGAAAAAGTATGTCTTAGAGCCTTGATGACAGCACTCAAGCACACATCAAGCAAGGGTAAGTACTCAACATGTTTCGAGTCTTGTTCCCGGGCTTAAGGGCGCCTTTGACAACACTGTAAAATAGTGAGCAGTTTTAGAAATTACCTTCACAGCTTCTTTGGACTCGTGAGAACTGGAAAATGCTTTCAAAAAGCATGAAAGACATTAGCTTGTGGAAGTTACAATACTCACTCTTTGAATTCTCATGTTCATAATTTCAATGTTTTAAGACGTGAAATAGACATGAATTTGTACCTTTATCATGAAATCAATTGCTCAAGAGCATCACCACCCATTATGACAAAGTTCCATAACCAATACATATTCTCTTTGAGACATGAAAGAGTGCAACCCTATCATCCCTGTTTGAAATTACGATGCATTAGATTGTACTGTGTGATGTCCATGCATATGTTACTTAAAGTCTTGTGCGATACTTCACTTATAAAGATATGATATTCTCTATACAGGAGTTGGAAAGTCATGTCTACTTTTGCAATTTACGGACAAACGGTTTCAACCAGTCCATGACCTGACCATCGGGGTTGAATTTGGGGCTCGAATGATCACAATCGACAACAAACCAATTAAACTACAGATCTGGGACACGGTTAGTGAGAAAAACTCTCTTCTTCTGTTTTCTCTTAGTATGTTATGTAGAATTTCTGGATAAATGCCTATAGAAGTCCATAGTTCAGTTTATCTTCTTTTTTTTTTAAAAAAAAAAACAAATCATTTGGAGCTTAACCTAAATGAGACCAAGTCCTCCTCCTAGTTTTCATCTCTAAATGTGCTATCACTAAAGTCTAAAGGCATGTTCTTATAAATGTTCTCGTTTCAGGCTGGTCAAGAATCATTCAGATCCATCACAAGGTCATATTACAGAGGGGCTGCGGGCGCATTACTTGTTTATGATATTACAAGGTAGCACACATCTTTGTCACTTTGGATAAGGGAATTTGACACTTTCATAATGCATGTAACTCTAGGAGCCTAGGAGGTGTACTTCTTTATGTGTAATTTAACTTTGGTTAGAAATTCCAGTAGAGTAACTTGCTGCCCTGAAGATCTCATTTAAAGTGGCTGCAACTTAAATATATTGTAGTCTTTTAGTTAAACTAATTAAGGAACATCACATTTTAGTCTATCATAGCAAGGACATATCTGATGGTGTTATGATCATGATAGCTAATATATTCTGGACTAAGGGGAGGAATAAAAAATTTGGTCAAGATAATAAGAAGTGCAAAAGATAATGGATGAGCATTGAACTTCCAGAGCAGCAGCTCTGCCAGTTAGTGAGCTAGAGTCATATAGTTTTCAAGCCTTATTTGTTCCTGAAATCTGTAATGCACTTAATACTCTTCATGGTCCAATTGAAACTTTATGTGGGGGTAAAGTTAAGCATCTGTTTTATGAAATCTACTTCCATTAGAGAATGCAAACGAGGGGAAAATATGTTACAATATAAAATCAGGATAGCCTGATTTGCGTGTCTATTATCTCTGCTTGCATTATTTTAGTTGGTCACAAGATTTTGAATGTTTTCTCCAAATTAAATAGGAGGGAAACTTTTAATCACCTTGCTAGTTGGTTAGAAGATGCAAGACAGCATGCAAATGCAAACATGACCATAATGCTGATTGGGAACAAGTGTGATCTGGCTCATAGAAGGGCTGTAAGCACAGAAGAAGGTGAGCAGTTTGCCAAAGAAAACGGATTGATATTCATGGAGGCCTCAGCTAAAACAGCTCAGAATGTTGAAGAGGTAAGGAATTTTCTGATCTGACAGGTCTTTTGAGGTTTTGAGTCCTACCATGGAAGTTCTATCTCAAATTTAAATTTTTGTTCTTGACTGGATGATCTCTTTTCTGCATTATTCAGGCTTTCATCAAAACAGCCTCAACAATCTATAAGAAAATACAAGATGGAGTGTTTGATGTATCGAATGAGGTATGCCACACTTTGATCGCTGATTTTGAGTATGCTCGATATGTTTTTTTGATGGTCATGACTAGTTGATGTCATTACCTGTCTGAGATGAAGTACTTTTGCAATTGGCTATTTATACCCAGAAAAAGACATCTCTTTTAGAGTAATATGGAAATAGTAGAGAAAAAAGTGATTCACATCCAATTTAGTCTACACATCATATTTGGTACATTCTGGTCCTATTACCAATTGCTATTATTACAACCAAGAAATCCTGAAGGGCCAGATGGCGCATGGGTCAGAGCTTGGTGGATAATGAGCCTCACACAAATATAGTATCTCATTAGTTTAAAGAACATATTGGAAAGTCTGGAGGATTTTTCCTTCAAAAAAATCTAATTGGGTAACTTGCCGACATTTCACATGAAACAAGGTGAACCGTCTGGGGACACCTTCATCCATTGCATGGTGGGTCCGGTTTAAGGGCACGCATGTCCTGGCTATATACAGTTAATTGCTGCTGTTACAGCTTCTACAATCCCAGTTATATATAAAAATTGTGAAATATAAAAAAGAAATATGCAGCCCCTGATGATTTCAAATTACTTATATCATTATTAGTTTACACAATAATGCGAGCACTGTTTCATTCATCCAACTTTTGATCCCCTACAAGTAATTCAGATGGGAGTGATGGTAAATTGGTGATTGACAGAAAACCAGATTGTAGCACATACCACTAAGAAGAGGTTGCCTGCTTTCTTAATGCTTTTGTGCCAATGAGAGTATTTACTTTCGTTGTGTATAATTCTCCCGTCTACTTGGATATTTTTCTGCAGTCTTATGGTATAAAAGTTGGATATGGAGGCATTCCAGGACCATCAGGTGGAAGAGATGGAGCTGCTTCTCAAGGAGGGGGTTGTTGTACTTGAAACTTGAAAATCATTCTTCAAACTTGATCATGTTCTCATCATCTCTATGCCAGCCATCATCACGGGTCTTTCATTCTTATCTTATTTGTTTTAATGATGTTACCTGTGCAAAAATAAGCAAAATTCAGTAAATAGTGGACAGTCCATCTTTGTGTGCGCCCGTGTATAATAGTTGGCATTTCAAAATGTGAATAGAATTCCTTATATCTTGTGTGCTTGTGTGAATGAGAAATATTGGACTACACTTCTTCTCTGTTCCAAGTCTTGGGTGTCAATTTTCTTCTTCTTGTACAATATCTCAACACAAGGTACAGGCAACACGATCATTGCCAGAATTGGCACAAAATAGCCGCATCTGATCAACGGAGAAAGATACCTTATATTAGATGTTTGAGAATGAAGAAAAAGTATGACTGGTATGACTACTTTTAGTGTTGTAGTAACTCCGCACCTTCAACTAATTCAGTCAGTAGGAAAGTCATATGACTGAACATTGGTTTGTCGTTTCATACGGAGCAAGGTATGGCTCACCTATTAGCTTTTACTATTTTACTTCATTATGTTCTGGAAACTTGATGAGAGTCAATAATCAAGGCATCCACTTCCCTTTGTCCTATTATATGTTTCTTCATGAAATATTGTATGGCTAGTTAATCTTTCCATTCGGTTTGATGAGAACAACAATAGTATTCAGTCACTATCGTAAGATTGAGGTGGATACATTGACGGAGTCAGAAATTTTATTAAGAGAATCTAAACAATACATAGATGTTATACAACCATGAATTAGTGAGGTTTGAGGTGTCAACTAAAAAACAATTCACTTGATTCTTCCTTGGAATGAATCGTATCAACTGAACTCTTATGAAATTATGTAAGTTTGTGCTTTTGATTGGTGACTGCTACAATGCCATATGGATTCCATTCCCAGGAAATTCACTCTCTGGATATGCTTCAGTCCCAAGCTAATTGATGATCAACTATATGAATCTTCATGAATCATTTTGCTATTTATCAACAATAACATATCAAAAGAGTTAATCGGAAGTCCTTTACTTTTTTGCTATTTACTTTCTAGCTCTCTGCTGGAAAACTTCATGTTCAGTGATGTAGGATTTTGTTTTTGTCTAATACTGTTTTTCATTTGAAATTACCTTCGTCAATGCACCTGATATATGATTTTAGACTACCTCAAGGGTGTGGTGGGATGAATATGATCCCCCTCCGCCCTTAACTAGATATCTCGAGTTCAAGCTTTGTTAGGAAGTATTTTCCTTCTTTAATTAGATCTTAGTTGACATGAATCTGAATTATAGTCGAATCAGTAAGAGCAGAATACTAGATGATTTCCTCTAAAAATATATATCAGGCCTTGTAAAAATGACATGTCCTTGTTTTAGCATTACAGATGAGATGAAAAATATTATCTGCACATAATGTTACATTACACATAAGAGAAGGGGAGGGGGGAGATTTAGAAGAAAGAGTGGATTGCTTTTGCTCTACTTAGTTTAGTGAAACTTGAGGCTAGTCAAGATATTGTTGTTTACTGGATCAGCCAAATGATCAAGAAGGTTTTGGTAAGGTCCAACACCAGTAACCAATGCTTGAATAAAGTATCCCAAAACAGCCAACATAGCAAGTCTTCCATTCTTAATCTCCTTAAGCTTCAATTCCTTCATAGACTTTTCATCTTTTCCAAATCCAAGTGGGTTAAACAATGGGCCACCTGGGTATGCTGGATCACCTGACCCACCCAAACCCTTTTCAAGACCCAAGAAGTACTGTTTCCCCATTGAACCAGGTTTGGCCCAATCTTGGAATCTCCTGTGCTCAGCAAAGCCCATGAGTGCCATTTCAAGAACAAACAATGTGTAATTGTCAGCCCAGTAGTTGTATGTTCCTGCTGGTGGGATAACACCAGTTTGGAACCATGCAAGTGCTGTTTCTTGTGGGATGAGACCAGCTTTTCCAAGAATCTCTGGTGCTATTGCCCCTGCAGCTCCTAACATGGCGAAACGACCATTGATGACCTCGCCATATGCTAGCCATTTCGGCTCGATGAAACCTCCTGTGCCTTCAGGGTCCGAGAGTCCCAAGGGATCAAAACCAAAGTCACCGGGAAGACTGTGGATCAGCAAACAATCATTTAGTAAGTTCACTTAAGTTATATATCATCTGTGCAATGTAAGTGCATAAAATAGACTCTTGTCGATTACCTTATATGTGCAGCATGAGTTTTTATACTATATTAGGGTTGATTCGCGACCTATATTTGTTATAAATCAATTTAACTGTCTTTACATTGTCAGTGCATAGAACATAAATTCTTGTCGATTACCATTTATGTGCACCATGTATTGATTGTAGCAAGATATAAATCCATTTCCAGGATACTATATTAGGTTTGACCTACAAATTGTTGTAAATCAACTTAAACCTTCTTTACACTGTCAGTGCACGAAACATAAACTCTTAAACTCTTGTCGATTATTGTATATATGCACCATGTTAAACTATATGTGCAATTTTCTAGGTTACTATATCAGGCTTAATATTGAGTGTTACCTAGATTTGTTGCAAGTCGATTTTTATCTTTTATGTCAGTGTACAAAACATAAACTCGACAAGGCTATTGAAAGAGCTATTATAAGTCACACCAAGTCTCATAGATCTTACCTTCCATCCAAGTATGAAAGGCTTTGTTTGGATGCAAACCAGAGTTGCCTATTTGCTCCTTGCTGTAAAATAGAATCAAGTGTATGAGTACTTGTGTATTATTTTAAAGTTTTCATCAATTATTCTATACAATTTTTGTATATTCTTTTAAAGAGTCCGAGCAACTAAGGTAACAACAACTCACACTTGCACACAAAATTCAAAATTAACTTATGGTTCACCACACTTACTATACTATCTTGCTCAGACTCTTAAAGAATGTAGATGACTTTTATCGAATTCTTAAAAAATAGTGTATCTCTGGAGGATCCACACATTATCTTTAAAGAGTCCGAGTAGCATAGATTTCAGTATATCCTTGTTTTGAACGAAACGACCCTGAGTATAGAAAATTACCTTGACCGGTGGAGTGGAAGTAGCCCTTACAACAAAAGAAGCTTTTCTAGTAACAGATTGTGAGATTCTTGATCCAATAATTTGTCTTGCAGCTTCAGCTGAAGTGCTAATTGATGATGAAGAGATCAATGCTTGAGTTGCCATAATTTCTCTTCTCTTTTTTGTTTGTTTTTGTTTTTTTGAGAAGAAGAATAATGTAAACACTTAGCTCCACAAGAATAAATTAAATACAAAATGTGGCAAATAAGGGGACAAAGTATTTTGTGGGGCTAAGTGAAAAGAATAGAAATTGTGGTTGATATAACAAGTTGTGAATATTGAAGATAAAGTTGTGATCTTGTGGACAAATGAGAAGTGAACATGTGGATTCATTAAATCAGATAAGAGATATTATATTCCTATAGTCACAAATGAAAATCTTAGATACTCTTGTTTGGTGTTGCCACCTTGCCTTCTCTTAGATTTACTAGTGACGGATTCTGAATTTGAAGTTTGTGTTTTTTTATGATAACTTCAAATTACTACGATACACAAAGCGGAGATATATGATATGTTACATGTTTAGCTCAATTCAACAATTTTGATTTAAATTCTGTATTTGCGTCAGGAAATTAATGTTGAACCTAACAACGTAAAATGACGAGAATTAACGATAAGCTTCAGATTTTAACTATGCTTCTAATGGTATAATAATAACTAAATCATGAATTATATATTTATAAATTTTTTCAATATAAATTTGTACAAAATTTACTATATTCGCATTATATTATTAAATTGAAATGCTATTTAAAATTTAACTTTTCGAATGTTTGTTAATAAATTAACACATAATTTAGTGATCTTAATGATATTTCACTTACAAGTGTTCACGATCTGTTAAAATCAAATCAGAAAAAAAATTCGGACAAATCATCATAACTTATTGTTAAGTTAATTCCGATTAATATACCATCATTAGGTGCGCAATTTTTACTTATATATCAGACACCGAGCGGAGAAACAAAAATTGAGGCTATTTTACTAAACATTTTCATTAATTGGGTTAAAATTTAAATGGAGACACCGAAAGATTCGATTTATGATCCGACCCGATTTATGATCCGTAACGTGTGTATACTTGAAGTATCCAACCACCACTTTCCAATCGGGTCGAACCAGAAATGATGCTCCGGTTACTGAAGCACGGGAGAACTCCGGCGGAACGCCTTTCCCGCCGATGGATGAGCAGCGGCAGTCATAGCAAAACAACGGTGATGAGCTTCGGTGACGGAAGCCACGGAGCTTTGGGCCTCCCGTCGTCCATCATTGGTATGGGATCCGACGCTTACGAGCCTACTCCTATACCCGGTCTCCCGCCTGACGTCGTTACCGTCGCCGCCGGTCACTTCCACTCCCTCGCCGTTACTTCTGAGGGACATGTTTGGGCTTGGGGACGTAACAATGAAGGCCAGCTTGGCCGTGATCCCCTTTCTCCCAGGTGAGTTAATGATCAAAAACGCACGGTATCCGATTTTTCGAGTTTTATATCTGAATTATTAGATATTCAAGTTTCCTAATCAAACTATCACTGACTATTTATCAAAACACACTATTATTTTTCCGGCGTGAAATATCACCATTATACAGGCAGGAAAAAAGGAAAGGAAATATTTGATAAACGGTTGTTAATAGTTAATATAATAAATTTCGATACAAAAAAGTTTCGGTATGAAACTCGAAAATTGTTTGGAATACTTTAGTTGTGTTTTTAACCTTACATGTTTGTATATGTATGTCCACTGATTGAACAGGCAAAAACTGGTAACTTACTTATCAGTAACTGTATTGAATTGTGGCTTGATATTGTGTAAATTGACAGTGTTTTATGTGTCATATGCTTGCTTTCTATGTCTGTAAGTAGTACAAGTTGGAGAAAATTGTGTATTTCATTGTATTCGTTAAATGGAATGTGCTTCAATCTCGAGTTAGTAAGAAGTCTGCTGTATGTGGAATCCTCTGTATCTATTCAGCTTTATTCATGCGTGTGCTCACAAGTTTGGATTGAGAAGGATTCATTATAGTTAAGCAGTTATTATGTTGGTATAATCCTCTTCGAAGAAAGTAGCTTTCAGATTAAATCTGGCAATTTCGTGTTTATGACCTTGCGAGGAACTGTAAAGAGGTTGTTTGAGCTGAAGATTCATATATCTGTAATGCAGTCATGCCATTGCTTGTATATATGTTCTTTTAGTTCACATTCATGTTTCCACCCTCATTGATAAGGAAATGTAATAAGTAAACTGATTTCAACATAAGCGAGTCGAGTGTGCGTGATGAAAGAAAGCTCTGGAAGAAGACTATACCTTGAGTCCATTAATTTGCTTTTGCTTCTTGAGTAGACTGGAGAACTCTGGTGGTTTGTTGTTTCTTATATAACTGATTAACATTCCAAGAAAAGCTTAATCTGGCCAAAGCATGATCCTCGCAATCTGATGTATGAAAAGCATTAACTTCTGCCAACAGATCATTGTAACAGTAGTAGACAATTTGTTTGGTCAACCACACAACCTCAGCTTAGTTCCATAGTTTAACAGTAGCTGTAAAGAATGTTGCCATGATAATGCCGAGTGCCGACTGTAACAGATTTCTTTACTGCTGTGAGAAAAGAGCAATTTCTCTTAGTATTCAAAGTTTCTGTGACATCCTAGTTTATCTCTATTTGTTTGTTTGTATGACTCTAGAAAGGTACTAGAATTTCAGTTTCTCGACTGTGTTAGCCTATGTTGCTCGGACTCTCCAAAATTGCTGTCGCACCCGTGTCCGATTCTTCAAAATGCACTACTTTTGTAGTATCCGACATGCACCTATAGACATTTTTGAAGAGTGCAAACCCATAGGTGTTAGCTATCTCTGTGCTAACCTTTCTTCTCCATATGCTGGATATCCAGATGAAGTGACTATTGTTTTCCAAAGGATCTCATGTATTTCCTTCTCTGTCCTGTTTTCACCCTGTCTTGCTTTTCTTCTTTTACTTGGGGTTGGTTTGGGGTTGTAGGGTGTTTGTATTACTGACATGGAAATCCTTTTTGTTGAGCTTGTTCAGAGAAACGTGGAATGAACCAAAAAGAGTAGAAGGACTACATAAAGTACGAGTTCAAACCGCATTTGCATCAGGTGTCATTTCTGCCGCCATAGGAGATGATGGATCTCTATGGGTTTGGGGAAGTTCTAAGCGTGGGCAGCTTGGCCTTGGCAAGGGAATCACCAACACTGCATTACCTTCGAAAATTGAAACACTTTCTGGAGAAGATATTGTTAAGGTGGTCATCCAATCATGCTTAAGGTAGAATAAGTTTTACTTGTCAAAGAAATAGGTGGAAGAAATGTTACTGAGAACACATGATGATATAATGTGCAACAATAATAACCAAGTTAAGTAGATGGTGAATATTGTTGAACTGTTCAGATTTTCTTTTTATGTTTGTTTTGGAAGTGTGGGCGTGTTGTCAAATCATTTGGTGTTGGCAGGTCTCATTAGGTTGGGGACATGCTCTTGCACTAGCTAAGAATGGGAATTTGTTTGGCTGGGGATACTATGCAGATGGTAGAATCGGTAAGATAGGAAGAGAGTTGGAGATATCTCCACTGGAATCAGATAGTATTAAACCTAGATCAAGAGGAGAATCTTCTGCAATTGAAGCTGCTGAGAAGTCAGTCATGGAAGCTATCGAGAAGGAAAAAGATATGCCTATAATATGGGAGCCTGGTTCAATTGAGGAGCTACACGAGTTAAAAGTTGCAGATGTAGCTTGTGGACTTGATCACTCTCTTGTCCTTTGTCGTAAGTCACATTTACTAATGTGTAAATACTTGAAATGTATATGAATGTATGTTGATAGTGGTTTATGTTTACTTATTTTAGGTGATGGGACGCTGTTTAGTGGTGGAAGCAATGTGTATGGCCAGTTAGGAAGAGCGATAAAAGACTTGGGAATGCAACCCGTTGATATAAACTTCCTTCCGCTATCTATAGCTTCGGGTCTTGGGCATTCTTTGGCAGTTTGTAACGATCGTTCATCAGAACCAACAGGAAATGCAACAAGTGTTGTATCATGGGGATGGAACAAAAGTTCTCAACTTGGGAGGGAAGGTCCAGACAACACTCCTCAGGTTGTTGAAGGGCTGATTGGCGAATCACCTGTTTCTGTATCGGGAGGACGTGCACATTCCCTTGCTCTCACAGCAAAGAAAGAGTTATGGGCTTGGGGCTGCGGGAGGAACGGGAGGCTTGGTTTAGGCAGCTCTGCTGATGAAGTGGAACCAATGCTCGTTGAAAATTTGGAAGGTTCTGACGTTATTCAAGCTGTTGCAGGTCTGGATCATAGTCTTGTTCTAGTTAGTATCTAAATCTTTGATTTCTTTTTTCTTCTTGTTTTAGATACTCTTTAGGGCTCGTTTGGTATATCCTACATTGAGGGTAGAACAACAATCCTGGGATAACTTGTTCCCCAACCAAACCGAGCCCTTAGAATTTTAGAAACACAATCAAGAAATAAAGAACTAATTCTTAGGAAATCATTCTCAACTATTAGTATCTTTTGTCTTTGAATGACAAATAGGATCCTACAAAAACGAGTGCCTCGTCTGAGGATCCCTTGCGACAGGCTTCAGAAGCATCGAGCCATGATGCTCGTTTTTTAGTGTCTTTGAGCTCTCTTCAACTCCCTCCGAACTCCGAATCTCAGAAGTTTGCAGGGCTATCATCTAACTGTTTCTCATCTTCTATATCCACCTCCAAGATTTCCTAAAAAGGAAAAAAAAGAATAGTTATAGAGTTGAATGAAAGAAATAAACACTAGTAATATTTTTATAGTATATATACTTACAGGGATTCTTTGCTTCAAGTAATTACCAAGTCTTGCTACAACAGTAGAACGTGTATGCCAAAATTTGCCACTTAGTCTAAGTTTCACATAAGGTCCATCCACTTCTGCAAGTTCTGCTTTTCCTGTAAAACATTTTATTTCCTCTTGTTCAGTCTGAGTGTCTACCGGAAATAACCTCTCTTTATGATGGGAAAAAGGTCAGCGTTCATATTGCTCGATCTCTCTAGACTTCACGTGTGTGATTACACTACAGTGGCGGATCTAGGAATTTAAGGTTGTGGATGCTCTAAAGTGAAAATATAAAAAATATGTGTTAACAGTGAGATTCGAACCTTGGTACAACAACACTAAAAAAGTCGTAAGTACCCATCCAAGAGCCATTGGGCCAACTAAATCATTTATTCATTGGGTGTTCTATGTTAATTTTATACAAATACCTATCAATTTCTACATATATATATATATATATATATATATATATATATATATATATATATATATATATATTCCATAACGAAGTTAATGGGTGCTCGAGCACCCGACGGACACCATGTGGGTCCGCCTCTGTTACACTAGGTTAAATACATAAAAGGAAGAAAAAAAACAAGACTTAATTTTCATTATTCATTTGATGAGAAAAATCACCTGTTATCCCAACTGTAGTATCAAAAAGTTGTGCCAACTGCAGAATCCAAAACACCAAAACAAATAATGAGATTATTGATAAATTCAGGCACAAGATTTAAGTAGGTTTTGACATAATGAATTTGAGATTTGAAATTTATGAATTCTGAGTTCGGAAATATATCATTTGTAGTCCTATATTAAATTTTTCAACACATGCAAAATCTTAGTCAAAGATGGTGGATTCACATAACCTATAAATTTCATTTTTGTTTTCTACTGCTATATTCATTATCTCGTTAGGGTTCTACTAAATCTGAATTTTCAAAAAAAGTCTCACGTTAGGATAAAACCTATCCTAACAAAGATATAGTACTTAAACTCGAAACCTCTAATTAATGATTTAAAAAAACACTTATCATCCCATCACATATCATTATTGGTGAATCAACCCATAATGTCAGAGGACAGACTTATTATCCATCGAATTTCGAACCGTACACATAAAAGGATAAAATATTCTCAATTATTAAAAAGAAATTAAAAAAATATGATATACCTCAGCCTTTGCATCTTCTAGGACTTGGATAATGTTGTCTTCAGTCAAATCAAGAGGTGAAAGTGAAGCTGATATTCTACACAAATATGTAGTCCTTTTTTTCCTAATTCTTGATGATGATGATGATAATCTTAGACTTGTTATGCCACCATTTTTAAATTTTGAAGCACACGCAACATTTTGGAAAATTGGTAGCAATTGAGAAGCAAAAGTGTTGAATTTTGGTGTTGTTGTTGATGACTGTTGAAGTTGTAGTGCCATTTTTTCTCTTTGTTTTTTTTTTTGGGGGAATTGTTGTTATCCTTTTCTTGTTTCTTGAAGAAGGAAATTTGTGGCTAGAAGCTATTGACTCAACAAAAGGCCTTTTTCCATATTTTTTTAATAATAATCCCTTGTCTTTGTTTAGATATAATTTTTTTTTTTTTAATAATGAGACTATATGGTAAAGTAATTTCTCTATCCTACTAATATTAGTCTTATTTTCTTCGTATTTTACTATTGAGATTACACTAAATATGTTTACAATGGTGTTTTTGTAACTCGGGTTTAGCTTGAGACTAGTGGAGGAGCCACTTTACTGCTACGGGTTAATTCGAAATCTCTTTGACAAAAAATTATATTATAAAAGGAAAATGCACAAGTACCTCCTCAACCTATGCCCGAAATTTCAGAGACACATTTATACTATACTAAGGTCCTATTACCCCCCTAAACGTATTTTATAAGTAATTTTTTACCTCTTTTCGACCTACGTGACACTAGTTTGAAAAAACAATCAACCAGTGTTGGGCCCACCACGTAGGTGAAAAGGGGTAGAAAGTTATTAATAAAATAAGTTGAGGGGGTAATAGGACCTTAGTATAGTATAAGTGTATCTCTGAGATTTCGGGCATAAGTTGAGAGGATACTTGTGCATTATCCATATTATTTATATATAGTTAAAATAACTTTTTAGGTATATATAGTAGATGTTGATCGACTACTTCGTGTGTGTATTATTCAATTTTTGAACTCCTTTATTGAAAATCTTGATTCTGTCACTACTTGAAACTAGGTTATTTGCAAGATATTGAACTTATAAATATCAATGTTGAATTTTTTTTATCTATTATAAAAGATCTAAAATATTAAAAATAAATAAATAAAAAGGTTTGTTAATTATAAGGGCAAAAATAAGCTTAAAATAAAAGGTATTTGAACGAATATTTTTAATGAAATAAGTGGATAAAAGGTATATTTAGACATTTTTGAGATAGTCTAAAAAGTATTTTTAAGCCCTTTTTGTGTTTAACGACTTGAAAATTTGTTGGGCAAGTTTATTATTGCTCCATTGGGCATAATTAATTTTGTCTATAAGACAAGAGTTGATCATAATTTAATTAGTAAAAATTTAGGTTTAAATTTCAATTAAAACACAATTATGCAATTTCATACCATTGAGCCAAATTGTGGTGGATAATAATATCTGATAATATATATATATATATATATATATATATATATATATATATATATATATATATATATATATATATATATATATATCGGTGATAACAAATCAAATAATGCGTAAGTTGATTCAAACACTAAGAATAAAAAATTATGTAACTTTTTTTCATGCATCTAAATTTGGTAGACAACTGCTCAATAATATTTAATCATTATTGATTTTACACATTTTTTAAGAAACTATAAATATAGAAGAGTAATTTACTATATCACCTTTTGTTTATAATAAATAGTTAAATATAATGTTTTGAAAAATGTAATCGATAGATAATTATAATTAATGATACGGATAAATTGGGAACCAAGTAAAAAATTTATTCATTGATTTCAATAAGTGGACAAATATTATTAATCATCCTAAATAGAACACAACTATTGTTGCACGAAGGAAATACGTTGTGTAATTTCTTTCCATTCCGCCAAATTCTGGTGGATAAAACTATCTGATATGTTGATGAAAGATAATAAATATCACATAAAATTAATTATGGTCAAATCGATCCAAACAATTACATTATAAAATTATGTATTTTCCTTTCATTCGTCAAAATTTTAGTGACAAAAATTATCTGATATTTATATCAAAATAACAAGTATCTCAAGAAATTAATTATAATGTGGACAGATTGACTCATACACCATCCTTATATATTTTTAAAAATATATCTCTATGTTCTCCATAATGTATCAAATAAATTATTATGAGATCTAAAGGCAAACCAGCTCAAGTTGCCAATATGAAATGAAAGTATTCTCTCCGTCCGAAATTGTTTGTCATATTATGCTTATCAAAAGTTAATTTAATTAATTTTCAAAAGTAAATTAGATCATATTAATTCGATACTCTAAACCAAAAAATTAAATATTCTAAAACTATATAAAAAGTACTATAAATTATAATTTTTTGCATATTAATAAACAAAATAAATACATCTTAAATTGTTAGTCAAAATTTTTACGGTTTGACTTTAAAAATAGAAACTATGATAAATAATACCGAACGTCCGGAATTGTTGTCATGTTGCGCTTATCGAAAGTCAATTTGATTAATTTTCAAAGGTAAATTAGATCATATTAATTAGATATTCTAAACCAAAAAATATATATATTCTAAAACTATAGAAAAAGTACTATAAATTATAAATTTTTGCATATGAATATGAAAAAAAAATATATCTTAAATTATTAGTCAAAGTTTTTACAATTTGATTTTAAAAATAGAAACTATGACTAATAATAACGAACGGAAAGAATAATTTTTTTTCAAATATATGGTTATCCCATAATGCATAGTTATCAAGATACATTAATATGTTTGCATAGAAATGTGTGTAAAAGCTTTAAATTGCATTAAATTTCCAAAACTACCCAACTTCTCATCTAAAAAATTTTCATTAATAAGTAGTGAACAATCCATCACCCCAATCTCCCCCTCTCACTTCAATTTATTTTCCACAATATCTTAGTCCAAAGTGTGTCAAAAAAATATTAATATCAATTATGGGAGACTTGACACAAAAAAATGTTGTGGAAAATGAAAATAATGGAAGTAATATTGGTGAAATAATATTGAGGTTGTTACCTATGGGATTATGTGTAGTGGCACTTGTCATTATGCTTAAGAATTCTCAAACCAATGACTATGGTTCACTTTCTTACTCTGATCTTGGAATTTTTAGGTAATTATATTTTTTTCGATTCGATTAAATTTTATGTATCGACGATTGAAAAAAAAAGTTGTGTTATTTTGTCTTTTGCATGTTATTGATGTCATGCATATATGATCTAGTTAGATTTTTTCAGTATCAACAACGAGGAATAAATAATCAGAAATAAGCTAGCTATAATTATGGCTTCGATCGATATTATTATAGAATATATATGAAATGATATTTTATATATTCGTTATCACTTTTTAACGCGTTTAAACGCAATGAAATTTTCGAAATTGATACATGTAACTTAGTATTATTGGTGAAATATTGAATGTGGTGCAGGTACTTAGTACATGCAAATGGAATTTGTGCAGCTTATTCCCTTTTATCAGCTATAGTTGCAGCTCTTCCTCGTCCAACAACATTGCCTAGGGCGTGGACAATCTTCCTCCTCGATCAGGTTATTAATTTCCCATTTATATATTCCGTAGCATTGATAATTGGGTCGAAAATTGATCTACTATTTTCCTCAAAGTTACTGATAGATAATTTAGTGAAATAACCCCTTTTACGATTAGTGGGGGGAAATATCGTACAATTCTCTATCAAATGGATATGCACATGTAGATACCTCGTCTCTTTCTCCATTATGTCAAATGTGTCATATCATTGTCTGGTATCAACGACACACAAAGGGGTCATGTCTAGATATACACTCTTAGAGATAGAGTGCTTACTTGTTAGCTGAGTCCAAAATCGAGTATTGGTTTATGTATTTGTAGACATTGAAATTTCGTGAAACTCTAGAAGATGCGTTCAATTCGAGTTGGAACTCGATAAATTGTGTTCAATTCATATTAGAATTCTTTGATGCTACTCAACCCTAAACCCTAGTTTATACTTATATAAAGGGTACTAAATTCCCTTAAAAGGCATCTCAGAAATTCCATAAAGAGATCAAGATCTCAAATAATCTACAAATTAATGGATTATTCATATAGAGAGGTCAAATCTAAATTATCCTAGTTCGAGAAATACGCCACTAACGACCGTCAAATCATGGATAAATCTCAGAAAGTAGCATCAAGGGATCAACAGAATTATACCGCTATCTTAATCAATAAAATTATGTTTCTTCATATTTTATTTGTATGGTTTGTTTATTTTCCATATGTTTAAAATTTGTTGCAAATAGTATTATATGCCTTACATAGATAGAAGTATTAAATTATTTTTCTGAATTGCTAAAGTTTTTAACTTTGTAGATATTGACATATATTATATTGGCTGCTGGTGCTGCATCAACAGAAGTGATATATTTGGCATATAAAGGGGATACTAATGTTACATGGAGTGAAACTTGTGGTACATTTGGTGGTTTTTGCAAAAAGGCAACTGCATCTGTGTCCATTACATTCATTGTTAGTCTTTGTTATGTTGGCATTTCTTTGCTTTCATCTTACAGACTTTTTAGCAAATATGAAGCACCAATTGGACAATACAACAACAAAGGAGGTATAGAAATAGCTAACTATTGAGAACAAATGGTGTATGTAGTCCAAAATGTTTCCAACATTTGATGTTCTGGAATAAAATATTACTTCCTCCGTTTCAGTTTATATGATGTTGTTTGATTACTAGCTTCAAAGTTCAAGAAAGAGGAAAAAAACATAGTATCTCAGAGACTCGAACTTGAAACAAGACTATGTAAGGAATTTCTACAATATTTCAATCACGCTGAGTTCAAGTCGAAGTTGCCATATAGACTAACAACATGAAGAAATCACACGCAGAAAGGTAAAAACACACAATGGCCACGCTGAAACGCGTGATTTTTAACAGTAGTTAGCTAATCTACTTCCATAAGAGCAGAGCACTTGCTGTTTTTACCGAATGACTTCAAGAATCAACGAGCTTCATACTGCACGACTGCACCAAAACAAATATAGTAACTACTTGTAAGAAGTGAGACATTGTAGGTTGGCCCAGATTCCTCACAGCAACAAAGATATTTCGAGATAAGTAGTCTAAATTCTGTGTTGTGGTAAAACTCCTACTAAGATTCTTGTATTAGAAACCTTGCACTGGGGAATGGTATATTTAGCTTTCGAATCTCTGGATTAACAACAAAGGAATACAACTATATGCATAACAACCATCTTAGGATCGCTAACGTGGAAGATATCAATCCATTGGTGGAACTAGTGCATCAACAACAAATATGGGCTCACTTTCTTCCTCCGGGAATAGTTTCAACAGTTTAAAGGACGTAAACATATTACACTTGGTTGATTTCTATTGTTAACAGAGCCAATAATATGCCATATTAACTTTAAACAGAACGTAATGAGACTGTTGTTGCAGAAATGGACCATTAAAATGGTAGGCTAAGCGTCCATACACAAATTAAACCAAAAAGCATATGTTATAAACCAGATTCACCTAAAGATGCCCAAAAGAAAAGCTAATCCAATGATATGCGACAGTATGGTTGAATGCTATATACAAATACACGTGAATACAGTTTTATCAAATAATAATTTCTTGTTTCTTAACTTCCATTGCAATCGACAGACAACCATAACTAGTAATCAAGATACTTAATTGTCGAAAAATTCCATGGGTTGTCTACACAATTTAGCAAACATTACCTAAACACAATAGTCAAAGATTATAGACCATCAAACTGTTCAACAATACAATCCTAAGACTTCCCGATTTCTTACATGTTCACATCTCATCATTGCAATTCTAAAGACAATTCTAGGTTATGCTTGAGCCTTTTTCTAAGACTTCTCTTAAACAAAGATACGACATTAAATGTAATAGTTACAACTCAAAAGAAGCACATCAATTCCATCCCCTACCATCCTGGAATGCTAATTTAAAAAAGAATACCACTTGAAATTTCGCTATATCAAAATTACAGCAACACTCCATGCGAACAAGTGGGGTTTGGGGAGGATAGTGTGTACACAGCCTTACCCCTATCTTGTGCAGCTAGAGAGGTCGTTTCAGTTAAAATAAAGCATATCAAAATCAAGTATGAAAAGGAAATAGTGAATACAGTAATGAAGAAGCCATACTAAAAATAAATGAGAAGAGAACAATAGAAACAACAACACTCCCATCTTTCGAACAGTAGAAACAACAATACTCCATCTTTGTACAATCAACGAATTTACTCCAACACTTCCTTTACTCTCAACTGAATAACCTAACCAAGTTATAGACAAACAGAACCATAAGCCTTAACCTACTACTCTATCCTTAAGAAACAACCCCTGTCGAAACTGAACCACAATAATACCAAAAGGGGTAGTTCCCTACAATGTCAAAAGTGTTTTCCTAATAACAATATCCGATACACACTCGCTCACCTTGACTAATTCCACTCTACCACCCACCAATTTAAGCACAGGATAACATTGTCACCTAGGCCATAACAGATGGAAACAAAACACGTAGAATCCGAACCTAAAACCTCATGATCTTCAGTTCAACACACAACTTCCCATAATCGAAATATAGCTATCTAGGTCAACTTGCTCGAACCTCAAATCAACTAGTTTTTCTCATAACATAACGTCGAAAACAAACATACCCATCCCTAAATCAAGTAATTTGTTTGAATTTACCCCAAACACAGCAATCAAGCAAACATTAACACATAAAACTCAGATTAAAAAGGATAACAAAAGCATAACACGAAAAATAATTACTTCTGCGAGTCCTCTTCTTGTAAAGAATACGATAACCACATTCACGACACTGTATCACATCACCAGGCTTTAGAGTATTCTCCTGTCCACAATCTTCATCAAAAAAAAAAAAAAAAAGCTCCATGACTCGCTAAACCAAAATTAAACCAAAAAAAACAGTAAAAATATGAAAAAAAAAAAAAAAGGTACCTCCACAGATGTAGCTGACTGGTTCAACAGGTTGAGAATCCATTGATGATCAACAATTAGCAGAGACGAAGAAATTGTTAGGGCAAAAAATTGAGGGATTTTGGTGGGTTTATAGGGTTTATATAGAGGGTTTTGTATGTGATTCGGTAAAACTTATTGGGCCTGGGCCTAGTTATCATCATCTAAATCCTTTCTTAAAGGGATTGGGCTTTGGCCCAAAAACTTTCACTTCATCGATAAAAATAGCGTAAACTAACCACTTTCTGGTTTGATCGTTTTAGGACAAATCTCATTATTTCGGAGTCTAATTACATGTATTTTTGAAAATATCATTTCGTATTAGACTTCAGTCTCTAGATACATGAGGGCAAAATTAATATGATTTTATTTCAAATACACATTATTCAAGCGGATTTACATATGGTTCACTCGTATCTATCCTATTTCGAGCGTGCTATGTTTAATTTTGGAAAATAATTGGTACTTGATATTCTATACATATATCTAGTCTGATTCGCAAGTATATGTGATACATTGTGACTCTATTGCTCGTCTCTCTTCTATCACGCTCGTCTCTTTCCCTATGCATATGTATTAATACATTTGCTAGCAAAAATACATGGATCTAGGTGATAAAAATATATAAATCATTAGGTAGTTTTACATTTTTTTAAGGTGACGTTTGGTCATATTTTATTATAACTCATAATATAGAAAAATAGTCATAAGAAGAATCGTAATATTTTAGAGATTTAATATTATTAATTATTTCTCGTTCTTTTATAATAGTTGTCCTTTAAATTCTCATTCAAAAATAATTATTCATTTATATTAGATAGATAATACATTATCTTATATCAACAATTGAATAATCGAATAATCTAGCAAAAATACATGTATCTAGATGATAAAAATATATAAATCATTAGTTAATTTTACATTTTTTTTAAGGTGACGTTTGGCCATATTTTATTTATAACTCATAAAAATAGAAAAATAGTCATAAGAAGAATCGTAATATTTTAAGAGATTTAACATTATTAATTATTTCTCGTTCTTTTATAATAGTTGTCCTTTAATCCTCATTCAAAAATAAGTATTCATTTATATTAGGTAGATAATAACATATCTTATATCAACAATTGAATAATCGAATAATCTAGCAAAAAAAGAAAAATCAAATCACATCGAATAACTTAAATACAAATAGAATAACATTTTAATTCACGTTTGAAGACAAGTAATTGCTATAACAAATTAAATTATACTGATAATATAAATTAAATTCTCAAGGGTAGAAATAAAAAAATCTTTCCTTTAATTGCACTGCCTATATATAGGAAAGTATTTATTCAACATAATACATAACAAATAATTTCCATAAATAAGAAATTAAAAACTCATTCACCCCTTGTTTTGAAAATATGGTGGTGAAGAATAATGTCAAAGTAATTATTTCTCTAAGACTAAACTCATCACTACCATCAAAATATAGGCATGTGAATGATAATTAAGACAAAAACTAGGGACTAGAAAGAAAAAAAAAAAGGAATTTATAAAAAAAAATCCTTTTTTCCTTGTGAATAAACTTGGAATACACTTATTATAGTTTTAAGTTTTAACCTATGTTGTTCGAACTTCAAAAAGATATTACTCTACCAGCGTCGAATGAACAACTGATAGTATTTTTAAAGAGTCTGAACAGCACGGATTTTAAGACTATAGTAGTGCCTTTTATTTTCTTGGAGAGAATAGTATAGGCAGTTTTTGTAAGGGCATATGCTTACTAATAAGCTAAGATGGAGCTAACTTCGGCTCCGAGATATCGATCTCTTTCGAGTTTTCTATCGAGAGAAGATGAAATAACTGATACATAAGCTTCTTCCTCTTTGATGGTGTCCAATTTTTTAGAAATTGGACATGGTTTAGGTAAAGAGATAAATTTTTGTGGAGCAATTTCTGTTGAAAACCTTATCAATTTAAGAATATTGGCCATTATTGTAATGTTGGAGGGGAAAAGAAAATTGGTAGAATTTTATTTTTATTATATGATAAGAAGTTGGAAAAAGTTATGATAGGCCTTATCAACTTATTGTATTTATAGAAGAAAAAGTGAGAACTATTCCATTCGTTTTATTTTATGTATTATTTTTTTTATTAATAGTTAAAATCATAATATTTGTCATTTTATAAAATTAAGGGATAATCCACAAGTATCCCATCAATCTATGCCTGAAATCTTAGAGACACACTTATACTATACTAAAGTCCTATTACCCTTTGAACTTATTTTATTAATAATTTTATATCCCTTTTCGGCCTACGTGGCACTATCTTGTAGGCCCAACGCTTGTTGACTTTTTTTAAGCTAGTGTCACGTAGGCCGAAAAGGGTAGATATTACTTATAAAATAAGTTCAGGGGGTAATAGGACCTTAGTATAGTATAAATGTGTTTCTGGAATTTCGGACATAAGTTGAGGGGGTACTTGTGCATTCTCTAAAATTAATGCATAAATTATCATAATTTATCTATTATATCTTTAATAGAGTAGTTAATTAATCTTAAAATGTATTCATCATTTATTATATAATCGACTTAAGAAAATATTAAATAAGAATAGAAAGGGTAAAGTTACATCATTTTTTAATGTAAGTGTAAGTAAAAAAATATGACATATAAAATGAGACGAAAAAATTTATTAGGGGATATGTGTGGTTAATTAACTAACACGCGATCACACAAAATTGTGCATCCGGTTTACATAAGCCTAAAAATCTGTCAGTCCTTCTTTTTAATTTTCTAGCGTGCATAAACATTATTGTTTTAAAAAATTACTCTCGATCAGTTTACAATATGTACAGAAATCTGTCCGTCCTTCTCTTTGATTTTCTAGTCGTGCATAGGCATTAATTGTTTTTAAAATTACGTATCAAATTAAAATCAAATCAAAACGAATAAAGTATTTTAAAAAATTATTTCCATCGTGTCCAATACGTTATTGTGTTTTAATATTACACACCAAAACTACATAGCCGTCCTCTACTTTTTTTGCATTAATTGAATGAAAATGTCTTGTTTGGCCAAAATTGACTAAACAAGAAAAAGCCCTAGATAAGGGGACCAAAAATCAAAATATTTGAAATTTAAATTCATTGGTAATATTTTTTATTACGAAAAAATATATTATAATTACTTAATTAAAGTTCAACAAGTTCATGATATGTATTATTATTTGTTTTGGTACAAAGATTTCATATATGGCATCAGTTTGACCTAAAAGTGTACAAAAATATTCGCAATGAGAATTTTCTTTCTATCATATATATACCGTGAAAGTCCGATGTTGATATCATATATTTCTCACAACTCAAGTCATGTTAATGTGTATATTGTATTGTTTGCTTTGATCTAAAATTTGTATATTGTTCGCTTTGATCTAAAGATCGTCTAGCCTGCCGTTCTGCTCTGAAGAATTCATGATTTATACATGTTTCAGGCCGGTGAGAGAGAATGCGGAATAAGGATTGATTCCCTAGATAAGGGGACCAAAAATCATATTGTATATTTGAAATTTAAATTCATTGGTAATATTTTTTATTACGAAAAATATATTACAATTACTTAATTAAAGTTCAATAAGTTCATGATACGTATTATTATTCGTTTTGGTAAGATTTCATATATGGCATCAGCTTGACCTAAAAGTGTACAAAAATATTCGCGATGAAAATGTTCTTTCTATCACTATATACCGTGAAAGTCCGATGTTGATATCATATATTTCTCACAACTCAAGTCTTGTTAATGTGTATATTGTTCGCTTTGATCTAAAGATAGTTATACCAATGTCGAACTCAAAAGCATGTGTATAACGATCTGTTGTGATCTTATCTTATATAGTATTTCACTCTTTTTAAACTTTTCAATGTAAAATTTATCTAAAACATCATGTACGTGTATTTCATTGTTAAAAACTTATCAGCCTAATACATGAAAATACTTGAGGATATTTTCATTTATCATATATACATTAAGAATAATTTAAAATTGTATATGACATACAATTATTATTTTTTTGCGGAAGAGCCTATTGACACTCCGTATTTATATTTACATTCTTGTCACTCTAAATATCTACTCTGTATTCTATTAAATATTATCACGTAAATTGAGATGAACCGACAAATTTATTGTTAGTGAGTACCAGCAGTGTCACGACTCCACATCTTTCTACTTGTACTGTTGTACAGATCTCTTCAACAGTGACCTTTGTATATTATTTTGAAAAGTGTTTTATAAAAAAAATAAAAAATTGTTTAGAAAAAATAATTTACTTTTGATAAAACATTCGCGTTTATATTTTCTCGTATTATCTCGAATTCCGCATAACAATTATCTATAATAATTTTTCAATATAATGATCTGAGTTCCTTTATAATCAATATTGTATGGTATGTCATATAATATTATATATTTTCTATGAAAATATTTTTCTTATAACTATTAACACGAATTAATTGCCGTTAAATATGTATTTTAGTGATAATTGACACTCTTTGTATATGTTCCTAAAGTCTTTAGCGACATTGGTTTAATAGCATTTAACTAATGCCGATAAAAACTTTAACACTCTTTATTAATGTCAATATTTAATGCCGCTAAAAATTATTTTTATTATAGTATAAATAAATATCTAAACAAACGATGTCGTTATAACTGACTATTGTAAATTGATCATGAAAATTTTGGAGGCCTTGGAATATGCTGGTTTCAAACCAATACTAATTTCCACATAAGTGTTTTAACTTCAAGCAATGAATGACAATTCTTCTGCCACGTCATTGATCAATATATAGGGGTGAAGCTAGAAGTTTAAATATAAATTTAATCGAATTTGATTTTTTATATTTGAATAATATATTTGCATTTAAAATTCATCGTAAGTGTATAAATATCATGTTTAAAATTCAATTATTGAAAATCGTTATTTTAAAATTCAAAATTTATAAAGTTAAAATTCTGATTCGATCTTTATTACGCTCATGTTTCATTATTTGTAATATGTGTTCCATTTGAAAAAGGTATATGGACTTGACCTCTTTAAGAGGCAAACCTCTCTTTTAGCATTAATGACAATTCCAATTAGATTTGATGATGACAATACATGGCATACCTAGTGGCACAAGAAGTGACACCATGAGCAAAATTAAGAGGTTGTTTGGTTCAAAGAATTAGATGGATTATTGCTATAAAAGTTTCGCGATTAAATTTAGGGCAAAAGATAAAAATCACATACTTTTTAGGTAAACTATTATTTGTCTCTTATAAGTTTTTAATTACAGAAATTCCTTAAAAATTTAAAAATATGGATACAATGATATAAGTGTTGATACATTAATCAGATGCGCGAGATACATTAATCACTAAGTAAGATACATTACATTTTATACATGACACACTAATGTGATGTATATTTTATACATGATACACTAATCTGATGCGCGAGATACACTAATCTGATATGCGAAAATGAGAGATTTTGGAGATTTGTATAACTTATAAGGGATAATAGTAATAAGTAAAACAAAAGGTGGGATTTCTGTAATTTTTTCTTAAACTTATTTCATATATGGTTGAAGATATTAACAAAAATCGTTACATATAAAAAAAAATGGATTTGATTATTCAAGTTATAATCATTTTGAGATAACTTAATTTTGTATCGTAGTATTAAATCGTAAAAATATTAGTATATCATGTTTATGAGTTTTTCTTTGGTGAAAATGATTTTTGGAGTAATTACGACTTTCAATATGAACCCTCTTGTTTTCATAGAATTTTTCTTTGTAAACTCTAGTCTTTATTATATTTAGGGAAAATGCACAAGTACCCCCTCAACCTATGCCCGAAATTCCAGAGACACACTTATACTATACTAAGGTCCTATTACCCCCCTGAACCTATTTTATAAGTAATTTTCTACCCCTTTTTAGCCTACGTGGCACTAGTTTGGAAAAAAAGTCAACCATCGTTGGACCCACAAGATAGTGCCACGTAGGCTAAAAAGGGGTAGAAAATTATTAATAAAATAAGTTCATGGGGGTTATAGGACCTTAATATAGTATAAGTGTGTCTCTGAGATTTCGGGCATAGGTTGAGGGGGTACTTGGGCATTATCTCTTATATTTATATTAATCAGAGATGGATAACAACTTTGAAATGTATAATTCATCTGAATTTGATACTTTCGATTAGTGCAAAGTAAATTTATATGTAAAAGATCTACTAAAATTACACAAATAGTATGTATACCTATGACATTTAAAATATAATGAGCTTAATGATTTTAAAAAATCAAAAAATTAAACTTATAAAGCTTACGTCATGAATTCGTCTATGATATTAAAATTAAAAAAAATATTATTTTTCAAACTCATAATAATAAACTTATAAGCAACTTTAACATATAACAAATGTAAAAATCATATTTGTATGTTATAGCTATAGTTTGCATAATTATGTTCCATAGCAAACATAAATATGTATATTTCGCTATACATATACAAAGAAAGTAGTTGTATAATTCGTTATACATATACAAAGCACTTGTATAATTCGCTATACATATACAAAAGAAAACAGTTGTATAATCAGTTTCGGTATATATATATATAGACACACACACACACAAGATAAAATTGTATAATTTATGTTTGTATAAATTGCGAGAAAGTGAGAAAGACAAAAGAAAATTGGGCAGGAAATATACACTTGAATCGAATTGTATATAAACGAAAAAGGAAGAAAATATATACAATTTGAATTTGTATAAAACGAGAAAGAGAGAAAGGCCAAAGAGACTTGGGTAGAGAAATATTTGTATTGTATAATTATAAGTGTATAGAATGAAGATACATGTATTTGCATGTGTATATACATTTTTCTCTCGCTTTATACAAACATAAACACAATTTATACATTTCGATTGTATAAAGAGAGAGAGGCAAGCGACAGGGAGCGAGCGAGAGAGGGAGAGTGGTGAGAGAAAATATGAGGAGAGATGCGACTGATAAACAGTTTGATATGAAACACAAATAAATCAAACGATAAACACTGTATTTATTTTATATTATTAGTTTGTCATTTTAGACAATTATCCCTATTTTGATTGACTGGCAAATTATGTACTCCATCTGTTTAAAAAAAGGATAACCTAATTTGACTTAGAACAGAGTTTAATTAAAAAAAATGACTTTTTAATCTTATGATTCTAAATTAAAGTTATGTCAAATGTACCAAAATGTTCTTTAATCTTGTCGTGTTAAACATGCCACGTAGAAAGTTAAAGTAAAAGTGCTGTCAAAAAGAAAATGAATCATTCTTTTTTAAACAATCTAAAAAGGAAATAGGGTCAATATTTTAGCCTTTAAGAGGACTCATTAGCAACAATTTCAATATTTAGTAAAAATGTCATTTTAGTTTGTTATGTATCTTATTTATGTTTTTATTATTTATTTTTATTTAAAGAATATAATTATTTAATAACAAAAAGGAGAAAATTAAGGGGGGAATATTTCAAAAAAAGACAAGCATCCTTAATTTTCTCATCAGTTACATTTTCAAATAAAATTTAAATTTTGTTTTTTTTTCTCCAAAATTTTTACCTTTTTAAAATTATATTCATTCCACAATATATTCTATTTATATTTTTATTATAGTTTTTTATTAGTTTCTATTCATTCCAATAGGTATGTCGAATTTATCTATATACTCATTTAAGAAATATATTTATATTTTCATATATTTTTTCGCTATATAGTTATTTTTTTCTTCAAAAATCCTGTATATATTCATTTCAATATGTATTTTATTTGTATTTCTATTTATTCTAGTTTTTATTTAGAATTTTGTATAATAATATATAAAATACAAAAAATTAGTATGATGAAAAAATGAATGTTTGGTGTACTCATTCTTAAATAAAATACATAACTAGTTGACATACCTTTAGAATAAATACAAATTAGAAAAAAATGTCAAATTCAGTTGACATACATTTATTAGTTTGTATTCATTCTAATATGTATGTAAAATAAAATGTAGCTATTTAAGATATACATTTGTATTCGTATATATTTTTCACTGTGTATTTATTTTTCTTTTCAAAATCTTGTTTTCTTTTCTAAGTCGTATTCATTCCAATATTTCTATTATTTGTATTTGTATTCGAATACAAATAAACTAATAGAAAGTTGTTCTTCTTATAAATAAAATATATAACTAGTTGACATACATTTTGATGAATACAAATTAGGGACAAATACAAGATTCATAAACCATGCAACATGAAATTTTTAATAAATACAAATATTGATAGTAAACATAGTGATTTGAATACAAATTAAGAAAGCATACCAAATTCGAAAAAAAAAACTATAAATACAAAACAAACTAATAGAAAATTGTTCGACAACTATCCGATCTTCGTCGTCTTTTTCAAGATCCTCACGAGTAGACAAAGATTCTACATTTGCGTTCTGAATTTGAGGAAGGTTTTGCACACCAATGAGTCTTGTAAATGTTCTTACCCTCTTTCTTCCCTCATTTTAGCAGCGGATCATACATTATACACTATTTGTTAAGTAATAAATAAATTAAAGGATGAAAAATCACCAGAAATTGGTTGATTAAGATGAATACCTCTAGTAAGCCTCATGGATTCAGTCATTGGAGAGTAAATCATAACGGAAATTGAAAAATACAAACAACATTTTTTTAAGATTTAAACAAAAATAAAATTAGAAAACAAATCTGAAAATAGGATAAAGATTAGAGATATCTTAATCAAAGGGATTCTTGTTGATTCAACTTTGGATTAAAAAAACAACAAAAATATATGGCAAAAAAATATTTGCAACTTCAATGTTGGAGGAAAATCAGAAAAGATAACCATGAGAGAGAGAAAAAATTAAATGGGAGAGAGAATTAACAATTTGAAAACATAAATATGAGAGAGAATGATTTTTTTTTTTTTAAAAAAGGATATATAGAATTAATTGAAAAAGAGAGATAAAATAGGAAGAAAATTGGTATACATAAATTTTTTAAAATAATGACATTTTTGACATTATTGCTAATATTTATAAAGTATGGATATTTTTACTAAATATGTTATTTATTTTGACTAGTTTACTAATTTTTCCTTCTTTTTTAAACGGAGTGGTAACTTATAAAGCCCAAGAGGGCAATGTTTAGGCCTTACAAATTGAAAACAACTTTGGCCCATTTTCCTATTTTCATTTTATGGCTTGTACTAGTGTTTATTACTCCTTCCGTCTTATTTTATCTAACATTTTTTGTATTTCGAGTAATTTATTATAAATTTTTTATAGATCATTTTAATATTTTGAATTATTATTTATTATGACTTATGATACTCTTTACGTAGTTTACAAACATATAATTTCCTTTCAAAAAATTTAAAAATTTCATACGCAAATGTCCAGTCAAAATTAAACTGTTTGACTTTCGAAAAATAAAAAGTGCTACATAAAATGAGATGAAGGGAGTATTTCATTATATTCTTTCTTCTTTCTTTCTATTTTTCAAAGATTTCAAGATTTACTGACTTCTTTTATGGATTGAAATTAATTAAATTCTTCCATAATGGTAAAAAAAACTAGTCAAGAGTCAATAAAAATTAATTTGCTCGAACATCTCAAAATTTGGTGACTTAAAATTTATAAATATGGGATAAAACTAATTAAATAAAAATATGCTCTTTTTTTTGTTTGTTGAAGATTTCAAGATTTAATGACTTATTTTTTTATGGATTAATATTTATTAAACTCTTCCATCATGGTAAACAAGCTAGTCAAAAGTCAATAATTTTTTTTTGTTTGAACATCTTAAAATTTAGAGATTAAAAATTTACAAATATGGAATAAAACTATCTAAACAAAAATATAAATCTTTAAAATAACTATAAATTAGAGTCACATCAACACATAAAAAAGAAAGTAACAAAAAAAATGGTTTTCCAATTATCTCATGCCTTTATCCTATGCTTTTTACTCTCATCTTTTCAGGTTCATTCACTTAGTGTGGAAGATTACAACATTTCTATTCTTAATTTAGTAGCTAAACACACAGTGGACATAGATTGTACGTTGAGAGGAAATGATCTTGGTGATCATATAATCGATTACAATTATATTTACACTGTTGACGTTCCAATTATTGTAAAAGGTGATAATACTCTCACTTGTAACGTTAAATTTCTCGATGATCAAACACACGGAACATTTGAACTGTTTAATTATGATAGAGATCAAGCAGATTGTGATGATGGTCCATCTTTTGGGTGGAAAGTTTGTAATTGGCAAATACAAGACCTTGGATTGTGTTTTTATGTTGGAGGGAAATGTAAAATTTTCCTAAATTATAGCAATTAAAATGTAATACTCTTAATTATTAATTATAATTATAATTATAATTATGATAATAATATTGTCCTCTTTTGTTATGCAATGATAATGTTGTCCTCTTTTGTTAGGTAATACTCTCATAATTACTAATATATATGATTAGGAGATAATTATGCTACTAAGAAAATCTTAAAAGATTAATTAACTTGTATTTATACTGTAAAGATTTTTTCACGATCAAAGTATTAATGGTGTAACAATTCACTAAAAGTGGTGTTGCTCAGACTCTCATTGCAACTATGCCAGATATTCTAAAAATTCACTATTTTGAAGAATTCGACACACATATCACTAGTCGATAACTAGAATTAAATTTTAATCTAAATATATTCTCTCCATCAATTGATGTAACATACACTAAATTAGACAAATTTGTAGATATAGAAGATATTTTTTCTTTGTAAACCCTAGTCGTTATATTAATTAGGGACAGACAACACATTTAAAATACTTTCAACACAAAGTAATTTATATGTAAAAAAATTAACTAAAATTATAACAGATAGTAGATATGATTATATGAACTTATAACATTTAAAATATAATGGGTTCAATGATTAAAAAAAGAGCAAATTACAGAAATCACATACTTTTAAGGCAAAATTATAATTTATTCCTTACAAGTTTATAATTACAAAAATCCCTCAAAACGGATACAATAACATAAGCGCCGATACATTAATCTAATGCGCGAGATACATTAATCTGATGTGCGAGGTACATTTTTTACATGATACACTAATCTGATGCACGAGATACATTAATTTGATGCGTGAGATATACTAATTTGATGCGCGAGGTACATTTTATACATGATACACTAATATGATGCACGAGATACATTAATTTGATGCACGATATACACTAATTTGATGCGCGAGATACACTAATTTGATGCACGAGATACATTTTATACATGATACACTAATCTGATGCGCAAGATACATTAATGTGATGCGTGAAAATCAGGAATTTTAAAAATTTGTAAAACTTATAAGAGATTATGGTAAGAAGTAAACTAAAAGATAAAATTTTTTGTAATTAATTGAACTTATAAAGCTTAAATCATGAAATCGTCTTTGATATTAATATGAAAAAAAATATTTTTCAAACTCATAATAGTAAATTTATACAATATAGGTATAGTTAAGGATAATTACAAAACTTCTAAAAGTACTATCGACTAATTAACATCTCTTATGAATGACCCCACCACACAACCTTAATTAGGTTAATTTTGTATGCCATCACTTGTGAACTTGCTTAAATCATTAAAATTTATATGTATTGCTTATAAGATACAAAATATTAAAAGGCTAATTTTCCCATTATTATAAGACAACTATAATTAAATTTTGAAATGAAACGAAGAAACATAAATTTGACTGATGGGCCAAATATGTAACTTTCACAACTTATAAAGCCCAAAAGGGTAATGTTTAGGCCTCTTATAAGTTGAAAAGAACTTTGGCCCATTTTCTTATTTTCATTTTATGGCTTGTACTAGTGTTTATTTGAGGAACTTTCACATATAGCCACTCAAAAATAGTCTAATTACTCTTCATAGCTATAATTTGATAATTAAGATTCGTAGTTATATGTTATAGGGAGGAGAGAGGCGAGCGAGACTGGGAGAGAGGGCAAATAGTGGGAGAGAGGTGAATTAAATATGTATATCGGTTAGATAATTGTATATTATACATATGTATTTGTATATATGGAAAACGTGATTGGGAAGGGGAGGAGATAGGCAAGCGATATTGGTAGAGATAGGAGAGAAGCGAGCGAGAGAGGGCAGAGATGTGAATTATATATGTATATCGGTTAGATAATTGTATATTATACATATGTATTTGTATATATGGCGAACATGATTGGGAGAGGGAGGAGATAGGGGAGCAAGATTGGGAGAGAGAGGAAAGAAGCGACCGAGAGAGGGTAGAGAGTGGGTGATATGTGAATTGTATATGTATATCCGTTAAATAATTGTATATTATACACATACATTTGTATATGGCAAGCAAATTTGGGAGGGAGGAGAGAGGAGAGCGAAGAGGGCATAAAGTGGGAGAGTGGTGAATTGTGTATGTATATTGGTTAGATAATTGTATATTATACATAGGTATTTGTATATTCTGTCGAATCAAACATATACAAATGTGACTAATTATACAAATTCAAAGTCAGCCCACATAATCAATGTATAATGTTAGTCACGAGATGTAATTATAGCAAACTATAGATATGATGAATAATTAAGTAGTATAAATTTACTTAACCGCGTAAAATTTACAAAACATGGAATAAAACTAACTAAAAATCTCAAAATTTGGTGACTTAAAATTTACAAACATGGAATAAAACTAACTAAAAATCTCAAAATTTGGTGACTTAAAATTTACAAATATGGAATTAAACTAACTAAACATCTCAAAATTTAGAGACTAAAAATTTACAAATATGGAATAAAACTAACTAAACAAAAAAATAATATATTTAAAACAACTATAAATTAAAGTCACATCAACACAAACACACACAAAAAAATAAAAATAAAATAACAACAACAAAAACATGGCTTTCCAATTATCTCATGCTTTTATCCTATGCTTTTTACTCTCATCTTTTCATGTTAATTCACTTAGCTTGGAAGATTACAATATTTCTATTCGTAATCTAGTAGCTAAATACACAGTGGACATAGATTGTACGTTGAGAGGAAAAAATCTTGGTGATCATAACTTCAATTTAAATTCTGTTTACAGTGTTGACGTTCCAATTATCGTAAAAGGTGATAATACTGTCACTTGTAACGTTAAATTTCTCGGTGATCAAACACATGGAACATTTCAAGTGTTTAACTATGATAGAGATCGATCTGATTGTGATTCTGGTCCATCTTTGGGGAAAAAAGTTTGTCATTGGCAAATACAAGATTTTGGATTGTGTTTTAATGTTGGTGGGAAATGTAAAATTTTCTTTAATTATAGCCAATGAAATGTAAATACTCTTAGTTTATAATTAATATAATAATAATAATAATAATAATAATATTGTCCTTTTGTTATGTGATGATAATCTTGTCCTTTTTTGTTATGTTATACTAGAGTCCGGAGTCTAAAGGGTATAAAATATTAACAAAAATTTTAAAACGGTATCTAAGATTTTATATCAACTAAAACGACAAAATTGCTGCAACAACAGCGATTTACTCCACCGGAAAAAGCAAAATCGCTGCCTGTGCAGCGATTTTGCCGTTTTGGTTAATATAAAATTTTATATACCGTTTTGAAATTTTTGTTAATATTTTATACCCTTTAGGCTCCGGACTCTGTTATACTATATGATTAGGAGATAATATGTTAGTAAGAAAGATTAAGAAATAATATTAGAAAAAAACATTAAGGGTTAGCCCTTGCCTTACGACCCTTCTAGGGTTTATAAAAAGCCGTTTGGATTGGCTTAAAAGTTGGTTAAATTTAATTTTGAGTCAGTATTTTACAACTGAAAGTATTTGACAAAAAATATATATATATAAAAAAACACTTATAAAGTGTTTGACGTTTTAAAACCAAATTATAAATAAAACATACTTTTATCACGTTCACATAGTTTGAGAACATTTTTGATTATTTTCTCTTAATATAATATTAACCAAAAAAGAGTTTCAACTAATGAAGAAAAAAAAATGTAGGAGATTAGACCATAATCATAGATGTTTATATATGAATCTATTGTTTAGTGAAGAATTCTAGTATTTCATTGTATTAACAGTGTTAAGATTTTTTACGCTATCAGTATATTAATAGCATAATATTTTACCGTGTTATTCCGACCCTTGTTGCAATCATATTTAAACTATAAAAATACATTATTTTTTTAAAAATCATTTTTTTAACTTTATAGTAAGTAAAACCTTATCCTTTTCCTTTTCGATATCAAGATAATTTGACGAATCCGATACACATGCTATTAATCGACAACTGTAATCAATTTTAATCTGAATATGTTCTCTCCATCCGTTGATATAACATACATTAAATTTGACAAAATTGCATTTGATCCACATTTCATTTGGATTATAAAGTGAATAAATTGAATATAAATATTTTAGGACAGAGAGATACAACAATTAAAAAATAAAAGATTTAGATCTGTGGAATCTTCTTTTAAAATAAATTTTAGTTGGACTTTTCTGCTGCCCTATTCCCAATACACAATAAATAATTTTAATATTCTATCAATGACTTTATATTATATTATTCACGCTCCAATATTTATTGCCTCTAGGCTTTTCAACTTTGTCTTTGATTTTTCTCTATTTTTTCCTATAATATAAAATGAAAAAAAATATTTCGGTGAGTATCTTTTAATAAATAATCTGATTTTAGTAACTTTTTTTTAAAATAACATTTATAGTAATACTATGATAAATTCGTTGTATATATTAAAAGTGAATTATGCATGTAATATTAAAATCTTCTTTGTAATATGTATTAAAACTGTATTATAAATATTTAATGAAAAAGTTTATATTGCTATAAATGGTAAATATTTTCTTAATACAATGTATTTATGTAAGTTCCACGTAAGGACCAAAATAAATTCAAAATCTATAAAAAAAAATAAACGTCTCAATAGCAGTTGTCCGACTAGTGCTTGATGATAACGATATTTTTTTTATTTCTGTCCATTGTTTGGTATCCACATTGAAGTGATTAAATTTGAATTTGCATTGAAAAAAATCTCATCTTGAAAGTTAACCGCTCTTTAATAAACGCGACTTTGTATCCAAATTCATATTTAAATTCGCATCGGAAAATCTCATATTGGAGTAAAACGTCCTTAATAAAAGCGATTCCGTACCCAAATTCATAAAATCCCACATAGAGGGTAAAATGCTCCCTAACAAGGCGAACTTTGTATCCAACTAGCCATATTGGAGTCTGACTAAATTTGAACTCCCTAACGGCTAACAAAGGCGACTCCGTATCTCAGGAGACTGGAACCAAAAAGACCTTTCGATTAAGGATAAAAAAATATTTACCACTCCATCACGACGTCGCTGTTGGTGATGACAATGACAATAACATTTAACAAAAAAGTAAGTTATCTCTAATTTTTTATATCAACTTAATGATACCTTATTTGAAAATTAAACCCACTGTTATGCGGAATTCGAGATAATACGAGAAAATATAAACGCGAAAAACAAGACAACAGATTTACGTGGTTCACCAATAAATTGGCTACGTCCATGGGGAAGAGGGGGAGCAGTTTTATTATGGAGAGGCAAGAACAGAATGCAGAATAGGGTTTGCCATAGCGTCTATATATAGTGCTAAGCTACGTCCTAACAGGCTTGAGCCCAAAATACAGAATTGACAGATAATTAAGGGCCTAATACAACAACATTGTATACCGTCGGGTGTAACGGGTCCGATTCAAGGCATTCAACACCCACCTATATTGAAACTTTAGATTATGTGTTTGTTGTCTCACATGTTACTATAAAAACAAGTTAATACATACACAAATACAAGCAAATGAACAGTGGAACTATTTGTTATACTTGTTAACAATTTGAGTTATTGTTATAGTTAGGCATATAGTAATGGAGAATGATGATGAGGTGATTCTACTGGATTTCTGGCCTAGCATGTTTGGCATGAGAGTGAGAGTTGCATTAGCTGAAAAGGCGATTGAGTACGAGTACAAGGAAGAAGACTTGTTTACCTCTAAAAGTCCTCTTTTAGTGAAGATGAATCCAATTCACAAAAAGATTCCAGTTTTGATTCACAATGGTAAACCTGTTTGTGAATCTTTCGTCGTTGTTGAGTATATCGATGAGGTATGGAAGGATAAAGCTCCTCTGTTACCTTCTCATCCTTATGACAGATCACAAGCCAGGTTTTGGGCTAGCTATACTGATAAGGTTCGTACTAGTATCCGTAGTATTGATCCTGTAGTTTCTTGTATATACTTTGATTATCGTAATATTTTGTTCTACTTACTGTTCTGTACTGAATGTCTTGTTGGACTAAGTCTATCGGAAACAGTCTCTCTGCATTTGAAAGGTAGGGGGTAAGGTTTGTATACACTTTACTCTTCCGAGATCTCATTTTGTGAGACTACACTGGATATGTTGTTCGTTGTTTGATTATGGTATTAGATTGAAACTGATTGTCAATAAGACTGAGTGTATTTGTTGTTTGATTATCGTATTATTTTGTTGTAGTTACTGTTCAGAATGTCTTCGTTATGGTTTAACTTTCATTACTTCTGCTTTGGATTGTTTTTTCCTTGAGTCGAGGGTCTATCAGAAACAGTCTCTCTACCATACTGTTTATGTTGTTGTTGTTGTTGATTTGTCTATGAAACGGATTCTGGATAAGATAAGAGTAGATATAGACGATTCATATAGCAGACGTTGTAGTTGATTGATATTGTTTTACATGATCACGAATAAAAAAGATGAGATTTTTGTAATGGAAATCTTGAAATTGCAGTTGTATGATTTCGGGAGAAGAATATGGACAGTCAAAAGAGAAGAGTTTGCGGAAGGTAAGAAGGACTTCATCGATCCACTCAAGTTACTCGAGGAAGCTGCACTGGGAGACAAGCCTTACTTCGGAGGGGAAAGTTTTGGTTTCGTTGATATTGCTCTGATTGGATTCTACAGCTGGTTTTATACGTACGAGACCATTTGCAACTTCAGCATAGAGGCTGAGTGCCCGAAGATTGCTGCTTGGGGCAAAAGATGCATGAAGAGGGAGAGTGTCTCGAAATCTCTACCTGACTCTCGTAAGATCTATGAGGTAGTAATTGAATACAGAAAGAAAAATGGACTAGAATAAACATGTTCATTATTTGCTTCATAATACACGAATGGGCACTTAGTTCTGCCTTGTCGAAAGATAGTTTCAGAGTTAAAGGAATAAAGACAATCGCCAAGCGCTGACTTGTGGAGTGTCAGTATTATCTATGTAATTCTGCTGTTGTTTCTTCTTGGACATCAAGATTGTTCTGTTCTTTCTAATCGTAATTCTTGTTATCGTATTTTTTAACTTCAAATGCCTAAGACGCTTCAGGTTGATCCATTTTGAAGCTAAAGACATCATTTCCGACCTTAAACTTGTCATTGTACCTTGCATTATCTGAAAAATCAGGTAGTGAAGCTGGATCTAGTTCAAAAGACTCGTTTATCGTTTCTGTCAACTTAAAGGAGGGAACTTTATGAGAAAATCTGTGTAATGCATCTGCTGGTATCACGAATGAGTCATTTCCACGACGTCTCCTTTCAAAAATGCTGATGAATCCAATGACTTTATCCAGATAACTGACACTTATACCAACATCATCAACGAAATCAGAAAGTACCTCCACGATCTCATACTTAAGCTGTCGATGATGGTCATCTAGTAGTTCAGAGCTCCAAACAGCCCAAGTCTCACCTTTTGTAGGATATATCAGATAATAACCATAATCATCTCTTTCACATTTCACTCGATGAGAGAATATAAGATGTTCTGAGACGTCTAGTGAGCTTCCGAGTCTAAATCTACCACAACTAATCTGTAACTCATGATTTGTGAAATGATCTTCTTCTGCATTAGCCTCTAACCACACCATTTGTAACTTAAATTTGGGAGTAAAAACCTTTTCAACTCGCGCGTAGAGCCTAGGCATACCATCTAAATCATCATAACACGCCCAAATTTGATCAACGTCAAAATCCTCTATGCTTTTCCCCTTATCAAAGTCGTGAAACTTAGCACGAGGACAGTCACATACTTGTGTGATACCTTTACGATCTGTCTCCGGTTCTGTTTCAGAGTCATCACGAACAATCATATCATAACAAATCATCGCCAATTGATCAGCATTGCTTGCATCAACAGCATTGCTATATTCCGAAGATTTTCCTGGTTTTAGCCTTTTGAATGGGTAGTTAGACTCCACCAACATTGTCCTCTCTCTTTTCCTCGAATCACATCCTCGTGGACTCAACTGACTCGTAGAATCCAGCTGCATTTTGTTGAACAACATAGCAGACTCAAGTTCTTCCTCTCGCGCCTTCATTTCATCCTCTCGTTGCTTCAATCTATCTTCCTTGATATCGAGCTCATTAGCTAGCTCGTAAAATTTCTTCTCTTTCATATCAATCTCCTTAAGCCTTCCCTCAAGTACATTCTCAAACACCTCAAGCATACCACGAATCGATATCTCTTTCTCCTCTCTCACTTTCAAGTCATCAATATACTCTGATATCTGTCTTTCTTTCTCCTCAACTTCAACACGTTTCGCGTTGAGTGATTCTCTAACTAACTCAAGTTCCTTTAAGCTTTCACCTATTGACTCTTGAGTAGCACACATATGCTTCTCCCTGGATTCGAGTTCGTTGAAGCACTCTTTCAACCTTGTTCCTGTTAAATCCAAGTGTTGTTCAAAACATTTCCATTCTAAAATCAACGTTAAAAGACCTCGACGAAGGCCAATCTTCTTGTTTTCAATCTCTTCTATATCATCACAAATCCTCTTCAACAAAACCATCTTTTAACTTGCGAGTTGTTTATTACTCCCTCCGTTTCAATTTGTCTGTCGTGTTTTGATTTTGCACAGAGTTTAAGATAGTAAAAGGACAGTTTCATTATATACATATACAACACATGTAACAAAGTGTAAGTGAAAATCAGAAGCAAGATGCTTGTGTTTGGTACTTGTAAAGTACTATGCTCATCCTAGCCCTTCAATTACCTCACTCCGTGGAGGGTTGTTACGCAATGTTTCATAATGTATTGTTTTATGTTATTGTATATTATTTTATTGAATACAACGTTTTGAATAGATTGTATCGTTTTTCATCGCTACATAATATCACATTTGAAGGATAAACCTATAAAAAAAATATGTCTATCTCCTTTGACTATATATACATATCTACCTCAACTAAAAAACCTCTCGGTTTTTACGCCTTATTGAAGCGAATGAGTATGATCAAATGAAATGACATATTTTATAGTGAAAAAGCTCAAATACATCACTGAATTTTGAAAAAAGACTCATTTAGGTCATTCATTAATAAATCGGCTTAATTATGCTACTGTTGTTACAGAATAAGGTCTTAATCATGCCATTATTTTTTAACGGTTGGATTTTGTGGTTTCGCACATCACCAAAATTAAACAAGTCAAAAAAAAAAAAAAATCAAATATATTATTTCTTCTTTTCTCTTGTATTCCTTAGCCTAGCCAAGACAAAATTCTGAAAATCTTGGTTTCATCAATCTAGCCAAACTGGCCTATAATTGAAAATTTATCTTAAGGGAAAAAAAAAATATATCACAAACTATCGTAAATGATATGCAGATATCTTTCGTCATACTTTTGAGATATTGGTGCCTCTGACATCCCAAAACTAGAGCATATATGTCCTTTATTCTAACGGAAGACTAAATAGGGACACGAGGCGCTATCTTATTGGTCGATTCGATATTTAATAAATCGGGTTAGTGGATAAGTATGTCCGTTAGTATAAAAAGTATATATGCTCTAGTCCCTATCTAGCTTTAGTACATTTTCGTTAATACATAAGCTGAAATACAAGAATCCAACATCGTAACACGGAGTAAGCAAGTTACCTTTATGTAAAAATCGAAGAAAATAAAAGAACGTCAAGTTGAAAGGAACAAGGTCTTACAATACAATCACTTGAATACATAAGCTAAAATACAAGAATCCAACACTTAACAATATATTTATATCACAAGCTAAATTTTTTTTTTTTTTGGAATAGTCAAAACTTCTTGTTGTTAATTTATGAGTTTTCTTGATTTTAAAAAAAAAATGGAAAATGAAGAGGTGATTTTATTGGACTTTTGGCCTAGTATGTATGGCATGAGAGTTAGGGTAGCACTAGCTGAAAAATGTGTCAATTTTGAGTACAAAGAACAAAATATGATTGAAAAAAGTCCAATTCTTTTAGAAATGAATCCAATTTACAAGAAAATACCAGTTTTGATTCACAATGGAAAACCAATTTGTGAATCACTAAATGTTGTCCAATATATTGATGAGGTTTGGAAGGACAAAGTTATATTTCTTCCTAGTGATCCTTATGAAAAATATCAAGCTATGTTTTGGGCTGACTATGTGGAAAAGGTAACAAAATTTGTTATTTCCTTTTATACGTTGACAGAAGAGGTAGATTCAGGATTTAAACTCGATGAGTTCGACCTTTAACGTTCTTACCGTTTAAACCTATTAAGAAATTATGAGTTTAGATTTAATATATGTTGATATTTTAGTAAATTTTTATATGTTTATATGAGTCGTGTTCAACTTCGTCTCCCTTTGCCTAATAGAGACGGAAAGAAGCTTTTATTTTTAGGCGTTGGAGGGACCTTTCGGTCAGGTAAACCAAGCTCAGAGACAAAGAGAATAAATCTTTTATACCAACGTATCTCCACCAAGTCATCATAAAAGTATATTAAAACTTTTGCAAATAATGGACGTTCTAATGCATTAAGCTCACTCTATGCACAGAGTAAGGGTCGGATCACATTTGGTCTTTATGTATACAGTCTTACCTTGCATTTTTTGCTAGAGGGTATTTTTCGTGTCTTGAGGATTAGGTATTTCGTTCGGACTATGTTATATATGTAATAAAACTTCAAAAAATTGTACACATATTTTGTAGGTTAATGCTCGATTCTGAACTTACTAACTCTAAATTCCTCACAGGTGTTTGATACGGGGCGTAAATTATGGATGGAAAAAGGAGGAGAAAAACAAACAAGAAAGGGAAACTACATAGACACTTTAAGGATGCTAGAAGGAATTCTTGGAGATAAACTTCATTTTGGAGGTGAAAAGTTTGGTTACTTGGACATTTCTCTCATAGGAATTTGTAGTTGGTTTTATACTTATGAAAAATTTGGAGAATTTAGTACAGAAGTTGAGACACCAAAGATTATTGCATGGATGAAAAGATGCATGAAAAGGGAAAGTGTCTACAAAAATGTTGTTGAACCTCTTAAGGTTTATGACTTTGCTTTGCAAATTAGAAAGCATTATGGAATAGAGTAGATAAATCATTTGGTGAATTCGAAATCTTTTGTCTGTTCTGATATCATGTTTTAATATGTGAACTAGGACTACTTATCATCCCGTTCTGTTGAGTTTTGAATGTTATTGGTGAACTTACAATTTTTTGTTTGTTCTGATATCATGTTATAATATGTGAACCAGGACTACTTATCGTTCTGTTCTGTTTAGTTTTGAATGTTCTTAGTGAATTCAGAATATCATGTTTTAATATGTGAACTAGGACTACTTATCGTTCCGTTCTGCTTAGTTTTGAATGTTATTGGTGAATTTAGAACTTTTTGTATGTTCTGATATCATGTCATAATATGTGATCTAGGACTACTTATCATTCCGTTCTGTTTAGTTTTGAATGATATAGGTTAGACTTATCAATTATAGATTTGACTTAAATGATTATCATGTTAAGCAACTTAAGTTTGCATATAAAACCATATAATCATCCAAGATAACTTTCTTAAAAGAATGAACTTCAATCATACTTGTAAAATAAGATAACTCAATGTAACTCCACAAGTGCGATCTGGGGAGAATGGTACGTACACAAACCTTTACCCTGACTGTTTTCGAAAGAAATTCGGCTCAACATAAAGCAATCCAATTAGATAAATTTATGTGGTGAAAGAAGTGATAGCTCATCATACAATGTAAGGCTTCAATTCTTACTAAATCTGTTCAAATATTGTATTTCAAGCAAAAAAAATGATCAACCTTACAACAGTAAATTGTCTCAAGAAGAACTCAATTCCACCAACAGCTATACACTCTAATAAATCTGGAATCTGTTTCAACATATCAACAGTCAGCAGTCATCGATGTCTATATCGAACTAAAACAATGTCAGTTTCCCAACCTTTACGCGTTTAAAAATATATGGGATCCTCTATAGCTGTTTCTTTTTCTTGTGCTCCGATGTCTCGAATTCAAAAGCAGCAGTAATAACCAGAGAATGTCGCATAGACAAGTTCATGACTTGAATATCACCATGTTTAACTTTATCTTCTACTAAACCAGCAAATGTGTTGCAGTATTCAATAATGCATCAATTTTAAGAATGAGCCAACCCCTACTTGCCCCGAAAAAAAAAGACATACTGGAATTTGCAGAATTTTCTGCTCCGTTACCTGCAAGACCTCAAAATAGACTGCAAGACTACTCTTCAGATAGATCTACGCATTTGACGTTGAAGATGATACTAAAGGTATAGATGAAGTAGCTTGAGACTCGTCTGAGCTTACTCGGGTAGCTTCCTTCTTTAGCTTGTGGCTGTTATATGCAGCTACACCAGCAATAGCTGCAGAAAACATATTTTCTATATTACTATGCGGTCACGAAAGAGTACCATCAATATTTATATTTATCATCATATATGCAGTATGAGAAAAGATTAGGATTTCTCCAAGTTTAACAATCTTACTTGAGAAAATAAAAACATAAAAGAAGTGTTCTATCAACATGAAGCTCTTGGCAGTGTTTATTAATTATTAGTCCTCTCAATGTATTCATCAAGAACAATAATGTCATTATTGAGGTCTAAAACCATCAGTTGTATTAGTCACAGGTTAGCTCTTCTAATGAAGAAGTTACGATTATATCACTACCACAAAGTGCCAACACTGGACAAATTAAAGCAGTTGCGATAAAATATAGAAAGATGTTCCCCGAGGACTAGATGCAGCATTGGTTCAATTACACAAATCAATAGAGACAAAGCAAAGGGTTATCCAGTTACCGGGCACAGAAAATGAGCCAAAACAAGAAGTAGATGATGAGTATTTTGCAAAGGAGCACATCTATTAGAATGAATGCAAGGAAATGGCTGGAAATTAGTTAAATAGTTAAAAGTAGAATGTTTCTTGGCATCAGATAAGATGGTCAGAAAATTACCAATAGCATAACCACAAAGATTGATAAGTGTCAGCTTCGTATCAGCAAAAAGTAGTGCAGACAGCAGTACAACCACCCAGTCTTTGACAACTCCAGCAACACGAATTGTTAGGGCACTTGTATGTGAGATCACCAAGAAAACAGAGAGATTCAAGGCAAAGGTACATATACAATTTAGAGTTAGAACAATAGGGTGAAAGCTCCATGTTAGTTGTTCGTCCATCTTTGGTTTCTCCAAAAAGATCCATGGAACTAAAAGGCAAAGAGCGCTGCATTGCGTAACAAGAGAGTTCCATTACATTGTCTTTTTTATAATGTTAAAGCATAACATAATAATAAAATTCGAAAAAGCATCCTGCTTTCAGACAAAAAATGTACTTGCCTGCATGGGCTAACATAGTACATGACAGAAATGGGGTTTAGCTTGAGGCCCTTCCGTTTTACCAGAATCTCCATAAATATAAGCCTTAAAGCTTCTCCAACAACACCTCCCATTTGGTAGATGACACCAACCCAGTTGATGTTTATTTCTCCATAAGATGCTACTAGTACACCAAAACTGATTACAGACATTATGAGAAGCATTCTGCAGCTCATCATTTCGAGTCCAGCTGCAACTCCAAGGATGAAGACAGCTACGGGCACTGCAGATGAGACCTAAAAATGTGAAATCATATTTTCTCACAAACAAACGAAGAGTATAGAGTACTTGAGCAGGACGTCCACCAGCCCAACGTCTAAAGTGTAAACATCACACATGAAACATCCTTTGACACTTACATATATCAGCATAAAACTATACTGAAGTTTTACATACCTCTAACATCTATGAACTACAGAATATAAGACAATTCGATAAGTTTTACATACCTCTAACATCTATGAACTACAGAATATAAGACAACTCGATAGAAAAAATTCTTACTGATTGCTTTCAACATCTGAGCAAATGAAACAGAAATATAGAGGTAAGCTGTGTTCCCAAGCCAAAGCGTCATAGCAAACATAGCACCAATTGGGATGACCGAGCTAATGTATCTGCATATTGAAATCTTAGTTAGTCTTCAAGAAAGTCTAATGGGAAAAAGTTGAGAAGGAATAAAGTAGTACAGTAACACACTGGTGCCTACTTCTGTTGTAAGGATTTTGAGCACAAATGCAAAAGTTGTGATAAAATTGAGAGGACCAGTAACTTCAGGTATGTTTCTAGTTTATACTAATTGTGAGGAAGAAGATTAATGCTAATTTTTTTCTGTCTTGTTTATACATGTTTTCATAACTGTGCAGTGCAAGTGTACACTTATTTCAGTAAGTTATTCAAACTTATCCATTTTATGCCTAACTAGATGTCTGATTATGCATAATTGTAAGGATGAGGATTGAAACTATGTGGCACACTGTCTCTTAGTGGAGCAACATGTTGGGACAATAAATTCCTATCATCATTTTAGGGAAGACAATAAAAGTATAATTTTAATGAGAAGTATATCTGTAACTTGTGCAATGCATGACATGATTCTTCGAAGAAAGTGAACATCTCTAACCAATAAGCCAAGGAGTTTGTGATGTACTAAACAGCTAAACACTCAAGTCTTGGCTTATCCAACTTCCAAGGAGGGCAAGGCAAAGCAGGAGAAAAGATATGGATTGCACCGAAAGAGGAAAAGCGATGAGATGGCAGAAGACAGAGATTTACATAAATTTTGGTAGGACAAAATCTAGCTAAATGAGCCTTCTTTATTGAAGAAAAGTTATAAAAGATACTCCCTTCATTCCACTTCATGTGACGAGGTTCAGAGTAGCCAAAGTATTAATTTTCGGTGTGAAATGGAATTAGATTCTTCAAGATTTCAGAAATATAATTACATATTTAGAAACTACATATAAAGTACCAGAAGTCATAATGTAATCCCAATTTTTTAAAAGAAAAATGTGGTCAAAGAAGAACCTATTCGACTCTCAAAACAGTAATTGGTACCACATAAATTGGAATAGACAGAGTAATAGAGTTCTTGGATATAAAACTTGCTATCCAAAACATTTAACATGACATATTTCACATGCACTCACATGTCTAGAGTCATTCCTTCTTCAACCTTCATTATCTGCAAAGAAATGCCTAAATTAGCATTACTAGTTACCCAAACAATCAGTAAAAGGGAGAAAAATTCTTACCTTGAGAACTTTGGTAAGTACAAAACACAGTACTGAGGAGAAGACCATGTGAAGTAGCGTAAGCGCAAGAGGATACGGGAAGTTTATTTCTTTTGATGATAAAACCCACTGCAATGAACAAATTATTGCACATAAAAAGGAGCAGAGAAACGTCAAACAAGTGAACTATTCTTAAAGCAACAACTGAGAACTGTAGTCAAAAGAAATCAAGCAAGATAAAATCCAACAATGATGCATCTTTATCTCATTTTCAATTCATTGAAAGGTGAAATAGAAAAGTATCAAAGTATCAGCCAAAGCATAGTGGCCACTTCTTTAGAGAAACCTGATATTTTAGTTCTCTTTTATGGTTTAGGTTTTTCAGTGCCATTAGCAAAGGGCTGATTCACAGTCGTCCAACTCACGGAGGAGGTTCCGGTAACAACAACAAAAACAGCATACCCAGTGTAGTCCCACATGGTGAGGGCTGGGGAGGGTAGAGTGTGCGCGGACCTGACCTCTACCTCAGAGGTGAGGGAGAGAGGCTGTTTCTGAAGGAGGTTTAGGTTACTGGAGTTTAAATCTGGTCACCATGGTAAGCTTATCCACAAGGAACAATGAACAGAAACCTAATTATCTAGGTTAGAGGGGCTTCTGTAAGGACATACAGATTCCTCTTGAAAATGTGGAGAAGCATACTTAATACATGATTGATCAGGTTTAATGAAATTATCTGATCAAGATTGATAGTAGCAGAGCATCTGTGTAACTTTAACTAAGTTACCCCAGCTTAACCTTCTACAGAAGAAAATTTACGAAAAGAAAAGAGAGATAGCATCGGTGTCTTAATAATATCCAATGAAAGGTGTACTTAATATCCAACAAATTTTTAACCAAAATGAAATTGGAGATTGAGGGGTTATTTTAATTGAGGGATTTGGCCATATTGGTTTAAAATTCATAGCCCCAAATTGCTTACGCACATTTATTTTTTTAAGAAAATTTGGATTTGAAACCACAAAACTCAAACTAGAGGTGAATTGAGCAAAAGCTCAAAACTGCAGAACATTGAGCTCTTCTACAGATTTACTTCAAAAGAAGAGTGAGTGAGATGTCTATGAAGTCCCCAGAAACCAAGGTGTCTCCCATCCAAACAGACTTTAAATATTCTTGAACTATCCTAGGCATGTGACCAAATAATGACTTTGGATCTTAGATACGCAAAGAAGAAACAAATAAATTATATTAAACCAGCCAATGGTTCCTTACATGATTAACTCAGAAATATATTCCTTTGACGAAGAACCTATTTGTACACATTGGTGCACCTCGAGAACCTTCTAAGAAAAGCTGACCATTGATCAATGCTAGAAATGCTTATCCTTGAGCGTTATAAAAAATCCTTCTAATAAAACACCTCCACCATTTCAAATAGAGTACTCAAACTAATCAAATCACAAATTATAGGACAGTACTAGACTTCCGCGATCTCCACTTGGGTAACATGAGCCCAAAGTTGTTGATGGAAAAGAAAGGAAAGGAAAGTGAGGTACTATATAATTGCACTCACATTATATCTATAAAGAATAAATTGGATTTTGAATTCTAACTTTGTGCTTCATGTTGGAACAATGTGGTCTAGCAGTTAATGAAGATTATGGGGAAAAATGCTTCGAATCTCAGCAAATTCAAACAGAGTTAGAGGATTTCCTCCCATCGGATTAAGGTCCTAATTTTTGGTGAACAAAGTTATCCGGTACATGTAATGGTGGAAGGTTACAAGTATCCGTGAAATAGTCAAGGTGCGACGACCTAGCTAGACACAAGTCGCAACACTACAAAAAAGAAGTTAAAAAAATGTTTATGCTTCATGTGTAGTTGTGTACGAATGGCCTTATTCACTAAATCCTACAATTTACAAATATCCACCGTAACAGAGTCATAAAATGGATTTTGGACCCAACTCAACCCAAAACTAGCTTATGAGGTGAGGATTGCCTAATATCATATAACAAGACAAATAACTAATTCTCAACCAACATGGGATACTTACCCCTTCGCACTCTCAGGTATTTTAATTGGAGTGTGAACACCACTACATTGAGCCCAACATTGAGACATACAACAACATGGAATGAGCCTAACCAAAAGCTAGTTTATGAGGTGAAAGTTGTTGAATACCTAACTAATTTCTCAACCCAAGTGGAACACTTAACATCCTTTGCACTCTTAGGTCTACCAATTTGAGCGTGAACAACATAACATGGAACCCAACATTGTGACACACAATAACAAAGAATGAGTTTCCGGTTGATACCATGAAAAAGAAATAGAGATTGGCACTAACTCAACCCAAAAGCTCGATTACGAGGTGAAAATTGCCCAATACCTAACCCACCTCACTACCAACATGGTACACTTAGACACAGGAAAGCAGATACGTACTCAATTTCTAGCAACCACCAAACTAATTAGACATCGTTAAAGTAAACCCAATGTTAATTAGACATCGTTAAAGTAAACCACTTTAATCAATCAACTCCATCTCAAACTAATTCAAGTAGGCTATTTCTTATCCATTCAATATTAGATGATTTATGCTAGTTTAATATAATTTTGCACAGACACTCATATCCATCCTCCTATACCCAAGCTAAGGACAACTGAAACAAATGAACACGTCAATTTAATGTTTTATGTACCTTGTTTCAATCGCATGCATCTCTTTTCCCCTTAAATTGGGGGTAGGGGAAAGAAAATATAGGAAGGGCATTACAAGGTGGGGAATCGAACTCTCATCAACAAGGTAAAAGTTTCGGTAGCAAACCAACTAAGCTACTAAGATTCTCCTCAATCATTTTAATACTTTTTGCGAGGACGTACAACATAGTGCCATTGATATCTATCCTCTCTATAACCCAAGCTAAGGACAATTGAAACAAATGAACTCATTATTTAATATTTTATATACCTTATTTCAATCCCCTTTTCTTCATTTTGTCATTTTTCTCACGTTATAAGGAGGGGATTACAAGGTTCAGGTAGCAAACCAACTAACTGAGCTACTAAGATTCCGATCAACACCCTTAGCCATTCAACATACCGCGACACTCATGTCTCTCCTCCCTATAACCCAAGCTAAGAACAATTGAATCAAATGAACACATTAAATCAACTTAATGTTTTACATTTTTTGTTTCAATCCCCTTTTATCTTTTTCATTTTTTCTTAAATTGGGAGTTGATGAAACTCCCATCAACAAAATGTATTTCACAGGTACCCAATCAACTAACGATACAACATAGTGCTAAAAACAGTTGAACATGAATCAAATTGAATTTTTTTTTTTAGGTACCTTGTTGAAGAAGATCTGACCACTCGATAAGGAAATATAGAGAAGTATGTATGCATAAGTTAAGACACCTTCGCTCATCAATTTTCTCTCTCGATCCGCCATTGATACCTAAAGAGTTCAGTCAACACGCGCTCGCTCACTGGTTGAAGCTTGACTGGAATTTTTTGTACATCAACTGTTTGTGAAAATGAAAAAGAGCCAAAATAGACGAACACGGATATTTTGCTTGTTTTTCGGTAATTTTTTTCGATCTCAAAATAAATGTCGATTTAGCTCATTTTATTTCAAATTAGTATCAAGAAAAAAAATAAAATCTAGAGAGGATATTAAACATATTTTTAAATTCGGCTTGAATTATTAGTTTCATTTTACCAACTATTTGAATTTAAATATATTCCGATCTTACAGAAAAATATACTCAACAATTATCGCCAAGTATAGGGGTGTATTAAGCATTTTTTTCGAATTTTTATTAAGAGTCTGATGTTTTTATAAGAGTTTGACACCACTTGATATGTCATGTGGCATGGCAGATTGAAGATGTTCTAAGTTTAGTTAATCAAATAAATGATATTTTTAAGATTATCAATTGTTTGAAGACGAAACAAATAATATATGTCGAATTTATAGGTGTTTTCAATATAACGTTTAATTTAAATAATATTTAGTCATAAATATTCAAATATTTTTTACAAGTCAATTTATATAAAGTTTTAACACAGATTTGACTTTTATGAAACATAGCTTAATTTTTTAAATGAATATTAAATAAGTATGTTCGATAAAAAAATATTATTTTATAAAAATTAAATAATATATTATTCAAAATCGTAATACGATATCTTAATAAAACAAATTACATAATATAATTATCTCACTCACCAACCAATCAAAAAGACACAAGTATCACATTGACGGGAGATCGATTTTGAAGTCTGTATCGATAATTATTTAGATACACACTAATTGATAATATTATGAATTTCACCATATTTTGGTGCATTCATATGCATGTATCATGGAATTTATGAGGTCCATTAGTTGTAATTTGTTTGAGATACACTATATACAGGTAAATTCATACGTATTAGAGATGGATAACAAATATCACTATCCACTTTCTAATGTATCTGATATCCTAGATACATAGGAAAAACACATATAATCTCACTTGTTTTTTTCTCTATCTCGCATCTCTTCCTATTTTAGTGTATCTAATAGCAAAAATACATGTATTATAGGTGTATCTTTCTCTATATATGATAGAAAACTTTTAGTTATTGAAGAAAATTACATTCTTTTAAATGTGTGTGTGTGTGTGTGTATATATATATATATATATATATATATATAAGTATATATAAGTATAATAAAAATATGTAATATTTTTAGTGTAGATAATAATAATTATAAGGAAAAATTGTATAAAATAGCACACTTTTCATTCAAATTAAATGTTATAGATACATCTTTATTTAATTTTAAGGGAAACTTACATAAATATACTATAATGAGAAAATACAGAAAAAACTCTATAAATTAATATAATTGGGATTATAAAATATTAATATTTTATAAAATATTAATATTTTATAGAGATATTATTTATTCGATAAATTAATATTTATTAATATTAAAGAATGATTTGAGATTTTATAAAAGGTTAATTTTGAATATATCAAAAACATCATATCTTACTAATTTATATATCATATTTATAGATTTCACATAAAAAAAATTATACATAAAGTACAACGAATATATCAAAATCATTGTACCTTACTAATTGCAACCTTGTGATGTTGGGATAATAAGAGTTTTCTAACATATATTATCGAACATAATTTATCGTAGAATATTAGAAGACTATGAAGTGTGACAAACTGATCCAGTAAAGATTAATGTTTTGGATGCTGTCAATTTTGCAATCCATGTTTGGATAAAAAAGTTCGGCAACATATAATAGCAAATTATATTCGACATTGTATAATTTGTTTGAGGAACGCAATCTCAGAAAATTTGAATGAACCTACTTGTGAAAACGTCATTAATAAACTTGAGCTAGTTGATTTATGATCTCGGTTATACTGTATTTACCATTTATAGCAATAATATTTTTTTTCATTTGATCACTTTTAATTAATTTATAATACAAATTTAATACATATTACAAAGAACAATTTATCATTCACAAATAATACAAATTTTAATGATGGATAATACATTTATCACACATTTTAATAATTACAATGTGTCAAATTTTTACTAAAAAACCATAATATATTTTAAAAAACAACTATAATTCATGTATATTGCATACATAATTCACTTTTAATACATATTGCAGATTTAACATAGTATTGCTATAAATGGTAATAAATAAAAAGTATCGCTAAATCAATAATTATTTATTAAAATATACCAATTTATGTAATTTTTCTTAATTCTAATTCGTAGCAAACTGTTTTGTCAGTCGCCTCTCGCCCAACGAATCTCGCTCGCCTCGACTTCTTCTTCTTCTTTTTTTTGAAAAATTAATTGGACAAATACCATTGCTATTCGTTTAGTAATGAACTACTGGGTAGAGCTCTCATTTTGTTACATGCGGCGATGTCATTTAATTTTCATATGTCATTTAATTTTCATCTCAATTTACAACTGGATATAGTTTTAGTCCACTCAACGATAGGTCAAAGAGAAACAAAATAGTCTTTCACATTATCGCCTAAATAACCTCATATTGTACTATCTTTCATGTAAGAAGTGTAAACATCTATCATATTGATTTGGTTCGTTTGGATTGGTTGTGGCTCTGTGACTTTATATAAACACAAATGTATGCATTGCATGCGTTTGTGTTCGTATAAAGGAAGATAAAACTGTATATACAAATACAAATGCATATATATTTTTGTCCTGTACAGTTGTGATTATACAAATACAATCTTTCTCAGTCCAGTTTTCTTTTGTCTTTCTCTCTTTCTCTCTTTCTCGCTTTATACGAACACATATTATACAATAGATCTTTTGTATATGTATACCGAAACAAATTATACAATTGCTTTCTTTTGTATAAGTTTAACGAATTATACAACTTTTTTTTCTATATGTATTGCGAATTATACAACTCTTTTTTTGTGTCTGTATAGCGAAATATACATATTTATGTTTGCTATAAAGCGCAATTATGCAAACTATAGTTATAACATACAAACATTATTTTTATGTTTGTTATATATGAAAATTGCTCTAATTATAATATATATATATATATATATATATATATATATATATATATATATATATATATATATATATATATATATTATGAAATACTCCCTCCGTCCATAATTCTTTGTTATGTTGCACTTATCGAAAGTTAATTTGACTAATTTTTAAAGATAAATTAGATCACATTAATTCGATATTTTAAACAAAAATATTAGATATTCTAAAACTATATGAAAAGTACTATAAATTACGATTTTTACATATTAATATGATGAAAAAATACATCTTAAAATGTTAGTCAAATTTTTTTAGTTAGACTCAAAAAATAGAAATCATGACAGACAATACCGAAGAAATAATAAAGTACGTCTCATATATATAGTTTCTTCGTAAACAAATATGTGACCCATAATACCCCTGCGGCCCAAACTATTACCCATGCAGCCCACCCAAATACCACTGAGGTAGTTAATACAAAGTTCAAAGGGTTATAAAATATAGTGATGAGAATTTTGAATTTAAATCTATTAAAGAATATTAAAATACAAATAATTTTTCAATTAAAAACATACAAATCATATTATATTTTATTACAGTTGAAAAGGTGAAAATTCAACAAACTCTCATGCATGAAGATGAAATATGCAAAAACAAAAAAAAAATGCCTCACGACCTGGTGGTCGGCGTACAATAATGACATTTCGATATGCTACCGCCTGTTTACTAAGATCATCATAGATTATTAATGCGTGCATTCCATTATCGATTTTGGTATTTGATGGAGAACGGAAAATCCTTGAGCGGGTTGTTATCCTTAATTGGATGAAACAGTGGTTGACTTGGCTTTCTTGATATCATACTGTAGCATGAGCAGCAAACTCGGATTCGGCAAGAATCTCATTTTTTGGTAGTACGAAGTAAGATACAAAGTACACAAAATAAAATTACAAATTTTTGTTTAATGATATTGCATAAAAATGTGTTCTTCTAATAAATACAATAAAATGAAATTTCTTTGAATGTAATAATATGAACAAAATATGTTTGTTTATAATAATTTATTGTCATGTCTAGTAGCTACATAATAATGTTTATATAAATATTATTGAAGGACCAAAAATATTTTTAAATATTATTAAGTACGACAATAAGAGAAATCTCTTAATTTAAATTCCAATATTATGAAAATGGTCAAAAGCACCATATGATAATATATAAATATATATATATATATATATATATATATATATATATATATATATATATATATATATATATATATATATATATATTCTATTATTACTTTTCATCATGAGATAATATTTTAAATTAATATATAACCAAGATAAAATTTTACTTCTACTTAAAAATACTCGAGTAAAATTATATATTGGTATGAATTTATCATTTCTAATAATTATTTTCAAGATTCTTATTAGTTATAATACTAAAACATGATATTATCTGAAGTTTTTTTTCTAAATATTATAATCATAAATAAACAGATTATTATCATATTTTACGAGATAACTAATGTGTTATTTATTTAAATTATATCAATATATATATATATATATATATATATATGATTTTTTTAATAATATAGACAATGCTACATAATGCTGAATTAAAATAAGATTATATTAAATGAGATAAAATAAAGTATATTTCACCAAAATTTTTGTTCAATCACAATCTTCAATATAGTGTGAAATATGGAAATAAATGTTCATAAATTCATTCAAAATTATATTTTGATAAAACAATTCATTGAGGCTTTGTCGGTCTCAGCTTTGAGAAGTTGCTATACAAAATAAAATTCTTTTATCTTTAAAATATAAAGTGATTTTTCATCGGGGCGAAATAAAATACGTGTTATATTTTTTTCATAATTAAAATTTTATTTTCCATTCGATTTTTATGATAATATTTTTAACAATATATCAAGCATTACAAGTTTGTATTATGTATACATTTTTTATTTATTTATTCTCCTAATAAGAATATAGTCATTGAGGCATATCATCTAAGAAATAATGTTATAAAATATATTATTTTTGTGGATATTGATTAATGTACTCTCCCAACTACTCTTCACTATCATATTATATTCCACCTACTACATGACCTTTTCTTTTATTATTTTCATATTTATAATTCACATTTGTATGTTTTTATATAACAATAGAAATAAAATATAAAATCTCAGGTATATTATAAGTAGAGATGGAGCCATAATTTTTAATAAAAAGGTTCAAAATGTATAAAATAGATAGTTGAAGGGGTTCGACATCTACTATATATAAATAAAAACTTATTTTAATCATACATAAATAATATAATTTTTCATCAAAGGAAATTCGAATTAAGCAATAATATAATAAACCCTCTTCGTTAGATCCGTCAATATGGGCTAGGCCAGTTGGGCCGGCCTGACCTAGCCTGAGATTTAATAGGGTTGGACTATGATTTTTGGAGCCCATTTGAGAAAAAGAACTTTTTAGCCTGGCCTGAATAAGTCTGTTGATTTGTGGGGTTTGAGAAATATTGGTAGAGCCGGTCCATGGGCCAATAAAAATTAATTTAAAAATATTATATAATATTAAAATTTAAAATTAAAGAGAGTACCAACTCAAAACAATTAGGTTAATATTTTTATTTAGATATTTATATTTTTACTTGAAAAAGAACTTAATAAATATTACAAAAATAATTTTATTTGTAGATTTTATCAAAAATAGTAACATTAACATCATGTAATATTGTTTTGTCGATTTTTATGATAATATTTTTAAATTATAATTTAATTTAATAATTCTAAATATAATATATTTTTAAATAAAGTGAACTGGCCCGGCAAGCCTGTAGCCCACGTACTTGTGGATTGGACCTGTCATTTTTTTACCCACATAAAAAATGGGCTAGCCCAGCCTGACCCGTAAAATGTCGAAATCTGTATGAGTTAACCCGGATGAGATGGGCTAGCTCATATTGACAGCTCTACCCTTCGTACAAAATAGCTCCGCCTCCGATTAAGGAATATACTCAAAAAGAAGAAAAAAAAGCTCTATCTTGTAGTGATTCTTCTTGTCAAGTTTCTCATTTTATAATATTGTGACTTTTAACTTCAATTTTATAATTAAAAAAATAATTTGAATAAATAAATAAATAAATAAAATTAGATTTTTATTTGTGAGTTTGAGTCCTTGTAAGTTGTATCTGTCTTTGGGCTCCGGTTTCGTTTCTTGTCTACTTCTTTCACTATCCCTTCAATTATTGGACTTCATATATTTGTGTTGATTATTGATCGATATTTTTTTGTTAAAAAATTATACGATAAATAAAAATATCTTTTTATGTATTGATATATATTAATATCATATTTTAACACTTTATAATTTTTACGTATTTTTTTTTATATTTGATATTTTTTAATTAAAATTATAACTCCGTCACTGTCTTCTTCGATGCCATAAGCCACATCTTCTTAATGGCCCCATGTTCATGTGTCACATATGTTATTGGGCTCAGAAGTTTCCCATTATAAATGTCCAATTTAAAGGTACTTTATTCCTTTTATATTTAATAATTTTTATACGTTTTTTAAAAATCATAAATTTTAGTTTTATTAATTTATCACTTAAAAAACATTTTTGGTACAAATTTAGTTACATTTTCAACAAGGAATTAATTATAGAAGATAAAATGAAAAAATAATTAAATTCATCTCGTTATAAATTAACAAGTAATTTAATATAAATTAACAAGTAATTTAAGATAAATATTTATCTAATCTGTTTTTTTTTTATAGAATGAACCAATCTTCTATCAAAATCCCATGTCATGATGAGTATTATAGAGGATTACACTCTTTTTTTAAGAAACGAATCGAATTCCTTTGTATATTTTGCTTTGAAAGTATGCGATATATATATCAAACGAGTGTCATAATATACGATAATAGTAAGAAAAAGAATTTTTTTTTCATAAATACATGAAAAAAAATTAACCTACACAAAAATAATATTGTATCAATCATTTTTTTCTAATTGATATAACAATAGATTTATATATCATGAGAGATGACAGATATCTCGCGTATATATATATAGATATATATATCTTTGGGTCCAATTTCCTTTTTTTTGTTTGGTTTTTGTCATTGCACCTCCACAATGTTTATGGACCATGTCTGCTGGAAATTTCTTAGCTGTAATAGTAATGTCTCCAATCATAAATGTCTCAAAAAATAATTGTAAATTAAATAATGGCGGAGTCAAAAATATTATAAAAAATATTCAGAAATAATATAATAAAAGCTCTTTTCAAAAAGTAAAACTAATGAGATTCAAATACGGACCACTACTTCATTTTAAACATCGTTTAAAATCACTGAACTACAATAACTTGTTATGTTAAAAGTGTCAAAAATATATTATTTAATAGCCTTCGAGTTATTGGCTCGTCCAACCCGGCAGCATTCATGAGTCGCTAGTTCATCTGTCCCTCGGAGACAGGGTCGAGAAGTACCATGCATGGTTGCCCCCCGTCCTTTCTTTCTATCAGTCTCACCCAGCAAGCCACCCCAACCCTACAATCAAAAAAGGTAAGCGCCTAGCGCGAGCCTTATTTATTTGTTTCCAAAAATAGATAACTAGATAAGGGATTAAATTGATTTTTCATAGATTAGTGAGTAAGATTAAAGTTCAAAATTCAATCAATTATGGTACATTATTGCATATTAAAGTAAGAATATTTTTTGTTAAGGATATACATGATTGATTAAAATAGTCTAATCTTTTGATAAACTCTCATTATGCAATCATTTAATAGATAAACATAATCTATAAGGATTTATATAGCTAACACAATTATTATTATCAGACTCAGAGTATTAATTTTATAACTCATAAACTTCTAGAAATAATTTTCAAAAATTATTAAATTAATTTTATATGCATATTTTTATTGGATGAAATTGTATAGATCTTATCAAATTTCATATTTCATATTTCAAATTATATTTTGTCTTGTTTCTTTAACTTATCATATACTTCTATTTTTTTAATTTTACATAGATATTGACAGGGGAAAAGGAAATTGCAGATAAGTGTATGACAAAATGCCACATAATATTATTATACTATAACATTTAATATGTCCAAATATGTCTTAATAATAATAGATAAACAATTTGGGAAATTATTGAATGATGATAAGAAAAGGCAATTGTAGTGACTCACTTATCTTTCTTGTTTTTTAATACTCATCCTCAATTTGTGATTCTCCTTCCTTTTGGGTACACCTTTTTTGTCTTCTTTTATAATTAATTATGAGAATGGGACCTGTATTTAGAGCTGATATATCTTTTTTAATTTTGTTATTTAGAACTTATATATTATTTGTATTAAAAGTGGCTTATATATATTTCTGTTGTTATAAAAGTAAAAAAAATAATTTAAAAATAAAATTATGTATTTGATCTCTTTCAAACGTAAATTATTTTTTGACTTATTTAATTATAAATAAATTTGGGACATTTATAATAAATTTTATAAAAAAATTAAGTGAAAAAAATAAATTTGACCATTAAAATAATTAAATTCAAATTAGTTGTTGAATTAAAAAAAAAGGTAATAAAATGGTGTGAGATGGATCAAATACCCCTATATGGACTATTTTTTAGTAATAAAAATTAATGATTTTTTTCACTTTTGTTAAATAATACACACACACACATATATATATATATATATATATATATATATATATATATATATATATATAAGCAATTTGTATAACAATAGGGATATACGTGAGTTATTTGGCAATGAGGGTATAATACTTTCTTTTTGTCTTTAATTACCTGTTCACTTTTGAATTGACACACTTATTAAGAAATTAACAATTGACATAGTGAATTTACAATTTTATCCCTATTAATTATGAAGTGAATGAGTTAAAAACTTAATATTTTAAAGAAATTATACATTTTTTCGAAGTAATAAATTGAAGGTATAATAAGTAAATTTTTTTGCTTCTTCTTAATTTATCAAAATGGACATATAATTAAGGGATAATGCACAAGTACCCCTCAACCTTTGCCCGAAATCTCAGAGACACACTTATACTATACTAAGGTCCTATTATCCCCTGAGCTTACTTTAATAATAATTTTCTACCTCTTTTCGGTCTACGTAGTACTATCTTGTGGGTCCAAAACTGATTGACTTTTTTTCAAACTAGTGTCACGTAGATCGTAAAGGGCTAGAAAATTATTTATAAAATAAATTAAGAAGGATAATAGAACCTTAATATAGTATGAGTGTGTTTTTGAAATTTCAAGAATAAATTTAGAATATACTTATGCATTTTCCCTGAGGCCCCTTTCCCTTATTTTATTTATATATATATGCTGGTTCTTTCCTCTTATCTTATAATAAAACATTATATTCCCTCAATTATTGTATCACTCTTCTTCATTGCTTGGGAGTATTCAAAAGGTTTGCTCTTAACTTCCTATAAAAACACTTGCTTTCTTTTTTCTTCTTATCAAGAATCTTGGATTCCTTTACTTATTTTTCTAGTCGGCTTAAACGACGGTCAGCTGAATATTCTTCGTAAAAAATAATTCTTTTGAGCTACATTTTTTTGCATGCATGTTTGCACCTCTTTTTTAATTTGTTAAAAATAGATAGTTGGTACCACTTATCTTTGTTCTTATTTGATCTTATTCAAGTGATATTTTTTTTTAAAAATAAAATAAAATTGAAAGCTTATTTCTTTCTCATTATTTCATGTTTCCTTTTTAGTTATGTGAATCCAATATTATCTTATTCTACGTTGATCCGACTCTTAGAAAATGTTGTAGTACTCGTGTCAGATCTTCAAAAATTACATTACTTTTGAAGGATCTGACGATATTTTGAAGAGTTTGAGCAGCATAGATCTTATTAATTATTATATATTACTCCTTTTTTCCCATTTTATGCAATGCAATTCGTATTTTTATAAAAAAAATATTTTAAATTTTGACTGAAGTACTTTTTATGTAGTTTCTAAATATCGTAAAAACAAGTACAATATGGGGGAAGTTACCAATGTGATGGAGTTTGAAGCAATTGCAAAGCAAAAGTTGCCAAAAATGGTGTATGACTACTATGCATCTGGAGCAGAGGATCAATGGACTTTGGCTGAGAACAGAAATGCCTTTTCAAGAATTTTGTAAGTTGTTTTAGCCGTCGTAGTTCTAAGTCATAAATTGCTACACAACAGATCAGAGCTAGATTTCAGTTATACGTATCGTCAATGAACTTAATGATCACTATTGAAGTAAAAACTAAAGTCACATTGTATAAAAAAAATGGATCTTAGGTCTAAATCAACTCAAAATCTAGCTCATTAGGTGCGGATTGCTCAAGTCCATTAAAAAAAAAGATCACTAGTACATAACTAATGTGGGACTCTTAACACCTCCGATCCCAAATTAGATCGTGGATCGGGAGCCCAAACAGAATTGAACCTGACTCTGATACCATGATAAAAAAATGAATCTTAAGCCTAACTCAATCAGAAAGCTAGCTGACGAGGGGGGAATTGCTCATGTTCATATAAACAAATCACTAGTACATTTTTCCCAAGCAATATGGGACTCTAACCCGCTCCAACACCCCCTTTAGGCCTAGTCCTAACTGAACCGTGGATCGGAACCCAGACAGAGTAGAACCTGACTCTGATATCATGATAAAGAAATGAATCTTGAAGCCTAACTCAATCCTAAAAGCTATCTCATAAGGGAAGATTGCTCAAATCCATATGAGTAGATCACTAGTCCATTCACCAACCGATGTGGGACTGTAATCCATTCTAACACACATAACTAACTTACTGTTATAGCGGATAAAGTTGAGATATGGCGAAAAAACAGTATTATGACTTTATTGTTATAGCGGATAAAGTCATATGTGTTTTAGTTTTAGTAATAAGCTATTCTTTCTCTGTTTATGCAGGTTTAGGCCTCGTATTCTTATTGATGTAAGCAAGATTGACTTGAGCACAAGCGTTCTCGGTTTCAATATCTCAATGCCTATCATGATTGCACCAACAGCTATGCAGAAAATGGCTCATCCTGATGGTATATATACCTTGATTCTCTTCATATTTTAATCCTTCACTAATGTCGCGATATACCTTGTTTGGACTATTTCATGTAAGACGTATGGCAAACACGAACCAGATATTTGATATATACAGCTTTGAAGATCTTTCTGCTTGAGAGAAGTTGTTGATCATGTTTGATTTAACTATGTTCGTGTACGAGTTGTGTAATGTCAAAAATCAAGTAATCGTTTTGGTTGATTATGTGTAGGTGAGTATGCTATAGCAAGAGCAGCATCGGCAGCAGGAACAATTATGGTTAGTCTGTTGTGGCCTGTCAAGTATAACTTTAAACCTATCACAAATGAATTATGTACTTGATGGGATTTTAACGGATGGGATGAATGTCGAAAATGAAATTTGGAGTCTTAAAATTTAGCCTGTGTCTCACAAATTCGTATTGCAGACACTGTCGTCTTGGGGAACTTCAAGTGTCGAGGAGGTTAATTCAACAGGACCTGGCACCCGGTTTTTCCAGCTCTATGTAAGTATATTACTGTAGTTAAAAGACTTATCAGAACTATACATACATGTTACTACTCTAAAACATATATATCGCATCGAAAATCCAGGTCTATAAGGACAGAAATGTAACAATTCAGTTGGTGCGAAGAGCTGAAAGGGCAGGTTTTAAGGCTATAGCTCTTACAGTTGATACCCCGAGATTGGGACGTAGAGAAGCTGATATTAAGAACAGGTGCATATTCCAATCGCGTGTAATTATATTACCGTCTTTGTTAGCTAAGGCGCTTGAGATGAAGCTGCTCCACAAGTTAATTCACTCTCCGTCCTTTGCAGATTTAATTTGCCACCACATTTGTCACTGAAGAACTTTGAAGGACTGGACATTGGCAAGCTGAACAAAGTGAGTGAACAGAACGGAACGTACCTGTTGTTCTAAATAATTTCTACGGTTTTCATGTGTAGTTTTAACAAAATCCTGTTTGCAGGCTGAGGACTCTGGATTGGCTTCATATGTCGCTGGTCAAGTTGATCGATCATTGAGTTGGAAGGTACATTAACTTCCTTACTGTTTTGCTGTCTTCTTAAGTCTTATGTAGCTCGGTATTTGTGATGCATTTTTCTTTTTAGTCTGTCCTAAGAAGAACGATATGTTACTTTGAACTGCTTATTTCACGTTAAGATGATGATTTATAGTCACACAGATATCTATGACTTATACTAAATCACAAGTCTGTCTTTCTTTTCTTTAACTTCGTGCGAAGTCAAAGTGCATCACATGAATTGAGATCCGAAGGAGTAATTATGAAACTTGCATATCGGTTTAAACTACCGCCACTATCACGTGCTTTATAATGAACCATGAATCCTATATGAACTATTTCTTTCTGAATATGAACAGGATGTTCAATGGCTACAGTCAATTACTTCACTGCCAATCCTGGTAAAGGGTGTACTAACAGCTGAAGATGGTAAGCAAAGAACGATTTTTTTTTCCGTCGAGGCTCTGGGATAAAGATGCAATTCTGTTTCCGATATTTTTATAATGAATTGAACGGGAGCCTTGGGATAACTGGTAAAGTTGTTAACATTGAACCAAGAAGTCACGTGTTTGAGCTGTGAGAGTAGCCTCTTGCATAAATGCAGGGTAAGGCTACGTACAATAGACCCTTGTGGTCTGGCCATTCCCTAGACCTTACGCATAGCGGGAGCTTACTGCACCTGTCATCTCACTCTTTATAATTTCTCCTCACATTATTGAGTTCAATACTTGTGCAAATTAGTAGTGAAACACTTTTTACTTTGGAACCTGCAGCTAAGATTGCAGTTCAGTCTGGAGCAGCTGGTATCATTGTGTCGAACCACGGTGCTCGCCAACTTGACTATGTTCCTGCCACAATTATGGCTCTTGAAGAGGTATCTAACTTGTTTTAGCTTACTGATTCTTGTTTTGGTACCTCTCGTCTCGTCTGTCTAGTACAAACCTTGACATGCATTGCTTTTCATGTGAATATATAGGTTGTGAAAGCTGTACAAGGCCGTATCCCCGTGTTCCTGGATGGAGGCGTTCGTCGTGGAACAGATGTCTTTAAAGCGCTGGCGCTTGGTGCATCAGGCGTGTTTGTAAGTACAACTTTACACAAACCTCAAATTACTGGATTCACGTGAATTCACATATAACTTCTAAGCTAGACGCTAGTCTGCCCCTTATACAAAGCCGGAAAAGAGGACATATACACTTCTGTTTATGACATACTGTTCTTGTATTGACGTTTGTGATCGCCTCTGCAGATTGGGCGACCAATCATTTGGTCATTGGCTGCTGATGGAGAAGCTGGTGTCAAGAAAGCACTGCAGATGATACGCGATGAGTTTGAGCTAACGATGGCATTGAGTGGCTGTCGTTCACTGAAGGAGATTACGCGTAACCATGTCATGACTGATTGGGAGACTCCACGGGCTTCTCTTCCCGTGCCACGGTTATAAACATCAGAGAAGACAGAAGACCTTTGGTGTTAAATTGTTTCACCAAGGCAAAATGTTCATGTTCCGAATGCCCCTTGTGATCTAGCCCTTCTCCAGACTCTTGCGCGTAGTGGAAGCTTAGTGCATCGAGTTTGCCTTTTGAATAACTTATTTATCTTTCATTGGAACATTTATTTTTGTGTGATGAGTTTGCATTATGTATATTTCTGATAAATGACTAGAGATGCCTCCATTGGGTATTCTCTAATCATTATTTTCATAATAAGAATGTTTGTTTTTGTGGGATATTGATTATAGTTTAAGTAATATATATTATCGATCGGTGTAAGTAATTTTTATATTATCGGATATATCGCCTTTAACATGTTTTACTTCCAAATTTCATATTTTAAGGAGGCTTACCTGTAGGCGATAGATATCATTTTCCAAATTTCATATTTTAAGGAGGCTTACCTGTAGGCGATAGATATCATTTTCCAAATTTCATATTTTAAGGAGGCTTACCTGTAGGCGATAGATATCATTTGGATCACCTGATGGTATACAAAATTTAAACATGATAAAAAGTCCATTATAAGTTTACATCGAGTCGTAAATGCGGTCTTAGGGACGTAGTTGGATGGTAACCGGATCTCAAATCAATCTTAGAAAGCATTGCGACATCCTGAAGCTGGTCAAATAGATCATCAATACGAGGCATGGGGCATACTCACTTTGTCTCAGTTTATTGCTTATCGGAAGTCAGTGTGACTAAACTTCCAAGCTAAGTTGGAGATTAGTTCAATTTTCAATATTTGAAAATTAAAGTTTCGATATTGAAAAACTATATGAAAGTATGATAAACTGTAATTCTTGTCATGTCAGTATAAAGAAAAATATATTTTAAAATTCTGGTCAAAATTGGTATCCAAAATTATAAATTCGAGCTTTGGGAGTTTATCTCCGGAAGTGGGATTTATTGGCATTAATTCGAATTCATCGTAGCCTAAAATAAATATCAAACATCGTCTCGAATGAAAAAAATAAAGAAATAAAAGAACCAGTTTTTGCCTAATTTTAGCTAAAAAGGTTGGAAGTTAAATGCCTTTTTAAAGAACAAAACTAAATGTTCTTTAATTTTGTTTGGTAATTAGGCTATGAAATTGATGTATAACAAGCAGGGGTGGGCATAATATGATACGATAGATTATTTAAAATTTTGGTATTATAATTTTGATATTTAATTTTCAAAATTATTATATTATTATCATATCTATACCGAATATCACTAGATATACATTTTAAATTTTTAGATGTAAAAATAAAAGGGAAAATTGTATATAATAGCAGACTAATAACCTAAAATAAATGGAGTAGCTAGGGTTTGATTTAATTGTGCTCCATAGCAAACGTTTGTAAAAAATTGTCAGGCGCCTCTCTCCCAAATATCTCGCTCGTCACTCTCCTCTAATCTCTCGCTCGCTTCCTCACTTTTTATACAAACACAAGTGTAAATTTCTAATTGTATAAAGCAGAGAAAATTGTATAAATACATATATTTTTGTTCCCCTCTCTCCCCTCTTCCAGATTTCGCTCGCCACTCTCCCAAATCTCGCTCGCCACCCTCACCTTTCTCACTTATACAAACAGAAGCGAAATGTATAAATTGCGTTTCTGTTTGTATAAAGCGTGATAAAATTGTATATACACATGCAAGTACATATATTTTCGTCCGATACACTTATAATTATACAATAAAAATACTCCCCTGCCAGTTTCTTTTGCCTTTCTCTCTTTCTCGTTTTATACAATTTTCAAATTGTATCTATTTCTCTCTTTATCGTTTTATACAATTCGATTCAATTGTATATTCCTTGTCAAGTCTCTTTTGTCTTTCTTTCTTTCTCATTTTATACAAATTCAAATTGTATATAATCGTTATATACACTTATTATAATACAATTCGTTTTATACACTTCGTTTTTATACAGTTTCTGCCCAAGTGTCTTTCTCTTTCTTGTTTTATACACCTCGTCTTATACAATTTGCTTCAACCGTATATGTATAGCGAATTATACAGTTTCTATGTTTGCTATGAAGCGCAATTATGCAAACTTTGCTATATCATACAAATATGAATTTTTTATTTGCTATATGTGAAAGTTGCCCAAAATAAAATACCACATACATTGCATAATTCATTAACTCTCTCAATTTACAAATTGTAGTACTTAAATTAAACTTTAACTCTTAAGTAATTTCACTTAACTTAGTTGTCGTGAACATTAAAAAAATCATTTTCGTAAAACTGCTTTCTCAAATTAGCAAATCTTTTTCATATTATAATTTTTATTTATCAGAAAATATGCACATTCATGACTTTATTCAATATTTAATTTGTGAAAATACGTTAACTTTTTAAATATTTAAATTCATCGAACATATCTGAATATCTTAATTCGATTCAAGTTAGTTATGTAACAGAATGCATATTTAGAATATATTATCTTAAAAGATATTTAAATACATAAATTTATAAATAAGATATTCACGAGATGTACATATGTCAAGTTAAAGCGTTTAGTTATTTCTATTTTCATCAAAGAAATTATATTAAAATCCTTAACCAAATTATTTTCTTTCGAGAAAATTGTCTTTATATTAACAATTACACAAAATTTAGTAGAAAAAAAATCTTTTCCCATTGTGTGTGTATATATATATGATTCTTTTATAAGTATATAAAAACAAGAATTTCTTATCAAATAACATAAAGTTAAAAATAAATTTATAAAAGATTCCAAAATCAGGTAATTTTTTTTTCTTTTTATTATTATTATTATTATTATTATTATTATTATTATTATTATTATTATTATTATATTATTATTATTATTATTATATCTTTATGTTTGGCAATAGATGAAACAAGTTCATTGTGGATCAATTACTAAGTGAAAGTGATTGTAAATGTTTTAATAGTAATCAAAGTGATAATAATGGTGCACTATTCCCTAGGCATTTAACACATTTAAAAAATATTCTTGCAAAAAAGTAAGAAATTATGCAAAGATAGGTACATATATTCTTATTTTACTCTATGAGGAATACATAGGAATTTTAGTTGTCAATTTCTAATGACATAATACAAAAATGATAAATAAATATTCAATTTTAAAAAGTATAAATTTCAATATCTTATTTTGATTAGAGTTGACTCTTAAATATTTTAACTTTCAAAATGCATTTTTATAACATATAATCTTTAAAAGTGTTTAAATATCCACTAAAGTTAAAATGTCTAAATGATCACAAATGAAATTCAAATTATTCAACTGTACGTTTATGTATATATTTCTAATCGACAACTATTATCGACTAATGTATTTGATATCATGGATTTTTTTTTAAAAAGTAAAAAATTAAATAATTTTATATTCATTTATAAAATTATTTTTTTATACTCTTTACCAAAAAAACATCATCATTTTGTGACATAAATCAATGTAAAGAACATATTAGAATTTTATAGCATACAAATGCTTGTTTCCATGCACCAAAGGATGTATTTGGTAGTAAATGAAGTGAGTTGATATATGTAGATTTACGAATAATTTGATTCGATTCGATTCATTATATTTTGGATATCGTTAATATAAAACTGGTTGAAGTATATATCAATGGTCTCATAAGATGTATCTCTTAAGATAGCGATAATATATTTATATATGCTATCTTTATTATATTTACTTATGTGATTATATGAACGCGATTAGGTTGATATTGTTATATAGAGTTAATTCACACGCTACGATTATATAAAAAAAATAAATTATTTTCCACAATTGCTTCCTTGATATGTGTACCCAATACACATTGCCACAAGAGAGTTGCAATTTGCAATAGGCCAAAGCCCAAAGCCACATGTTGTTTTCTTGATAAACCACACCATCAAAATCCATTACTCAACCATTTGATCAAATTTGTCAAAAACCCCTTCTTTAGCTCTCTCTTTCTGTATCTGTCTTCTCTTTCACTCATCATTTTCTTTTGATTCCCCAAATGGGTCTCAGTCAATAAGCATTTCTTGAACACATTTTGCTCTAAAATAATTCAATTTCAGATTAAAGATTTGAGTTTTTTGATCTATACCCATATTTAATTTTACATATTTCTGTATTGGGGTTGTGTAAAGATTAGATTTTTGCTGTAAAAATCTGATCTTTAACATATTGGAATCAAGAATTCCTCTTATTTTTCTGTTTTCTTGTTAAAATTTGAGGTTCTTTTTTGTTTCAATGGCGGCTGGTGCAAAAGGGTGTGATGAAATTGATGTTATTGAGGTTGTTGTGCCAAATGTGAAGTCTGAATCTGTAGTTAATGGTGTTGTTAAAGAGTCTGATGTGGTGTCTAATGGAAAATCGGAGTATGAAATGCAAGATATTGTTGTTCATATGTTGAATAATCTGAAGCTGAATCCAATGGCTAAGGAATTTGTTCCTTCTTCGTATAATCGTGATCAGATAGTTTTTAACAATTTTGTGACAGCTGATAAGATGACTATGGGAGGGGATGGTTTCAGAAATAACAGAAGGGTATTGTTAATATTTTGAGATCTTATTTTCTTGTTTTTGTGTATTTTAAGCTATTTTTGATGACTGAATGATTGTTAGTTGGATGATTAATTGGAATAATTGCAATTTTGATGTTGCTATAATCAGTTTTCATGACTGAACAATTAATAATTGGATGATTACTTCGAATAATTGCAAGTTTGATGTTGCTATAGTCTGTTTTAAGGTTTATTTCTCATGACTGAACATGGTTGACAGTATTCGTGTTGAATTTCGTCGAATTGTGTGCGTATATTAGTTTGTGCAAGTAATAGTTGGTATTGAGGGAAATGTAACTGCTTTTTGTCATGCTTGTTTGAGATATGTTCATATTTTTTTGGTAAGAAGTGTTTTTTTTTTTGGACATTCCATGTATTTTGGTAACTATTGATCCTGTGAGGATTTTAAATGATTACTTTCCACTTTAAGTTGTTGCAACGGTCCAAATGCATTTCGGCATTAATCATTTTTCAAGGGCTTCTGATTGAACAGAATTTAGAAACCAGTCCCATGTGTTAAAAACAGAAAATTGGCATTAAGTTAGTTAAATGGGATCAATTCCTTTGGTTTGCTTAGCTGGATTGAGTGTATGAGTACCATCTAAGCACGTGCTAGTTATGCCATTTCATTACATTGGATCATGTTAGTGGATATCGTGGAATTTGTCGTTTAATGTGCATGTGCTAGCTGTTTGATTTCATTATATTGGTTGTTTTGTGATACTGAACAATACTATTGCTATATGTGGATGAGATATAAAGGGCTAATTTGTTTCTTCGCCTACGGCAACTCAAAGGCTTTGGTCAGATCATCAAATTTGCTGACATTCAAATGAAAACGTGCATTTTAGCCTAGTGACAGCGATGCTACTAGCTACTAGCGGAAAACCACTTACAATTTTACCTACTTGACATTTTTAATTTACTAATGGCATTGTGTAACTCAATTGTTGGTCTTGTTTAATGCCTTAATAACCAATCTGAATCATGAACAACCATCTCAAGCGATTGCGTTTGTCATGCTTTCTTGTGTGGTGAAGTTCCTTTCTTTTGTCTCACATTTATTTTTTCACAGAGAGGAAACAACTTTAACCAAAGCAGAAGGAGAATGAACAGTAGATCTTTTAGAGCTCAAAGAGAAGATAGCATTAGGCGAACAGTTTATGTTTCCGACCTTGATATCAATGTATGTAATGATCTACGATTGTTGAATTTTGTATGATGTTATATATTAGTATTTATGTAGTGTTTCTTATGTTGCCTTTAACCTTAAATATAGATCACGGAAGAACAGCTTGCTGCACTATTTAGTGCATATGGACAAGTAAGTCACTACGCCCTTTTGAACATTGATTGAATCGTCATATCAGATATTTGAGTTCTTATGTGCATGATTCTTTTTATAACTTGAGAAAGCAAGAAACAAGTAATTACCTTCCGTTTCTGTTAATTTGTATAAAGCTCCACTATCCACTCTAACTTGAATTACCTGTAAAATACTTGTGGTAGATTACTCCTCTAAGCATAACATAAAAAAAAAGCAGCCAGACGGTTATATTTATATGTATATTTTTTAATTTTAAAATCCTCTGCATTTCTTCCGACTTTTTTGAGAAGCACATGGTTTGTCCTAAAAAATAGACCTCTCCAGTCGGGGAACACATTAGCTATTTACCTAAATCAGTAGGTCCTTGAGTAGATCCATGTTAGCACGTTGTTCTCTAAATAGAAAAGTAAATACTTGAGCTTTAGTGAGAATTGGTCTCCTCGCTTATCGACTTGAACCCTTGCTTTAGACCCTTCATTAATTTTACATACTTCTGTGAACTTTATTATTAATTCTTGATTTTTGGAATTTCACCTAAATAGATATATATGTCTTCAGTCCTTTATAAAAAAAAAAAAAGATACATGTCTTCAGTCTCCAGCAATCTCCAGTCCTCATTGGCAGCAAATCATCTCCTTTTAGCAATTTGAATTATGCGCGATTTCACTTTTGTGAAGATGCATTTGACAAAAGGGGACTAGCCCTCATGCTTATCAGTGTTAAGCATACAAGAATATATCTATGCAAAGACTTACACTTTTCAAATCATTCCCCCCTATGGTTCAGTATAGAGGAACATTGGTTGTTGGTTCCTGTTGTTTCCTAACTTCCATCATCACACTCAAGAGCGTGCAGTTTGGTCCATGGTGGGACCTGCATGCTTGGTTTCTCTGGATGTAGCATTTTTGCCTTAAAAATTGGGATGTACGCCTCATGCTTTGTTCTTTACAGGTGCCTTTAATGAGAATTGACATTTCTGTACACCCATTTCAACTATTTACTATTGGAACAGAAGTTTGGTAGGTGCAGAAGGGCATAGATTTAATGTGTGTGTGTTGGGGCTGCAACGTGTGGGTAAACGTTATATGAAGTAATGATGTTTATGTTCCATTTGTCATCTTAGTTTTTCATTTTGCAACTACTTAGTTATAATGTTTCCAAAAGTAGACTGTCTTCATACAACTTCTTGATGTGTTACTCTATTAAAGAGTGTAAGAGTTGTTGTTTTCATTTTGGTGGTGCTTATTTGCAGGTCGTGGACTGCCGAGTTTGTGGTGATCCACACTCCCGCCTTCGCTTTGCTTTTGTTGAGTTTGCTGATGAATGTAAGTACTCCCCCTGTCACAATTTTTGTGACAAACTTTCTGTTTTAGTCAGTCTCAAAAAGAACTATACATTTCCTTATTTGGCAAAATTTAACGATTCCATCAACATTTTCCCCATATTTGGTCCTACTTATTTGGCAAAAAGTCCACAGAAGGTGTACTCTTCTATTTCAAAATTCATTTATTTTAAGGGTAGGTTTTGAACATTACAAAGTCTTCCCATATTTCTTAAATTTTGTGTCCAGTAAAACTGCATTACCTAAATTGGGACAGAGGGAGTAGTATGTTTTGGCTGAAATTCTTAAGTTTGCTGAACAGTTGAAACTAATAATGTCATTTGAAATCATTATGAACAGATTCTGCAAAAGCGTCGCTTTGTCTTTGTGGAACAATTTTAGGTTTCTCCCAACTCAAGGTTCTACCTTCAAAAACCGCTATTCTACCTGTGAATCCTACATTCCTTCCAAGGGTATGCAAATTTTTGGCATTTCATTGTGCTGTATCTGGAGAATATTACTCAAGTATTTGCTTTTGGTTCTATCTCATCCTTGTGGAGTCGAGGACAACTAATTGCTTTCTTGTCAGCTGACGTGTTGTTTTGATTTATTTGCAGTCAGAGGATGAGCGTGAAATGTGTGCTAGGACAGTCTATTGTACAAATATCGATAAGACGGTATAGTGTTTCATGTTTGAAATCTTCTTTAAAAAACCATGTTTTTTTCTTGACGGCATCTTTCTATTGGATATTTTTGTAGCTTGTGCACACAACTTGTTGTATTCTCTGGCTTGTGGCCTCAAAACATTTTGAGTGTTTTGCCTCACTTAATGTGTATTTTTTTTCTTGAGAAGGAAGGATTTAATTTGTATTTTGGTATCGTCATCAAGGCTCTAAGTCATACTTTTTCTAGCCAATGAGCATTTCGTGAAGAGGCTACATTAAACCATTGATGTTTCACATGGCCTTTACTTTTGTTCAATTTTTTGTCCATATATTTGTGATTCGTGCTTATAAAATTTGTCTTGGACTTAACATATATATTCATATTTTTTCTCCATTTGTGCCTTCATTAAAGCCCACTCTTTATTTGTGCTTTGCTCTTAAAGCCCCCACAAACCTTAGAGCTCTTTTTTGCGCTTTTAGCTTTTCATAACACTGCTTGCTGTTTCATTTTATATTTCAGAAATAATGTACTCTATGATCAACAGGTTTCTCAAGCTGATGTCAAATTCTTTTTTGAGACAAGATGTGGTGTGGTCAGTATGATGTTCAATATCTCTCAATACAATGTGAATCTTAACTTGAGAGGTGAAGCTGAATGATAAGTCTTCCTTTGCAGGTTTCTCGTCTGAGGCTTTTGGGGGATCAAGTGCACTCTACCCGTATCGGTTTTGTTGAATTTGTTATGGTATGTTGTTTCTTCTGAGATGTTAATCTTTTTAGCTTTGTCCCCTCTACACGAACCTTGTCCTTCCGCACCTTGCAGTTCAAGGCAAACCAAGTTGGAAAATAGTAACTTTTATTAACCAAATATTAATTTGAAAATACTCTATGAGAAAAAGGATTTTTTTTAAAGTTGAAACGGGACCTTAATGAAGCCAATGTCCAATAGAGAATGGACAAGAACATGTGTCCCATTTCCAAACCAAGTCTTTTCAATAGCCGAAAAGGCTTATGTCCACCCCAAGTAGACTTCTCTCTGTCTCCGTCTCTCTCTATCTTGCATTTTTTTGGTAACAACTGTGAATATTACCATTGACAACAGTAAAAGCAAACACCTAAAGAGCACCTAATCCCACACTAATTAGGCAATGGGAATTAAAGTCTCAGAAGCATCATCTAATTATGCAGTATTGAATGTAAAAATCGTCTACATCCTAGACACCTTAAGTATATCTATTCTTTCTATAATTTCTACCTTAATCCATTTAAGAACAACCTCGCTATGTACATTTACTCTTTTGAAGATTGTGCTAAACCTTTCCATAGTATAAACCTGTGTCTAGGTGAGCTAGAGCAGTCCATATAAGTTTAGCGGGGTCCAGTCTTCTTTGTTACCCAAGGATACACTGCTAGAAATAAAGGTCTTTTCCACCGCGAGTCGGTGGGAAATCTGTTCTAGAGAATATGATTTTCACTCATATTTTCCACTGAACCAGTCGCTCACTGGGAAAATGCATGGTGAGAAACAGATTCTCACTGAAATAGTGGGAAGCTTCCTAAATTTTTTTTGACACTAGTAACATTGTATTTCAGTCAGTACTTAGGTAGTACTGAAAAACCATATTTACAAAAAGAAGAAAAAGATTGAAGTCCTTCCAATGCTAAACCAGGAACTAGATGGACCCTAAACCATCTATGATTGACTCAGTCTCATTGGAGTAGACATTTGTACACCAAAAACAGAACAACAGAATACATTTAAGCTTGACTTCCTGCAGGTTGTTGTCCCTATTTTCAAAACATCTATCATTTCTCTCTTGTATGAAAAATTACTATGTTTTCTTTTCTCACCGATTCAATCAGAATATCTATGGGAATAGCCACTGAACATTTTTCAGTGGAAAATAGTGACTTTTTAGAAGTGATAGCAATGTAATTACTAGTTATCGAGTAGTTTCCTCCAGCAGAACGTCATTTATTCCTCCTTTAGCCCATTGAGCTTTTTATTATACCAACTAAAGTCTTGAGGAGCTTGATGTGTCCAAACATCAGAAGCGATATTCTTGTTCTTAGGAAAGCACACCTGCTCCCAAGTTACTAATACAACCTTCCGCTTTCCTTCAAGGGTTTCTCGTTATGTCATTTCACCATTTACTTTTGGCGCTTTTAATGTACTCTTGTTATTTATTTGGTGTCCTTTCCCATGGGGCACAATTTAGGAGAGGAAGCTCTTTGTTATTTAATTTGAGAGGGCTTTTCCAATTATTTTTGGGTTTTCGGGGAAGTTCGATGAAAGAGATAACTATATAATGCCCAATAGTTCTCCACAAAACAAGATGCAAAACTTCATTACTTGCCAAAAAAGAAAAAAAGAAACAAAACCTCATTATTTTCATTTTGAACTTCCTCCCTTCTTTTTATTACTTTCCCAATTTTAACACTGTTCTCTAATCGAGAATTTTCTTTTTCAAAACTGCTATATAATCTCTTTTTGTTGTAAAATTTTCAATTGTCCTGATAGTTTATATAGGGTGAAAAGGAGAAAGAACAAAGTGGAAAGGAGTCTTGACTTTAATTTCATTTAAGACAATCTCTCTAACGGTGGATCAATCATAGCAATCAAACTCATATTTGAAAATTGTGCAGGCTGAGAGTGCAATTTTGGCATTAGATCTTTGTGGTGAGATGTTGGGCACCCAACCTATCAGGTAAGCTTATTTAGAAATTGCGTCCTCTGTTCCGCACTAACTTTTTCCCTTGTGAGCTGTGAATGCAGTTTTGTTCTTTTCTTTTACCATCTTTCTACTATCGGCATTTTTGAATAATTGAAGGCACCAGAATTATGCATTTTTAAGTCCTCCCCTTCAAACCGCAATGACTTTCTTCTCCCTGTGGAGAATCATCATTATTATCTCTGTCCACGCTTTCTTCCTCTCTGTTGTCCGGAAACTACATGTTATGGTTTCGTTTAAAAGGTCTGCACATTGCATGCTTTGGCTAGAGTCTATATCAGATAGGGTGAAACGAGGAAATGTGACTAGCTGCTGGTTCCTGTTTCAGGGTTAATATATATAATCGCAATATTCAACTCTATAGATTAAGTGGTAGTTAGTTAAAGACGGTCTTGATCCTATATGCATCGAATAAAAAGTACTATTTATGTGATAGCATCCTTAAGTTGTCAACTATCTAAATACATGTGTGTATAACTTAATTTGAACAAGATATGACTGAAATATGCAACAAAATCCTATCTCTATTCTAATAATTAGAATCTATGTTGCTCGGACTCTTCAAAAATATCAACGAGCGCGTTTCAGATCCTCCAAAAGTATTATTCTTTTGGAGGATCTGACACGGGTACGGCAACATTTCCATAGAGTCCGTGCAAACAGATTAGAATACAATGTGGCAGGATCTTATGTAAACGTAATCGACATGTTAGGTATCTTAAAAAGATTATTGTTTTAGTTCGAAACATGTTGTAGCCTCAATAATACTTTTGTAATCATTTGCTTATAGTATACCAAGTGATAATTAGTGTCAAATGTATGAATTGGAGAAAACGCGATAGCGCTGCAGCGCTGATGCTCTTATAGGAAAAGGGTCATATTTGTTGTGTTACCATAATCTGGCTTGTAACTTTGTATTTGAGGTGATTCTTGAAGCGTCTTTGTTTTCTCCCGCGAGGTATTACATGACTTCTAACTTCACAACTTTGCTAATGTTATAGGGTGAGTCCTTCAAAGACACCCGTGAGGCCACGAGTTTCTGGCCCTGCAATGCATTAGGCGATGCTCGGAAACTCAAGTTCTTGAAAGAGAAGAGAACGGCGCAAGCTCTCTTGTAAGACGTTGAGGTCAAAACGAGAAAAAAGGCGAAACGAATATGTTTTTTCTTTCATGTCCATCTTCTACTTTATCTTCTTGCCAATTCTAATAGTACTTTTTTTTTGTTGGTGCTTCTGGACATGTCTATTGACCTTTGCTTTTGCTAGTGTGTTAATGGTAATGTCCCTACATTTACTACAGTTAGTTCTATATACTGTTTTGAATCTTTTATCGATAATCGAGAAATTTCCGAGGGCCATTGGCTCGAAACTTGGTGAATCGTGGATCGCGTTCTATCCTTTTCTACTTAAATATCAGGTTTTGGTCTTCGGCAGAGTTCGAATATACCCTTTTGAATATCTTGTTGTTTGGTGGTGTATGTAGCTTTGTGAGCATCCTTATGATATTATGATTATCTCTCTTATTTTGATTTTATCGTAACACCTTTCGTTACACTTATTTAACTCGTTTTTTTATCGACTCATATTTGATTCGACTCGCTCGTTTGCACTCTTTATTGTGATGTAGATGATTTATTCTAGTGTAAATATTAGTGATTTATTTACCATTCGAACCTGTAACGTATTAGCTATACAGAAATAATTTTACCTATACTTAGACTATAATTAATTTGTCAAAATCTCATTAAATAATGTAAGTACAATTTTAGTCAATGTTCTATTCCAATTTTAGTTAAATTGATGTGAAATGTTTGACCAAAATAACAATCATTAAGTTTGTGCGGTGTGAATGAAAAATTAAAGAGTTATTTTTTCTGAATAGGTATCAAGAGAAAGAATAAATTTGAATAACATATATTCACATTTACGTTTGCGACTTTTTTATAGAAGGCACAAATAAAAAAGTCACAAATATCTTTTTATATCGTAGAAATTGTGATTTTTTCGATCGAAGCATAATAAGAAACAATAGGACACAAAACATATATTTGGGGGGGTTGGGGGGGGGGGGTTTATTGGGGTCGCAATGAATTTAGGGAACTTACGTAAATGTACTATAATAAAAATATATTTACTATTTAGAGTAATAATATTTTTTTTCCACTTAATCAGATTTAATTCATTTATAATACAAGTTTAATACATATTACAAAGAACAATTTATTATTCACATATACAAGTTTTAGTGATCGATAATACATTTATCACACATTTTAATACATTTATAATATAATGTGATAATTTTTTACCAAACAAACATAATATATTTCAAAAACAGTTATAATTCATATATATTGCATACATAATTCACTTTTAATAATATTACAGATTTATCACAATATTGCTATAAATGGTAATAAACAAAAAATATCGCTAAAATCAGTAATTATTTTTTAAAATGTGCTAATTCATGTAATTTTTTCATAAATTTATTGTTTAATTTACAACTTTCAATATTACAAATTTTCTTTTGAGGTGACGATATTTTGGGTTCAGTCTCTATACTCAATAGGAAAGAGAAATATCTAAAAATATTTACATATTTCAAACTTTACTTATGAAATTATATTAAGCATATTATTGTTTTGTAATATTACGAATCTATTAAATATACACCGATATAATATAGATGAAACGATTGAGATTCCTCATCTTTAACTAGAGATTTCATATTTGAGTCTCTGAAAATGAAAAATTTATATAAACATCGAACCCCTAAAAATACTCAACGTAAATACCGTTGACAAGTTCTTTCATTTTAATAATAATGATGGTGGAATTATAAGGACTGTAACGCAACGTTGTTGACTCCCTTTTTTTGTTTTGTAAACTTAAAATTAATTAACAAAGTTGACAAACCAAACAACGTATCAATCTGGGTTGTGGTGTGACGATAAAATTAAACGAAAATCAAAATGTCATGACGTGTATAATTTGCAACCATAAGTTTCATTTAGCCTTAATTAAATACATAATTGAAGTGCAATAATTTGTCCTTTTAATTGATTGATGATATTGGTCAAAACTTGTAGTCAAATTAAATGTAATGGTATGTTAAAATATTTCAAATGTTCAAACCTTCAAAACTCAACAATAGCTCTGACCATTATTATTATTATTTTTGTTTTCATTCAATGTTCGAAAGTTCATGTTTTCTAACAAAACGACTGCTTATTCAAGAGGATACGAACTCAAACCTCTGATTAAAATAAAAGAATATTTATTACTTCACCCAAGCTCGGTGTTAGTTTGGTTGTCAATCCTAAACACGCATCTGAACAAGTGATATGCAAGAATGATAGAGTTTTTTTTTTTAATTCTTCGGCCTATCTAATTCTTCGTTTATATATTTATCTCTTAGGTGATCAAGTATGAAATACTAAAATAAAAATATAAAATGGTAGAAAGTATACATGCACCAGTGATCACTGGACCAGGTCCTTCAACAGAATTATAACGCAGAAAATAAATAGTTCAAAGTAGATTAGACACAAGAATTTTACCGTAAAATCTTTCTTGCTCAAAAAAAATGAAAACCACGACTGTACTCACGTTATTTCAATTCAAACTTTATTTCACTCAAAACGGAGCAAAAATAAAGCATATAACAAACAATTTGGGGGGGGGGGGGGGGGTTATTGGGTCTCAACAGATTCCTTATTTAATTTTCAACTTATCAATATTATAAATTTTCTTTTGAGCTAACGATGTATTGAACCAATCTCTTTACTTAAAATGTAAGAGAAATATCTGAATATGTTTACATTTTTCAAACTTCACTTATGAATTATATTATACATGTTATGATAGCCTACTAACTTTGTGAAACATTAGATTGGCAAAGTTCTTTTGATTTATAAATAAAATGTTAAATTAAAATGACAGTTGACTGTAACGTAACGTTATTGACCCTTTTTTTGTCAATGACTCAAAAACATATAAACTTTAATTTATCAACAAAGTTGACAAACTCAACAATGTATCAATAATACTCTCTCTTCATTTATTTTTATTTGTTACTGTCCAGTTTGATATATTTATTAAAAAAATAATTATTGATACAATAATTTACCTAACTATTCTTAATAAACAATATTTAATGTTAGGTGTTAGAAAATGATTTGAGGAATAAATACTTTAATGTTGAAAGTAAAATATAGGAAAAAATAATAATTTTGCTTGATATATCAAAAGTAACATGTAAAGATGAAAATTTATATTACTCTCTCCGTCCATAATTGTTTGTCATGTTAAGGTCATGCATACCCCTCAAGGAAAATTTAATATAATATGTAATTTGACTAATATAACCCTATCAAGAATATCAAATGTCTACCTAACTTTCTAATTGAACTACATTATCATTAAGGGTAAATTTGAAAAAAATGATTAATTGTTTCTAAATTATTTAAATTGATAATTAATCTTAAACATCTATTTTTTAGTATATCTGCCAAACAATTGTAGACGGAGGGAGTAATAATAAGTGACAAATAAAAATGAACGGGGAGAGTAATAAAAGATACTCCCTCCGTCCATAATTGTTTGTCATGTTAAAGGTCATGCACACCCTTCAAGGAAAATTTAATACAATGTGTAATTTGACTAATATAACCCTATCAAGAACATCAAAAGTCTACCTAACTTTCTAATTGAACTACATTATCATTAAGGGCAAATTTGGAAAAAATGACTAATTATTTCTAAGTTATTTAAATTGACAATTAATCTTGGACATCTATTTTTAGTATACTTGCCAAATAATTGTGGACGGAGAGAGTAAATAAAATGAAGTTTTTGCTAAAATTATTAAGTTTCCCTTACTCCTAGATAAATATTTCAATTTCCAACTTCAATAATAAGTCGTTTTCAAGAGAACACGTTTGTCTAAAAGTTTAAATCGTTAATATATTTATAAATATTTTAAATATTTAATTATTATATAATATTTCAACATGATTTTTATGTGTGGATTTAGGATTTTTTTTTGATAGATTAGACATGTAAAATAACTTTTACTTTTCAAGTCTAAGTAAGGTTCAATTTTTAACTTTTATGTTTGTTTTTTGGGGTTATGTTATCTATATTTAACCCTACAACTTTTTAAGTGTTGAAGTATTTAATCATCTGATTTAAAAGATTTAATAGTGAAATAATATAATTTTTTTTATTTAAGTATATTTTTAATACATTATAATGAGCCAACGTACATCAAATTAAAATTATAATTTCATGACTTGTATAATATAAGCCCAAAAATTTAATTCAGCCGTAGTTAAGTACGTAATTGAAGTTAAACAATTTATCCTCTTAATTGATTGAGAATATTCAAACCTTCAAAATTCAACAATAGGTTTGAACATTATTTCATGTATGATAATTTTATTATGACTTTTAAAGTTATATAATATTTTTTTATTTAAAAATTGTATTTTAATTATCACAAAATGCTGACATAATAAAGAAAATATTAATTACGTATATAAAGGATGTTTACTTCATTCCGTTGAATAGTGAAAAATGAAGAGAAGTAGATAATTAGTACTATATAGTATTTATATTTTGATATTTATTTATATTCTGAAATAGATAATTAAGACATTGAAAAATATTTTAAGTTTTCAATTTATTTACTATACAAAATAGAGTAATTATAGGTTGAAGAAAGTTATTCTCTTTTGATTAAGCTTCGAACTTTTTAATTAGTCTAAGTTGTTTGAGTTATACGAGATGTTGTCAGGTTATTGTGTCCTGAAGAGGACAAATCACAAATTATAAGGCTCTATACCTATAGTTTCGATAATTGCACTTTATAGTTATAGTTTCGATTGCTATAGAGGTTGTCAGTGGTATATTTCGCTTGCCTGTTTGTATATTTCACTTACGAATATACAAACAGGGTAAGTATATACAAATTCCCCATTTTTACATATAAGATTTTTACAGAAATCTATTTGTATATTTCCCTTACCAATATACAAAACATGATAATTTATTATATATAATTTTTTTCATAAATCATATACAAAAGCTAGGGTAAAGATATACAAATTCTCAATTTGTGCAATCAAGAACTAAATTAAACAAATGTTAATTCATACAATCAAAAATCGAATTATACAAATTTTTAATTTATACAATTAAAAAATCGAATAACATAATTTTGCAAAAATGTAACCACATATTAAAAATAATCGAAAGAGTAGCTATTTTACATAATATACTCCAGATGTTTGGTAATTTCACATAATTTTCCCAAAACTATACTACCGAATTAATATAGATTATACCAAAGTAAACTTGAATATCTATTAATAATTACTTAAAAAGATATAAAAATAAACAAAAAAAAATTATGTAATCAAAATAGTGAGGATGATAAACAATTATATAAAAAAAATAGTAACTCTTAATAGAAATAATATGAAGAATGGGGTTCAGAAAATAATGCAATCACATCTATTTTTTTTAATTCTTTTTTTTACAAAAAGACATTCTTTAAGTTTTATATTTATATATCAATAATATTTATGCAAAATTTGTAACTATTTTAAGTAAAAAGTCAAAGATTGATGAAGAAAAATATTTTAATTATGCACATCCCAATAAAACTCTTCACATTAAATTTATGAGAAAAAAATAAAATAATACACTACCACATAAAATATATATTATAATTATTTTACAACAAAAAACTAAAATCAATTAATCAAATACAATTAAAAATTTATCAATATCATGTGTGCATGAAAAATAAATCCTTCTAGACTGCTGCCACACTAGTCAACTCTTCCAAGAAAACAATGTCTTAAAAGACTTTTTCATGAATTGACAAAATCATTTTGCCCCACAAAAACAAGAGACCCCTACCATGTGTACTCGTCCGTATAAAATTAGTTCATGAAAATATGATTCATTAAATTTGATGAAGATTACGTATTAACTCATTCACTTAATGATTTAGTGATTCAATTAATCTCATTTACATATTGACGTTGATCATCGTATCATATATAATTTAAATTGATTCATGAGAAATATGTTACGTTATTATTTTAAGCTATACACACAATAACCTTACTTGGAACTTGCACATTGACAAGTGAGGCTTGCTCAACTGGCTGAACATCATTGTCGAGGGTTCGAATTAACTATTATTTCAAGTGTTAAGTCATAAACTGAATGTCTAAATAAAATTTATCGATAAATTTAAGTGATTTTCTAGATGTATATATATGACTTGTTCTTTACCTAAAATGTCACCTATATATATATATAGTCATGATCAAACAAACATGACCAACACCTCCCCTTGGAACTTTCCAAGAAAGTACTTTCATTTATGAAATTATTTCTTTAAAAACTCACCAAAATAATTAAATCCCACATCAAGAAAATACCATTATCTCTTTCTTGTTATAAAATCAAGCTCATACGAACATAATCATAAAGAGAAGAAGACAAGAGATGTAGAAAAAGAGGAATTTCCTTCTTATTCAAATGTATTTAAGTCTCATATGTATATATTACAATAGTGAATCAACAACCCTATTTATAGAGTGAGAAATCACTCCAAAGGTCACCATATTAAGTATCACAATAAATAGATACATTCTTATCCAAAAAGGTTCATGTAACCTATTGAATATGAATGGTTGTTCATGTACCAACGTTATGGACTATCCACTCATTCAATGAATTTATAACACTCCCCCTTGGATGTCCATAGATAATGTGCCTCGTTAAAACCTTACTAGGAAAAACCTTGTGGGAAAAAATTCTAGTAAAGGAAAAAGAGTACACATATCTTTTGATACGCACTATTTGTTGCCTCATTAAAAACCTTGTCAGGAAAACCCAGTGGGAAAAAACCTCGATCAAGGGAAAAAGAGTGCAACGCGTATTATACCCCCCCTGATTAAAACATCACTTAATTTCTTGTGATGATGTCTCCAATCTTCGTACATTGTGGTTGGTATATTCTTTTTCAAAGAAAAATCACACATTTCTTGAATATGGTGTGTCATTTATCTCAACCAGATGCACTTTCAACTTGCTTCATGGAGGACTTTTATTTCTGCATAGCAACATTTGCTTCATTGATCGCCAGGATATTATTGTGCCTCCACATGCAAACACATAGCGTGCTTGAGATAGAGCTTTATGCGGATCAGATAAATATTTTGCATCTGCGTAACCAATCAATTTTGTCTTGAATTCCTCGGAATAGAATAAACCCATAACTATGGTCCTTCGAGGATATTCAATCATGTGCTCAACACCATTTCAATGTCCTTTTATCGGGGAGAAACTGAATCTTGCCAGTAAATTTACTTCAAAGCAAATATCTGGTCAAATATTGTTAGTAAGATGCACTAGTGCCTTGATTGCACCAAGATAGAGTTTCATCACCAAGAAACTCTTCCTGCTTTTGAGATCAAACTGAATCATCATTTATGTCAAGTGATCTCATAATCATTGTGGTTCTCAATGAATGTGATTTATCCATATAAAATTGCATCAAAACTTTTCAGTGTATGTGCACTGTTAGACAAATATTTCATCTGTCAAATTATCAATCTGTAGGTCAAGACAAAATTTTGTCTTACCAAGACCTTTTCATAAAAAATACAAGGACAATTAGGGTCATTCTTTTGTACCCTTTTTCTTCCTTGACTATTTCAATCCATATAAGGATTATTGAAGCTTTATTGAAAAATTTTCTTTCAAACTCTTATATGCTTCAGACACCTCGATTGTTTCAAGGATTTTCATTTAACCTTCATTGTCTAGCTAGACATTACAATTATTCATTACATGCATTCAAGTTTTTCATATGTTGCCAAATCAAAACAAACCTCATTTCATCCACCGAAGGAGAAAACATCTCCAATAATGTCAGGATTTTTGCGATAAATATTTATGCCCCAAGACACAAACCGTATTTGATATCTTACAGTTATACTATCGCATAATAATCTATTTGTACCCCACTGACATTATACCTTGATTTATGGACTACCAATCCAAAATGTCACTTTTCTAAGTGAAACAAAATGTACTTGAATTGTGCATTTTACTTGGCCAACCATTTATCTGTCCATACTATATGACAGATTTGAATTCAAGATCCTCGTCACAATTTATATCATTGAGCGCTACCTCATATCAAAGATACCGTCGACGGTTATTTGATATCGATTCCAACAAGACATAACTTATCGAGATCTCTTCATTTTTCATTATTTCAGGTACCTGAACCTTTTTCAAGATTTTATGAAGTGTTATGTCAATGTGCTCCTTTATAGCACTTGCCTCATTATCATGACCATATTGATCATTTGCTCCTTCCTTCTTCAAGGAATTTTATATTTAGAATCGATTGATCTATTACGCTTCCGGCGTATCATAGACTCTGTCCTTCAAGGACTTCACATTGGAGCATTTGCAGCTGAATTATATCATAGGGTCAGTGCATTTATCTGGCAACTGATTTACAACATTATGCAACCGAATTATCCCTTGAACTTTAAGTTCACATATTTATTTAACGAGGATCTAGATAATTCATAATTAACCTCACACATAATTTTCAGCTGTCAATCATCTCTCCCCCTAATGTTAGAAAATCTAACATTCATTTCAACCCTATTTGGAAGTTCATCTTTGTGCGTGGTGGAGCAATTAAAATCATGACCGCACATTCAACATTTTAGATGAAAATTATATGGTTCCTGACCCTGAACCAATTTTAATGGAGAAACCATGTTGGTTTGATGCATACATGTGTTGCTACATGTTAAATAAAATTATCTCATACCAAATCTTATTTGGGAGTTTTGTTCTCATAACCATGATTTAGCTATAATTGGAGGCATACAATTTCTGCTAAATCAACCAGCATTATCAATATAATTTCGTAGTTTGGAACTGTGCTCTTAATTTTAACAATTCGAGCAAACAACCTTACAAAAACCAATTTGTAAGTTAACAACAAAATACATGTGACCATCGCATAGATGCATCAATCATATAGTTGTAAATGATCCACATGACAGGTGAACGGGCCCATATTCACCCTTTTATATGTTCCAAAAATTTTAGGGGATTACAGTCCCGACCTTAGCTGGTACAATGATCATTTTATCAAGAGAACAAGCAACACAAGAGAATTCTTGAAGAATCTTTATTTCTTCATCATATAAATCACCTGAATTTCTCAATCACGTTTGCATTACATTTAATCGGAATGGTCAACCAGTCATGCCAACTGATCTTTATTTTAGTACACTTATAATTTACTTTTACATGTGATTTCATCAGCATGTACATGTTTGTATGGAACAAACAAGAGGAAAAGTGGGGTAATCTTTTACATAAACATTATAATCCTCTTCGGTTGTAGTGATTTATAGTCTCAATATTTATTTTCATTCATCCGAAACTTAAAAAGTTTCTTTTGAGACTTACTACAACCCCAATATTATTCCTCTGATAATAGCACAACTCGTTAGAGCTTGCAATTAATTTTGTGTACTATCACATATTGCATGACCATCCCTATGGTGAACATCTCCTTCAAGGAGGAAATTATATTATTATTGTCATGGTCAAAATCATTACGAGCAAGACGTCTTTCTTGCTTTACTTTTGTTGTACCATAGGTACACAACCAATGACAAATTTGTATTGCGACACAATAATGACCACAACCCTTATAGGTAAGAACTATTTTTTTCTTTTGCCCTTTCGATAGTTTATATCATAGTGACGTATAAAACGTACAATACAATTAGCCATTTCTGCCAAATAAAATTTATTTCCTCTCAAATCTCCCGTAGAGATGAGAAGTGACATGTATCATTTTTTTTCTCAAACCTTCTATAGAGGTGAGTTGTGACATATATCCAACCCATAATGATTTTATCACATCTGGACCCATTCTCTTATAGAATGGTCGAGCATTCACGATACTCATTACAAGTCACATTCTCTTCAAGGATTGGACTAATTATTTATATGTACTTCATAAATTTGCATTATAAGCACATTGTCATGGCTTTAAAATTCATCATATTTCCATGACACACCTCAACATCACTTTGAAAGATTAAGTGTACCATCACTTTATCTTCTTGTATCATGATAGAGGATTTATAAATTTGTCAAATTATTGGGTTGACAACATTCACAAGTCTAATGACCTTTCATACCATTTTGATAATAAAAATTGCCTTCACATTTTGAAGGACTATTTGAAGAACTCATAGTGTTCTTCCTTTTATCATTACCACAATGATGACTATTATAATTTCGTCCCTTCATGCCCTTTTTCATATCGTTAATCATTTGTCATCTTTCAGACTAATTATTTACTGCTACCACATTCATACGATAGAATGGAGCAAGTGAACATGTGATTTCAAAGTTATCATATATTGCTACCACATTCTTTTTAAGGAATTGAGCAAATTCAATAGGACGAATTTCAAGACTTTTCATCAAAGTCTTAGTCATCATTATATCATCACTATGGTGCATTGACTCAAACTTAATGTCTTATCCATATAAGGCGTGTTACGCCATAATTCTATGGGACTTGAACCCAATTACGGTGCATCAAAACTCAAATTGATGTCTTAACCTTTTGGTGCGATAGAACTTGAATCTATCGTCTTATCCTCAAATATTTTTTATTATGGTGCATCCGGACTTTAACCTGATGTCTTACCCTTTTGGTGCGATGAAACTTGAATCCATCGTCTTACCTTTAACCAACGGTATAATAAACCGAAGTACAGCATGATTTATTCTTTGAGTCTTTCAAAACAATCAAAATAATATTCAAACTCGTGCTATTAAAATTTTATACCTTCTTCCATTTAATAAGTTTTATATAGCATGTCATATTCAACCAATAGTAGTATATATCTTCGGTTCCTGATAATTGTTAGTGACTGAACACTATTTTATTCTAAATCATAAAATATTTTTGAAAATACATACCTGATTTTATGCATATAATACTTTGATCTTCATAACGAGATCAACCAAAATATAAGCTAAAGAAAAACAAGAACTCACTCTCAATTAGATAGAGACTCGTGCTGATAACGTGTTATAAAATCAAGCTCATACGAACATAATCATAAAGAGAAGAAGACAAGAGATGTAGAAAAAGAGGAATTTCCTTCTTATTCAAATGTATTTAAGTCTCATATGTATATATTACAATAGTGAATCAACAACCCTATTTATAGAGTGAGAAATCACTCCAAAGGTCACCATATTAAGTATCACAATAAATAGATACATTCTTATCCAAAAAGGTTCATGTAACCTATTGAATATGAATGGTTGTTCATGTACCAACGTTATGGACTATCCACTCATTCAATGAATTTATAACATTTCTCTTATTATATATACCCAAAAATCAATTTTTATTTTTTTATTTTTTATATTACAATTTAATTATCCAAAAATGTCCAAAGAAGGTGTGAAGATAGTTATAATAAACACAGAATATATACAAACAGATGTTAGTAGCTTCAAATCTGTTGTTCAAAAATTTACCGGCAAGAATTCAACTTCTCCGGCGCCGGTAAAGGCTACGCCGGCGGCATACCGCCGGAGATATGATCATGGTGATGACAATAAGTTGTTGAAGGATTTGTCCCCTCTAGATGAACTTGTTGGCCTTTATTCAAATGAAGTGGTACGTAATTGACGAATAATTATATATACAGCGATAGAGCCAAAATTTTCACGAAGAAATTTATTACGAAGCAAGTTACATATTTGATCGACTTGTAAAAAAATAATTACATTTTCTAGTTATATATATACATTGTTATTATATTATGTATACATTTATCGGTTATTATATTTTTGTTGGCATATGTACAATTTAAGAAATAGTGAGGAGAATAAACAATTATAGTAACTCTTACTACTAATACTTCCTTCGTTCGGAATTATTTGTCATGTTGTTATCGAAAGTTAATTTAACTAATCTTTCTACTTAGAGAGATAAACATGTGTAGGATCACATGTTAGCAAGTTTGTCAACCTTTTGCAATTGGATACATCATCATGACAAAAATATATAGCTGGAAATTAATTTGATATTATTATAGTGGATTAGAACTTCACATAAATTGATTTTTTTAATTGTTAATTGTAGTCTGGTCATATGAATTTGAACAATTTTTCCTTAGTATTTAATTTTTGAGGTTGAGTTAGATCCAAGTATCAATATCTTTACATGATATCAGAGTCAATCCTATTTCTGATCAAGTCCACATGTTATATTGTCCACACCATTCAGCGTTGAGCGTGAAACGAGGTTTTAGAGTGGTTCAGAGTCCCACATGTATCGTATGTTGTTCACACTCCACATTGCGTATCGTGAATGGATAATGTTAGAGTGAGCTAGAGTCCTTCATTAACTAGAGGCGAATGAAGTTATGATTTGTTATTAACTTGAACAATCTTTCCCTCGTGAGCCAACGAAGAATTGAGAAGCAATTTTGGCTTAAAATTAAAAAGTGGTAGGTTGTTAAATATCAAAACTTTCTACCTACTATATATCTCCAACATATGTTATGTTTAAGGTAGCAACACAGGACAAATTAGCCAGCTCTTAAATATAGGTTATTGCCTCATACAAGCTAGATATTGTGGCTCTTTCTTTATTGGATTGTTCTTTGGTTGCCATTCATTTCTCTTTAAGTCTTATCAATCAATTAGCCAACACAACTAATACTTTTTTGCAATAATATTTATACACCTTTATACATCAATATACAATATTAATATACTTATATGAACAATGAATCACCTTTACACTTTGTTTGGATCATTGTTACCAATTGTTTCATAATGTATTGTATTGTATTGTTTCAAAAAGAATGATCCCTTTTCTTTTTTGGCAAACAGTCTAACTTTAATTTTCTACGTAGCATGTTTAAGACCACAAGATTAAAGGGCATTTTGGTACATTTGACATAAGTTTAATTTTGAACCACAAAATTAAAAAAAAGTCTTCTTCTTTTTTCTTAAACTTCGTTCCAAGTCAAACTAGGTCATCCTTTTTGAAACGGAGGGAGTAATTAATTTTCAAAATTATGTGTTCTCCATTTTTTAAAACGTGCATATCATCAACCTGTCACCTTTCTAGGCCCAATTACGTACGTATTGGGCCTATGGGCTCCATTATTTGTCTCCCATGCCTCTTGCTCTCCTACTTCTAGGGTTTTATCGAAAACGTTAGAAAACATCGAGAATTATTATAATAATCTATGAGTTTTAAACGAATTGGATGGCATAGTTTACGTAATTATTATAATAATTTATAAGTTTTGCGAATTTTAAGTGCAATGAGGATTGTAATACTTCTCGAGGTATGATGACTGATCATTGGATTGACTAAGAGGAATAACTGGAGATATTTTGTGTTATATTTGATTATCCTCTATAATATCCAAGTTGGATTCAAAACTTCCTATTTGTGAAATTTTGTGAAAAATAAAAAAGGGGGATTACATTGTATAATGTTTTTCGTATTTATTGATACCTCAAGAGTACTTTAAGAATCAAAATTGAGTCGGAAATTTTAATTATGAGGAGTTTACATTTTTTACTAGTCTGATACAAAAAGTACTCTTAATGACACGATGTTTTTTTTTCTTCGAAAAATCATGTGAATTTGATTTGAAAAATAATATCATATCATATTAAAAATATATTTGACCTGATTTAACTAGGCACTTACAACTCCATATTGCTTCAATGTATGGCACTATGGCATCATTAACTTGACCTAAAATCTAATAATTAAGTGATAATAATGTATGCGAAATCTCTCTCCATTTCTTTTTTATATCTCATTTTTTACTTATCAAGAAAAAATAATAATTTTTACTGCTCTCAGAAAAATAGTCACTCTTTAATAAGTAAATTAATTTTCAAATTTATCAATTAAATAGAATAAAAGATAAATTCACTATGTCAATTATTTTTTTAACATATATGTCAAATAAAAAATGGATAAATAAATATAAACAGAGGGAGTAGATTTGTGTAAATCATGAATTTTTTTATTTTTATTTCTATTTTTTGAAAAATTGGGATTTCAAGAACATAATTAACACTCTCAAGAATAAATGAAATTGGTAATGATGACTATGAAGAAAAAAAATACATTTTTCAATCTATGAGAAATACAATGAACTAGTACTCATCCGTTTCTAAATAAGTGATATTTTTAATTTGGATATATCATTCAAAAAATTATTCATTCCAAAAAAAAAAATGTTTTATTAATTTATTTCAAATTCTATATATTTATAGTATGATTCAATAATTTGTACAACTAAAAATTCTGACTATATCTTAATAAGATCTTACAATTTTTTTGAAAAATTGAGATTTCAAGAACATAATTGAAAAAATGATATTGGTAATGACTAATTTGGATGACTATGAACTTATATTATTAACCAGAAATGTAATCACAAAAGAGTATGATGAAAAGAAATAAATATTCCTATTTATGGGAAATCCAATGAAGTATGTTTAAGCCCATATTTGAGAGGGTGTGGGACTTCACAAAAGAAAAAAAAAAATCAAATATCATTATATATGATGATCAGGCTATAATACTTCCACAAATATTGTATTTTTTTATTTTTTTTTTTGCTTTTCTAGTATCTTCATTGAAATTTGATTAACTTGAATCGTGTTGGAGAGGACCTGTTCATATCAAGAGCTCGAATTCGAAAACTCTAATAAAGGGAGGAATAACTTCATCTACTGCATCACATCCTTTTGATGATTGACAAAAGTATTTTAGTTGATCTAGATTCATATGCTAATTTTTAATGTACTTGATAAGTAAAAACGAATGAATGAAGTATTTCGAGATCTTTATATGAATAATTAAGCAAATTTATTGTTTATTTTTATTAGTTTGTATACATGGATTATTCACCAACAAATATACATGATTATACATTATAAAAAATTATACACATATTATATATAGATTATACATATATATATGTGTGAATATATATATATATATATATATATATATATATATATATATATATATATATATATATTATACATATATTTATATATATTAATCAACTATTTTTAATTTAATTGATTTGATATGTACATTATACATTTTTAGGAAATTTGAAACTTCAAAGCAACCAAGTGGCACTTTCAAGAATAAATGACTGGTATTAACATAGGAAAAAAGTTTGAAATGTATCTGAACTTTGATCAAAATTGTTGTTATGATGATAATATTTTACCCATGTACTATTTAATAATGTATTTTAAAGGTATATATATGCTCACGTGAACATCATAAATATTGCATCATTTTAAATAGTAATGTATATATCCACGTGGACACATATATATTTTTAAAATACACTCCTAAAAAGTGCAGAGGGTAAAAGGTGCTTCAAAAAGTTTGATATCGTAACAACAATTTCGGCCACAATTGAAATATTTTTCAGGCTCTTTTCCCTATTAATAAGGACTTTGAAGTCGTATTATTAACAAGATAAGTAACTGCAAAGAATATATGAAAAAAGACAACTTGATACATAAAAGTAAAACATTTTGTGTTAGGAAGATTTGAGAAAGGACCATACTTTAAGAGATGTGATATAAACAGTCTACCTTAATATAAAGATTGAAAATTGTTTTCACTATTCGAACTCGTGACATAAAGAAAGAGAAATTCTATCTATGGAAAATCACTATTTTACAAACCATAGTTGCTATGAACAAAAAAAAAATCATTATGAGGCTATACTACTTTAATTTCTCAAATAGGACCAACCTATTATCAGCCAATCTAGATTTATATGCTGAATTTTTGTACTCAAACCATGTAAATTCTTTGTACAAGCTGTCTTCATCCCCTTTTATTAATAGTGATGCCAATGGTGCTATCTTTTCACTCAATGGTGGTCCTCCAAAATAAATCATTGAGAGTCTTGATTTTACACTATTGGCCAAAACTCTATGTTTTACACTCTTAAACCTCCCATTTGTCATCACCTACAAAAAAAAAATAAAAAAATCCAACTTCATTACTAAAATATACACTATAATACTAAAATTGTCTAGTGTACAATTTTGATATTTGGTATGAAAGTGTTACACTACAACAAAAACGACTTTTAGCGGCATTAAATATTGATATTAATAAAGATTGCTAAAGCCTTTATCGACATTAGTTAAGCGTAATATCGCTAAAGGCTTTAGGAACATATATAAATAGTGATAAAAATACATATTTAACGGCAGATGTTATTATGGTATGTACTTCTTTAACATGGTATTCTTTTTGTATTGTTAAGAAGAAGAAAAAAAACCATGGCATTAATTTGGAGTACACAAAAAAAATCTTATGAAAAAGACACAATTAAACCTAGGATAAATCATGTCCATCTTTCTAATATTTTCACCCCTAACAACTATGCAATGAGGAAAAAATAAAAATTGTAAGACCCCCACAAAAATTTGTGATAAGATGGATAAGATTTTTTTTATTTTTATCAAATATTTTATATTTGAATCCTGAGAATTAAAAAAAATACATGTATGACACTTGAAAAAAAAAAGGTATAAGCTTTCACTATTATCATTTTTTTATAAAAAGAAAACATAATACATTGGTCTCAATCAACTTCTAAACGTTTCAACTTTCATAATGCACATATAGACACCTCAATTCGTTTTTACCGTGTGTGTCGTGGATATCGAATGTTGATATGACACATAGATATTAAAATGAGAATATTCAAATGACAAAATGCAAACAAGTTTGAGGTAGTTAAATATGCATCATCAAAGTTAAAGTATTATTTAATTATCAGTTGAGACCAGGTTAAAATGTATATCTATGTATATTATTATACAATATGAATTTGAATTAGTCAGACTATAAAACGATTATCGAAAATGGAGGATTATTATACCTGCAATGAATCACCAACATTGATGAAGAATGAATTTTGATCAGGTGGTACAGAAATCCAATGTCCATCAACAAGTGAAATTTGAAGTCCACAAGTGTTATTAGATCTTAATAAAGAAATAATTTGTGGATCAGTATGTTCACCAAATCCAATTAAATTTCTTCCATTATATTCTTGAAATTCATCAGGACATGGAGGATAATGATTTAACCTAAAAAGTGAATCACTTTTTTCATCCATTAAAAGCTTACTAAATACATTTTTTGGATGAATTTTTAATCCCTCAGCTAACATTTCAAGAATCTCACAAGCCATTTTCTTCATTGCTAGTACATAATCATTCACAGCATCTCTACAATAAGATAAAGAAAACAAAAAATGAGGAAAAAAATTTCGAACAGAAGCCAGAAATTTCATTAAAAGTGTTTACGATTTCGTATATATATGTATAAAATGTAATATATATTGTATATAATTTTGTAGCAAAGGATATTCAACTGATCATGCTATAACTCCACTCCCTGATGTAATGCTTGGAATATTTCCCTATTTAACTAGAAATTTCGAGTTTGAATGAGAATGAAAAAAAAAAACTAGATGAAAAATAAGTTTACCACTTAACGAGCTCTACTCGCATACGTGGATCCCATAACGATGGTTATGGATTCGTAAAAATTCAGTAATTATAGCTCAAACTTTATACTTGTGTTAAAAATTCATTTAATATATACAGATAATTTTTTTCAAAACTCAATAAACAAAAAGAATCATGGTTCGAAACTCATAAACTAAATATCAAGCCCCCCCCCCTCCTCCCGATATACTATAACTCCACCGCGGAGGAATGATTAGAATCCCTCCCTCCCTTTGACTAAAAGTTTTGAATTCGAAACTTGAAAATGAAAAATAAACAAAAGAGTATGTTACACCTCGACATGTCTACTCTAATTAAGTTATTCTAAAATGCAGAACTCATAAAATTTAAATTCTGACTCAGAGAAAAAAAAGATAGAAGTAAAGCTATATATTTACCTTATATCTTTTGGATTGAGACCCAAAATAGATGCAAATTTTTGGTAATTGAAGTCAGAATTTGTTGACAAAAGAATGTATTCAACCCAACCAACATCACCATTAGGTCCAATTTTCTTATTCCCATAGCCAAAAGGGTCAAGGGGTCCTATTTTTTCTTTTTGAGACATTGGAGATGAAAAGAATTTTATGGCTTCTAATTCAAGTTTTGTAATAAATTCCATAGGGACACCATGATTTACAACTTTAAAGAAACCAAATTCTTCACAAGCTTTAACAAGTTGATTCTTGCTTTCTGGTTTTGAAATATCAATTTGTGGAATATAATTATTACAAGGGAAAGGGGATTTGTAATTCTTGATTATGGAGGATAATTGTTCATTAACTACTTGCCTAGACAACACCACCATGGTCAAATTTTTTTGGAAATTAAAGAGATTATTTGGTTCTTTAAAAGTTTTTTTTTTTGTGTGTGTGTGTGTGGGGTGGGGGGTGGGGTGGGGGGTGAGGTAAGTAAAGAATATTTGTGAAGAATTGTACACTTGGCTACAAGGAGTGTTTTGCTATTTATAGAGAATTGTTCTTTGGAGTTCAATCATGGCTTGCCAAGTGTTAAGGTCTAGGTGGAAACAACGACGGGCTCGAGATTTTTAGTTTATGAGTTTTTAGATTATACTCTCTTTGTTTAAAAAAGAACGATCTTCTTTTCTTTTTAGTCTGTTTAAAAAAGAATGACGTCTTTCTTTTTTTTAATAACATTTTAATTTCAGTTTTCCACGTGACATCTTTTAAGGCTACAAGATCAAATGACAATTTTGTACATTTAACCTAACTTTAATTTAGGACGACAAGATTCAAAAGTCTTCTTTATATTTTTAAATTCCGTATCAAGTCAAATCTGATTATTCTTTGTGAAACGGAGAGAGTAATTGTTTATATGAGCATAAGAAATTTACTAGAGTGTTTCTTGCATCTAGTTGGTACGAATGTAATTTAGCATGTTATAATAAATAATATATTTCTGATTTTAAGTACTTTTTTTTTGTACTTTGAATTTTCTTTTTATATAAATTGAGATTTTAAAAAAAAGAAAGAGAAAAACTAAATTAGGAATATAGTTATAACATCTAATATATAATCGTTTAACAGTCTTGTTTATAAGGAGATTTTCTCCTAAATATATTTATATTTTTTAAAAATATTAGATTTCAATATGTAGGTCGTCTGACTAAACAATATTAATAATATGTCTTTAGTATGCTTTTAAGAAAAATAATATGAATACAATGGCTTAAAAAGATTGAATCGGGCAGAAATCTACCTTTGATCGATAAATTACTAACTTGACTGATGCTCGATTAAATCTATTTAAAAAAATTAAAGCGCTCTATATTAGAATATTCTTTATTCTCTGAAACGTCAATTTACACTAGTAGACATGTCACAGTTTATTAGTTTTGTTACTTAACTTACAATTAGCGTGTCTTTATGATGTGAATTGATTTCATCTGATTTTTTTTTTTTTGAAAAACAACATTTTCTTTTACAGAATTTTACGTGACGTAAATAAATCAGTCGGAATCGAAAAATGACGTTGAAAATTTTGAGTATCAAATCTTTATCAAGATGTCGTTGGGTATGAAATCTTAGTGACAAATCAAAGTATGGAATGTCTATTAAAAAAGAATTGGGAAAAAAATAATTAAAAAAATATATTAAGAAATGACTTGGACTTAAAACTTTTTCAATATTATTGGTGGGCCATTATTAGAAAAGGAATTAATTGATTAAAATGTCCAGCTAAAATGACTGAAAATGAAATACTTGATAATTTATTTATTTTTTTTGTAAAAATATTATTTTCAAAAATATATATATGAAAAAAATACTACATGGAAAAAAAATTGAGACTTATTTTCTTTTTCCTATTTGATGAAAAATACATTACTTATAAAAATTTTCTATCAATAAATACCGAAGTTTGATTTATTATATAAAAAATCATTTTCGTCTTACCAAATAGACGGTATAATGTAAAAGTAATTTAAAAAATAGTATTTTTTTTCCGTTTAAATTTTCTCATTTCAATAGCTTTAACTGAAATCTCTGATTACAAAAGAAATGTTATTATCAATCTTAATAACTATGTTTTAATTCCTTAATTAAGAATTATTTTTTTCTATAAAAAGTCTCAAAATAAGGATATTTTGAATTTCATTTTAAAAAAAAAAAGAGTTTAAGCCGTGTTGGAAATTCTTTAGTTTTATTTCCCTATCTATGTCTCTTTCACTATCTTGACAAGATGCAATTAAAAAACTATTTTAATTATTAGGAAAAAAAATATATCTTATTTACCTTAATTATTAATGAAGTTATCCATAATGATGTGAAATAGGTGAAATAAAAAAAAGTACATTTTTTTTCAACTCTTAATTATAGTTAATAAGTTAAACTTATCTTAAAAGTTGGGAAGATTTTTTTTACATTATCATCAATTTTTAACTGATTCGTATTCAATTCAAATTTGAATTATCACACCACCTAAGTCTAGAATATCTCTAAATTTGACATCAGATAATTTTAAAATTCCTCTCCCCTCTAAAATTCCTCTCAATAATTTTTGAAGAAACAAATAAAATTTTCGTATGATATTTTTCAGTATTGATGTATGAAATTTGCTAAAATTTGATAAAAAATGTAAAATCCAAAATGAAAGACAAATTAAATTTCCCAATTACAAATTCTAATATAAAAGATATTTTTAATAAAATAAGACTTTTTTTCAAATGACGAAATCATAATTTTAAAAATAAAATAAAACAATATAGATGATGGAGATTGCTCAAGTCAACTAAGACAATATTTTTTTGGCTATATTTTAAGATGACATCTTTATTAAGAAAAAAAAAATGTTAGGGGTTCTAATTTGATTTAAGAGTAAGGTGGGGCTGTCTCAATTTTTTTTTATATATATATACATATAAAATAAGGTAATTTTCACATATAGCAAATAAAAAATTTATATTTGTATGCTATAGCAAAGTTTGCATAACTGCGCTCCATAACAAACATAGAAACTGTATAATTCGCTATACATATACAGTTGAAGCAAATTGTATAAAACGAAGTGTGTAAAACAAGAAAGAGAAAGATACTTGGGCAGAGAACTGTATAAAAATGAAGTGTATAAAATGAATTGTATTATTATAAGTGTATAGAACAATTATATACAATTTCAATTTGTATAAAATGAGAAAGAGAGAAAGACAAAAGAGACTTGACAAAGAATATACAATTGAATCGAATTGTATAAAACGAGAAAGAGAGAAATTAGATACAATTTGAAAATTGTATAAAACGAGAAAGAGAGAAAGGCAAAAGAAACTGGGCAGGAGAATATTTTGTATAATTATAAGTGTATAGGACGAAAATATATGTACTTGCATGTGTATATACAATTTTCTCACGATTTATACAAACAGAAACGCAATTTATACATTTCGTTTCTGTTTGTATAAGTGAGAAAGGCGAGGGTGGCGAGCGTGATTTGGGAGAGTCGCGAGCGAGATCTGGAAGAAGGGAGAGAGGGGAACAACCTAGTAATGGTGGTCAGATGAATATCATTCATCGAAAAATTATATCAAATATATAGATAAAATATAGTCTAATATCTGAATATATTATAAATTGAACACTCTTCACATAACAATGACGGATAGTATAGTGATAGACACATTCATTTACCTCATAGATTTTGAGGATTTGATCCCTACTAACTATATTTTTTATCTTTGACGAAATTTTTAATTCGACCACAGATTAAATTGACAAACATCGTAACTATACATCATGTAACTTTATACATAACTAGTAAATGAAAAAGACGATTTTTAGCTAATGTCTCTATTCATTCAAACTAATATAAATAAATATAGAATAGTCATCATCTTGGGCAGCAAATGCAATAACACAAATGTGGACCAGCTAAAAGGACAATAATTGGTACAAAAAAAAGAAAATAACACACGTGTTGAGGAAATAGCCAACAAATTTTGTGTATAATAGACAAAACCTAGTAAAGTTTTACTTTTTCATCGCTCGATGTCTCGTATATATATTGAAATCTAATTTACTATATAATTTTATATCGTATAAGCATTTTCATATTCAAAATTTTAAAATCGAATGTGCTTGTCATTGTCGTCGATTTCTATGAAGCATTGTTCACTAATTTGGAAGTTGTTTACATTACATATGAATTCTCATTTATCATCATCAATCATTAAAATCATCGTTCATTATCATTAATTATTAATAATCGTCGGCGGCGACGGGGCACGTACGTGTAACATTTTAGTTCTCAAAATAGGTTTACAAGTCTTGTTGTCTATTCCAATTTGGCTCATACACTAAAGAACTACTATATATTAATTGTATTGTAATGCAAGTGTCCTTTTGATACGTCTTTATCGACCCCCTTTCAAAATTAAATTCAACTATGAAAATGATTTATGAGACAAGTGGTCCCATATGAGAGGATCTTTTTATATAAACGACTTACATATAATTGGGTTCTTTATTACGAAAGGTATATGTCATTATCCTTACTTTCTTTGATGTTACGTACAGTCAAATTTCTTTATAACGTTACGTACAGACTGTCAACGTGAAATATTTTAGTTCTCAAAATAGCTTTTCAAATCTCTCTTTTTTGCTCTAGTTTAGTTCTTAGGCTAGTCATATTGTAATGCAAGTGTCCCTTTGAACATTTAATTCAACTCTATAAATGGTCCCATATACATTGAGATCTTTAAAATTTTGTTTATTTGAATTTTCATATTCGGTGTTCAATATATATATTGAAAATCGATTAATTTAAATTTATATTCTGTAGTGTTCTACAGATTTTCCTGCAATATTTTAGGAAAGTTACATGCTCCCATATTTACTTCTTTCAATGTTGCTTACTCAAACTCGTAAAGAAAACAAATTATGTTAAATTAAAATAAAGAAGATTAGCGTAATATCGTATTAACATTAATGATATCTAAGTTAATCTACACATTTATGCCAATGGTATGATTTTGACTCTTATGATATATGACTCAATATATTTAATTTTTAGTTAATTAGAAAAATGTATTTTTTGATTTCTTTTATGTAAAAAGTAATGTTATATACAATAAGTAGTGAATTGCTTTTAAATATGAAATAAGAATGCACATTTAATGTAACACGTCAATAATTAAATAATTAATAATTCTAAAAAATCATTATTTGTAAGTAAAAAGATCAAAAGTAATGAACATCTCAAGTAAGTAAAGATAAATATACCTAATGAAACTCTATAACGATCAAAATTAGATTTTATCGATTATTTACTATCTGATCAATATTTTCTTGATATTTCAAATAAATTATATTCATACTATAAAATTTTTAAAATAAAATTAAATATTTTCATTATCATTCTAAAAACTCGAATTTAATATTTTTAATTTAAATAAAAGAATTTTATCCATTCCGACGATAAAATGCATTTCTAAAACAACGGTGAGTGTTGGGGTCCAAAAAAGGGCATTCATGGCCGACAAAACCCAACATGCTAGGACGTCCTTCGTTTTAATTTGTTTATTTTATTTATTTTAAATTATTATTTAACTTTTTATATAATTCATTTAAAATAAAAAATAAATTAATTTTTTTACATTAAATTAAAATGGATTAAATTTGCAGACAACTTCTGCATTCCAAACTTAGTGGAACCTTTGTGTTCTTTTTTTCTTCTTCTTCATTTTACACACATTATTATTCTATTATTATTATTATTATTATTATTATTATTATTATTATTATTATTATTTGTACTATTTACTAAATTTATCAAATCATGTTGGATAACTTTATCTGTTCTTATCGTATCTTAGCTCTTCAGCATTCTAATGTTTGGATCAAGACATAAAATTGACATTGCTACTTCTAATGTTTGGACTTTTTTGACTCAACATATATAAAGGTTAATATAAAAATAGTTCAATACAAATTTAAATATATAAATTTTAAATTAATATCAAATAGTATATGAACATACATATATTTTTTGGGATAATGCACGAGTATCCCTTCAATCTATGTCTGAAGTATCAGAGACGCATTTATACTACATTAAAGTTCTATTACCTTTCTGGACTTATTTTATTAATAATTTTCTACCCCTTTTCGGTCTACGTGGCACTATCTTGTGGGGCCAACGTTGATTGACTTTTTTTTAAAGATAGTGACACGTAGGCCGAAAAGGGATAGAAAATTACTTATAAAATAAGTTCAAGGGGTAATAAGACCTTAATATAGTATAAGTGTGTCTCTGAGATTCCAGGCATAGATTGAGGGGGGTAGTTATACATTTTCCATGTATTTAATATCAAATAATGTATTGGCCATGTGGGGTTATAAAAAAAGACTCACATCTGACTTAGGTTGTTCCACTGTTTTATTGAACTAATTTTTGACGTTGAGTTATATCTAAAGACAATTCAGTTCTCTTGTTAAACTAGTTTTACTTATATATATTATATACATGTCACTATAGTTCAATTCTCTTTTATGGTACACTACGAAACTTGACCGCGCTACGCGCGATCGTAAAAGAATCAATATTTCCTCTCTAATCAATTTTAATTAAATTATCATATATTTAAATTATATTATGAAGAGTATTTTAAAATGATGGGAGAACAAAACACTTAATAAATTTAATATTTTAAAAATAAGGATCGTGTATTCTTTATCAAAATAAATTATATATTTTGCAAAACAATTTATTTTATTTGATCTTCTTAGTAATAATCGATGTCGAAATCATCCAATAAATAATTTTACAAAAAATTCAATCCTTTTATCTTCTCCCCTGTTAGGCAAGAACACAAAATTTTTTATTGAAAAATGAGAATACACATATTAGTAGAATAAAAAATAAAATGAGGGAAAATATTTTTAAAATAAAAAAATTAAATATAAGGATAAAAATTAACTGATACGTTTTTCTTTTACCTTCTTAGCAAATAATGATGTTAGAATCATAAAGTGCAAATAGTTTAAAATTCATTCTCAGATTTATCAGTTTCTCCCCAGTTAGGTAATAACATGTTTCCTTATGTATTTCATGTTTTTTCACTTGTGAATTGTGATCAAATAAAAAAACTTATAATGAGAAAATTTTGATAAAGTGTAAAAATTATAAGTAAAATATTATTTGAACTTTTATAATCTGTGTCCAAATATTTTCTAAATGGAAATAAAAGCTTCCACTGTCCATTGCCAGTTGTCACGACCCAAAACCGGGGACGCGACTGGCACCCACATTTACCCTCCTATGTGAGCGAACCAACCAATCTAACCTTTAACATTTTAATACAAAATCAACAAAAGAAATGCGGAAGACTTAACTCATAAAAACAAATCAATAACTATTATTATTATCCCCAAAATCTGGAAGTCATCATCACAAGAACATCTATCTCAAACTGCTAAACTAAAACTGTCTAAGAAGTTAAAACAATAAAAGCTAGTCCATGCCGAAAGTTCAAGGCATCAAGACTTGAAGAAGAAGACCCAGTCCAAGCTAGACGCGTTAGCTCACCCTGAATTTCCGAAGGTAGTGAAGACTGGCTAGATCTACTGTTGAGTTGAAGTTGACGGAACGTTTGCTGCATTACACAAATAACAAGAAGAAAACATAAAGTAGGGGGTCAGTACAACCACACGTACTGAGTAGATATCATCGGCTAACTCAAAATAGGGAACAGTATATATCAATAACAATGTAAATCAACTACAATACTCAACATGTAGCAATAGCAATATTTAATTCATCAATAATTACAACCGAGTTCACACATGAGGACTCAAGCCTCAATAACATACTCATTTGGGAATTTAGTTCATTAGATTGAGTATATTCATTATCTTTCAAGATTCATTATCTTTCTTCCTCTTGTGTCGGTACGTGACACTCCGCTCCTCTAATTCTATCCTGGTGCCGGAACGTGGCACTCCGATCCTCATATACTATCCTGGTACCGGAACGTGGCACCCGATCCATATTCTATCCTGGTGTCGGAACGTGACACTCCGATCCTCATATTCTATCCTGGTACCGGAACGTGGCACCCGATCCATATTCTATCCTGGTGTCGGAACGTGACACTCCGATCCTCATATTCATTCTATCCTGGTACCGGAACGTGGCACCCGATCCATATTCTATCCTGGTGTCGGAACGTGACACTCCGATCCTCATATTCATTCTATCCTGGTACCGGAACGTGGCACCCGATCCCCTAATTCATCAAGCCTTCTTTTACACTAAGGCATCCTCATTCTCATTATATAATTTATCAAGCCTTCTTTCATACTAAGGCATCATCAATCTTATTATATAATATATCAAGCGAATTAGGGTTCTTTCAAGATTTGGGATTCAATAGCTTCATCATGCTTTGTTAATTCATCACAATTTCGTAATCATAATCATGCAAGCATACAATTTAAGCACATAGCAGGGTTTACAATACTATCAACACATAATATTCACTATTAAGAGTTCACTACGATTATCGTAATATAAACCATAACCTACCTCCACCGAAGAATTGGAATCAACAAGCAATTTCCCAACTTTGATATTCCCTATGCCTCTTGATCGATCGATTTCTCTCTCTCAATTCGTTTCTCTCTTTTCTCTCTTGTTCTTTCTCTTTTGTTTTATTCAAACCCTCCTTCTTTTACCCTAATTAACATATAATCAAGTGTAAAAGAGGACAATAAAACCCCCTAATTAACTTAAGGTTACCCCTTTTAACCCTCAAGTAATTAGACTTATTAATATTAACCCTCAATCTTTATAATTAAGGAAAGAATAGTCCAAAACGACCCTTAAAACGTGTGGAGAAATCCTATTCTGACTGGGATCTGCGTGACCTGTGACGGGCCGTCGTGCCTGCGACGGTCCGTCACACCGGTCGTCGCAGCCTCCCCAAATTTCAGGTGGGCTGTGACGGCCCGTCACCCCTGTGACGGTCCGTCCTGCACCTCCGTCATGACGGTCAGAAACTCGTTTCTTGTACCAAATTCTCAAAAGTTGAAGTGTTTTGCAACGGAAACTCACGACGGTTCGTCGTGGATGTGACGGCACGTCCTGCAGGTCCGTCACAATTTACAGAGAGTCGATTTTAATATCCAAATTGAAGAATTCTAAGTGTCATGGAACGAATCTTCCTCGACGGGCCGTCGTGACCACGACGGTCCGTCGTGACACCCGTCGTCCCCGCCAGTTTTTCCAGAATTACAATCTGCTGCTCAAACGACTAAACAGGTCGTTACACCAGTATTAAGCAAAGTGATAATAAATGTAAAGCTTTTATAGAGTTCATCAACTGTAAGTGAACCAAGTATTTTCTTTGACAACGGAACATCTATAACATGAGTTTTGCCAACATATAAGTTTTTAACTTGCTCACAAAGCAAACTTGTCTATAAAAGATTAAAACCAGAAAATCAATTAGTAGGTATTGTAATATCGAAAAACTAATAAAATCTACTATTAAGTAAAACGTAAAAAGTATTAATAAACAATTAGGTTTGACTTAAAAACCTACAAAGTTATAATACATCAAACCTAAAGCATTAAGGATAATTATGATATCTCATAAGAAATTTTCAAAGAGTAGATAATTTAAGCTCATCCGTGTAAGAGTATTGTTTTTCTACCTTTTTCAATTTCACCGTCCTCTGCTTCCTCTTCCTTTTTTTTTTCTTTTTGCACTATAAAAATCTTTATTCTTTTAATAAATATTCATAACCAAAAAGCTTTACACAAATGTATCTGTCATCAATTAATCACAAAATTAGACTTGAAAATGTCTTCGGGTTAATATATAAAGGCATCACCTTTCCATATTTTTCTTTCATCTACCCCCTTCATTTCAAATTGATCGTCTCGTTTTGACTCGATAAGAAATTTAAGAAGATTTTTTTTTTGAGTTTTATAATCACAAACAAATCAAAAGGAAGACATATGAGTTATTATATACCCTCACCGGTAAAAATTTATGATACAATAAAACAAAACATAACAAATAAGTGAAATATATAAAAATCTATTGAATATTGTCTTCCTTATTTATTGTGTAAACAGATGAATTGCGTCCACTCTAAAAAGATGCTAGAACTTCCTGCATCAAATATATTCACAAGTAAGTAGCAGTTGCACCACCAATAAAATGACCTACTAAAACATGTACTAAGAACACCTAAAATTTTATCATAATTGGAAGGATGCCTTTACACTTACGTAGACAATATGCTCTACCATCCGTTCATGTTCCTAATCAAACCTCTAATAGGGTCATCAAATTCAAAGCAGTCATACCTTACGAAGATACTTTTTGCAGCAATCTTTTTGAAGCAACTCACATAATTTTTCTATGACCATCTCATCGAACGTCAAAAACAATTTCTTCTCATAATTTAACATCACTTGAATTCAATCTTCCAGTAATATATTTGTAATAGTTGGAAAGATATGTGCTGATCATTTTAAATGACTATCTATAAATATATTTAGATGGAGCAATGTAAAAAAATCATGAAATTACAAATCAAAATGAAATTCTTACAATGAAAATACATGTAATAAACAATGATAAGAAATATATAAATTACTATATTATAGAAGAGCCAAAAAAGAGGACGACCAAGGCTATTTTGGTAGTTTTGTATTATATACAAGGGCAAATTCGTCATTTTGGTCAAAGACAAATTTCTTTCACTAGCTTTTTGGCCTTTCTAGAAGACTCGTGAAGCCATTTCTTCTTTCCAACAATGAAGAATTTCCAGAAGACTTGTCCGACTTTCTTTCATCCAAACTTAAATTTTTCAATTTCATAACTTAACTTCATCGATACCGTGGTTATTATTCTACACACTCTATCTTCTATGTTCTCTTTGATTTTTCATCGGTACAAATTAGTTTTCTCTCTAAATATTTTCCTAATCTTGTTTTGGTAGTGTTCAAAATTTTCAATAAGTACCTTGTGCCATAGGCATACAAAGCGAGGTAAGTTTTTTCTCCTATATGGTGAAAAATTCGCATCTACAAATGTTCATATGCTATTATTAAAATAAGTTTCAAGCTTTTTCTTTATAGATGTTTGAACTTATTGGACCATGATTTGCAGAGGTTGTGTCTGCTAGCTCAAGCTAAGATATTTCGCCAAAGTAGATAACATCAATTTTCCGAGTTGGGATTTCAAATACTGCTTTTCAATCTCAAGAATGTTAAAATTATCGGCTGCCTTATGACATGGTTGGAGGCGTGGTCTGAAGCAGAGTTTTGTAAGCTTTTCGAACCTTTGAGGTTTATATTAAAGAATACAGTGGTTTTGCAAAAGTTTGTTATCATAACAAAGATAAGAAAATGTTTCACTTGTTTAAACAACTGTGCGTTCCGGCATTCATAACGATTGACTAAGAAATTGTTAGATAGTCAAAAATCAACAACAAATTTCGTGATTGTTTATCAAGAGATTGCTTAGCCAACCATTATAAATAATCACGATATTTGTTGTAGTGTTTCTAGCCGCTGCAACAAATACATATTTATCAACAAAATATAAGGTGTATCTAGCGATTAAGAGTTGTTTTTTGTAGTAGTGTTCTTATTAGGATCATTATGTATGAACTACAACTGAGTTAGAGTTGAGTTTTGATAAGAATAGTTGGAAGCTGTGGGCATGCTAATTGAAAAACCGCAAGTATCGACTATCGTGAAACAAGCACTTGATAGTTGATCCTGATCTTGTGGGGTTGGTCTTAAATATCTCAGGGTACTTAGGCTATAAGATGGATTCAATAGTTTTTTCTACTGTGGAAATATTGAGAACAGATTTATTCACAACTCTTTTTGGACTTGGATATTGGGCAAACATCCATAGTTTCTAGCACTATTTGAGTATCTGACTATCCAAATGGTTGCTGGATTATTCCAATCCTCTGGATGCCTGCAGTAGTTGCAATGGTTGGGAATTAGTTTTGCAAAGAAGAGGTTATTTATAATGGGTATTTAGAATTCTCACACTTCTGTTGAGATATTATGGGGTCATTAGTCGCATCAATATTATTGAAATACAAATGGGGTTGGTCGGTGATTGTTCATGGTATCCTTATTGCTTTTAGTGGCATGATAGTGTTCCTTTTGTTACCCGTTTATCCGAAACCCATTGAATGCAATAAAGATGAAGTGCTATCTCTAGGAAAAGAAGACGAAGAAGTGAATGAACCTCTCTCGAGATCAAACAGAGAAAGAAATCGGCCGTGGGTTTTAGTGAAGCACGGAGGATTCCCGAAGTTGTGCCATCTGGTCTTTAACCTTTTTTTTTTGGTGGCTTACACATTTCTCTAATGTAGTTGTCGTACAACACTAACTGTTTCATGCTGCAGGAAAGGTCAAAAGTATTGTTGCACTTGGCTGAACTGGTTGAGAAACATAATGATCAAATTGCAACGTTTGAGACTTGGGACACTGAGAAGCCATATGAACAGGCTGTTAAGATTGGAGTACGCTGGTTGTACATCCCCGTTATTATGCTGGTAAGTAATAAATTCAAGTCTATCATCAATTATTTCTTCTCCCTGAAAAAAATTTATTTCTACAGGCTAGGCAGATAAAATTCTTGATATGACTATTCCTGCTGAAAGACCATATTGTATTCAAACGTTGCATGAACTGATTGAATTTGTTGGTTAGATTATCTCATGAAATTTTCCTCTCCTCGTGTTCTCTTGGAAGATGAGCTCTACTTTCACTTGTAGCAGAAATATCGTGTTAAAAATGCTGAGCAGACCCCTTTAACTACACTCTATGTAGAAAATCTGTTGCAGGAGGTAGCATCAAAATTTTCTCTTTTATTGCCCAAAAGAATCATTTTGCACAGTAAGTCAACTTTCAGTCTTTTTGGTATCGTATCTGAGTGAAAGAATATGTTTTTTTTTCTTTTCATTTTAGAAAAATATTCCACAACAGTTGAAGTTTTTCATTGCTTCTTATCAAACAACAACATATTCAGTGTAATTTGATGAGTGGTGATTGGGGAGGATAGTGTATACGCAACCTTATCATATAAGTTCGATAATATGTTATTTGAAATTAATTCTTGATTCTTGAATATATGATTTAAGTATGAACTTGGAAGCAAAGAATAAATGTTAATTCAAGAGAAGGGAACTGTTAAATGAATAACTATTAAGTTGATATTCCGGATTACTACTAAAAAGATATGCTGAAAATAAAAAGATCCTCTTTATCACTCAAGATCACAACTTTTTTCATCGGTTAATTTTAGCACTTTTTAAAAAGATATATAATGGATCTTTTATTACAATCTGTTTGTTCTTGTAATTTTTGAACTATATAACCCAAAGATAAATGGATTATCCCTCACCTCTTCCAATTCCATGGATATTTGCTGTCATTCCCATACCTTGAGAAGGTATATGAGCCTTATACTCATGGTTGTGTCCGTGAGCTTACACCTGTCTGAAGAAGTTTGCTTATGTCTGTTTCTTATAGAGCAACCATATTTGAGTAGATCTTATTGAATCCTGATGGTTGAGTTGTCAAGAGGCCACAATTCATATTGATATGAGTTAGGTCTATTCATTTCTTCACCGTCGTCTCCTCAAAACTCCTCTGCTTTTCTGGTATTTCTTTTACAATAATAGATGTAGATATTGAAAATTCAAGTTCATTTATTTTCCACCTCTCTCTCTCTCTCTGGTTTATGGTATGTATGCATTTATCAACTTTATTTTTTCAAGTTTACCTATTCTAATTTACGATAGAGCTATCTTTTTTTTTTTCTTCTTTACTCATTAATAATTAGAAATTGAATTTGTATTTGAACTGCAGTTAGCTTTAAACTCAGTAAGAACTACATTGAGGTACAATATACCATATAAAGTCGGGGTTTCTTGATTGACATACGACAAATGGAGAGCTCTGACTATGCATCGGTCTCTCACCAAAAAGGTATGGTAACCTCAAAAAAACTTTCCTTGACTCTGAAGACGAGAGTACTTCAATAAGGAAATTCATGAGGAGCCTGTTGGCCAAGACCATTAATAGGTTTTGATTGAATAACCAATGTATAGTCATTCTTGAATTATATCCATTAATTTCCTTATGTCGTATCATAGAATAAGAATCTATACTAAAAAAAATATTTGCGAGGTTATAGTTAGCAGATACTCTTAGTCATGGATACACTATAAGCTTCCACAAATGTTAAAAAAGACATCTAATATGTATGTGGCAAAGGATGAATTGTACATGTAATGGTAAGTCCCAAATCTTACAAATTATGTCAGAGACAATTAAATTTTGCCCTCAATTAGATGTAAACACTCGAGAAAAGTTATTTTGATACCATCATCTTTATATTGGCATTTTGTGATATAGCTTAATATCCAATGGCACTATCATGATAGTTAATTTATGTCTTCCTTTCCTCATATTACTTGCCACTGGACTCGCTAATGGGTTCAAAGATTAATAGACAATTAAAATCCTCATTGTGGTCCATTTAAATCTAAAGAGTATGCAAGAGTGCTATGGTTTATCATGTTACTTTTTGAAAATTGTATCTTGATCAATGTGTTTTACTTTATTATTATCCAGTTTGTTCAAGTTGTGTGATATATTTAGGTGGAATGCTTTCGATTTTTAGCCCTCAAAAGAAGATGGTTGTGTTATTCTTCAATATATAGAATCAGATGTTGTTATCTTGAGTCAATTGAAGCAAGCTTCCAAGGTGGAAACTGGAAATAATCTGTCAAAACATGAGAAGGTTAAAAAACTTGTTATGTAACATTGGTTAGAAGCTTTAAGTCGCACATATATTTTTGTCTAATGTATGTAAAAAATATAATTAGATCCAAAATTTATATGAACTTAAACAATTATTTGTTTAATCAAATATGCTGCATTAGTATATTTATCAGATCAACAATAAAGTTGCCTAATGCATGTATTACTTTTAATCTTTATATTTGAATTGGATGTCGTTGAATTAAATTAATTAGATTTTCTTTTGCTAAAAGGCTGTTGCACATGTAATTGTATATATGTAAGTAGTAGTGTTGGGCCCGTGCTTAGCACGGGCACATGCCTATCTAGTACATATACATAATCCTTAGATTACATGAAATAAAATTGAAAAGAAAAAAATAATTATATATAGCACATGTATGAAATGATAACTTGAATTGTCAAAATAATTGAAAGATAGTGGAAGAAGCCGTTTTGGAAAAGTAATTAATATAATTAGTGAAGATAGCCGTTTTGGAAAAGAAAAATTTATGGGTCGGTTACAATTTATTTAATAATATAATTTATGTAGAAATAATTAGTAAAAAGTATTTTAAAAAAATGAGGAAAAAAGGAAAATTGAAATGCTGATTTTTTAGCTATGCCACATCAGCTGACCAATGTTTCTGCTTTATATATATATATATAGATTTGTCTCAATACGTTCTAAAAAGGGCAACTTTCATATATAGCAAACAAAAAATTCATATTTGTATGCTATAGCAAAGTTTACATAATTGCGCTCCATAGCAAACATAAAACTGTATAATTCGCTATACATATACAATTGTATAATTCAATGGCCTAAATTGTATAATTCGCTGGCCTATTTCGCTGCAATTGTATAATTCGCTATCCTATTTCACTGCAATTGTATAATGCACAATTGTATGTATATTACATAATTATAAGTGTATAGCAAGAAGATATATGTTTTTTCTCTCGCTTTATACAAAAACAGAAACACAATATGTACACTTCTGTTGTATAAAGCTAGAGAAAATTGTATTTCACTGCAATTGTATAATTCGTTGGCCTTTTTCTCTGCAATATTTGTATAAATGCATTTGTCTGCAATTGAATTTAAGTAAAATGTTTGTAAATTGTATAATTAAGTGTATATCACGAAGATATATGTTTTTGCATGTGTATATACGAGTTTCTCTCGCTTTATACAAAACAAAAACAGAATTATACACTTCTGTGTATAAAGCGAGAGTGGCGAGCGAGAATGGGAGAGTGGCGAGCGAGATTTTTGGGAGAGAGACGCCTGACAAATTTTGGATAACGTTTGCTATGAAGCACAATTAAATCAAACCCTAGCTACTCCATTTATTTTAGGTTATTAGTTTGCTATTATATACAATTTTCCCTTCTAAAAATTGCACAATGTATATTAAAGTGAGTAATTGTGGAGAAAATAATGATTTCTTTTTTGATCGAATTTTGTTAATTTTTTATGTTATTTCTTTATTTAAATTTGTTTAAGAGATGGCTTTATTTAGAAATTTATTTTTCGGATGTTTGAATACTTATAGATATAATTAAATTCCTTCCAAGTTTTCTTAATCTAATGATTTTTTTTTCTAGCACTCATTCTAACTAATTTTCTCTTTGTGTTATTAATGATTTTCTCTTTGCACATTTTTATTAGAGCCAAAAAGGGTTTAAGAAAATGATAATTACGTTAGATTCATATGAAACTAAACTAATCCCTCTGATTAAATTATATTGCGGCTTATTTATAAGCCATCGTGATCTTCCACTACCTTATAAGTATTTTTAAAAGTATATTTTCAGTGTCGTTTGATATTTATATTAAAAATTAATTGAATTTGAATGGTATACTAAAAAATCTATTTAAAAGTCATTATTTTCAATATAGTATTTTTTTCATTCGTAAAATTTTTAATCACGAATAAAAAGATTTTAATTATTCCACCACAGAGATCATGATTGTTTGGATAAGCAGAAGTTTAAATATTATTAATTCTGGATATTGTGTTTGACAAGCTTGGATTAAATGATTATTTGCATATAATAAACTTACTATTATTTTACTCCTTTTAAGGTTACATCACATGAATTTTTTTACCTAATATTTTGATATTTATATTGTAATTTTAATATTTGATATTTGTGGATTAATTCAAAAAAATATTAAATTAAACTGAACCAATATCTTGTGTTTTTATTTTAAAATATTAACTTTTTACATGTATATTAATTTAATGTTTTTGCCAATAAAATAAGCAAGGTTAAAAATTCAAGATTAATCACACGACAACAAAATGGGCTTGATGAGCTATCAGGAGCCCAAATAGTATTGATTTCACATTGGGCTGAGGAAGCCCAAGGATCAATGAGAATGGGATGAGGATCTCTTTGAGGCCTATCAAAGAACACACATTCAAAATTTTAAGGGCAACTTTCACATATAGCAAACAAAAAATTCATATTTGTATGTTATAGTAAAGTTTGCGTAATTGCGCTCTATAGCAAATATAAAACTGTATAATTCGCTATACATATTCCATTGTATAATTCGATGGCCTAAATTGTATAATTCGCTGGCCTATTTCGCTGCAATTGTATAATTCGTTATCCTATTTCACTGCAATTGTATAATGCACAATTGTATGTATATTACATAATTATAAGTGTATAGCAAGAAGATATATGTTTTTTCTCTCGCTTTATACAAAAACAGAAACACAATATGTACACTTCTGTTGTATGAAGCTAGAGAAAATTGTATTTCACTGCAATTGTATAATTCGCAATTGTATAATTCGTTGGCCTTTTTCTCTGCAATATTTGTATAAATGCATTTGTCTGCAATTGAATTGAAGTAAAATGTTTGTAAATTGTATAATTAAGTGTATAACACGAAGATATATGTTTTTGCATGTGTATATACGAGTTTCTCTCGCTTTATACAAAACAGAAACAGAATTATACACTTCTGTGTATAAAGCGAGAGTGGCGAGCGAGAATGGGAGAGTGGCGAGCGAGATTTTTGGGAGAGAGACGCCTGACAAATTTTGGATAACGTTTGCTATGAAGCACAATTAAATCAAACCCTAGCTACTCCATTTATTTTAGGTTATTAGTTTGCTATTATATACAATTTTCCCTTCTAAAATTGCACAATGTATATTAAAGTGAGTAATTGTGGAGAAAATAATGATTTCTTTTTTGATCGAATTTTGTTAATTTTTTATGTTATTTCTTTATTTAAATTTGTTTAAGAGATGGCTTTATTTAGAAATTTATTTTTCGGATGTTTGAATACTTATAGATATAATTAAATTCCTTCCAAGTTTTCTTAATCTAATGATTTTTTTTTCTAGCACTCATTCTAACTAATTTTCTCTTTGTGTTATTAATGATTTTCTCTTTGCACATTTTTATTAGAGCCAAAAAGGGTTTAAGAAAATGATAATTACGTTAGATTCATATGAAACTAAACTAATCCCTCTGATTAAATTAAATTGCGGCTTATTTATAAGCCATCGTGATCTTCCACTACCTTAAAAGTATTTTTAAAAATATATATTCAGTGTCGTTTAATATTTATGTTAAAAATTGATTGAATTTGAATAATATATTAAAGGATCTATTTAAAAGTCATTATTTTCAATATAGTATTTTTTTCATTGGTAAAATTTCTAATCACAAATAAAAAGATTTTAATTATTCCACCAGAGAGATCATGATTGTTTGGATAAGCAGAAGTTTAAATATTATTAATTCTGGATATTGTGTTTGACAAGCTTGGATTAAATGATTGTTTGGATATAATAAACTTACTATTATTTTATTCCTTTTAAGGTTACATCACATGAATTTTTTTACCTAATATTTTGATATTTATATTGTAATTTTAATATTTGATATTTGTGATTCAAAAAAATATTAAATTAAACTGAACCAATATCTTGTGTTTTTATTTTAAAATATTAACTTTTTATATGTATAATAATTTGATGTTTCTGTCAATAAAATAAGCTAGGTCAAAAATTCAAAATCGATCACACAATAACAAAATGGGCTTGATGAGCTATCATTAGCCCAAATAATATTAATTTCACATTTGGGCTGAGGAAGCCCAAGGATCAAGCTTTGAGGCCTATTCAAAGAACACACATCCAAAATTTTAATTACAATAAGCGTAATATCGTAAATTACAAAACTATAGACATAATATTATGAATATCAGAGACGTCATTGTAACGAGATAAAATCTTAAAGGAGGTTCCTAAATTTTTTTCTCTCTTTTATGCTTTAAGTAAATGTAAGATCTACTTACACTATCATTTTTCGACTCTGTTTTTGCCACTACATAAAATTTCTATAAACATAAGTATCTTTTAGCAAAAATAAAATCATAAAGAAATGTAAATCTCAATTTTTTACTTAAAATAAAATAAATGATATTTGGAGAAAAGCCCTAAAATTGTGCTATTTCATCGTAGGTTGTCGGAATTTGCTTCTTAGTGCTAAGTGTTAAGAGAATTTCTCTATTCATCCCCCGACTTCAGTTACATACTTTATTTGCATATGATATTCTTACGACACGAATCATTGTAAGGAAAGAGTCGGAGGCTATCACGTGACCGGTTCCACTCCGTCAAATGAATATGATCTCTGAGCACTTACAAATTGAATAAAAAGAACATAATCTTTCCAAATCTCCGTATTTATAAGAAAATAAAAATATCGTTAGACATAAAACGGAGAACAAATTTATAAAAGGTTTAAGGAAACCATTCATATCCCTAATAATTTTTGTAGTTCCAACATTACCCTCAATTACAAAAGCCCTACACTACACAAAACTTGGTTTTTTCTTCTTTCTTCTCCGGCGTCTCTTCACTTCTCTCTGCATAATTTTTCTGCGTTTCTTCTCGGCGATTCTCGGTAAGTTTTTCTCTCTCTACATTTTTTGCTATGCGACTTTTAAGCTTCTCGGCGTTTTTCCTCTGTTTTTTGTACTTGATTTTGTTTCTGCTATAAATCTCCCAAAAAACGAGTGTATTTCAATGTTAGTGGTGATTGAATCGTTCCGTATGTTGTTGTTATTGAGTGAATTGTTAAGCTGAAGAGAAAAAACGAGTAAAACTATAAATAGAAAGTGTTGCTTCATGCAACAAATTAGGAGTCGTTTGGTAGCTGGTTTGGAGATGAGTTATGCAAGCATTTAATCCTGCTCAAGTAGTACTACCACTTTTTGTAGCTGGTAAGTTTATTCAGGTATAAATTAGTAGGATGTTCGGTGTGCAATTTTAAAAACTTGCATAATTAATACATGTATAAGTTAAGAGGGAATCTATGTATTATTTTGTGCATGTATGATGGAATAACTAAATCCTGCATAATTGATAGTACATAAATTCCCGGCATAATTCTAACCAGCTACCAAATGATATCCAAGGATATAGGGATCACTATGCACACATACAACTCAATAGGGTAATGCTAAGCATCCCAAAGGTGAAAAGTGAAAATAAAATATCAATGGAAAACTTTCGCCACTTGCCTTAGAAAGCACATGCGACGATATATTTGGTACAATGAGATATAAGAAGCTTTGGAGAACCTTTGATTTTGGGAGTATGTAGTTTTTCTTTCTGTAAATTAGGAATTAAAAGTCATTAGTTCAATGAGCTTAATTTCCTTTCATAACAATTTATATGTTGTTGATAGTAACTTGTAATTATTTTGTATTTGAATAAATTTAGGCTTAGTACTCAATTCTTTTATAGTGCTAACAACTTTCTTTTAGTTTCTATCTGAATTTGTGATTGCTTATTTATAAAATCAGCTCCAACACTCGAATTGTGATTTTCAGCAATTGATGCTTAAATGTTACTTAAAATACAGATAATCCAAATGGGTTAATTGTTGCTTGTTGATTTGAAGTTACTGTCACAATAGAACCCTCTGTGGAGAAGTCTTGGATCCGCGGCTAAATGGATGAATCCAAAGAAGAAACGAAGTCTTTCAAAGAATTAGGAGTTTGTGATCAATTGATTGAGGCTTGTGATAATTTGGGTTGGAAAAACCCTTCTAAGATACAAGCTGAAGCTATGCCTCATGCCTTTGAAGGTTTTTCAATATTCCCTTCTTTATGTTCATTCATCTTTTCGTTGCCGCATGTTGCAGTGGATTTGGCTTTCTGCTAATAATTCAAATAGGTTTAAATTTCTAAGCTGATTATCCCAGTGGGTTTTATGTCTGATTTTGGGTTGTGGGGTTGCAAAACTTCCACTGTTCTATTTAGTTTTGCCCTTGGTTGCAAAATAAATCAAGACTAGCTTTATGAATAATAGAGAAGCAACATTTCATTGTCGAACAAATTTGTGGAGAGAGGTAATTAAGTGCTGGGTTTACTGGTGAATTTTTCAGTCTTCCAGGGGTTTAGGGTGTTCTGATTTAATTTACTATGTCTAGGGGAAAAGAATTAGTTAATGGTTATAATGGTGGTGTAGCTAGGGTGAACTTAAATCCAGATAAAAGAAGCTTTATGTAATTGCATAAAGAGGTGGTGTTTGAAGTGATTCAATTTAAGGGAATTGAAGATTTTGGAACGATATATTCTTTTACGAAGATAAATTGGAATAGCAACGGGAAGGGTCAGGTGGATTTCCTGTAAAATACTTTTATGAATGCTAGCCTTTCAGAAACCATGTCTTTAAAATGCAAATTTACAACTAAGTAATGGAATATAATGTTGCATTTTTTAGGAAAATTTAATGGACCGTTCAACACTCCGTCAATCAAGTGATGTGGGTTGTTGTAATAACTAGCAATAGGAGAGTGATTGAGCTGTGATTCCATGTAGCCTGAGCCCTTTTGTGGGGTGGGTGGGTGGGTGGGGATCCTTTTGCTGTGTAGAGTACATTATTCATAGAGATCCTTTAATTAACCTTTTGTATATCAACCTCTATTTGGTGAAATCTATTTTTTGTTGTAAACAATTTGATTGGTTTTTGTTCCAGGCAAAGACCTAATTGGTCTGGCACAAACGGGTTCTGGAAAGACGGGAGCTTTTGCAATTCCTATACTGCAATCCTTATTAGATTCTCCGCATGCCTTTTTTGCATGTGTTCTCTCTCCAACAAGGTCTCTTATTCTTCTGATTACTTGTTTTATTTTGTAGAAGCTCTTTAATGATTCAAATCTCATCTTTTTTGTTTGCATATTCCAGAGAGCTCGCCATTCAAATTGCTGAACAGTTTGAAGCTTTAGGATCCGGTATTGGAGTAAAATGTGCAGTGGTGAGCTTCACTAAGTCATATGAACATACATGAACAATTCATTTCCCCTTCAAATGTAATCCATAGGCTGATAAACACTTTCTAGCCAATGGAATTTGTAGTGGCATGTCTGTAGGAAAGGATAAAGTGTGTCACGATTGAACAGTGTGGTATATGATGGTTGACATTGGCATTCAGCTAGACATATTTTTGATTAAATGATCGCTGGTAATTGTTTTGCAGCTGGTTGGAGGGATAGATCAAGTACAACAGAGCATTGCCCTCGGGAAACGACCTCACATTGTTGTAAGTACTGATATATCTACTACCACATTTTCATGTCTCTTGTTAAGGTGACACAAGTAGTAATGGAGTTACAGATAGTAAAATCTCCTTGCCAAAATATAAACTAAAAGGCAAATACAATATGAGGCAGAGTTGGTGGTGTAATATCCATATGAAAGTACTTGTTTAAGGGACAAGCACCACCTGCTTTATTTTACCTCTGATGCTGTTTTTTGAGTATCTCTTTTTCAGCCTTGACTAAGTGTATCAGGTCATTGTAGCCTCATGCTATTTTTTGGAGCATGCAGTTAGCTTCGTAAGTTTCTGATGTCTTCTTTCAACAGATTAGGGGGTCGTGTGGATTTCCCTAGATACATTTAAAAAATCCTGGCTAGATGTAAATAGCTATTTAGTTACATGTTACCTTACCCCACTTTGTTTGAAAATGCTTTCTCAGTTTTTTGTTAAATTTGTTGCCAGTATCTTGTGAGAAGAGCTCCTAGTCCAGCTATCAGGGTCTTTACTGTATGTTAGTGACCTTTTCTTCTTAGATCATCTGATAAGAAATATGCTTATGTTTTAACTTTTGCAAAATGCTTTGGCTTATAAATAAGTCCTTTATGAATTATAAGTAGCCATCTCCTATGTCAGAGGTACCTGATGGTTATAAAAGGTAGATGATATATCCTTTTAGCAATCTAATGAAATAAAGTTGGTATACTATTGGTCTGCCTTGAAACATGAAAAATCTTAGTTCCTGGTAAGCCGTTTTCATTCAGCACTACGCACCATCCTAGGTTTGTAAGATCAGTAACCTTTATTTCCTTAAGAGAGGCTGCTAAAGAAATATGCAAAAGATCATGTTATAGAAGTCTGGAGTGGAAATAATATGATATCAAGCTGTCGACTATTTGTTTTTTATTAGGTAAGGTAAGTAGGATATCAACTATTAAGTGAGTGGAAGTAATACAAAAATCAGCTATTAAGTGTGCTGAGACGGGCAACCACCCAAGAAGATTTTCTTCCCCACTTTGCCTATGAGGTCCATCAGGCATGGATGTGGTGATAAATCCCGACATCTTTTTTTAGAATCGGATGTCCAGCTGTGTAGGAAGAGTCCACCTTCCAAGGGCGATGTTGGGTGTAGTATAGTACTCCACAGGAAACCGCTTAGACCAAGACGTCAACTATTATCCATCTAGGGCAGCAATCCTTCCCTAAATTCGTGATTTTTTTAATTTGACTACTCCTAAAAGCAAATCACTCAATTTGGACTAGATACAACTCCGGACCCACTGGAAGGCGTTCCAACAGTTTCTCCTATTGCCTATGAGAAGACTTTTGGTGTAGACTCAACCTTTTCTTTTCAATCATGGAGGTGGTTTTGTCTTAGCCTCTCTAACTTCTGCTTGATTGCAAGTAGGATAGTTTCTCTGATGGACTATTTGGAGGTAAAGAAATCAGAAATGTTTTTAAACAGTAAAGAGAATATTAACAAGTTGAAGTACAAAACCCTTCTTTATTAGCTCTTTGATTCAAGTTAAATGATGTAGATGGTATTGATAGTTCACTAGATTTCCTCAATCGGCCCACATGTTTGTGCAGCCGGAGGCTGTGTTTTTGTAAGGTTCCTGATGTATCGTTCTGCATCATCTTGATGCAATTTACCAATACAATTCTTACTTGCCTATCAAAGATAACTATTAAGTGTACTCAGTCAATTCAGTTGCTGGCCTAACTTCAAATATTCAGACATATGTAATGTTCCCTGGTCAGCAAAACTAGTTTAGCACGCCTCACAGATGATTTTTTACACCAATTTTGCTAAACCTATTGTAGGTTGTTACAGATGTTATCTTAAGCCATAAGCTCAATCTTTGATATTCTTAAATTTGAGTGCTCATTTGCGTTGATGTATGATGTAGGTTGCAACACCTGGTCGCCTCTTGGATCATCTTTCCAATACCAAAGGGTTTTCTCTCCGTACGATAAAGTACTTGGTAAGTTCGTCCGTAGAGTCTTATGCTCACAAATGCTCCAGAGATGTCCTCTTTTATCTGTTTATGCATTTCTTTTTCTTTCAGATGAAAATCCAAGAGTGCAGATGTTGTTTTATTTATTTGATTGAAGGATATGTTATTATATCACTACTGCACATTAAAAAGTGATATTTGCTGTTTTCCACAGTGTATATACAGTATATCTCTTGTCAGAGGCAAAGTTACTTGTCATTTTTTCCTGCTTCCATTGGCTCTTGAGTTGGTCTTTACTTTCTAACTAACCAACATTTTGAGCTGCAGAAAGCCTTAGGCGACCTTAGAAAGATATGTTCATTTGAATCTTGCTCGTCTTTGTGTTAGTTGCTAGTTAAATGCCTTCCCCTCAATACAGCACTGAATCATTGATGTGATATGTCCAAAGAAGCACAATGGCTTCATCGCCTTAGGTGGCTACAATTGGACCGAGCAAGACATTGATTAATTGAAGCAATATGTATCTAAAAGTAAAAGCATTTCGTTATATGCTATTCAAATGATAAGCAAGAATGGGTTGATTTAGGATGACATGGATTCTCAACAAATCTGATGTTCCTTCTATGTATCCTGGTTTATATACTTCTTTTAACATCGCAAATTCTATTTGTAACCAAATATAGGTTTTTGAAATTGTAAATAGTGTTTCACAACAGATTATTTTAGTTAGTTAAGAGCATGCATGCACAGTCTGTGTCATGAATTTGAACACAGCTACATGCAACAGGTATTAGATGAGGCGGACAGGTTGCTAAATGAGGATTTTGAGAAGGCCCTCGATCAGATTTTGAATGCTATTCCCCGTGAACGAAGGACTTATCTCTTTTCTGCTACAATGACCAAAAAGGTCAGTTTTTCAAGTGTTTATAGGAAACCATTGTTAATTATAAATGTTCTATTCTCTTCTTGTGGGTAATTTCTCTTTCTAGATTCTCTTTAAGGAAAATCCCCTCTCTATGGTTGGGTAGATAGCTTTTCCTCAGTATTTGCGGAGGAAAAGTGCTTTCATGAAGTTTTGGCTTTTATTAATTTTTAAATATCTTGCTCATTTGATATTTATGTATGAGAATATACCAGAAAACAGAGGAGCTTTATACTTGTATTTCAGCTTTTTTCTTGTACTGGCGTGCAGTGATCAGTTATCATTATTATGGAAGTATATGCACTTATACTTTATATCGTAGAACCAAAACTATTATTACATGAAATTGTTCGAGTCTTCGAGAGGAGAAGATGGGGATGTTATGAATGGCACGTTAATTTGCTTCTGTTCTGCTTGGCTCTTTAAGGAATCAAATTTCACGCTTAAACTTTCCATGGACTGACCTTTTTGCTTGGGAAATCTGATTCTAAATAGATATGTATTTGAAATACAGGTGCGGAAACTTCAGAGGGCTTGTTTGAGAAATCCTGTTAAGGTACAACAATGTCAATTGTCACCAGAGGATTTTAGGTGCTCAAGAGTATTTTCCATAACTTTGTTTATAATTTCTTTCAGATTGAAGCTGCATCTAAATATTCCACCGTTGATACACTGAAGCAGCAGTATCGTTTTCTTCCTGCTAAATATAAGGTTAATTTTTCAGTGACAAGATTCTATTTTAGTTTTGTTGGAAAAAAGCAACACAAGTGGCAATTGGCTTAATAATGATGTTCCATGCATGTTTCATTTTGTTTGATTATAACCGATGAGTTCAATATTTTCTGCTTAAGCAGCAAAATTGTCCAGACATTTAGTGTATTTTTACAACAGATCATTATAGGTGGTGCTGTGTTCTCCAATAATGATCATTATATCGCTGAAGAATGTACATTGGCATTTTGACACCACTAGAATAAGAAACAATTACGTGGATAAAAGAGGGGAGACGTGATCATAATGATTGTGTTGTTTAGTGTTACAAAGTAATAACTAACATGAAGAGTGCAACATCTTCTTGATGCATCTTCAGTGAACCTTCTTTACTAGATAAAAAAACTAAGTAGCACAGCGAATCACTCTTTACAAGGTTCATATTTTTAGCTTTCCCAGAAGTATTAATCATGAAAGCATTTTAAGTAGTTGCAACTCTTGATTATTGAAGTGAACATAATCCTACTGACTTAGAGGTCAGGCCACATATAGGGCTTGCCGCAGTCAAGGCATATGCAGTTAAACATCTGTTTAGGCAGATGGATCTCTTTATATGTTCCTAATCAAGCAAGTTACTAGATTTGTAGTCACAGCTATGAGCTTTCTTATACTTCTATCCTTAATAATTTTTTTTTTGCATTATTAGTAGAACTATTGTAGTCTCAGCTATGGGCTTTCTTACACTTCTAGCCCTAATCAATTTTTTGCATTATTAGTAGAACTATTACTCCAGGAACTTAGCAGTATACTAGTGCCTCCATTACATTTTCCCACGAACAAGAGGGTAGAGCAGATATTTCAGAGAAAATGTATATCCCCCTGTCCTCAGACTGTCCCCTCAAATATGCCATCTTTGGTTGGCCTCTCCCTCTTTCCCTGGTGAGCAGACCTTCTTTTGAGATCTTATGTACGGGTTGCTCCCCAGCAAGATGTATAACAGTATTTTGAAGATCCATAATAGGAAATCCTTTTGTTTAGGCATTGAAAATTATCAGAAGGATAATATAGCTAATGCCTGGTAATCGTGTGGGACTGTATGCTAGAGACCATATAGAAGGAATAAACTTAAAAGACCCTCTACCTGATGGGCTAAAGATGTAATTGCTTTGGTCTACTGAATTATGATTTATGGTCCTATTTCAATTATGAAATAATGACTTCTGGTCTGACTTTATTATTTGTCCATGGTTCACAGGACTGCTATCTTATCTATATTCTGACTGAGATGTCTGGCAGTACATCTATGGTTTTCACTCGCACATGTGATGCAACTCGTCTTCTGGCTTTGATGCTTCGCAACCTTGGCTTGAGAGCCATACCAATTAGTGGTCAGATGACTCAGGTATACTCTCATACTTAAAACATATTTTAACAGGTTCACAATTTCCTCTTTGCTGGTTCTATTTCATCCCCACCCGCACACCCAAAAAAATAATAATCATATTTTACTTGGTCAGGATAAAAGGCTTGGAGCTCTAAACAAATTTAAGGCCGGAGAGTGCAATATCCTTATATGCACTGATGTGGCCAGTCGAGGACTTGATATCCCGTCTGTAGATATGGTTATCAACTATGATATTCCAACAAACTCAAAGGTGGATCTTGCTATTCTTCCTGCTTGTAAAGTTCTGCTGTTTTCATTGGGGCGGTCCTGGATTTATCTAAACTTGACTTGATACTCATCAATTCTATCTGAATATCTTAATTTTGTTTTCTGGTGCGATTTAAGCTTATCACTATATGCATGGCTTGCAGGATTATATACATAGAGTGGGAAGAACTGCACGAGCAGGACGTTCTGGGGTTGCCATATCATTAGTAAATCAGTATGAGTTGGAGTGGTATATACAGATAGAAAAGCTTATTGGTATGAAATACAGAAATATTTCCGAGACTATAGTACCCCCCCCCCCCCCCCCCTTTTCCCTCTCCTCCTTGTGTTCCTTCTAGTCTACCCACTGCTATGTATTGTTTTCCAAACTGAAATTTGATAATCTCCAGGGAAGAAACTACCCGAGTATCCCGCAGAGGAAGAGGAGGTTTTGCTACTCTTGGAGCGTGTCACAGAAGCCAAAAGGATCTCATTGATGGTATTTCTCTCTTCGGTGTTTTACTTTTCTAGGGGATGGGGTTACTTAAGTTGCCACCTAGGTGGTTAACTTGTGGATGCATGGGTTAAAGCTCTTACATCAGCCAATTAAATATAGTGCAATGAACCCTATTACTATTATTCATTTCCCTTTTATAACGAGATAGTCTGGATTGGCTTATTTTAGGTGTTTTAAAGCTAAAATAGCTTTTAAGCATTGTTTCCGTATTTGGATATAATAATAAAAAAGTGCTTTTAAGCAAAAAATCAAAAGTTAGAAATCCTAACTTATGGTTTTTGACTTGTATATAAGGCATAAGCTACAGGCTCATAAAATACTAGTTGGATTCTCCTTGTTCACCTTTTTCATTAGGCTCGCGTGTCAATGTCACAAGGTAGAGCTAGTAGTGCGAAACATATTTTGCTTTGAGGTGTGTATTGGAGTTAGGTCTGGCCATCATTCACAACACGCGTCTCTTATGTGCTTTTCTCAGTCAGAGAATGTTGTTCGAGGTGACATACATGTAAACGACTTTCTCCACGAGTATCTTATAGTTGCTCATATTCATGATGCTTGCATGCTAATACACTATATTGCTCGACTCCAAAAATATTGCCACACTTGAGTCAGATCCTCAAAAAATGCACTACTTTTTGTGTTATTAGATTCTAATTAACATATGCGACCGGTGTTGATGCAGAAAATCAAAGAAACTGGTGGGAAAAGGAAACACAGAGGTGGTGGAGATGATGGTGACGATCAGGAGGTTCATAAATACTTGGGAGTTAATAAGAAGGGAAAACAATCAAAGAAGCCAAAGAGAAAATGAGGGAATTAATGTGTAAACTAATTTAGCAATTGTTTAGTCCAATTTTGACATTGGTTATTTATTTTACTATTATTACTCGTTTTTGGGGACTGAAATTTGACATTTCTACAATCATACTAACATACTGTAAAAGAGATTTTTGTATCTTGTAATATTAATATGTTTCGTCATTCTTTAGATAAAGATTTCATTTTTTTTTTCTCTTTTCAGACTTATATTTGAATCAAACTTATGATTGATATTTCCTTTTGAATTAGAGACTCATATTTGAAAGTGGTTTTCATACATTTGTGTTTTGGTTGATATTAACTTTTCTTATATATATATAAAGTAATTGTCCATTACCCACTTGTCATCATAATAAGAAATTCCATAATTAGTTAAATAAAACTAGTTAAAATTTCACAAATTCAAATTCCTCAAAACCCATAAACCAAATAAGTTACAATATGGTGGTGTATACTATGATAAGCATCGTTCTCCTTTGTGCATTCATCATCTTAGTTATTTTCGTTACATTTTGTCAAAGCAAAAATAAAAATAATAGCGCGCCTACAGACATTGAGGCGCGTACAAAAGTTAGAGGATCGACCCGTGAGACATATGATGCAACAACCGATGGAGATAATGGTGGAGAGACCATGCATGGGAACAATGACAATGGTGGTTCTACCGTTGTGGCTAGTGTCATCGCCACAACGGCACTAAACACCATAGCTATTGATGCCGGAGGAGGGAGTTATCAAGGTCATGGAGGTGGTCAAAACGCAAATTGATAGATCGCGGTGGAGATGGTGACGGAGGGTGGATGGTTGAAAAAATCGTAATTTCACTAAAAAAAATTTAAAGGAAAATGTTTAGTTTTCATGTGGCTAGAAGATTTTGCCACTTGTTCAACTCATATTTATGTGAATTAAAATATATTGTGGTGGAGATTTCAAAGTATCATAAATAAGTAATTTCAAAATTTATAATTTTACCTATGTTACAATATTTTTGTGACTATACAAAAATGTGTGTTCTAGCTATTTTTTGGGCTCTATAATTGAAAAAAAAAATTAAATACTCATGGTGGAGGTAATGACGTGTGTGTGATGGTGGTTGAATAAATTAAATTATTGTAATTTAAAAATATATATATTTTTTAAAATAACATGTATAGCTTTCACGTGATTAGTTTTTTTTTTTTTTTGGTTTAGTAGTAGTTTATGTGATCTAAGTTAATAGAATACTTTAAAGAAAAGAATAAATAATTTTTTATTTTAGATATGTTATAATATTTTTGTAACTATATAGATTTGATAAAGATGGTGTGTTCTAGCCAATTTTTTGGGTCTATGATTGAAAAATAGTTGAATTTATAAAGTAATTTTAAAAAATAATTATTTTTTTTAATGCTAAGAGAAATAGAGAACAAAATAATACTTAGCTAAAACACGAAAAACTTCAAACACATTGTATTGGAATTTGAACTTTCTAGAGATAAAACTTAGTATATTGTGTTAGAGACATGAAAATATATTGATGTATATATATATATATATATATATATATATATATATATATATATATATGCAATGTAACAAAATGAGTGTATCATGGGGCGAGTTTAAGCGTATGAGGGTTGAGATAAATAATATGAATTGAAATAATTTAATATAAGTTAAAACGGTTCTCCCATGATATATCATTACTAGAAATTTAAACTATATAAACTCGTCAATTCCAAAATTGTTTGAAAGCATATAATATAATAGCGAGTAAATATGTTTTTCAATTGATTTAGTTCAATTTTTTTTATATTATTGATATAGTTTATTGCTTATAGGTTTATAAACACATTAAATCGATAATCAAATCAATACAAATATTTGTTAATGATAATCAATGTAGACTAAGCTCCTTCCTTGATTTTGCTTTATTTGTTTAGTTGAAATTGTATTAAAATATTTAATGCCACTAAATAGTTGATACATAACAAAAAAACTAATAATCAAATTGATAGATCAATATAAAAAAAATACAAAATCATTTATTCTTTTTTTGGCTACAAATTGACACAAAACTAAAATGTGCAAAATAACAAAAATTACATTGAAAATTTTGGATAAAACTCCATCTACTATGCTCTCTAAGGATAGTTTTACCTTGTCAACTCTCCTCATCAAGTCATTCCCAAATTATTCTTGCAAAAATTAACACAACATTATAAAAATTACAAAAAAAAATAAAAATTTAACGATCGATCCGCTGAAACCAAATAGCTTTGGTTTAGACCTAGAAAACATACTAAGTACAAACAATAAGAATTCCATATCCCAAAAAACCCTGTAAAATTCAAAATTCAGTCTGACTCATGAATTAGTAACTGTAGTCTGACCCTGTCTTGCTTTAAGTACGAGTTCCTCAGTAGTTGATCCAATAATTTCATTAGCCCTCTTAAGTCCAATACAAAAATACCTTCCAATTTCATCCTTAGACACAATCCCAAGTTTCTCCAACTTTTGCACTGCATCATCTACATCAAAATTACAACTTATAGCAAATCTCTCCTTTATCAACTCCTCACATCGCGTATCGAGATCGATCAACGTCGCCTTACCTTGTTCCATAAGTATAAAATACGATATTATAACTTCTTTAACCTCTTGTTGTATCACATCGTCACATAAATGTAGTAACGTACCCCTTCCACTATCTAACTGTTTATCGTACATCGACTGAGTGATCAAATTTTGATACTGTGCCATATTTTGTTGAAATGTGAAGTATATCTTGGCACAATAACCTATTACTGTCGATAAAATCGCAAAGAGGACCCACGCGTCAGCTTGAGGCATGTCAAGAGACGTAACAACCGCGAATAGACCTACTACGGCCGATGCAATAAATTGCACCCAATCCATAGGGGTCAAACTAGGGTTTTTTTTCTCAGGTAACACAATTTCTAAATCAGCCATCGGTATATTTTTCAAGTGTTTGACGTAAATACCCCTATCGGGTTTTTCGTCCTCCTCACTAGCACGTCTATAAATAACTATAATTCTTTCGAAAGTTGGCTCTTGAATTGTAATTTTACTAAGCACATTTGGTAACGTTAGCTCCATATTTTGTATTCTTATTCTTTCTACGTAAAAATCTTGTTCCTCCTCCGATGGTATTCGTTTTTTTCGCGGTTTTTTATTACGTTTATATATTTTTTTACCGAAAAATTTATCCCCTCCTGTTTTTTTCATCAACCATTTCCATGTACGTGCGATGATCATATCGATTTTTTCCATGATAAACCAATCCGTTGTTCTATCTATACCAATTCCACGTCGAAAAATCACATATTTATCAGCAAATTCGGGGAGTTTTTCATCGCGAGGGTTACGAGCAAAGTATTTGGACAAAAGTTTAGTGTCAAGTTTCGATTCATCAACCGTTATTGGGAGATTTAATAAGTACTGACCTGCATTCGCGACCTCTAATTCTTCATCACTAGCAATTTTGAAGTTACTTTTGTCCATGACTTGGAATAAGTATGTTAAGAAGTTCTGTTCTAGCTCATCTATGTCATCATCGTTTAATTTTTGTTGATCGAGACATTGGGCCCCGTGGACGGGGTCAAATAAGGCGTATAAGCCCATTAGGTCTTCGAATTGAATGTTGTACCAAGCGCGGATTGTGTATTGTACTCTCTTGCATAACTTGATAAATTCATCGCGATCTGAATCATTTTCGATTAAATTTGCTAGTGTCATGATCAACCTTGATTTGAGTACGGGAATAACTGATTCACGTTCTAATCGTATTACCTCTTTCTTCTTCTCTTTTTTCTTAGTAGTGTCCATTGTGTTTTTTTTGATTAATTTGAATTCGTGTTGAAATGAAACAGAATGTTACATGTTCTTAACTTTATATAAACATTAAAAAAAAAGGTAATAATATAACTGTTAGGAGAAAAATAAGGTAACAATTGTAAAAATTATAGGAATTAATGAATGGATGAAAGGTACTAAGTAACTGTATTTTTTTACTGTTGCCATTGATTTTATTTGTGAAGTATTTGTGACAAGTGTTGTTTTTGTTTGAAATATTTGACTCAGTAAACATGCAAGAATTTCTAATCTATTTACATATGTTTCAAAATTTTATATACTGTCAGTAATATTTTTTATTTTTTTAGTACCGACTATCGAGTAATTACATAAGTTGATAAATATATTAACTAACCTGCTATCAAAGGTTAAAATCAACTTAAGTACGACTATCCAACTTAACTCTTCATGATCTAAAGGCTAAATAATAATGAATAACAATATATCTGATGTAATCTCACAAGAGTGATTTAGTGAGGCACGAGGGTGATGTATACCTCTCTTACTCTTGTCTTGTGAAGATAAAGCGGTTGATTTAGAAAAATCATTGGTTCAAATAATAAGCACTAGAATAAATTATACCCAAGGGAACAATAAGTAATAATAAAATTCAACAATAAGATAGATGGAGAATAATACTATCCCTTCGTCCGAAATTGTTTGTCATATTACATTTTTTCGAAAGTTAATTTGACTAATTTTCAAAGTTAAATTAAATCAAATTAATTTAATATTTTAAACAAAAAAAATCAGATATTCTAAAACTATATGAAAAGTACTATAAATTATAAAATTTTTTGCATATTAATATGATAAAATAATATATCTTAAAATGTTACTCAAAGTTTTTATAGTTTAACTCTAAAAAAGAAATCATGACAAACAATATCGGACGGAGGGATATAAATTTTAAATTCTGAATCAGCCTCTAATAAATCACTTTTTCGGCATAATAATTTATATATATATATATATATGGGAATCAATATTGAGAGTGGAGTATATTTAGGTATATATCAAATTGTTGGACTAAAGAGGATCACATCACATGGTTTAATATTAGTTGTTCAATATGTACCATCCAATTCTCTATATTGACCTAACTTTTAGAGCTAATAAGATTTTCTTCCATTTACATCCACTATCTTAAATTACTTTGCTTTAATATTTTAGCCTTTAATTAATTAAAGCAATTTGCTATTCCAAATGCATCATCACCAAATAAAGTTTGCCTCACCCAAAATATTTTATTTGTCCTAATTCACATTTTATGTGATGGTAGTATTTGATTGAATACGAAATTTAAAAAAAATATTTAAAAATTTTAATCCAAAACAATCTCAGTTGAAGTAATGAAAAATTTAAACAATTTCTAACATTTTTTAAAAATAAATTAAAAAGAAAAGTATGATATATATGCTAAATTTAATTTTTTTTAGTCTTGCTCCCTTTAATAGGATGAGATAAGGATAAGAAGAAATAAAATTCTAAAAACAAGAATTTAAGTTATATACACACGCTATAATGTTTTTTTTTTTTTTGACATTATTGATATACATATATATATATAAAATATGTTTGTGTAGTGTATAGTATATAGTCATCAATTTAAGTGGAATTATAAACAGAAAAATTTCCACCCAAATATAATGATATCTTTTTCTTTCTAAAAGTTAAAATATTGGAGCATCTAATGATTCAAAAAGCTATTTAAAAATAGAATGTTTGAACACTAGGTTTGTTCAACATGCTTATTTTAATTAAATATCAAATATATATACATATATATATATATATATATATATATATATATATATATATATATATATATATATATATATATATATTAGAATAGTTTTTGATCCCTTAAATTTATTGGTCCATGGAATCATATATTATACAATTTTGAAGGGTGGAGTGTAGGGATAAGTTCCTCAGCCACATAACTTGATTACTATTGGATTATACTTGGTTTAAATATCTTTATTGGGATATAATACGTAGATAGATATTTTAACTTAGTCTCCATGAGCAGATGAATATCTTCTCTTTCGTAGTGACTATATAGATACTTCAATTTGATATAAATTATACTTTAACTTTGATAATGCACATCTAGATATCTTATTAGGGTGCATTCTCAAAGTTATGATGTTTACGAGGTCAATTTAAGAAATAATTAAGATGTTTAAATGCGCATTTCATGGGGTGTTTAGTTGTCAATTAAGACCAAATTAAAATACTTATCTATGTATTATGCCTAGAGGCTTTGATATATATAGTACTTCCTCTAGTTCATACTAAGTGAAGTTAAGAATTTTGTCTTGATTCAGAATAAGTGAATTTTTCAAAGTTTAAGAGAATTTTGTTGAGATTTTTTTTATATTTACCTTTCATTTAGTTGAGACTAATTTGAAAATAATCAAAAGGATAATAATAGAAAGTAATATTTAATTATGTCCTTAAATATATTTTGTTTAAAAAATGTGTCATAGTCCAATAATTAACTTAATATGAACCAGAAGATATCCGTCTAAATTACATGTTTGTCTCTTTTAAAAGGTCTTACTTATAATTAATAACTCAACAAGATCTTAATTAGAGGTTTCATATTTCATTCTGAAATTGAACTCGTTTTTTGGTTGTTTGGTTGGTTGGGGTGGGGGATACCTTATCAAAGTGAGACTTTTACGACGTAAATCCAAATCAATTTGAGTTTGAGTTTTAGATTGATATTGAACATTGTGCGAAAAACAAAAAGAAAAAAGAAATATATATTAATTACTTTTGTGTGGCTAAATGGCATGTTTCCTTTATGTGCCTATTTAAAGGCCAAATCTTCTTTCAAGAGATGCATCTACTCTTTTTGAGTTCAAGTTTTGTCTTTAAAAAAAAAAATACTATAGTTTGGTGCTATTTTATTTAAATTCTTCTTCTTTTTTTAACAATATGGCAACCTTAGTACCTGAGAATTTGTCATGCATCAAGACTTGCAATGACTTGAGTAACTTTGATCTCTCTCAAGAAAACCGCGCCCTTCTCATGTCATTGCTTGACGAAACTCAAGGCATTGATGATCATGACCAGGATGATGAGAGGTTAACGAGTGTGATTAGATCTCTTGAAGTCGAAATCAATCAACATACCATGAAGGGACATGAATTGTTTCAAGAAAATAATCAAGGGGTTGCCAATTTAGAGTATAATTGGCAACCTTGTGATCAAAGTCAAAATAATTCAAAATCCAATAATATTGAGTTGAATTGGATGGATATTATCACCCCTAAAGATGACATGAAATATTTGGAAATGGAGATAAATGATGATCATGAGGTTGATTGTGTGTCTAAATATTGTTTTGGTGTTTGCTTAGAGGAAAAGAATAATCATTCTTTTTTGTGGGAGAAACAATCTCCTCATCACTAAGACTAGGTTAATAGTTTTTGTTCAACATATGTAAATTGAATTCTAAAATAAGAAAGAAACTATTGTTCTATCTATCATGAGACCTAGAGCTATGATAGCATCATCTTAATATTCATATGTGTGTGCATTCAGATTCATAACGTTTTAATCTTAATGAGATCTTAGTCTGCAAGAATCTCATCGTAAAGTACAAGTAGTACAACAACCTCCATCAAGAAACAAGCAATTACCATGTATCTTCCTCCACATTCTCGTCCTGTATATTCAGATGTGCATTCAGATTCAAACGTTTTAATCTTAATGAAATCTTAATCTGCAAGAATCTCATCATAAAGTACAAGTAGTACAACAACCTCCATCAATAAACAAGCAATTACCATGAATCTTCCTCCACATTCTCATCCTGTATATTCAGATGTGCATTCAGATTCAGACGTCTTAATCTTGATAAGAGGTCTTAGTCTGCAAGAATCTCATCGTAAGTACAAGTAGTACAACAACCTCCATCAGGAAACAAGCAACCAAGAATCTTCCTCCACATACTCGTCCCGTATATTCAGATGTGCATTCAGATTCAGACTTCTTAATCTTAGTCTGCAAGAATCTTATAGTAAGTACAAGTAGTACAACAACCTCCATCGGGAAACAAGCAACCAAGAATCTTCTTCCACATACCCATCCTCGGAACGAATCCATGTCTCACCATTTGCTTCAATACCCAATCTAAATCTCCAACAAGCTTACCATCACAAAGGCCATGTACTATCACCTTATAAGACTCGAAACTTGGATTCACTCTCTTATCGATCATCACAGACATGAAATCTTTCGCTTCCAAAAACCTCTTAGCATCAAGCAAAGCATACAACACCTCCTGATAAGTCCCTGGATTCGGATCACAACCTTTCAGCATTACTTTCTTGAACATATCAATCCCCTCGTCAACTCGCCTTTGCTTCCTCAGCCCCGATATCAACGTGTTAAACACGATGGCATCGGGTTCAACATTCTCATTCTCCATCCTATCTAACAAACTCAACGCCTCATCAACGCGACCATGATCACATAATGCATGCATTATAGTTGAAAAAGTTCTAACATTTGGTGAACAATTCTGTTTAGGAAATTCATCAAACACCTTATATGCAGCATCAATCTCTCCACAACGACAAAGCCCTTTAATGATTATATTCAAACAACAAGCATCAATCTCAACACCCAACTCGGAACCACGAACGTAAACCTTATGAACAACATCAAATTGCTTAGTATTCACAAGCAAATTCAGTACGAAATTGAAAGTTTTCACACTGGGAAAACACTTATAATTAGGCATATCGAAAAGGGTATCGATTGATCTGTTGATTCTACCAGCTAAATTCCCATAAATCTTAATAACATTATAGAAAAACTCATCGGAAAGTCTACATTTCCTTTCGATTTTGATTTTCTCCATAAGGGTTTCAATTGCATCAAAATTCTTAGCAATCGCTAAGTTTTTAACAACTACACTATAAATGGCTTCATTGGGGCTGTAATCTTTTCGATTAGAGATTTGATTGAGTAGAGTTAGAGCTGAATTTGGGTTTTTGAGATTTTGAAAAATCTTGATAACTTCATTTGAGCTTAACCAATCTGAGTTTTGGATTTGAGATGATGAAAATGGTGATAATGGGGTTCCAAGATTTGATCTTTGAAGTGAAAATGGAAAATATAATTTGTGAATTAAGGATCTGTATCGACATGAAAACATTGTTCTATATGAGTTGATGACACTCTAATAGGGAAAGAAGTGTACACAGCACAGAGCACACACTATAATATACCAAAAAATAAATAAAATTTGAGCTCAAACAGAGTCGATAATAGGAAAAAAATTGCGAAATTTTTGTTGAGTCTCTATTAATTGGTAAAAAAGTGGCGTTGATTATGGTGAGTCATTGTATCTCGAATCATTACATAGGATCGTGTTAAGCTTTAGCAAAATAAAGTTTCCAGAATCTCGTAGTACGAAAAAAAATTATGTACTAACACGCGAAAAACTAACATTATCACCTAATTCCTCTTAAGCGACTCATAAATGTTCTTCCATGTCATTACAAAGGGTCCTATTTTTTTGATATGGCTTCTGGTCGTTTTTTTTGTGAAATGTTTACGTAATACTTTGTAGGGAGTTGAAGGAGTAGTACATACAATCACGTCATTTTTAGACATTTTTGGGCGTTTAGGGGCAGGCCAATTTATGGAAATTAGGTGTTTTTTTTTATGTTTTTCGCGTGCGTTATACCATGAATAATATTGACTTTGCAAAGACTTTTTAGCAAAATCTATGCGGAATCCTCCCTAGGGAGTTGGGGACCATTTTTTCGAGACATTTTTGGACAGTTGGGGGCCAATTTACAATAATTAGGTGATTTTCTCAGTTTTAGTTTTGGTGATATGGGTTCTAGTTGATTTTTTTGTGAAACCTTTACGTAACCTTTTGTAACGAGTTAGGAAAGCAACACGTACAATCTCACCATTTTGTTTTGAAATATTTAATGTCCATTAATGTTTTGGTGATATACTAACAATTTAAAAATCTCATGTGAAATTCATGGTATAAAGCATTTAATAATATCTTTTATTGATATTAAAAGGCTATTTGTACATGATCAAATTTTATAATAATTAACAAGAGAATAAAGCTCTTCAATTTATTTATCTGCTTTTCCTAATCATGTCTTCACTCATAGATACAGCTTCCATAACCTGCCATTATCAAGATTTCATAATTAATCAATCACTAATTTTGCATAATATCATCAAAATTGCATATTATTTGTCATAATGAAGATATTAGTTGGAAGTAAAACTACCCCCTCCATTTTAGTTTTATGTAAATTTTGTTACATTAATTTTCACTTTAAACTTCTTATTTTATGCTTAATAAAAAAAGTTACACATCCACACAAATATTATAACATATTTAAAGTAATGTTTAAGTTTTAAAAAATCTACTTTTCATTTTGACAATATTTTTTCGTCACAAGTGTTTTTCTGAAAAATATTTTAACTACTACCGTTTGTATCTGACTAATCAATTTGAAAAACACATTACTTAAGAAACTATACTCGATTCATCAAAAGCTTAGACTAAAACAAAACACTTTTAGTTGTTCAGAAACTTGATCAAACAGACTATAAGTGTCGATCGAGTCAAATTACGTTTAGGTTAAATTGTGTTACATAAAATTAAAAATTTGATAAAGAGACTTACTTGGATCTGTCATGACAATTAAGGCAGAATTAGCAAAGTGACAATTCCATTGATTTCTTCCATTAGCTTGATAATAAAGATTCATTGCAATAGAAGCATGGTTCATAAGATTATTTGGTGAATAACAAGTGCAACCATTTTGCAATATTCTACAATCCACTTGAGAACATGCATAAATTATATTTTCTTCTAATGTTTTTAAATCTGATGAAGGTTTAGCCACACACCAAGTTTTCTACAAAAAAAAATAATAATAATGTAAAAAACATTAGTATTAATTTGTAAATTTCCTATACAAGTATTTGTACAGTTTCAGTTTATGTGAAACTCTTTCTTGTAGATATTGCTGAAAAAGCGGAAGACTAAGAACTAAGAAGACTTTTCTTTGTCTCGTCCACACACAGAAAAGAACAGTCATATATATCAGCAACAACAGACTTCTAGTTTCTTATTACGGTGAAAACATGAGTGAACGGTCAATTATTGTTGAGAGATTTTGAAAGAGTTGAGTCCGTAAAAGACTTATCGGATAGGTAAAACAGACTTTTGTCTATCCAATTTAAGTTGAAGATCGATTAAAAGAATTACGTCTAGTAGGGTTGAGCCCTTCATCCAAAATAGAAAATGAAAGGAATTGATATGATTATTTATGCATCAATCCTTTGTTTTTAGTTTGTCCAGAATAATAATTTAATTTTAAATTTATTATTTATAATTCGATAAATCACAAATTTCAAAACTCTTATTTTATTCTTAAACTTTGTGTCCCATCGAATAAAAAGCAGTATATAATTTTATGATATTGAAGTTACCTGTTCATGTGCTAACACCAATGTCCCCACTGCAAAAATTTTTTAAGAATGAAACGATTTAAGTATCATTTTTAACGATCATTAAACAAATTTATTCAATGAGATTCAACATTAATTATATATATATATATATATATCATAACTTTTCAATAAAAAGTAATCAATAAACCCCTTGCGTCCCCTAGTCCCACTGATGCCAATGGCACGCACATGCATGCGTTCTATTTGAAGAGATTCAAAAATATTCTTTTGTGTAGAAAAAAATTCAACAATCTACATATACATATAATATTTTTTTTTATATGTACGAAATAATTTCCAAGTAGATAAATAACAAAATTTATTACATTATTATTGAACTACAAACATAAATAAACTCCTTAAATAAAAAGAAAGAAATCAACAAATTATGTATCGATATGAATGAGAAATAAGCAAAATACACGTATAACAATAATATATTCAGTATATCATCACGAATCGGAGTTCAAAAAATGTGTACAAACCTGAAATGTGGGACAAAAGTAGGAAAAGAATGAGAGTTGCTTTAGCCATAGGTAATAATTGAGTGATTGTTGAGTTTTTTTGTGTGTGTTTTTTTTTAAAGTGAGAATAAAAGGTGCAACATTTAAAGGAGATAAAAAGATGAGATTAATAACGGCTATATTTATTGTATTTAAGAGACGTTACAAAATTAGGGGGATTTTTTTGTGGTGATATGTATTCTTGACTTTATTGCAAACTTGTAGTGGTGTGTTATTGTAATTATTAAAGAAAAGTTAGTGATATTTTATCGTGCAAATTGTCTTTTTATATTCTAATAATGAAGGAATTAGTGATAATAGTAACCGTTTTGGATGATGGTTGTATTTGGGAGTGATTGTTTGTATAGTAGGAGTGGTGGTGGGGTGGGGTGGTGGGGTGGGGGGAGAGGGGTAGGGGATTGATGGTGGGTCGTTCGACGGTTATGATTTTGACGATAGTAGTTGATGATGGTGTTAATATGATCGAGAAATGATGATAATGATAGTAATTGCTAGTGGTGTTGAGTGATGATAGTGGTCGGTGATGATGGAAATTGGAAGAGGTATAGTTGGTGATAGTAAATGGTAATTATAATCGTTGGTCGTTGTTGGACAATGATGGTAGTGATTGTCAATAATGATAATTGTGATAATAAAGACGGTTGGAGTTGTAGTAACTAGCGATGGTGGACTGGTGATTGTGATTCTTGTTCAATGATGACTACTGGTGACTGATTATAATGATTGACTAGTGAGCGACGATCGAGTGGTAATTATAATAATAGGGGTGGTTTCACAATAATCGTGTGTTGGAGCTTGTTTACGGATGTGGCTTAAAGCCACAGTTAAGAATATACAGTGATTGCTCAATGCTGATCAGTTATAATATAAACAAAACAATAAAAAAAGGGGCAACTTTCAAATATAGCAAACAAAAAATTCATATGTGTATGCTATAGCAAAGTTTGCATAATTGCGCTTCATAGCAAACATAAAACTGTATAATTCGCTATACATATACAATTGTATAATTCGCTGGCCTAAATTGTATAATTCGCTGGTCTAAATCCTATTTAGCTGCAATTGTATAATTTGTTTTGCATACAGTTGAATCGAATTAAAATGTATGTATATTGCATGATTATAAGTGTATAACAAGAATATATATGTTTTTCTCGCTTTATACAAAAACAGAAACACAATATATACACTTCTGTTGTATAAAGCTAGATAAAATTGTATTTCACTGCAATTGTATAATTCGTTGGCCTTTTTCTCTGCAATATTTGAAGTAAAATGTTTGTAAATTGTATAATTAAGTGTATAACACGACGATATATATTTTTGCATGTGTATATACAATTTTTTTTCGCTTTATACAAAACAGAAACAGAATTATACACTTCTGTGTATAAAGCGAGAGAGGCGAGCGAGAATGGAGAGTGGCGAGCGAGATTTCTGGAAGAGAGCTGGCAAATTTTAGCTACGTTTGCTATGGAGCACAATTAAATCAAACCCTAGCTATTCCATTTATTTTAGGTTATTAGTTTGCTATTATATACAATTTTCCCTAAAAAAAAATCATCTTCACAATTTTTTCTAACGATATTAAAACTTTATTCAGAAACCAGATAATTGAAATTTATTCACTCATTAAGTGATCGAAATCTTAATAAAACAACTTCATTTGATATTTAAGAGGTACAAGCCTCTATTGAAGTGCAATCAAACGAGGCTTAAGCTTAACCCTTTACTCTAATCACTTCATTTTTCAATTTTCATACTCATCTCTAAATTATTATAATTTATATGTTATATCAATACGATTCTTTCAAAAAATCTTATATTATTAAAAATATTATGTTATTTAAAAAAAACTATCAATATTAAATTTACGACTTTATTCGCACATCCATCGATCGAAAGCTTCAAAGAATATGCCAAGGAATGAAGTAATACTCCATTCATAAGGGAAGAGGGTCCACAAGTCTTGTAGTGATAAGTGATAACTCAAAAAAGCTAAACTTTAACAATAATTTAATAATAATGATCTCAATAATAAATTAAAATGAATGGACCATATTATATATTGCAAAGAAATTAAAAAGTTTGAAATAATAATGGAAGCATCCAAGTACATGCAGTGAAGGAATATAATTTTATTTTAGATTCCCCCACCATTGACTCAACAAGAAAATAAAAATCATAAAAATAAATAAATAAATTAAATCTTGTGTTGTATTTTTGTGGTTTTATACAAAAGTTGCATATAAAAATTTAAATTTTATATAGGGGATTAAAAAAAAAAGTACAATTCCATTAATAAAGGTTCGAAATTGCTTAATATTAATAATTTGAAGATTAAAAATGTTATTAACCTAGACACAAAACATTAGATGATATTTCTCATTTCTTAAGACTTTTACTAAGAAGAAATTACACAATATTTTTGTGTTGGCGACAGATAATAGTACTAATTAAGATAAATAATATACGTTTGATTTATTTTTTCATATTTATTTTCGTATATAAATGTCCTTGTTGAATTAGTTTAAAGATCAAATCGTCCATATAAAAATAAGTTTAACAGTCAACATAATCGATTTAGATATCATAATTTTACTATAGATAAACACATAAACTGATCCGAACGACTAAAAATAAAATATATGATTTCACAAAAATTTGCTTGTTTTTTGCTATACAATTTGTAATTTATACACATGGTATGTCTACTTACTTCATTACCTCACCTCCCAATCTTGTGTTCATCAACTTTAGACAAAACTTTTAATTGCCCCCACCAATAATTCATTCATTTTTATATTTGTATATGTATATACACCAAGTCACCAACCCCCAATACTTACCCCCCACCCCACCCCAACAATTTTTTTATTTTATTTTCGTATTTAGTGTTCGATATTTATAATAAAATCTAACTAAAATTTAAATTTATGTTAAAAATTTACATATTAAAAGATGAAACGCTCCTTAATACAGATGACTTCTTACTTAAACAAGAATCTATATACTCCCTCCGTTTCAAAAAGGATAACCAAGTTTGACTTGGAACGGAATTTAAAAAAAGAAAGAAGATTTTTTAAACTTGTGGTTCTAAATTAAAGTCACGTCAAATGTACCAGAATGCCCTTTAATCTTGTGGTCTTAAACATGTCACGTAAAAAATTAAAGTTAAAAATACTGTCAGGAAAGAGAAATCATTCTTTTTTAAACGGAATGAGTATTAATTTGGGAACTAATAAAGCAACCTCACATCTAAGTGCCACGTGATATTAACCCTTCAACTTTTCTTTATAATATTTTATTTGCCACACATATTTAATCACATAAGAAAGTTTATCTTTTAAGTTTTTAAAAGTTGATGGTGAGAGAGCAACTTAAACACAATCTACTAGATTCAATTATTGGGGAAAATTACCTTCTTTTTTTTAATTTTATAATTATTTAATATTCAAAAAATTTGACCTGATTAATTTAAATCACCCAAATAATCAGTGGCGGATCTAGGATTTTAAGGTTGTAGGTGCTGAAGTGAAAATTTAAAAATACGTCTTAACAATGAGATTTGAATCTTGGTACAACAACACTAATAGAGTCTTAAGTACCCATCCAAGATCCATTTGGCCAACTAAATCATTTATTCATTGGGTGCTTTATGTTAATTTTATACAAATACCTATCAATTTCTACATAGATATACATATTTCGTAACGAAGTTAATGGGTGCTCGAGCACCCGACAGACATCACGTGGGTCCGCCCCCGCAAACAATGTGGTTCATTATACAAAAATCAATTATTATTAGAAAAAATTAAGATTCATAATTTATTAAAATAGAAGTGTGATGTTTTGTATTGTTTGAATGAAAATCTTGATTTTTAATTAAGAGATTTAAAAAAAAAAATTATCTATCACACTTTTTATAATGAACTATAATTATAAATAAACTTCTACAAAATTTCTACCAACTTTTTTTCATTTTAATTAATTTTTGTGGACATGTGATTGGATTGTTGATGAAAATACATATTAATTAATTACGATTAAGTGAGTAAAATATATATGTAAATATTTATAATTAGGTGTAAATATAAAATATATGGTAGCAAATAAAAAAAAAAAAAAACAAAGCAACTTTTATATTGTTATTATATGTGGTGTTAGTTGGAACTTTCTGTCATCAAAATTATGAATGGTGGTTGAATAATATCCCAATGTAATATTTAGTAGGTAATGACTAAGTTTATAATTTATTTTTAGAAAAGAATTGTTAATAAACAATTGATTAATAATCAATAATATTTATTAGTAATAATAAAGGCAACACTAATGTACAAAAAGACATTATGGAAACATCCATACACTAACTAATTTTATTTTTTTTAACTTTTAGGAGATGTTGTTATCACTTTATTATTAGTATTAATAATTATTTAAGTGTATAATTAACCATAATCTTTGAGGCATGCTTCATGAATTAGTAAAAATAATTAAAAAAAGACTTGTATTTGTATATTATTAATTATATGAAATGTTTGCATGTGTATTGACTTATTTATTTACGTGGTATTCACACTTCATCATGTGACGGATAATTTAAGTATTAGTATTTTATATATATTTTAAAGAATTTAATTATCTACTCTAATAATAATTTTTCACAATATCATATAAAATTGGTTTACAACATATATTTTACATAAACAAGTTTAATACTTCCTTCATCTGGTATTGTTTGTCGTGGTTTCTATTTTTAAAGTCAAACTATAAAAAATTTGACAAATATTTTAAGATATATTTTTCATCATATTAATATGCAAAAAAATGTAATTTATAGTATTTTTCATATAGTTTTAAAATATTTAATTTTTTATTTAAATATTCAAATTAATGTGATCTAATTTACCTTTAAAAATTAGTCAAATTGATTTTTTATAAACGTATCATGACAAATAATTCCGAACAGAGAAAGTAAGATCAACATAATAGTCTTTTTTTTTTTTTTGGCATCAATACTTTTAAAAGTGAGCAATAATGAATAAATTATTAAAGTATAATGACAATCATGTAGTTTTTATGCTTATATCTAAAATTTTATCATTATATTTATATATACGTAAATACATATATATGAAAAATTTCCCTAATTCGATTTTAATTTCTTTTTAAAGAAAGACAATTTAATAATAATATAATAAAAAACAAAAAATTACCCAAAATTCAAAATTCTCTTTTAATAAGATTGATTATGACATAACAAAAAAATAAATATTTATACTAATAGCTAAAATTAACAAAGCACAAAGCAACTCAACAATAGCAAACTATCTAATTAAATTTATATTTTTACTTTATTAAATTAATTAATCATGATAAGTTAAATCGATTAATATAAAAAGTCAAATTCACCACCTTATCTTTTGAAGTATTGAAAGATAAGCCCATGAAGTTCATTAAATTAAACATATGCCCCAAGCCGTATAAAAGGACAGTACCAATTACAGTGAACGGATAATTTTATTTTTTTTAATCTTTTTCGGTCCACAAACTTTTCATCCTTTATAAAAGGACCCCTCTATTTCTCAAATGCTCTTCTTCTTTCTCCTGTCTTCCTTCTCATATCGGTTCTTCCGTCAATTCTCTGTCTCTTCAGTCAATTACCATTAGATCTTCAAAACCCATTAAGGGTTTGTTCTGTATTTGAGTTTCTGTTCATTTTTTTCCCGAATTTTTTGGTATTTTTTGTTGTTTTTGTGTAGTAGTGTGAGGGATCTTTGTGGGGTTCTTTAGAATTGGATGAGTGAGCTGGTAGTGGAGTTTTTTCAGTTTGTTAAGCTCGTGAATTGGGGAAAAAGGAAGAGGATTTTCGGTTTTGGTGATACGGAGCAGCTGCAGGTGGTGGAATTGAAGCTGATTTTTGATTAATTCTGGTTTTGGTGTTTGTAGTTTGGGGTTGATTTGATCTTTGTGTAAGATCTGGGAAAAAATAGGAGAAAGTTGAAGTGGATATAGTGTAGGCATTTTTTGAGATTATTGGTGAATTGGGTTGTTGGGTATTCTCAGAATTATGATGCAACAAGATCATCGCAAGAAGGTTTTTTATCTCTTTCTCACTGTGAAAAATTTGATTTTGTGTTACTCAAGAACCTAGGGTTTATCGGAAACAACCTCTCTACCTTGGGGGGGAGGTAGGGGTAAGGTCTGAAAATTTACCCTCACTAGATTCTACTTGTGGGATTGCATTGGCTATGTTGTTGTTGTTGCTGCTGCTACTCAAGGAGAGATCTTGAAGAAAGATGAGGGTGTTGTTCTTAAATTTTGCTTTTTGAGAGCTTAGAAGTTTTAGCTCAACAATATTTGCATGAATTTAATATATAATTACCATAAGCAAAATTGAACTTAATCTAGCTGAAGAAAATGGGTTTAGTGTCAGTTGGAATCCTTAATTTCTGGTCAGTTCTCTTAGTAAGTGTTTCGCAATAGATTTGGTTGAAATTTGAGGAAAAAACTGTTTTTGAAGCTGAAGCTGTAAAATGGTATTTGGAAGTAAGAAGTTGTGATTGGACATGCATTTTAATTGTGAAAAAAGTTGAAGGTTTTGTTTGTGGAAAAAGAATAATCACTTGATAAGCTGTTCTTGATCATCAAACTTGAAAAATCCTTCAAAAACTAACCAAAAGATCACTCCAATATATAACCAGACAATGTTTTGAAATGTTTCTTGAAAAAGAAAAGGAAAAAATCCCCATATCCATGCCCTTTCCTCTAGTTTCTTGATTTTAAGAAGGATAAGTTTTTTCTAGAAAAAGTTCAGGTCCATATTGCTGTTAAAGAAAGCAGCTTTATTAGGGTAGAAATATTTTTGTTTTTGGAACTTGAGGGTATGTAGGTGAATCACTTAACTAGTCTTCTATTTGTTGATATTATTTAGTATTATTAAATCTCTATCTGCATTACCCTTTATGAGTGAAAAAATGGTTCTTGGAATTTATGATTTTATTTGTGTTTGAAGACAGCCTTCTAGTTACTCTTCTCTCATAGTTTTGAAGAATGTTATCACTTGCTTCTTAGGAAAAAGGCAACCTTATGATTAAGAAGGTTTCTTACTCTTTACTTCATGCTAGTTGGTCTATTTGTTGAAGGATATCAAATTCTTATTTTCTTGTCCTTTTTTTTTTTTGGTTATGAAAGTAGATCAAACTCTGCTTTCAGTTGACAGCCATTCCTTGTTTTTCATACTGTGAATGGTTTGCTTATTAAGTGATACAAATCATATTTGTAACTTGGTTTGGTGGACTACCTTGTGGAAGTATAGTTCGAAAATATCAATGTAAAATTCCGTTGTTTCATAACAAATCCACTTGTCAGTGGAAGTATTTATTTGGTACTTTCTTTAATGTTTCAGAATACCAAAGAAGTGGAGTTCTTTACAGAGTATGGAGAGGCAAATAGGTATAAAATCCTGGAAGTTGTAGGGAAGGGAAGCTATGGAGTTGTTTGTGCTGCCATTGACACCCATACTGGAGAAAAAGTGGCAATTAAGAAAATAACTGATATTTTCGAGCACGCCTCTGATGCTATTCGAATTTTGCGCGAAATCAAATTGCTTAGACTTTTAAGGCATCCTGATATCGTGGACATCAAGAGAATCATGTTACCACCTTCAAAACGAGACTTCAAAGATATTTATGTTGTTTTTGAGCTTATGGAGTCTGATCTTCACCATGTTATTAAGGCTAATGATGACTTGTCACATGAACACCATCGCTTTTTTCTATATCAGATGCTACGAGCACTGAAATATATGCACACAGGTAAATTATCTTGTGAATATGGTAACTAGTACTTTTCCCCCCCTCTCTGAGCGGGTACGAGGTATTCTATATTATCAATGTCTGACTTGTATGTGTCTGTTTCAGCGAATGTGTACCATCGAGATCTTAAGCCGAAAAATATATTGGCAAATGCAAACTGTAAACTCAAAATATGTGACTTAGGATTGGCAAGGGTTTCATTCAGTGATACTCCAACCACAGCACTTTGGACGGTATGTTTTCTTTAGATCTTTGTCCCATCCATGATCAATGTCAGTAATGGTGTTTTTATTATCCTTGATATTGGGTAAACTTTACTTTGAAGTGCAAAATCATGCATTATTTGTATCTTCAGTTTTTGATGTAATAATTTTTGTTGACTGTGTCTTTTGACACACCATGCAGGATTATGTTGCTACAAGGTGGTACAGGGCTCCTGAACTATGTGGATCTTTCTTTTCCAAGGTAGTTCATGCTGACAATGTGCCACTTGCTCTGTCTTTTATTTAATACTTTCTTAGCAGGTGGTAGTTTTTCGTGTAATAACAATGTACTCTACGTCCCTTCGAATACATTCATCCCGGGGGTTTGGACAAGGAGAAGGGTATAGAGAGAACCACCACCAAAGATGGTGCACATAATTAGTTGAAATGGAAAGTTTACATGAACATTTCTGTGTTCGATTCGTTTGTCCCTCTTAGGATTGCAGGTTTGGCGATTCTGTAGTCAATCATTTTATGCACTAGGCCAGGGATTGAGCATTAGTTTTAGTTAGTTTTGATGCCATTGAAGTATCATGTATCGGTTCTTATTTTCCAATGGCTTTAGGAAGGCAAAAAGGTACTTGTCCCACTCTTCTTGCAGCGTCTGATGTGCGGATGATACTGTTAGAAACTGTGGTATTTTGGTTAGAATACCAATTTTATATAAGTCAATACATTATAAGTGTATTTGAGTGATATGTAGATTAAAACCGTTCTTGTTCAGGGAGGACAATTGAACTCTCCTGGAAGTTGAATTATCTATTCTTCAGGTAACTGTGTCAGGTCCTGCGTTAATTTTTCTGCGGGGTCTTACTGATGCTTTTGCAGATTTGTTATCTAAATCTTTATCTTGTGCTTGCATTCCTTCAGTATACACCTGCCATTGATATTTGGAGTATCGGCTGCATTTTCGCGGAGGTACTGACTGGAAAACCGTTGTTCCCCGGAAAAAGTGTTGTTCATCAGTTAGATTTGATGACTGATCTTCTTGGGACGCCATCAGCTGATACCATATCTGGGGTAAAAACTTCAGCCTATTTGTTTTTTGGTGGATAACTGGATGTCAGCCTTATTTTGCAACATATTAATATTGGAGTCCTCTCTTGAGTGTAGGTTCGTAATGAGAAGGCAAGAAAGTATTTGACAAGCATGCGGAAAAAGAATCCAGTTCCTTTTACAGAGAAATTTCCAGGTGCAGATCCTCTGGTGCTCCGATTGTTGCAGAGGTTGTTAGCATTTGATCCAAAGGATCGACCTACTGCTGAAGAGGTATTTTTGCCTCCTAATATGTCCCTAACTTTAACATTAGCATAAATAGTAGCCTTCCATTCTCATCCTTACCTTGCTCATAGTTGGTTCTAATTTTGCTTCTGCGGGTTCCCTTCCTCTTCCTCCATTTCCTTTAGGCTTTATCCGATCCTTATTTCAAAGGACTGGCCAAGATTGAGAGGGAACCTTCTTGTCGACCAATCTCAAATCTGGAATTTGAATTTGAGAGACGAAGGGTAACAAAGGAGGACATTAAGGAATTAATTTTTCGGGAGATATTGGAATATCATCCTCAACTTCAAAAGGATTACATTGCTGGAAATGATGGCACAAATTTTCTCTATCCTAGGTTCTAACAAAGGCTCCTTGACTCATTTTATTTCTTATTTTAGTTGCATATTTTATCTAATTTCAATTTGTGATTAACTTTGTGGAAGTTGTTTACATTTGCAGTGCAACTGATCAGTTTAGAAGGCATTTTGCTTATCTTGAGGAAAATAATGATAAAAGTGGGCCAGTTATTCCTCTTGGTAGAAAGCACGTTTCTCTTCCACGGTAAGATTATGCAGGATTCGTTTTTGTCAATGTAATCTTGTTGCTTAGTTTTCACCAGTACAACTTCGCGTCATGTAAGCTTCTCTTTGTTCTTTTGTTTCTTATATTTATTGGAGAAGTGATTGTGATTGAGAAAGCAAGGTAAGTTGCTTACGAATTTTTAAAATCGTTCAGGTCCTTGGGAATAACAAGAAGTGTTTCATAGTGGGAATTACTGTCCTTGCTGTCTCATATTTTCTCTGTTTATCTCGGGCTAAATCGCATATGTTCCTAAATGTGTGCAGATCTGCGGTCAATTCCACTGCTGATCCCCCAAAAGCTAGGCAGAACTTCTCTGTGTTTGATCATACGCAAGTAACAGAAAAATCATCTACTGATGTTAGAGTCGCAGAGAAAACTTCAAGAACTATACAAAACATTTCACGACCACCACATCGAGTCCATGCAGGTACAGGTAAACATGCGTTTACTGTTTGGTCTTCTAGTGTCCGATGTGATATTATATCAAATGCCTGTCGATGAAACAAAGTCAATTTTGTTAACATGTGTAACTCAACTGCGTCTAAATTTATTCTCCCATGGAGTGGGGTAGATCAAAAGTGAATCAGAGTTGATCGTGTCTTACTCAGACCCTCGACGAATGTACATACATAGCACATGATTACACGGTTGTTCTCAATTAGTCATTTCCATCCTTTTCAGCCAAACCTGGGAGAGTTGTAGGGCCAATTTTACCATATGACGGAAGAATGCTTACACAGAATACTGGCCTCCTTCCTCATGGCATTTCTCCACATTATATGTTCAGGATGAACCCGGGGAATCGAGAGAAGTGTGGGACAGAAGCCAAGGACGCCACTCAAGTTAGACCCCTACCTGCACAATGCAACATGAGTGTTGAGATGAACACCAACCCGTATTATCCAGCACAAGAAAAAGCAGCACAGTTGGGTGGTCAAATTGCAATAGATGCAAAACTACTACAGGCACAAAACCAATTTGGTGCTGTCGGTGCTGCAGCTGTTGCTGTTGCAGCTCACAGAGAGGTTGGCACCATCCAGTATAGCCTGACTTAGCAAACTGTATTCAGACGTTCTTTCAATGAACGGTGTAAATCCACGTTGGAGGTGAAAGAATTCTAGGACTGCATGTTCGTCTAACCAAAGCAGCCCTATCGAAGATTCAATGATGAAACATACATCATACTTCTGGTTAGGTCTCTTTGCCTAAATTAGGCATTTCTCTGTTCAGTTTACCCTGTGAGTTAGTACCTATGCTCCTGTAAATTTTAGGCTGTAGCTGCTGCATTATTGATTCTATTAATGAATAAAAGTTACTGTTCTTCGCGCCATTGCTTCCTCGCATGTCATTTTTTACTTATCGATGAGGCTTCTTGTTGCATTCTGATCCGAATTGTTTTTAATACAACAACATACTCAATATAATCTCCTTAAAAGGAGAGGACGATGTACAGAGACCTTACCTCGGGTAAATCAAGTAGGGTCTGTGGAGGGGATGATGACAATTTCAATCCTTTTTTCTTTGTCAAATCTGACTCTTTGATTTGTAATAACAATCCTTTGGGGCAAAGTAAATCAAAATGTCTCAAAGGAGAAAGCACATTTCTGGACCTAAAAAGAAATGAAAAGAATTTTTTTCTATGTTATTCGGACTTTTTGAAAACGTTGTTGCACATATATCGAATTCTTCAAGACAAAAAGTAAAAATACACTACTAAATGAGGATCTGACATGCATCAGTGATGTTTTTGAAAAGTTCGAGTAGGTAGTAGGAACTATAGAGAATCAGAATTCGTGTACTATCATAAAGCAACTCGGTGAGATTGAATCCTTAAACAAAATAGGGAAAAGGGTCAAATTTGCTCTTGTACTGTTCGAAAAGCAACTTGGTGCTTCTTTACAATTTTGGTCTAATCTCCGCCAAAAAAGGAAATTTCCGATTTGTCAGACCCTTGACAAGGAGTTCTAACTTGAATGTTAAATTTGATCACATGAAATTTCACCCATCCATGGTGAAGTTAGGTAAGTTTCATAACGAACTCGATCGAAAAAACATATGAGGAAAAACCATGTAGAGATTGTATTTCATTTTCAAAAATAGAATTTAAAGTTAAAATTTTTTTGAGGCATATTTCAAACAATATTTATGATCAAATTGAAAATATTTTTTGAAATATGTTCTACTATTATAAGATATCATAATTACCTCAATTTATGTGATACATTATCAATTTTAGTATGTTTAACGAGAGCGATATTTTTTAATTTTTAGAAATAATTTGATTTTACACTCCATCTTATTGCTATTACTAAAATAGTTAGTCATACAAATGTCAACAGTTATCACCACTAATTATATTTGTCATTATAACCACCATAACTCAATCATCACCGTCGTTAATTATCATCACCACCGACTACTTCTATTATTACAATCATAACTCGCAACTACTAATGCTACCAACCACTGTTGTTAGTCGTCATCGCTACAACACTTATCATTTCCATCATTTTGATTTTATCCATTGTCGGCACTATAACTACTCTATCATCACTATCAACTACTTACCACATACTTTACCGCATACCAACCATTTCTAGAATCACAAATAGAATAATCATCACCTATCACTAACACATCGTCAATCATCACATATTCTTCAACCATCACTATCAACATCGACAATTACTAACATCAATCAATTTCATTATTACGATCATCACTATCAACTGTTATTATTACGCCAATCACTATATCAACCACACCATCACCACGAAAAATCATCTCACTATCACTAACGAACATAATTATTTTATTTTTTATCAAATAATAATATTATTTTATTAAAGTTATATATATAAAAAAATAAAATAAAATGTATCATATGTAATTTGCATGGATCATAATTAATAGAGGCAGAAGTCTTTACTCCTTTTGACTGATTTATTTATTTTATTTAAATAACAAATGGAGTGGAGTGTAAGTAGTGCATTCAACAATATTCAAAGTCCCAACCAAATAATTAAATGATTTTTATTTGTAAGACCATAATTATAGTCATGGATTCTCCTGTTTTTCATCTTCAAGATCTGTGCAAAAGCTCAAACTTCGATTTCAATTATTATATAAATGAACGAGAGTCTTGACGTAATTGGTAAAATTATTGTCATATGAAAAATATACGAGTGAGACTGTATGCAATAAATCCATGTGGTCTTGTCTTTCCTCGGACACTATGCATAGTGAAAGTTTAGTGCATTACTATCGACTATTATTTTTTTTCTTAATTACCGGAAATATACTTAAGGATCTGTATAAACTTATTTTTAAAAAGACAAAATTTGAGTCAAAGCTATTGAATTTTGATGTATTAAAAATAACAAACCTTGCAATTGCAAAATTTCTATAAAAATATTTATTTACAAAACTACCCGAGAGGGCTTAGAGTGACAAATGTATCATCAATCAGAATCCGTGATGTTGCACATATATCAAAGATGTTGCACATATATCAAATTCTTCAAGACAAAAAGTAAGAACACACTACTTCATGAGGATCTGACATGCATCGGTGATGTTTTTGAAAAGTTCGAGTAGGTAGTAGGAACTATGGAGAATCAGAATCCGTGTATTATCATAAAGCAACTCGGTGAGATTGAATCCTTGAACAAAATAGGGAAAAGGGTCAAATTTGCTCTTGTACTGTTCGAAAAGCAACTTGGTGCTTCTTTACAATTTTGGTCTAATCTCCGCCAAAAAAGGAAATTTCCGATTTGTCAGACCCTTGACAAGGAGTTCTAACTTGAATGTTAAATTTGATCACATGAAATTTCACCCATCCATGGTGAAGTTAGGTAAGTTTCATAACGAACTCGATCGAAAAAACATATGAGGAAAAACCATGTAGAGATTGTATTTCATTTTCAAAAATAGAATTTAAAGTTAAAATTTTTTTGAGGCATATTTCAAACAATATTTATGATCAAATTGAAAATATTTTTTGAAATATGTTCTACTATTATAAGATATCATAATTACCTCAATTTATGTGATACATTATCAATTTTAGTATGTTTAACGAGAGCGATATTTTTCAATTTTTAGAAATAATTTGATTTTAAACTCCATCTTATTGCTATTACTAAAATAGTTAGTCATACAAATATCGAACGGTTACCACCACTAATTATATTCGTCATTATAACCACCATAACATCAATCATCACCGTCGTTAATTACCATCACCGACCACTTCTATTATTACAATCATAACTCGCAACTACTGATGCTACCAACCACTGTTGTTAGTCGTCATCACTATCAACTACATACCACATACTTTACCGCCTACCAACCATTTCTAGAATCACAAATAGAATAATTATCACCTATCACTAACACATCGTCAACCATCACATATTCTTCAATCATCACCATCACTATCAACATCGACAATTACTAACATCAATCAATTTCATTATTACGATCATCACTATCAACTGTCATTATTACGCAAATCACTATATCAACCACACCATTACAATTATCATCACATGAGTAACACCACAATCGCCACCACAAAAAATCATCTCACTATCACTAACGAACATAATTATTTTATTTTTTTATCAAATAATAATATTATTTTATTAAAGTTATATATATAAAAAAATAAAATAAAATGTATCATATGTAATTTGCATGGATCATAATTAATAGAGGCAGAAGTCTTTACTCCTTTTGGACTGATTTATTTATTTTATTTAAATAACAAATGGAGTGGAGTGTAAGTAGTGCATTCAACAATATTCAAAGTCCCAACCAAATAATTAAATGATTTTTATTTGTAAGACCATAATTATAGTCATGGATTCTCCTGTTTTTCATCTTCAAGATCTGTGCAAAAGCTCAAACTTCGATTTCAATTATTATATAAATGAACGAGAGTCTTGACGTAATTGGTAAAATTATTGTCATATGAAAAATATACGAGTGAGACTGTATGCAATAAATCCATGTGGTCTTGTCTTTCCTCGGACACTATGCATAGTGAAAGTTTAGTGCATTACTATCGACTATTATTTTTTTTCTTAATTACCGGAAATATACTTAAGGATCTGTATAAACTTATTTTTAAAAAGACAAAATTTGAGTCAAAGCTATTGAATTTTGATGTATTAAAAATAACAAACCTTGCAATTGCAAAATTTCTATAAAAATATTTATTTACAAAACTACCCGAGAGGGCTTAGAGTGACAAATGTATCATCAATCAATTTAATTGCACGTGTTGAAGCACTTTATATTACTAATACATAAAAAAAATAATGATACTAGTAATACACACCTCGATACACAATAGACTGTATAACTAATACAGGACTAGAAAAATATGATATCCAATACATTACTTTTTTCTAATACACTATACCAAACGAGCTCTGAGTGAAAAATAAAATACCGACTCCGCCATCGATCCTATTTAAATGATATCATTCTTTAATTCCTTCTACATGATATATCTCGTGAATGGCTTTTAATTAACCAAAACGGTGAGAAAATAAATGCTTTGCATCAAATTATGTGTAGGTGAACTACACAACAAACTTTACACCAAAATTATACAGAGCAAATTCTATTTTTTTCTTCTCTTTAGCATTTGTTGAGTGCATTTGTGAAAACAATAAACAATGGAGTCAATTTTATGGAACTTAGAAGACAAATGGAAGCTCACAACTCAAAAATCAATTGCATTTTTCATTTGCATTTGCTCCTTAATCATTGTAATTTGTTTGGTTACTATTTGTTTTAAAAGAAGGGCAACCACTAGGAGAAAGGGGTTAGTGGGCCAAGACCCCACGGATATCGACGTAGAATGGTCTGAATCAAAGTTATTGAGTTCAAATAGTTCGGTGAAGAAAGTGATGACAAGTACGGTGAGGTGGAGTGGACCAAGTAAGTGGGAGGAGCGTCGGAGTACGGAGAGAGTTTCTCCGTTACTCGAGGGCGAGTCTGGGCAGTGGCATAGTCACAACTCGGACTCGCCCGTGTGGCAAAGGCCAATATTGATGGGTGAAAAGTGTGAGCTACCAAGGTTTAGTGGACTTATTTTGTATGATGAGAGAGGAAGGCCGGTGCATCACGTTGACAATGATTCATTCATCGTTAATCAGGTCACTCAAATAATATCTATTTATTAAAGTAATGATTTCTTTTATTTTTGACTATTAGATGGAAATAATAATAAGAAGTTTTTATAGGTTATAAAGTACTTAGTTGTTTGAAATATTTAAAAATATCTATATTGAATCTATTAAAAATATACTACATTTGAAAATTTCAACATGCATTCCCAAACAACTCTGAACTATATAGTATATCTATTATATTGATAGTGTAAAAAATATTTATCCTTAATTGTATATTTAACATGTTTCTTTTACAAATAGCTTGTGCATAGTTTTTCTATATATGAATTCATATTTATCGAATTACTTATTTTCTGTTTAGATTGAGTTAAGTTTAAGAATCTATCGTTTACTCAAATGACAAATTACTTGCTAATATTGAGAATAAATGATCCTTGAATGGAAGTATTAGATGTATAGGATTTATAAGTTGATCTAATTAGATTTGGAATTTGATGTATAATTGATTGATTAGTTCACTTTCTCTTTATATCATTTTGCATGTGGTGTTTATTATAATTAGACATAAAATTTAAGAAGATGAAAAAAAGGAAAATGTTAAAGATTTTTTGTCAATATACCAAAAATGTTTTTCTTAACATGTGGTTTTAAAATAGAAAAAAATTGAGGTTATAAAAAAATGTCATTCTTTTTAAAAATTTAAATATAAAATATTATAATTATACGATTTATCGTCATTATGGTATATATATATATATATATATATATATGTGTGTGTGAGACGAAGTTTCTTGAATTTTTTCATGTTTCAATTTTTTAGTAAATTTTTTTATTTTAAAACGAATTACAATGCATTTTTTATTTTGTTTTTTGTTTTTTTCTCACTCTCTTGCACCTATATTTTCAGGAAAATGTGGATGTTGTTGGGAGAACTACTCTGAAGGACTTGTTGCTATGAATTTTGCTTTACTATATTCACAAATTTTTGTATAGAAAAATATGTATCAACTTATGAGAAGCCAATATTAAGCAAATCTAGCATATTGTAGATGCATATTTTTTGTTTTCTTCTCGACGTATGTGTGAAATTTTAAGCAGAATTCAAAATTTAGAGTAAGTTTGAAGTATAAGGTTTTATAATTTTTTTATAAAAAAATTAAATCATATATAAAATAAAGGATTATTTAAAAAAGAATCGCACTAAATTGGTTTCATCATGCACATGCTTATTTTGTTTTTCTATAAAAGATTATTTTCACAGTTCGAATTTGTTAAAAGAAAAAAAAAGAGCACAAATATTGAAATGGTCTTGCTGAACACTGTACTCCATAGAGTGTGATATTATAATTAAATTTGACTAAATTTAAGTCTGCGTTGTCAAAAAGTCTTAGAAAATAAATCAAATATCATAATAATCAAAATAAAAATAGTATTAATAATTAAGGGATCAAAATATTTGGAGAATACTATTTTTGTTTCTTCATTAAATGGTAAAGTATGGTTTTGATCTTTGTGGTATATAACACAAAACATTTAACTTTAACTAATTAATATGTTAATTTCCAGTAGGAAATATATCATATTTTGAACTATATTATAAGTATATCTATTTTCAAATGTGGAGTAATATTACAAGTTTCACGTAACACAATGATGAAATATTTAATAATTTTAGAAATTAGTGAAAATATATATGCAAATTATCAAAGTGTGCTTCAAGTGAACGAAGATTAAATCGATTTAGTTAGATATTATAATAATTTAAAAAACAATATAATGCATAAAATATTTTATATTAAAGAAGTCGAGAAAAAAAATTATACTCGAAGCGATGTGAAGTTAACAGTCTGTCCTAATGATAACAATCTGTCTACAATTCTAACCGCTCAAACCTATAACTTATAAATTATATAAATATAATCGTTGTTCCAAGGCTCCTCTTCATATAATTGAAGGATCAAAAGTGCTATTCAACACAAAACGCTAACTCGCTCTTCTTGTTTTTTCTTTTTTAAGTTTCATGAAATTTTGATTTCGAAAAAGGAACGGTATATAAACTTATGTTTTTTTGTGAGTTTTATATCTCAAATTTGTTGACCCTTCGGGGTGGCCTATGGTTTGAGCTTGATACTTCCATATTGGAGGTCTCAAATTCGAAATCTCTTGCCAGCCAAAGCAAGGGGTTTGCCTTCTGGGTCAAGCAATGGTGCGATTTACCTCTCCTATGTAGTTTGTGAGCTATTGCATAGGAACGTGAGTTTTACCCTATGCACACCCAAAGGGTAAGGATTGCGAATTTCACTTGTCATTAAAATGATAATTAAAATATGAAACTCGGAAAAGGACGATAATTTAAATAATATGACTTATTTGTATTATTATGCAAAATTAAGTAGAGATTTGCATACATTTCTTTATTTTTATTTTCTTTGGCAAGTGAATCCATAAATAGAGAAAAACACGCTTATTGTCTGATTCTCTCTCTATAAAGGCCGAAGCACTCGGCGATTTTGTACTCTTTTTTTTTTCTTCTTCTCTCTCAGTTGGGGTGGATCCTGATCGGGATTTGAATCAGTAAGTTTCATCAATTTTTAATTTATTGAATTTTTTCTGCATGATTTATTGCTATTATTTTGATCTCGTGTGATCTGTTGCAATTTGAATTGAAGAAAATGATCCAGTATTGATTTTTCTGTTACAGCATTTGTATCTTGGTTAGATCTGTGTGATAATTTGATGGTGTTGATCTGTTTGTTTGGTTTAGCATTGATTAATTTATGTAGATCTAATAGAGATAATCATTTGAATTGGTGATCATTGTTGGGGAAAATTCGGATCTAGTGATCTGGGTTTTTTTCTTGGTTTGTAATGGTGAAACGAGGGATTAGGTTTAGAGAAATAAGTTTTTGGATTGAAATGAGTAGAATATGTAGAGGATTCATATTGCCAACTCCGACTAGTTTTGTATTGAGAAATAGTTAGTGTTTTTATTGAAATAGTTGGGGTAGATGGAGGAGAAATGAGTGAGGGGATTACAAGGTATAGCAATCGAAGTTTTAGAACGTGAAAGTTCAGGTAGCTAACCAACTAAGCTACTAAAGATTCACGTGAGGTGAGGAGTAGTTAGGGTGATCGATTAGAAACTAGATATTGTTTTGGTTTTTCTATGCTCTTTTTACTTATGGATCTAAGGTTGCTACAAAAATCTTGATATTGATTTGGAATTTTGCATGTGTTAGAAGCTGCTTCAAGATGTCAACATACACCCCAAAGAATATACTCATTACTGGAGCTGCCGGATTTATTGCATGTCATGTAGCCAACAGGCTTGTTCGGAGCTACCCTGATTACAAGATTGTTGTCCTTGACAAACTTGACTATTGTTCAAGTTTGAAGAACCTCATTCCTTCCCGATCTTCCCCTAATTTCAAGTTTGTTAAGGGAGACATTGCTAGTGCAGATCTTGTTAACTACCTTCTCATTACTGAGTCCATTGACACTATAATGCACTTTGCTGCTCAGACCCATGTTGATAACTCCTTTGGTAATAGCTTTGAGTTCACTAAGAATAACATCTATGGTACCCATGTACTATTAGAGGCCTGCAAAGTTACTGGTCAGATCAGAAGGTTTATCCATGTGAGTACGGATGAGGTTTATGGGGAGACTGATGAGGATGCTGTTGTAGGAAACCACGAAGCCTCACAACTCCTTCCCACTAACCCATATTCAGCCACAAAAGCTGGGGCTGAAATGCTTGTTATGGCTTATGGTAGATCATATGGGTTACCTGTGATAACCACTAGAGGTAACAATGTCTATGGTCCTAACCAATTTCCTGAGAAACTAATCCCTAAGTTTATACTTTTAGCCATGAGGGGAAAGCCTCTTCCTATTCATGGGGATGGTTGTAATGTTCGTAGTTATCTCTACTGTGAGGATGTTGCTGAGGCTTTTGAATGCGTTCTACACAAGGGAGAGGTCGGTCACGTTTATAACATTGGAACTACAAAAGAGAGAAGAGTGATTGATGTTGCCCAAGATATATGCAAACTCTTTGACATAGATTCAGACAAAGTTATTCAGTTTGTGGAGAACAGGCCGTTTAATGACCAAAGGTACTTTCTGGATGATCAGAAGTTGAAGAACTTGGGTTGGTCTGAGACGACCAGGTGGGAAGAGGGTCTGAAAAAGACTATTGAATGGTATAAGAATAACCCTGATTGGTGGGGGGATGTCTCGGGAGCATTGCTTCCCCATCCTAGAATGCTGATGATGCCTGGTGATATAGAAAGAAATTTGGATGGAGCTGAGAAATATGATTCTGGATCTACCGAATTCTCAGGGAAGTCCAACGATACCAAAATGGCAGCTCCAGCTTCAAAGACCAGCAATGTGCCTCAGAAATCCCCTTTTAAGTTCTTGATCTATGGTAGGACTGGGTGGATTGGCGGTGTGCTAGGGAAATTGTGTGAGAAACAGGGTATTCCTTATGAGTATGGCAAGGGACGTTTGGAAGATCGCTCAAAGCTTTTGGCAGACATTAATTCTGTCAAGCCCACACATGTATTCAATGCTGCTGGTGTCACTGGCAGACCCAACGTTGATTGGTGTGAGAGTCACAAACCAGAAACAATTCGTACAAATGTTGCTGGTACTCTAAACTTGGCAGATGTTTGCAGAGAGAATGGCCTCCTGATGGTGAACTTTGCCACTGGCTGCATATTTGAGTATGATGCTGCTCATCCAGAAGGTTCTGGTATTGGGTTCAAAGAGGAAGACACACCCAATTTTGCTGGTTCTTTCTATTCAAAGACCAAGGCCATGGTAAGCACTTGTTTAGACTTTGATCCATAATACATCATTCTCTTATTTAGGCATTAACATGTTTTCTTTAACCAGGTTGAAGATCTGTTGAAAAATTATGACAACGTTTGCACACTCAGAGTTCGCATGCCAATATCTTCAGATCTCAGCAACCCTCGCAATTTCATTACCAAGATCAGCCGCTATAATAAGGTGGTCAATATTCCTAACAGTATGACCATATTGGATGAGCTTCTTCCTATTTCAATTGAGATGGCAAAGCGTAATCTCAGAGGCATATGGAATTTCACAAACCCGGGTGTTGTGAGCCATAATGAGATATTGGAAATGTACAAGAAATATATCGATCCAGCATTTACTTATGCCAACTTCACGGTGGAAGAGCAGGCCAAGGTAATCGTTGCAGCTCGCAGTAACAATGAGATGGATGCATCAAAGTTGAAGAAAGAGTTCCCCGAGTTGCTATCAATTAAAGAGTCGCTGATCAAGTATGTTTTCGAACCAAACAAGAAAACCTCTGCATAAAAAGGCTGTGTTCTCAGGAATTGTGTATGCTATTATTCATTATTAGTTCCTCGAATTTGCTAAATTTTTAGATATTCATTAGTGATTTAGCTGTTGTTCCTTGTTATTTTTGTATGAATTCATAATATCTGTGCCTTCTTTGGGGAAGATTTGGAATATTGGATAGGCTGTGTTCCCTGTATCTGTTGTTAAATGAGTTTGTGTTAAAGGTCTTGTGTACTTTGTTGACTTTGATATATGGATGTATGAACTTTTTCTTGCTCAACCTCATTACTCTTTTTTCTTTTAGATAAATGATTGAAAAAACACACTTTTAGTATCACGTTTTTACGAGTTTCATATCTGAAGTATTAGGTATTTGTGTTTTCTGCCTAAACCATCATTTATAACAACAGAAGGTGCAGTTAGACTTTTAATTGCTTTCTAATAGTAATTTAGTGGCAAATTATGAAGTTTGCGTTTGTTGTCACAAAATAGTATTGTGTTGGTACAACGTAAGTCATTTTCATGGAAAATATTTTTTCAATGTTTGATTAATGAATGAAAAATAAGAAGATTTATAACTGTACTAAATACAGTGAAGTTTGCATTCGCGGTGTAAATAAATTAAACTCTCAATATTAGAATTATGTTATGATAGTTTAATGCAGTAAATGAATCACATTTACGATGAATTTTGAAGTCATGGTAGTATGAAAGGGGAACAAAGGTGGTTCTTTGGATCGAACACAGATTCTCGACCCCTCTTCGTTTCCATCTCACCGTAAGAAGGTAGAGATGGAAACTAGGAAGATGAAGGGTCCTCAACTCTATTCAATTGGCACAATCCCTCTATTAGGGAAGCATCAGTAGAATAATGAGCTGCTCATCTAGCCTTATTCACTTAAATAACAGTGACGTGTGTGGTTTGTGTTCCTACCACTACACCAAAGCCCTGGGGCTCTGGTGATATCAACTCTGATACGTCTTATCGAGCTCAAAAAACACAAGATAAGTGACTGAGATTGGCATTACTTACCAGAAGGTGGACGACAAATAAGACCGTCGTGTATAGAACTATTTGCTTCATGTTAAGATAGACTACCTGAAAAGAAAGAGCAAAAAAAGAAAGGTACCACACATTAAACTAATAGAAAGATACATCTTTTCATAACACCACATCTGAACACAACATTTCCCTCTTAACTCCTCCCCCCCTGGTGAAAATTCCGGTTCATAGGAACCCACCACCACCACAAATTTCCCAGGGTGGAACAACGTATCTCGACTGCAATCAACATTTACAATTTAAAGAAGACAAGAAAATTGTTGATCCTAGAGAAATACTTGTATTTAAGAATCAAATTAATCTACTCTCTTTGCACTAATTTGATACTTATTTAAGTTCAAAGTTACTGAAAGAAATCAAACACTGGTGTCCTGATCTCCAATCAAACTGCAAAAAGGATAAAGAACAATTTAGAATATCAACAACACACTAGAAAGGCTTGGAATAAGAAACAAATAGTGAAGATAAAGGAAACATACCAAGCATGCTCTACTTTGATTCCACCGTAAGTGGCACAGCAGTGTAGATGTGAGGTGAGTTATATTCTGGCAATTGAAGTTCAAACATCCATTATAAACTTAAAAAGTAAACCATAACTTATGCCGGCACCTAAAAGGTTTAGCAGAAGAAGATGTAAATTAGATGCAATTACCTTCAGATTCCATGCGCAACCAGTCTTGACCGCATATCAGAGCTTCTCTAGCATCTGGATTCAGTGAACTGCGATGATAATCAAGCACCCTTCCTCTGTTATTGAATGCCAACTCTGGTCCAAGAGTGGATGCAGGAACTCCCAAGATATCACGTGCCATCATCGATAATATAGGGTACCTTGGTGTGTGAACCTTCCACCAATTCAATATGCTGAAATCATAATTGCGTGGAAAGACTGGCTCTTCCAAGTATTTGTCAAGATCTGATGTCATGTTGTGGTTGTGCGAAGTTTCATGGAGAAACTTGTCGAAACCCCTAAGTCTGTCCCTTGTGCCAATAGCGGTACTGGCTAAGCTGCCAGAAGCACCAGCCGTATCTGGATCAAGTGAAGATGAGCCCATAGCATACTCATTGGAAAGCTCCCTTATGGCATCAGATATTGCTTTGATCTGATTTGGCGCATCAGAATCATAAATCTGAGGATAGTAATACTCCACCAACTTCATCTTGAACCTTGGATCCAGTATTGCTGCTATTGCCAAAGTCAAACTACACTTGCTCCAGTATCTGTCAAACTTTTCTTTCATCTTTAGTGCTATATCACTTAGAAAATTATCAGGATTCTTACACCATTCAATCAACTGGATGTGAATATCACATATTTCTGGGAAATATATGTTGGCAGTTGAATACTTATTTGTTGTGAAAACATTAGTAACTTCAACAAAAAGTTTCACATAGCCAGCAACGACACTAGCATGATCCCACTCTGTTTCAGACAAGGCACTGGTGTAGGTAGGGTCATGCTCTTCTAGTAGACAGAAGGCTCCCCTATAGTCTAAGGCAGCTTCAAGCATTAAGTATGTTGAACTCCACTGCTGTCCGCAATCAAGAATCAAAGGTCTCTCACCACTAATCTCAGCTTGCTGAGCAATCTCATTGAATTTTCCTAGGGTTACTTGTGAACTTTTAACATGCCTTATGCTTTCTCGGACCTTGTGGGTCACATCTCGAATTGCTTCCATGACATCGGAAACAATTGATTTCATTAACTGTACTGCACAGCGCACATCAAACAATTCACCATTCTTTAACAGAGGCCTGTTTTGAGAAAGCCAGTCTTTGATCCTAAAAATCAGTTCTTCATAGCCCGTACAATGATCGAAAGTCATAGAAAACAACTTACGATCAATGGCCCAGTCTGTCAAACTTTTTACAACAACTTCTGAAAGTATGTCATCTGTGTGAGAAGGGTCCAGTGTGATGAAATTCAGCATTTTCTTCTGAAGCTTCCAGTCTTCATCAATGTAAAAAGCAGTCAAGCACATATACCGTGCATTTTCCGATGAATCCCAAACATCAGCAGAAAGACTAATTCTTCCATGCAAGTTATGGATCGCTTCATACATCTTCTGTTTCTCTTTTGCATAAATAGTCATACAATCTAGTTCAACAGCACTATTAGTCAAAACCTCAAATTGTGGCTGTAAATTCTTGACAAATATTTTGAATCCAATATGGTCAACCATGGCTAAAGGATAACCATGCAACATAATCATACGGGCAAGATCCAAACGGCTCCGCTCTTGATCAAATCTAACACTGCCAAGGTTGATAGGCACGTTAACTTCCTCTTTCTTTACCTCTGGATCAAACTTAAAGGCTGACACAGGACTAATAGTTTCTTCTTTCCTTTGTCCTTCTTCATAGGTGACAACTGCAAGAGTAGGGTCTTTTTTCTTTCTCTTCGCTGCAAGTATTTGGGTAACATCATAGTTAGATCTTTTTAGACACCGCAACAAATGATTCCTCAGATGAGTTGTTCCACTGTTACTTGATCCACTAAGTTTCTTTTTGCAATGCACACAGACGGCATAACAGATATCTGCCTTTCGAACTCTTTCAAAATGGTTCCACACAACGGATGTCAATCGCTTTGGTTTCTTTATAGGGGTTTCGGTTGGAATTTCCATGGTATGGATGGAGCCAAATTAACCAATCTGTTATCATCAAATGGTTTGGTTAAAATGCTGTTAAATGGCGAACCAACAGCAACCAAGTAGAATGCAATGACAGATTTAAAGGAATTGAAAAAGGGTTGTACTTAAAAGTTATTAACCAAATACAGTATCTGAAGAAAGGAACAGAGAACCAAAAGAAAGTTCTGAGCCTCATAATATTATTCTGATGATTGTAGACATTGCTGTAGATTCTGTTATTTAGAAAAAGAACATTGCTTAGATTTTTATGTATGCAATCTTGAAACTTTAAAGGACCCAGACAAATACTCGTCACAAATCTTTCAACTGGAGTCAGTTTTTCTATCTGATTTATGCTCAATCCATCTCTCTGCATGAGCTTTATCAGCCTGTGCATACATATGACATATTTTCTAGATGGAAGTTTGACATAACATTGTTTTTTCGAAACAACAACAAAGTCTCAGCACCAAACAAGTTGGGGTTATATGAAACCTCACTGACCATGTTTCTCTATTTAATAAATCATAACCAACTTTTTCATAACGAAACTAAAACAACAGACTGAGAGCAAAATAATGATGAGTAGCATATATGATCTTTTGTTTCCTCATTCTTTTTCTTTTGTGAGGTTTGGGGTGATGGTGAGGCAACACATAAACTAGTCACGAGACAGAAATCAGAAGTCTCCACACAGCTAAAGATCCGCCGAATTACAAGAGAAGGCTATACATAATTGACACGACGAACCCATTGCACCAATCAACATCCATAAACAATGGTACAAACAACTCATAAAGACAAAAGCAATAGAAACGTAAGTTCTTCTACATCGTGACCTCTACTATAAAAAGCCAGAGACTACCCACCCAACAACAACATACCCAGTGTAATCCCACAATTGGGGTTTGGAAAGGGTAGAGTGTACCTTACCCCTACCTCGTAGAGATAGAAATGTTGTTCTCGATTTAAAAATAAAGCATTTCCAAGCAGTTTGAAAAAGGAAATACATAAATGAGAGCAGTAATAGCGGCTTACTACAGGTTTGATCGACGTGGCATTTCCCTAAAGGATACGTGTTCACAAAATTAACGACAACATTGATCCACGACAATCGCCACAGTAACTTGACACAGGAAAAAGTATATGCATTACACACAGCCCCACCTCCCCCCCACCCAACTTAAGCTCATTAACCAGCTTAACCAATCTCCAACACTTGCCATCATTGTCTCTCTGGTGAACAAAACACCCACATGATCCAAAACCCAAATCACAACAACAAAACTAGATATAATTCAAAATCCACAGAAGAAAAACATTAAAAAATCAATCTTTGCCCAAAAAAAGTCAATCAATCAGTCAACAACCCCTGAATTCCAAACTACTTGAGATCCATTAAACAAAATCCTCTACATCCATTCAACTCTATTCAGCCTCAATATATCAAAAAATGTAATAAAAAAAATCCAATAAAAAATCATCAAAATTGAGCTCAAATAGTTATACTTGACAAGACATCGGGTTTAAATCCGGCTAATAATGAACAGAAAAATGCAAACCTGAAAAAGTGAAGAACTTTTCCGTTGACGTTTTTGTCAGATAGATCCGATCGGAGGATCCGAAAGTGAATAGGGTTAGGGTTTTGGATTATTAAACGGAGAAGAGAAGATCGAACCGGAAACCGGGAAGATCCGGTAAGAATGCCCGATTGCGTGATCTGGAATTTGGGTGGTTCACACATTTGAAGGGCCCGTTTTTGAAGATGTACCCGAATCCGGATCGGGTCGGGATTGGTTTAGGGTAAGGTGGATTTAGTTAAAATGGATATTCTTTTTTATTATTTTATTTTTGAGATTTATTTTTTTCTTAAAGCTTCTGGATTTTATTATTTCTAAATTTAAAAAAAAAAAAAAAAAAAAATCAGTTTTGGTCCATAGTTATTTATAGGATCTTTATGATATGTGATTCAATATATTCAACGTTTAACGATAATAATATAAAATTAGTGTAATGTTTAACGATAATAATATAATTAGTGTAATCTCTTAAGTGAAACATAAAAATAATATTTTCTCCGTCTATTTTTAATTGTTATGATTTTCTTTTTTTAGACTTAAACAATAAGAATTTTGATTAATATTTTTCGATGTATTTGTTAATCATATTAATATGTAAAAAAATTACAATGTATAGTACTTTTCGTATAATTTTTTAATATTTAAATTTTCTGCTACTGTAACTTTGAAAATTAATCAAATCAACTTTTGAAAAGTACGATACGACAAGAATGAAAAATGATTTACTTTTTAACTCTTCCTTATGCAGGGAAGCCACCTACCTATTCATCAAACTATAATAACAACATATAATCCCGCAAGGTGCGAGTTTGGAGAGAGTAGACTATAGGCAGACCTTACCCTCGGCTCTTTTGATAAACCCTCGGCTCAAGAACAGAAGAAACAAAACAACAACAGCAGCAAGATAAGAGCCACCTAGCTATCAGCTTTCATTTTATACATGAAAATTGAGATTCAAGATTCAATCCACTAGCTTCAGAAATTATTTCTGGAGCAAGATTGTGTACAATAGTTCATTCCAAACATCTGGTACACCAGCTTCACGCCAGTGGCTGCAGTCCGTTAACGCGCCACTAGCAATTCTCGAGGAGTATCTATCTGTCTTCGTAGTTGTGTAAGCAGTGTAATATCAAGTAAATTGACAGGCTTTGTCATGTTACTTTAGGACACTTTTCACCAATGCCTCACCTGGATAAGTTGATCCCTCTATTGGTTTTGTTTGTCCATTGCAGTCCTTCACCTTTGGTTCATTCCAATCCTTGCCACTGAAAAGATCGAGGAAACAGAACTGAGTTGAAGAAAATGGTCTAGAATTCTACAAGAGAAATCATATACTAAATGGAAACTTGAAAGAAAATGTGACTGATCTAACCCAGAATACCGAAAGGGTCCATGGGATGATCTCATAGTTCCTACAAGGTGACGGTGGAGATGACAGGATCAGTCCATGGATTTTCCTTTCCTTTTGCCACATGTGGTGTAAAGGACCAAATTCGTATTTCTTTTTAGAAGATGTGTCAGATTGGGTTTAACTTCACTTTCACGGGCTAGAGGGAAATACTTATAGCGAGTAAAGAATGATTTCAGTAGCCTTTCATTTTACCATTCAACGAGATTATTAGTCATTTACATTCTAAATGAATATCACTTTTAGTTTACATTGAATTCAATCAAATGAATACCACAATTACGGAATTACCAGATATATATTCAGTATTAAACATCAATAACGAATATGGCAATATCACCAAATTTCTGTTCTAAAGAAGCAATTCTTCGTACATTTATGGGAGAAACTTCTTGATATATTTCATGCAAACGCAAATATTTGACTTTGGTACATTTAGGTTATCTGCAAAGTTAAATGAAATCTTGTTAAAGATATAGGGTCTTGGATCAAGAAAGATGTGTTTCGAAGGAGAAGCATTCACAGATTTCCTATAAGAAACGAGCAATTGACTTTGATTACCTCTACCAACAAAAGTTCCGTTGATATCCAGAGATTCAACCCGACGCCTATATTGGCACGTTGATTCATTACCATAGACACTACTAGTTGTGACTAAGCATGACAAAATAGAGTAGAACAAGACATAGAACTAGCATGATATTTTACCTGTATGCTGTTCAACTCGTCGGATTCTGAAGAAGCATTAAGACACAGTTTGACTAAGTCTCAAAATGTCCATTAGCAACCGACGGACAGAAGCCTTTATTTCATCTGGTATTACTAGCTGAGGAGGAACTGATTCCAGCGCATACAGAATAATGACCCTCAATACAGCAGCCAAGTGTAAATTTGTCCTGTCGCCTTTCCTGACATTCTGATTCACAAACTTGCATGATGCTTTTAAGGCACATTTGCTGCACACCTGAAGTAAAGGCACGTAACATTTTAGATCATAAGGGGTATATAGAAGGAAGGTGGAAGAAAATTTGAGAATGTCCCAAAGAAAATTTTACGTAATCTTATTTGATCTTAGGAGCAGTGAAAGGAAGTGATGAAGTTTCTTAAGAGCAAAAGTGACTCACATTATCTTCTTGAATTCTGAAATATTTACGCAACCTCTTAGCAGATAAAACGTTCTGCTTTGCAATAGAAGGGCAGCCAAAAAGGGCGATTTTTTTCAAGTCACTGCCAGACAACCATCTGAACAACCAAGTTTAGTAGATTAAGGAACTGAATGAAGAAAGCTAAGGGGCATAAAGCAGCGTCTAAACTAAACGAAGAAAAACATCCAGAACACAGTACAAGCGACATGTGGGAATTCGTCAAGATGAACCATTCCAAAGGAAAAAACAGCATCAGTCACCTTTTCAAGTTTGAAAAAGGCCAAAAATACCTGTAACCTATTGAAATGGTTCACAAATACCCTCCATTAACCTTTAGGTCTAAAAGTACCCATAACCTTTTTCTAGGAGGCTCAAACATACCTCTGAAACTTATGGACTTGGGTCTTAACAAAACTTAAAAGGGTAAAAAAATACCCCTAGTATTGAAAATGGCTAACAAATAACATTTGTTAACCTTTTGGTCTAAAAATACCCTTAACGTTTTCTTTTGGGCTCAAACATAGCCTCGAAACTAACAGACCAGCCTGGGTCAAATTTGGGTCTTTAAAATAGTCATGTATCATTCTAAGCTTGCCACATTTTCAATATAGGAATAAATTAAATCCCACTCTTAAAACCCAACCTGTTTTCATTTTACAAATTGATCACCCAATACAATCTTTTCTGCCCAAAGCATCCTTCATTTCCTAGAAGCTTAGATGTGATGGGCGATTAGGGCTAAACTTTTGTACTTCAAACAGGAGACTGGAAGTTGAAGGATTCTTTTTGAAAAATCAATTTCAAAAGTCTAGTTATTAAGGTGATTCTTTTTACTACTATATATAGAACTTTTTTGATTTGATGCAATTGAGAGGAGGGTGTTTCGGAAACAACCTCTCCACCTCCACAAGGTAGGGATAACGGTTCCGTACACTCCACCCTTTTGATCCCTCCGCAGACCCACAAGTAGGAATCCCCAAAGCATCTGTTTTTTCCTCTAGGCTTAGACGTGATAAGTGATTTAAGGCTAAACTTTTGTGCTTCAAATGGAAGATTTAGGGTCATAACTTCAATGGATGTATAAGGATTCTTCTTCATAAATCATTTTCAAAGTTCTGATGAAGAAAAGCAATCTCTTGGTGATCTCTACCAAACTGCCCAGCTTGCCAAAATCAAGGGCTTAGCTATTCTCGAAGCAAGTAATGTCAAACTTCTTCCTAGGCAAAAAGTTTGAATCTTTAAAGTAGCCTTCGTTGTATAAATGCGTCACAAACATCACTTATATCAGATGGAAGCTCTTTGTAGTTTGTACACCGTATGATCCTCAGTAGTCAACGCCGTCAACTTTCTTAAATCTACACTCTCATTATCCTCCTCATCCTCAAAAAAATCGTTTAACTTTTTACTCTTTCCTTCATTTTCCAACACCCCATTATCATTTCTAGCCTCCATCCTCTACTAGCTTTTCTAATTCTCTTCCTCCATTATCATGAACATTATTCAGTTTACAGACTATGTTTGCACAAGGCAAACACAAATACTTCCCGTATTTACGCAATAATTAGCACACTTGTTAAAGATTTCGGTAGAATAACAAAACACAAATTAGACTAATAAACTTCGACAAATAAACATAACAATCAGAAAACCAATAGTAGCAATCAATATGATAATGTGTGAATGTAACTAAAGTGATGCTTACTTAACAATCTCTTGGTGATCTCTACCAAACTGCTTAGCTGCATACGTTATATAATTACGGGCATAGCTATTCTCGAAGCAAGTAATGTCAAACTTCTTCCCAGACAGAAAGTTTGAATATTTAAAGTACCCTTCATTGTATAAATGAGCCACAAACAATGCCATATCAGGTGAAAGCTCTTTGCACACAGTATGATCCTCCATACTCAACGGAGTCGATTTCATTAACTTTACACTCTTAACTTCCTCATTCATAAACAATTCATGTAATTTCTTTCTCTTCCCCTTATTTTCCAATTCCCCATCATCATTTCTAGCTTCCTTTTCATTTCTCCTCATCTCCAGCAAAACCCTCACTTCTTCCTCCAATTTTTTCAATTTACCCTTCAATTCTTTGTTTTCAGACTTTTCTAGCAGACCAACAGCTTCTTGAAAGAAAACACTCAATGGTTTCTTTGTTACACTATCTGAACTAGCTGATTCCTTCTCAATCTGAGCTGAAAATGAAAAGGGTCTCCCCAAAAATGATGAAAATTGAGATGGGGTTGAAGAATTCAAACATGTTGATGCTATTGTTAGAAAACGCCGAGAATTGAACTTTCTCAGGTATATCATTGGTGAGTTTTTTGATAATTTGGTCACTGAACTGAACGATTGATGAGCATATACAGGGAAGATGAAGTTCCGCCATTAGAGGGCTTTTAGGGATTTTGCAAGCAATACATCTATTTGGGCCCAAATTAAACTAGAGGGAGTTCCTTATGGGTCGGGTTAGTTTTGTTTTTCGATTTTTTTCACGTTGGATTGGTTATAATATTTGTTCTAAAATAAAAATAGAGAAAAAATAAGTTCTAGACGAAGATCGATCGTATTCATCTTTTTACATATCTCATCTTTACTCCACCTTGGTAGTTTGTATATTCAGTATCCCACGTCTTTAGTTTCATAGTATTTCTTTTGATTATATAAAATTATTGTCAGAATTTTGCCTATGTACCGAATACAAAAAGATTCTAGAAATCAAATTTCAAGAAATAATTTTTTATGACTTTTATATAAATATATATATCAATGGAAAAGGTATTTAGAATTTGCGTAGAAGGTATGAGAAGAAGATTACTTCTTGTTAGAATTTCAGTATCATATACTTATATGACTTAAACTTGATTTTTTATTATAAAATGATGATCTTTTGAATTTCGAATTTATCCATTCTGTATCGAGTATTTCAATACACCCTCGACTCAAGAACGAAAGAAACAAAAAGCAATAACAACATCAAGATAAAAGCCACCTAGCCATCAAACCACCACTTAAACAACAACATAATCAGTATAATCTCACGAGCTGGGGTTCGGAGAAAGTAGAATGTAGGCAAACCTTAGTCCTATCATGTAAGGTTAGGGAGGCCATTTCCGATAGATCCTCGCTCAAGAACAAAAGAAACAAAAAGCAATAACAATAGCAAAGATAAAAGCCACCTAGCCATCAGCTTTCATTTATATATGAAAATTATAGATCAAGATTCAATACACACTAGCTTCAAAAATCATTTCTGCAGCAACATTGTGTACAATAGTTCATTCCAAGTATCTGGAACACCAGCTACACACCAGTGGCTGCAGTCGTTCAACGCGCCACTAGCAACTCTCGAGGGGTGTCCGTCTTTTCGTAGCTGTGTTAGCAGAGTAATATCAAGTAAATTGACAGGCTTTGTCATATTACTTAGGACACTTTTCACCACTGCCTCTCCTGGATATCTTTCACCTGGATAACTTGATCCCTCTATTGGCTTCGTTTGTCCGCTGCAGTCCTTCACCTGTGGTTCATCCCAATCCTTGCCACTGTAAAGATAGCGGAAACAGAACCAAGTTGAAGATAACAATCTACAATTCTACAAGAGAAATCATCGAGACTAAGGTGTTGTTTGGTTCACAGTATAACATACTAGTATTCTGCGTTCACAGAAGAGCCATACCCCAAGGGAATGTAGTGTACGAAACCTACCCTGATACAAGCATTAGAGACTAATGCCACGACTTATAGGTCAGATTGAGACAACTTTACTGTTGCTCCAACGCATTAGTAACAGAACGCTGTATTTACTCAATCCTGGATTAAGTTATCCTACTATGATCAATTGAACAACCCCTAAATATTTACGAGAGAAATGTGAAGCTGTGTTTAGACCTTACCGAGCATGAACAGCAGAAATTCCTTGGAAGAACACTTCAGTCACAGCAGGATTAACGTTGGAATCGATCCATTTAGCCCAAGTGGTTAAAGCAATCTTGTATGCTGCCATATGGTCCATCTCCTTGTAGAGTTTGTCACCAACTTGAAAATAATCCCATCTGTGGACAGATTACAAAAAGAACAGGACAGTGTAAAATAACGAAGCTCGGTTTCTAGTAAGTTAGTGAAGAAGAAGTGTACGTTTGTTGGCGTCCAGTATGTATCCACCAATGGTAGCTGTTGAAGATTAAGACATCAACTCCTTTCCACTGCTCAGTCTGGCTGAGAGTGTCGAGCTTGAGAACTCGTCCTACTTTCTCGACCACTAAGTCAACGAGAAATCCGTCTTTCAAGAATGTGACAGTGAACTCAAACTCCTTCAGAAGCAAAAAAGAGAGCATGAGAACAGTACATATCAGAAGTTTCGGAACAAGAAGAGATTTTAGTGTTTATCAAATCCCACAAGAATCGACGTTGCTTGAATCTTCCAAAGAAATGTTGGTGTACTCATGTATGGTCCTCCGAAAATGCAATACTTTCAGAGGATCTGTTACATACCTGGCGACATTTTTGGAGGATCCGACCAGAACATAGACAACAATAAGAAGTCATGCTAACAGAATCTATTTCAAGTTTTTTTTAGCAGTTGATGCTTCTTTATGTCGGACAGAAAATTCATCGTTGGCTAAGTACTCGAAGAACGATTACAGTTTAACATCTTGGCACTAACCACCACAATAACATATGAAAATTTGCAAAATGAAAGAATCTATAAGGAAGAATTAATCCAGCAATCTACCGCTTTGCAGGATCTAAGATCATTTACTTATTATCGATCTTTTAACATGCTAGCATTGCTGAAATTGGGGTCAGATCATATCGAATCATACTAAATCAATTAGATTATTACTACTTGTTTTTACAAGCTTTAATTCCTCGCGAGGCCAAAGAAAGCAAATACCTTTTGCAAGTGACAGGAACTTTTAATCTGTCAAAATCACGACCTTTACTCTAATCAAAAGACTAACGCCCCATCCCCCCCCCCCTCCGTTGAACATAGGTCGCCAAACTACAACCAAGAGTTTCACCTTTTGAAGTGTCAGTCACGGCCTTTTGAAGCACTAGTCAAGTACGCACGCCAGGGTTTGTAGACTCAAAAAGGCTTCGATGACTAAAGGTTTGTACTACAGAATGGAGAGTGATGGGAAGAAGGGGCACCCCTCGATTGGCCCGAACAACAACATATATCAAGTGTAATCCCACTAGGTGGGGGATTGGGAGAGGGTATGATGTACCCGGACCTTACCCCTACCCCCAACCTCGTGCAGGTAGAGAGGTTGTTCCCGAAGCAACCTCAGCTCAAGTAACTCATACAAATCAATGTTAGATGCAATGCAAACATAACAAATAATAACGAAATCATTTACATAGAATTCAAGTCTACCAAATCGAAGATGATAGAAGGCCAACGATTAAATTGACCTACCGGGAACGAGAGGACGGAATGATCCTTTGTACTGTCAAATGTGTAGTTAGAATTTGGAACTGCAGCATGAAGCATACATGCTAGTGATTGCCACTGATTACTGCTCAAAGAATCTCCCACAAACATGAAATTTTTGCCTCTAAAGTTTTGTAGTAGATTTTCACCATTGAACCTACATATACACCATAATAACATTATTGATCTGCTTTTTTAGTAGTTTTCAAATATATAAATTTCATTTTAAACAAAAAAAACACTTAATAATTTCATATCCAAATTCAAAACCTGACTCAAGCAATGTCACATAAATTAAGATACAACCACAACAACATATAATATCAGTATAATTTAACAAGTAGAGTCTCGAGAGGGTAGTATATACGCATCTCAAACATACAACAACTAGACCTCACTTCTAAATACAGAGGCGGAGCCAGAATTTTTAATAAGATGGTTCAAAATCTGAAGAAATAGATACATAATGTAGCCGAAGGGGGGTTTAGGGTTTAGGTAGTTTCCAAATATATAAATTTTATTTCAAACAGAATAAACTTAATAATTTCATATTCAAATTCAAAAGCTTGACTCAAGCAATGTCAAATAAATTAAGATACAACACAACAACATATAATATCAGTATAATCTAACAAGTAGAGTCTCGAGAGGGGTAGTGTATACTCATCTCAAACATACTAATAACAACTAGACCTCACTTCTAAATACAGGGGTGGAGCCAGAATTTTCAATAAGAGGGTTCAAAATCTGAAGAAATAGATACATAATGTAGCAGAAGGGGGTTCGGCCTATACTATATATACCTAAGAATTATTTGAATCATATAATTTTTCATAGAAGGGGGTTCGGATGAACCCCTAAACCTATGGTGGCTCCGCACTGCCTAAACAAGTTACAAGTTAAGATCGACTATATGAATAAGCTCATTTTATATCATCGTCATACTAAAAAACAAAAAAAAATCATTAGAATTTAGGTGGAATAAAGAAAAAAGTTTCTTACTTTGAGAGGTTACAATCATTAGGCTGCCATCTATATTTGAGATAAAATTTATCTTTTCTTCCATTTTTTATGCAATTTAGACCTTGGTTTATAAATGGACACTTTAAAGAATCATAAATTGGATAAGATTCATCATAAATCCAACTTCCTTCAAAAATATTACAACTATTCAATTGTTGTTCTTCATAAGAAAGTACTGTTAATAGATGAAAAAAAACAACAAAAAGGTAAATTTTGGTACATTTTTTACTAGACATGGTGAAAAATTTAAAACTCAAATTGAGAGCTCTAAAAATTGATGTAAAAAAGAAAAAAGAAATTTGTACTGTTTTATAATAATTTTGTGTGTAGATTTTTGGTATGTAATTATTAGTTGGTTGACTTTTGTTAGTGGTACAAATTAATTAGTGAACTAATTAGTAATGAATAATGGTGAAACATAAATTTGAAGATTTTTTTTTTCAAAATATAGTCAAATAAGGATAATTCTCAAATATATATATATGGTCAAATATATGATTTTTTAAAATATATGGTCAATTATTTTTTAAAAGATAAACTTTCAAAATGTATAATCAAACATATATATATAAAGATAAATTTTCATAATCTGACCTAAAATATATCGTCAACACTAACATCATATTTTTTTCTTAAATATTTACTCTATTTATATTCCAATCTCTCCACAATTGAGGTATTTGTAGTGTTCATGAGCAATTACTCTTAGTCTATTACTACTAAAATATATTAAGAAAAGAATGATTAATGTAGTCTTAGACTTCTAAAATTACAAATAAAAAATAGATTATTATAAATCACGATAAATAATTTCGTACGAAAAATGTATCTATCTATCTTTTACTTTTTTTTTAAATCTTTTTTTCAAAAATGATTTAAAAAAGAAATAGTTATGATTTTTAAATTTAGCATTGCATGTAACGTATTAAAATACTATATAAGAAAAAAAATTGGCACATTATAAATAACTTTAATTTAAGATCATAAAAAGTTAAAGGGAAAAAAGTCTGATATACCCCTCAACTTTTTCATTTGGAACGATATGCCCTCGTTACTGTTATACAAACGGTTCACATATACCTTTCATTCAATGGAAGTGAAAAAAATTGTGTTAAATTTATATTCTTGACTTTTAATTTTAAAAAAAAAAATCATATAGGGGAATATAAAGTGTATTTGAATCTTTTTCATGCATAAGTTATTTTTTGACTTTTTTGATTATCATTATTTGAGTTTCTTATTTTATTTTATTTTTTCCTTCATTCCTTAGTGTATAGGGGAAAAAATTTAAAACTATTTTTTTTATGTTTATATTATAATTTAAGGCTATTTCTTCGCTATTGTAATTTAGTTTTTGTCTTGGATTAAAAAAAAAGAGTCATTTATAATAAATTTTAGAAGAAAATTAGTGAAACACATTAATAAACTTGACCATCAAAATAATAAATTTTAATTAGTCATTGAAACAAAAAACTTGACCATCAAAAAGAATAAATTTTAATTAGTTATTAAAACAAAAAAATAGTCAAAAAATGTGTGAAGAGGTTTAAATATACCATATGGGATTATATTATTTTAACAAAATATTTTAAAGAATCAAATATAAAAAATTACTTTTTTACTTCCTTTTGAGGCAAAAAAAGTATTACGTGAATTATTTGTATAATAATAAGGGTTATATATAAGTCACTTTCTTAACATCATTTTTAAGAATGAGTGAATGATTGATTAATGATCGTTGGTCTAACCTGAACGCCAAAAAGGTCCATGGAATGATCTCGTAGTTACAACCAGATAGAGATGATGAGATCGATCCATGAATTGTCTTTTTTCTTTTTTCGTAATTAGTTCAAAGGCCGATTTCATATTTCTTTTTAGAGGATGTGTTAGGTTGAGTTTAACTTTAACTTTTCACAAGCTAGAGCGAAATACTTGTAGAGAGTAAAAGAACGATTTTACTTGCTTTACATTTTTCCATTCAATAAGATTATTGTATGGACATTGAATTCAATCAAATGAATATTAATAAGTAATATTTTCAGTATCAAACATTGATAACAAATAGGAAAGTATGTTCAAATTTCTGTTCCAAATAAGTAAAATCTTGGTACATCCATTGGAGGAATATATTTCCTGCAAACTTCACCTGCAAAATTGAACGAAATCTTGTTGAAGATCTCAGATCTTGGATCAAGAAAGATGTGTTTCGAAGGAGATGCATTTACAGTTCTCCTATAAGAAACGAGCAGATGAATTCGATCACCTAGACCAACTAAGGTTCCGTTGTTATCCAGAGAATCAACCCCAACGCCCATCTTGGACGTGGAATCATTACCTGAATACCATAGGCATTACTAGTCGTGAATAAGCATGACAAAATGTAGTGCAAACAGGCGTAGAACTAGCATTATCCTGTCGGGATATAAGAACCTCACTGACAATGAGACCAATCTTACCTGTATGCTGCTGATCAACTGATCGGATTCTGAAGAAGTGTTTAAGACACAGTTTTACTAAGTCGCAAAATGTCCATCAGCAACCGACTGACAGAAGCCTTTATTTCATCTGGTATTACTAACTGAGGAGGAACTGATTCCAGCGCATACAGAGTAATGACCCTCATTACAACAGCCAAGTGTAAATTTGTCATAACGCTTTTCTGGAGATTCTGATTCACAAACTTGCATGATGCTTTTAAAGCACATTTGCTACATACCTGAAGTAAAAGCACGTAAAGTTTCAGGTCATAAGGGGAATATAGGAGAAAGGTGAGAAGAAATTCGAGAATATCCCAAAAAAAAGAAATTTTACATAATCTTATTTTATCTTAGGAGCAGAGAAGGAAAGGGATGAAGTTTCTTAAGAGCAAAAGTGACTCACACTATCTTCTTGAATTCTGAAATATGTACGCAACATCTTAGCAGATAAAACGTTCTTCTTTGCAATAGAAGGGCAACCAAAAAGGGCGACTTTTTTCAAGTCACTGCCAGACAACCATCTGAACAACCAAGTTTAATAAATTAAAGAACTGAATGAAGAAAGCTAAGGGGTATCAAGCAATGTCTAAACTAAACAAAGACAAACATCCCGTACAAGCAAACTGTGGGAATTCGTCAAGATAAACCATTCGAAATGAAATACAACATCAGTCCATACTTTTCAAGTTAGGAAAAGAGACAAAAATACCTGCAACTGATTGAAATGGTTCACAAATACCCACGGTTGACCTTTAGGTCTAAAAGTATCCATAACATTTTTTAGGGGGCTCAAACAAACCTCTGAAACTAATGGATATGGGTCTTAAAAAACATAAAAGGGCCAAAATACCCCTAACGTATTGAAAATTGCGAACAAATACCATTTGTTAACCTTTTGGTCTAAATATACCCATAGCGTTCTCTTTTGGGCTCAAACATTAGCCCTATAACTAACAAATCGGGTCAAATTTGGGTCTTTAAAAAAATTAAGTGTCATTCGAAGCTTAACAAATCTGGGTGAAGAGAATGTTTGCTCCTAGTATTATTGACAATAGCAAAGTTTCTTCTAGCACTATAGATTAGTGTTGTAACTAATATAAGGGGAGAATTCAAGCTTAAAATGTTAAGAGTACCAGTGTACCACTTGACTGAGGTGCATAGATGGAACTCTAAGGAGACTAATGGTCTCAACCCCATCTTCAAAGCCATGTTTCATGGCTTGGAACACACATACATCCTAAGAAATCTTCTTTTACCTTCTGCCAGAGGTTCCTAGGATATATTTATCACCACCTCAGAATCGGGATTACTCTCTCTCAGTTCTTGGGCAAATGCCTCAAATCTAGGGGCTCCAAAACAATCCTCTTAACTCTTCTCATCTTTAACTTGCTAACATTGAGCTTATCTAATGGCATACGATAAACAAAGGGACCACGAACGAATAAATAACCCCAACCACGGGTTCAATAACCATAATTTCCAACAAATAAATCAAGAAGGGACCACATACAGAAAGGAATTAGTAAACAAATCCATGATTCTAAAATATACTAGTAACTGTATTATATTAGTGAAGTATGTGAGCAGAGAGAAGAGATGACTCTTCCACTAGACAGTGTCCCCGAAGCCTTCAATTTTGCTACGGCTACCATATCTGCTAAGAATTTTCGGTAGCCAATTTTGTGTATAGAAAGAGAGGTATTTGTAATCTGTTGCTAATCAAACTGATACAGGTGTATGAGATGAGTTCTTACCCGTTAGACAATCTGATGATTTTATAAAACAGCTACTCTCCTTTTCTATCCCTTTTCTGCTCATGAAAAAAAACATGGGAAAGCGATATATTGGTGTCACTCATATCCCTCAAGACATCACGAATCTAGGACGTCACATTCTGTATCACGTAATGAAGTCAACCCAACATTTTTCGATACTGGAGGAATCCAAAAAAATGATCTATTCCCCAAACGCCGCAACATCATCAACTATTCGACGTTATCAGTTAACTACCTGTCAGCTTCTACCTTTGCATAAGATATAAGCAAATACTTCCTTCTTTTTATTCAACAATTAGCATACTGAATTCATTGTTTAAGATTTAGGTAGATTAACAAAACAAAATTAGAATAACAAACTTCGACATAACAAACAGAAAACTAATAGTAGCAATCAATATGGAAATGGGCAAATGTAACTAAATTGATTCTTACTTTGCAATCTCTTGGTGATCTCTACCAAACTGCTCAGCTGCACACTTCACAAAATCACGGGCATAGCTATTCTCGAAGCAAGTAATATCAAACTTCTTCCTAGGCAAAAAGTTTGAATCTTTAAAGTACCCTTCATTGTATAAATGAGTCACAAACATCACCATATCAGGTGAAAGCTCTTTGAACACAGTATGATCCTCCATGCTTAACGGCGTCGACTTCCTCGATTTTACACTCCTAACCTCCTCATTCATAAACAATTCGTGTAATTTCTTACTCTTCCCCTCATTTTCTGATACCCCATCACCATTTCCAGCTTCCTCCTTCTTATTAGCTTTCTCATTTTTCCTCTTCTCCCGCAAAACCCTCACATCTTCCTCCAATTTTCTCAATTTACACTTCAATTCTTTGTTTTCAGTTTCATCCTCACTTTCTGATACTTCAGACTTTTCTAATAGACCAACAGCTTCTTGAAAGAAAACACCCAATGGTTTCTTTGCTACACTATCTGAACTTGCTGATTTTTTCTTAGACTGAGCTGAAAACGAAAAGGGTCTCCCCAAAAACGATGAAAATTGATATGGGGCTGATGAATTCAAGCATGTTGATGCTAATGAGTTTGGGGGAACTTGAAGAACTGTTAAAAAACGCCAAGAATTGAATTTTCTCAGGTATATCATTGGTGGGTTTACTGCTAATTTGGTTACTGAACCATTGATGAGCATATATAGGGAAGATGAAGTTCTGCCATTAGAGGGGCTTTAGGGGTTTTGCAAGCAATACATGTATTGGGTTGGGCCAAAATATAAAAGTGAATGAAGTTCCTTATGGGTTAGGGCCTAGGGTTGTGTTCGATTTTACGTTTGGTTGGTTAAAATATTTAGAAAATGTATTTTTATTTAAAATTGAGAGAAAATAGTTTTTTTATAAAATTGAAATAAGGAAAATAAGTTTTGCAAGTGATAATTTTGTTGATTGTATTTTTTTCATCTTTCTAACATATCTTATTTTTATTGCATCTCGTAAGAGATTTTAAAAAAAGGAAAAAGGGTTCGATATACCTCTTAACTTTGTTATTTGGAGCTGATATACCCCTTGTTATAAAAGTGGTTCATATATGTCCTTACCGTTATACAAACGGCTCACATATACCCCTGCCGTTACAAAATGGCTCACATATACCCTTCATTTAACGAAAGTTAAAAAATTAGTTTTAAATTTATATTTATTACTTCTAATTTTTTTAAAAAAATTATTTAGGGGATATATGATTCTTCTATCAAAGTTCAAGGTATATTTTAATTTTTTTTATACATAAATTATTTTTTGACTTCTTTTATTATAATTATTTGAATTTCTTATTCTTATTTTGTTTTTTTCTTTCATTCCTTAGTTTAAAGAATAAAAGATTAAACTATTTTTTTCTGTGTATTGTAATTTAATTTCGTATTCGAAGAAAAAATTTGGTGTCTACAATAAGTTTTACAAGAATATTAGTGTAACATAAATAAATTTGATTATCAAAATAATAATTATAAATTAGTCATTGAAACAAAAAAAAAGTCAAAAAAAATATGTTTGACGAGGATTAAATTTACTCATATAGGATTATATTTTTTAGAAAAAAATAATAAAAATTTAGATTAAAATTATTATTTTTTTCATTTCCGTTAGAGAAAAGGGTATATATGAGCCATTTGTTTACAAGTAGGGCTACTGGGTATATCAGGTATGCTGATAATTATGTAATTAATGATTAGAGAAATTATGTTTGAGTAGGTGATAATTATGTAATTAATGATTAGAGAAATTCTGTTTGAACCCATTTTTTTCTCCGTCCTTGTTCTTCTTCTTCTTCAAAGCGATTTTTATAGTTTTCAATTTTCTGAAATTATAGGTTGAAAAAAAATGTCGAAGCAGAGAAGCAATGACATTGAGATGATACCCGAGATTTACGGCTATGGAAGCATAATGCCTTTTGGTGCAATGCAGAGAACCAATGCGGAGGAGTTGAATACACAAGCGAATGAGATCAAGGGGTAAATGTTTTATACTGATTATAAATTGTTGAAATGTTTTGGAGTCTATGTGTGTGTGTTTGCGAATCAATTATGTGATTGATTATCTTGTTACAAACCATATGTGTGTTTGCGAATCAGTTATCAACAAATCTTTGTTACTTAGGCAAGTGATATGCAATGTAAAAATCTACATCCCGTTCGTTTATTGTTGATCATGAATATTGAAAACGGGGTGAATTTTCTGTATTTGCTAATGTTAAACTTGTTTTTTGTGTATGTATATTACCATTGATATGTCAAACTCGATGCAGGACATGTGTTGATTGGTGCCAACGGGCCATAAACTATTTTCTGTTTCGGTGTTTTCTTCTTCTTTTAGTTCGATTGTTCTCCCCCTCTTTGTTGGTAGCTTCCACCATCAATTCTATTATCAAACCTCTTCGTTTCTTTACAGTTTATAGCTAAACTTGCCACAGCATTCGGTCAATTCCTTATCTGAATCTCATTCCTGTAAAACTTGCAGTTTAGGACAGGTTGAAAATGCAAGGAAGGGTCAGAAACCAGATCAAGCCAAGTTGCAGGCAATGGAGGAACACATCAGCAAATGCGCTGACGCCCGGAGATCTAAAAATTGGGTGACCATGTTAATAATAGCTGCGGAAGCAACTACTTCTGAAGCTGATGCATCTCCTAAGGTAAAGCATCTTTAGTGGTTACATTCTGTGACAAATAGGAGAATGAAAATTCAAGTGCTGATATTGAAATTGATCACAGCTATTCGCATGTCAAGCGGAAGCTCATTTGAAGCTGTACAAATTAAAGGATGCTGAATTGTGGATTCGTAAAGCTAGGACGTATGAGCTATCTGCCACAGAATGCCGGTCAAAAATTTTTGGAATGCTCTCTGAAGCATACATATTATTTGTCCAAGCTCAGATTGACAGCTGTCTTGGAAAGTGAGTATCAGTATTGCATAAGTTGTAATATAGAAATAAAAGAGGTTCAGCCATATTATGATCCTATGAATATCTGCAGGTTTGATGATGCGTTTATTGCCATTGAAAGAGCTGCACAAATTGATATTCAAAGTGCTGAAGTTACTGGTAAACTCAAAAACATGAGGCTGGTGGATAAAGCTCGTACTCATGGCAACGAGCATTTCAACTCTAAAAGATATGAACAAGCTTGTAGTGTTTATGGGGAAGGGCTCTTTCTTGATTATTCAAATTCAGTTCTCTACCACAATAGAGCAAATTGCTGGTTTAAGCTTGGAGAGTGGGAAGAATCTCGGGCTGATAGCATTCGCGCTCTCCTTATCCGGCCACAATATACTAAAGCTCTTTATCGAAAAGCTGCCTCAAGTATCAAGGTGAATCATAATTGCTTCTTTTTACTTTTTCTGCAAAAATCATAAATTTGTTCGTATGCAATGCATTATAGCTGGAAAGATGGGCTGATGCTGTGAGAGATTGTGAGTTTCTGCGTCAGCAACTTCCAAGTAACAAAGTGGTTGCTGAAAATTTATCCCATGCCCGAGCTGAATTAAGGAAGTCACGCAGAAAAGATAATTTCATGGTGGAGTTGGTTTCAGATCTTGACAAGTTCCGGGCTGCGATTGCATCTGGTAGGCTTTCCTGCATCAGTCAGTATGTTAACCTCTTCCTTATATCATTTACTATATAACTAAACAAATACTGTAGGTCCATCTGTGGTCTATTTTGCTGAATTATCCAACCTAGAAAGCACGTGGATGTCCTACATCATGGATACCTTGAACGCCGAATATCCTTCAGTAACTTTTCTCGAGGTAAACAATCATAGGCAACGCGTCGTGCTTTTCAGGCAGACGGGAACACCTAGACTCTAAGCTGGAGTAGTATTATATTTCTTTCAATGCACAACAGAGGAATGAAGAAAACTCATATTAATTTATTTATTTTTCTACTGAAGGTGGACGTGAAACAGAGTCCAGCGATCGCTACAGCAGAGAAAATTAAAGTAGCACCTAGGTTTAAGCTTTACAACAATGGCAGTCGTGTGGCGGAAACGGTTGTGCTAACTCCAGATTCGTTGGAGTTATTGATTAAGAACACCCTTGTATTTCCCCCCAGTTGGTTTGGTGTTACAGAATGCTTACCGCCTTCGATTTTCTCTCATCCTTCCTAAATGTTGCTCTTGTACTTACTTAAGAACAAAAAGAATAGCTAGGTTTCCTCATTCAGTAATTCTACCCCTTCTTCATTCTTGGACCTCGTTTCTTAATATTGTTACTTTTCCATGCTGTGTCTCATTAACTAAGGATTTTTGTATTTTGTATACTATGGATTTTCGCTAATACGTGATCCCGACTTGTTTTTTACTTAAATTTTCAAGGATGTCCATTACAACCTTATCTATTAGCATGAGTGGGTCCCGAGGGGCAAATCGACATATTTTCAAGTTCAAACGAGTCCCAATGCAAGAAAAATTAAATACTCCATGAATTTTCGATGATACTTGATCCTGACTTGTTTTTGGCCAAAAATTTTCATAGACTTCTGTTATGATCTTTGAATGGCGTGTATTGTTTCTCGGAGGAAAACAAATGCATTTTCAAGTCAAATAAGCCCCAATATGGTACAAATCAAATTTATTGATTATTTGTGTGCTATAGTCCATGAATTTTGGTGATAGGTGATCCCGTTTTTTTGGCCAAAATTTATCATGAATGTCAGTTACGATCTTATTAATGCATGAGTTGGTCAAGAGGGGAAATTAAACGTATTTTAAAGTTTAAACGAGCCTCAGAGCGGGAAAAACTAAATTTACAATTTTTGTGTGCTATAGTCCATGGATTTTCGGTGATACATCATCACGACTTATTTTTTGCCAAATTTTTTATGGACGTCCATTACAACCTTATTAAAGGCGTCAATTGATCTCGAGGAGCAAAAAGATGCATTTTCAAGTTCAAACGAGCCCCAATAAGGAAAAAATTAAATTTGCCAATTTTCGTGTGTTATATAGTCCATGAATTTTTGGTGATACATGATCTCAGCTTATTTTTTGTTGAAATTTTTCATAGACGTCTGTTATGACATTACTAATGGTGTGAATTGCTCCCGAGGGGAAAATAAACACACTTTCAAGTTAAAATGAGCCTTAATGCTGGAAAAAATAAATTTACCGATTTTCATATGGTATAGTCCATGGATTTTTGGTGATGCATCATCCTGACTTATTTTTTGCCAAATTTTTTATCGACGTCTATTACAACCTTATTAATGGCGTGAATTGATCTCGAGGAGCAAAAAGACGCATTTTTCAAGTTCAAACGAGTTCCAATAAGGGAAAAACCAAAATTGCCAATTTTCATGTGTTATATTCCATAGATTTTTGGTGATACATGATCTCTACTTGTTTTTGGCCGAAATTATTCATGGGCGTCCGTTACGACCTTATTAATGGCGTGAGTTGGTCTCGAGGGGCACACCGGCGCATTTTTAAATTCAAACTAGCTACAATGTAGGAAGATCAAATTTATTGATTTTCATATGTTACAGTCCATGAATTCTCGGTTATATGTATCTCGACTTGTTTTTTATCGAAATTTTTCATGGAAGTCCGTAACGACTTTACTAATAGCATGAGTTAGTCCCGAGGGGCAATGTAGGAAAAATCAAATTTACCAATTTTCATGTGCTATATAGTCCATAAATTTTTGGTGATACATGATCTCTAGTTGTTTTTGGACGAAATTTTTCATGGAAGTCTGTAACGACTTTTTTAATGGTGTGACTTGGTCACGAGGGGCACATAAATGCATTTTCAAGTTCAAATGAGTTTCAACGTAAAAAAAACCAAATTTATCAATTTTCATTTGCTATAATCCATGAATTTTTGGTGATACATAATCCCGACTTGATTTTTATCGAAAAAGTTTCATAAATATCTGTTACGACCTTATTAATGGGGCGAGTTGATCTCGAGGAGCAACAAACACATTTTCAAGTTGAAACATATTAATATGTTGTATTTACAATTTGCTAATGTTTTGTTTGTAAAAATATTCAAATTAGATGAGATATACTAGTTTGAAATCTTCAAACCTATTTCACAAAAATATGATTTGAACAAGTCACGATAAAAATAAATAGTAGCCATATAAAACCTAAATATTTTCTCTATAATTATTATTTTTATAATCAAATTTATTTATATTTCACTAATATTTTTTCCCGAGACAACAGAAATAGGACTATTTATATAAAAACAATTAAAATGTTCAATTGACATTTGGAGGAAAATTCTCCTTCTTCGAGTAACTTTTAATTTAATATTTTCTTTGATTCATATTAATTTATCTGATGTATTTTAATTAAACACATAATTTTAAAAAATGTGAAAAGATTTTATAATATTCTCAGACTAACTGAATTTTAAATCCAAAAATATACTTTATTTGTACATTTTCTGCGTATGCACATTAGTTAATCACTTAAATATATCACATTCTTAAAGAGTCCGAAACTAAAACGGTACAAAATTTTAACAAAAATTTCAAAACGGTATATAAAATTTTATATTAACCAAAACGGTAAAATCGCTGCAGGCGCAGCGACTTACCTCACCTGAAAAAGTAAAATCGCTGCTGAGGCAGCGATTTTGAAAAAATTATTTTTTAAATAAAAAACTGAAATCGCTGCCTAAGCAGCGATTTCAAAATTTTGCTTCTTCCAAATCGCTGCTTTGGCAGCGATTTCATATTATTTTTTAATTATAAATTTTTTTTAAAAAAAAATAAGGTATATCGCTGCTAGTGCAGCGATTTACCAAAAAAAATTTATTTTTTTTATAATATAAATCGCTGCCACTGCAGCGATTTAAAAAAAAAATTAATAATATAAATCGCTGCACTGGCAGCGATTTATAAAAACTCATTAATTTTACTTTTTTTTTCTAATGTAAATTACTATATCTCAATAAAAAACTCATTAATTTTACTTCTTTTTTTTTTCTAATGTAAATTACTATATCTCAATAAACAACTCATTAATTTGCTTTTGTTACAATCTTCTTAGTCACATCATCACATAAATTTTTATTTTTATTTATAAATCGCTGCACTGGCAGCGATTTATATTATTAAAAAAAATTTATTTTTTTAATAAATCGCTGCAGTGATAGCGATTTATATTATAAAAAAAAATTATTTTTTGGTAAATCGCTGCACTAGCAGCGATATACCTTATTTTTTTAAAAAAAATTATAATTAAAAAATAATATGAAATCGCTGCCAAAGCAGCGATTTGGAAGAAGCAAAATTTTGAAATCGCTGCTTAGGCAGCGATTTCAGATTTTTATTAAAAAAAATAATTTTTGCAAAATCGCTGCCTCAGCAGCGATTTTACTTTTTCAGGTGAGGTAAGTCGCTGCGCCTGCAGGGATTTTACCGTTTTGATTAATATAAAATTTTATATACTATTTTGAAATTTTTGTTAAAATTTTGTACCGTTTTAGTTTCGGTCCATTTTTAAATATTATGCCATAAATCTCAACCTATTTTAGTTGATACTACAAAGAAACTTTTGGTGGCAAATAATATAATATCATATATTTGTCGATATATATTTTAATAAATAGTTGGTAATATAATATAAATATTCGATGGTTTAGATATTAAATTTGTAAAAAAGTATTTCGCTTGTGCATATTTTTTATAAGGATAATAATAAAATAATATACGTAAAATATCACGTTTCTACAAGTTTTTTATCTGAATTATCAAATATTCTCTTTTTCTTAGGGGTATACAAAAACGAAAAAACCAATAAAGTCAAATAAAAAAAGTGTTATTAGTTCATTACTATTGGGTTAACGACTTTTTAATGATTTTATAAAAAAAATTATCAGGTTATGGATTTGGTTTGGGTTTCTTAATTTGAGTTAATGGATAAATTGATAACTAATTAAGACTATAATAATTTACTATTTTATCTATACGTAAATATTAATCTCAGTACCTTACTAGTTATTGTCTTTGCCTTTTAGCATTCTATTTATACTTTATTAGTGACTTTGAATTTACAACTTTACATTATACAATACGTCAAAAAATAAAGTAAGAACATATTGCTTTTAATTTCTCTTTATGTTATACTTTTTATAGTTCTTTTCATGTTAGCTATTATTGTTATCTTGTCGCGTTCAATTGTTGGAGAATTCATATATTTATTTTATAAGTATTTTATTATTGGTTAAATAAAAATCCAAAAATTGTTAAAAAGGTAACTTATTGATTTAACCTATTTAAATTGAAAACTGATAAATCAATCGAATCTACCGTTGTACACCTTTATTTCTACCTAAAATATCACCAACTATTAATGTAACATACCATAATAATAGATTGTTTTCTTTTCAAATATACATAAATTACGATTATATTTCAAGTAGAAAAACGAGATAGTTCAAATAAAAAAATAGAAATAAAATAATATTTCATATAAAAAAACCAAAAATGTAACTTTCATGTTCAATACTCAAAAGACCACACAATACTAAGAAGAGGAGAAAATTCAATTCTCCTCAAATTTCATCAATTCATCAAAATGCAAATGGAAACCAAATTTTTGATTCCATTTTTCACAATTTTCATCCAATTGATGGCTACTCATGTGAAGCCCCAGCTGATCGAGTCCCAATTGAGTTTTCCTAGCTGTACGGCGACGGATCCGGCACTTAATTACCGGCCAGTCATCGGAATTGTGAGTCATCCCGGCGACGGAGCTTCCGGTCGTCTCAATAACGCCAGTGATGTCTCATACATAGCTGCTTCTTATGTCAAGTTTGCTGAAATGGCTGGTGCTAGAGTTATCCCGATTATATATACAGAGCCTCCTGAAATTATCAATCAAGTAAATATTTTTACTTCCTACCTTTAATTTTAGCTCTACTTACTATCTCCTTCGTTTCAGTTTCTGTGATTGTGTTTGATGTACATGAAGTTGACTTTTGAAACTTGTACGTAGTGTTAGAAGACGATCTACTGTCAGTATATCCTTGAAAGGTCAGACGGAGAGAATAATCGGACTCCTCGAGGGCTACTTAAGGCAGTTTAGTGTAAACCAGAAGGACTAGAGTTGATGATATAATTTAACAACCATAAAGCTCTGCATTAAACTTGAGCATAAATAAGTTAGAGTGGATATTTATCTTACCTCATCAAAAAGTTGAATTGAGCATAATATTCTAATGATGAATCATCTGAACGTCCATGTACTAGCTGAAAGTGGTTCGACATTTAATATATATGCATAAAAAGTAGTTTTAATCATGTAGAAATAGTATGTTTTTCCGTCGAAGGGGAATCAGATAAACCCCTAACCCACGAGTTGGCTCTGCTCCTGGGTCTGAGTAGAGTGTATGGATACAAAAAGCATTTGTATGGCTGATGTCAACTAGTTTGTGTTTGAAATATAGTTGATTTGATTGACTGATTGGCCTAGTACAAGTTCCTAAAACTACTTAGATCCTTATGGTTTAAGTATGTCACTGTCTTTTATCATTTAAGTATGTCACCATCCTCAAAGCAAGCGCGGGCCTGACTCTTTTATATAGACCAAACACGTTTATTTATCTGATCTAAAAGTTTACCATCCTTTTATGGTTGAGGGAATGGGTTGTGACCCACTTTATATGGTCTTGGGAAATCCTCTACTCATGAGGTTGTTTTGGGGTTGTGTTAGGCCCAAAACCCATTTCTTCACTTGGTATCAAGTCAAACCCATTGATCTCTATTGTTATGTTTCTTAATGTTGGATCTCCTTGTTATGTTATTGACACTCTAGTTGTTCAATTCTAGCGTGGAGTGGAGTGTTAAGTCCAACAGTGGTTGAGAGAATAGGTTGTGATCCTCCTTATATGGTCTTGGGCAGTGCTCCCCTTATGAGCTTACTTATGCGGTTGAGTTAGGCCCAAAGTCTATTTTTTTCACACTTCTTTTTGCTCTAATTTTAGCTTGCTCTTGTGTTTGGATATAATAATAATCCCTTCAATCTTTCACTACATAAACTTCTTATTGTGTATATTTAAATGATGATTGCGTACATATTGGCCTGAAGGCATCTAAAAACCACTAAGCTATTTATTCAATGTATGTGCAGAAACTTAATCTAGTCAATGGAATTATCTTCACTGGAGGGTGGAGCAAGAAGGGTCTCTACTTTGAAGTTGTTAAAGGAATATTCGAGGTAACTTTCTCCTGTTTTTACACTTTCTGCTAATTATGTCACTGCTGCTGCATTTTTTCTTCACTTGAAAAATACCCTGTATGTGAACCTGCATGATACCTGGACAAAAGCTTGACACAAACAATTACTTTGAATAGGATATCTACGAGCTTGTATACTTTAATTTACATACATTATCTGCTCATTATCATCATCTTAAGGGTTGTTTTTGTTTTGTTCGAAGATGTTTGTATCAGCATTTTTTGTACAATGATTGTAAGCTTTTTCCTGATATTGCAGAAAGTTCTGGAGAAGAATGACGCGGGTGAGCATTTTCCTCTTCTTGCCATCTGCTTGGGTTTTGAACTTTTAACAATGATCATCTCCAAGGTAATGAAGGCGTAAGGGAAGATAGAGTTCGTACTCTTAAGTTTATCAGAAGGCACTTAAATTTGAGAAGTCGGGAACTGTTTTAACACAGAGTAATTTGTTCAATATACACTTGATGTGAAATCTCTGGACTAGCGAACAAACTTTAACGGGGTGTAAAATTTCTATGGCAAGTCAGAAAGAGCTTACACATTCCGGATAAAGTTTAAGCTCTCAATACTTGTGCATCCTTAGTATATCCAAAAATTCAAATATCTTTATTAATAGGTATATAAATGCTCGTTGTTTGTGGTATTACTCTATTATCCTAGAGTAGTTATTTGGGGAGGACTCCAAAGGAAATTTTGAGGTAGAACATAAAAAGGGGTGTTGGATCATATCTTGATGAGGAGTAAGAAGTTATTGCAGATAATATCAGTAATCGGTATATAATTATATATTCTGGTCGACATTATATTTGCTTTTTCTTTCTGATTCAAATTTGTGCAGTGAGTTCTAATTCGTTTTTACCTATGCCCAATTTCACAATATTCTACTAACTGTACTTGACTATAATTCATGCCTTGTTGATATTTTGCTAATTACTTCTGGAATAAATTATTTGACACATCAAAGCTACTGTGTTTCTCTCAAGTAACCCATGACCCAAACACATGATGTGAGAGACCACCTTTTAAAGTAGTGTAGGGGATCATTGTTCCTCAATACCTGTGTGAACCAAACAACTCTGCTCAGTGTTTCACTCCTGTTTTTTTCTGTTATGTTGATATTAACATTTTTTAAAACTTTTTTTTGATGTTATAGGACAATAACATTCTTGAGGAATTCAGTGCATCGCATCAAGCGTCTACAGTACAATTTGTAGAAAATATAAAATTTGAAGGAACAGTTTTTGGAAGGTATAAATTTCCTTTTCACGCCTTCTCTTATCGTTGACTATTAGTTTTTTTCCCCTCTCTTCTCTTTCTCCCTCTTCTTTCCTCCTCTATTTATGTTCCACTTGGGAAATTCCCAGATTACCCTCATTTAAAGGCTTTAAATGCTAGATTTTAAAAAAAAGTTCAAGTTCAAGTGCCTGAATGACAGGATATCATAAATAGTGTGTGTTTTCAGATTTTGAAAATTCAAAGGGTTTGTATAATACTTTTTTTCCCTATGTGGTATTAGTAATCACATGATAGGAAAGTGTGGATATTTGAACAACCAAGATTAAGAGTTGGCATTGCCATCTGATTTGCTATAAGTGTGCATATTTTCTTGCACCTGTGGTTCTGAAACAATCGTTTTGAGTGTAGACTGATCCTAAAAGAATAAAAGGGAATCGGTGGTATTATGAGCTATAATACATGTAGCACCAGTTTTGAACTGGTGTGACATGTATGTGAACTCTTAGTTAGGTTTGAAAATATGTCTAGAGATTAGCAATAAATTGCGTGTAATAATACCGGATACTTACACCCACCGGCCACCCGCAATGGGATACGTATCCATAACCAAGTTCATGTAGTAGGTTATGAGCTTAGTGGGAAGGCATTGTCTCTTATTTTTCTCCCTGCATACTAATTGAACTGTAACAAGACACATTTGCCAATTTCTTTTTAAAGAAACAAATATAGTAACTCATGTGAATTGGATATTTATATTATTTGACACCTACATCAACAGTTTTATAATGTATGAAGGGCCCTCTGGTAATTCTAATTTTGACAATAGACAATTGGCTAATGAACAGTTTCCTGCAGGTTTCCACCTGTGCTGCTAAAGAAGATGACTACACACTGTCTTGTGATGCAAAATCATCGTGTGCGTTTCACATGATAGGTTTTTCTTTTCCATTCGTCGCACTTCCGTCTCTGTACATTATTTTTGGTCAGTACAAGATTTACTATCTTTTTTCTCTTCTTGAGGTGGAGACTGTGATGACTTCACGATGATACTCTTTGTACTTTGTGAGATCATGATTACTCCCGAATGTACTCTACAGAAAAAGTATTCCAGCGATTTTGTGTAGTTTTATGTCTTGTATCAGGTCTGAAATGGTTAGAACTTAGAAATACCAGGATTCCTTGGTTTCACTACGAATAATTGGGCATCTTTACCTGCCTTGGGATTACATACATATCTGTTTCATTGCCTGCCGAATTCATTCAAGTTTTTTTCTGCAGCTCTACTGCGATTTCTCTGGACAACATTCTTCATATTCCTAATGAGTATTTGTCATCAGTAGTAACATTACTTAAATATGAACTAGACTTTGTTACTATTACATTGGAAAAATTCTTTATCCTGATTCATTGGGTAGTATATGCTCATTGGGCCAGAGAACTACCCTTGTTATTAATAACTTTTTTGATAGGTTAAGATTGTATGGTTCATAGTTGTAGATCAAATCATTCTTCCAGCGATTTGTGATTACAGCATAAAAGGACTTTGTTAGTGCAATGACGGGGGAGAAATCAGTTTCAAACGAATATATGCTAATCTTAGAATGAATTCTATGCATGCTAGATATTGCCATTTGGCTTTCAACTTTTATCTGTATTATCCTAGTCCCAAGGACCTTATTTGGCCTTTTTGGATTACTGTGATGAGGCTGAATAATTGTTTTCTCATGCCACAGTTTGGTATATCACCAGAAAGGCTTCAAGCAAATAATGACCTGTGTGGCTTTTTCAAGATATTGACAACTAGTGTTGATAAGAAAAACAAGGTACATGACATATTTTATCCCTTCGCCCCTCTCTGGAATATCTGTGAGAATCTCATCAAATTGTACGGAGTCTAGTATAAAGTAGTTGAAGTGTTGAACCTTTTTGTTTCTGATTTGTTTAAAAAATTGATTCAGGTCTATGTCTCCAGTGTTCAAGCACAACACTATCCCATAACTGCACTCCAGTGGCACCCAGAGGTACTGTCTTTGGTTACTGTCTTCTTGTCTGTAATTCCATCTGAGATAAACAGGATTTAGTTGTTATTTGAAGTACAAAAACGTTGTTGTTAGATCTGATAACATGTTAGGTAGTATACAGTTTCTTACTTTATTTTGTGTGGATTTGTTGCTTTTCCCTATTATGTAAATATCTCATCACAGTCTGCTCTGCGGATTGAGGGTAGGTTTCTGTCAGACAAGCATGCCTTAAAGTTTATATCACGCCTTGTCTTTTCTAGACTGCATGATTTAGATTTTGTCTCTGAAATGATTATCAACAGTATGTATTCTGTTCCTCCCATGCCTAGCCAGGGATGACCATAGGAGTGATTGCATGACTTGTGAGGTTCTATTAAGTGAGGAATAGTGATACGGTTTTTTACATGCCTGAATGGCTATTTCTTGAAGGGAATTGTTGAACTTAGTGCGATAACTCAAGCTCTTTGACGACATTTTCCACTTGAAGTTTGAAATTTAACTGCATTACTTCGTCATGGTAATTGCAGAAAAATGTTTTCGAGTGGGGTTCATCACAGATTCCACATACCGAGGATGCAATCCAAGTGAGTCAACATGTTGCCAACTATTTTATCAGGTATTGACCTTTTCTTCTCAGTGTTCTTGCCCCGTAAGGGTGCGGAATCTTGGAATTAGTTCAGACACAGCACACAATAGGGAGGCAGGAGAATGCTTTCCAATTTCTAATATATGATGTTCACATTTTAATTTTGGAAAATGATTTTTGACATTGATTTGCTTACAAAATGAAACTGCAATAAATGTTTCAGAAAGCTCATGCTTTTCTGATGGGAAGCTATAAGCTGATCCTCCTACTGTTCACCTCACCAGTGATGACTGTTTTATTACATCATCAAAGAAAATGAGAGAAAAGCACAAGAACAACCCTTTACGTAATCCATAATTATTAGCTCGTTTCAAACTTCTTTCCCTCTCTGTCTGCAGTAGGAAGTGAGACAAAGTTATGCTGAAACCTATCAATTTCTGAATAAAGCCGTGCTTCTTGTTTTGCCTCTTCGTTTATTTATTTTTCCTTGTAAATTACAGTGAAGCTAGAAAATCTTCTAATAATAAGCCGGCGACCAGCAAAGTACTTGACAACCTCATCTACAATTACAGTCCCTCTTATGCTGGGAAGGTTCGGTAAGTTCACATCACCCTCTTTACTGGTTGAGATTCTTCTTAAGAATACAAGACGAAATTCAAAACTCTCGTGTCTGTGTAATGTAGGGGGAGCTTTGAGGAGGTCTACCTCTTCACTCCGCGTCCTACCTTGAGCTCTCTGTAGATGCATGTGAACTGCAAAAGCATCGACTAATTGCATGATCAAAGATTATAGATGAAGATACATGTCATTAGTGGATGTTGATCACGGGTTGTGCTCGTCTTCAAATTTCCAGTTATTCAGCGATCTCCCAGAAAACGAATTACTTTACACTACTTGGATGATGATTGTTTATAATTGTTCCATCATCCACCTTCTGTATTCAGGTTTGCATGATTTGAATTGGAGCACAAGTCTCTGAACCTTTATGCTTTCCAAGTGTTTGTAATAATTACAAATTTTTATATTTTGTACTATAAAGGAAGATAATTTATTTATATTGATAAACATTTAACCATCATTAATGATATTGTTTGCTTACAACCAAGTATCAAATTGTTTGGAACCTAGTTGACACTTGTTAGATGATTCAACATGGATCAATGTTGTTTTTCTCATACAATAGTTTGAATCTTTTTAGAGTTTTTTCTTCTTCTTTCTATTTCATTGTGTTTCCGACTTCATACGTAACGAGACTTGAACATGTGAACTCTAGACTTGAACATGTGAACTCTAATTAATGATGAAACAATACTTTCAACTTCACTACAACTCTTGTTGATTTCCTTTTCATTTCCCTCAGAGTAACAAATTAGAAACTTTATTTTGTCATTGTAAGAAAAAAGTGACTAAATTATAAATCGAAGTTTGAATTGCCTTGTGCAGGTTACATATATGTTGTTTGCGAGTTAATGCACAAGAGTGAATTTAATGTAAAAGCGAGGGATTGTGGATTGTCATGAACTTTTATTTTTTTAAGTGAAGTCTGAATATACATAAAACACATACATATATAGAAAATGATTTAAGTTATATATCTCGACAATATGATAAAATATTTTTACAAAATTAATTTAATTTAACATGTCATAATAATTTATTAAAAAATAAAATTAATCACAACTATCATTTTTTACTTCAAGTGATGTGATTCGTAAATTCACAATAGAAGCAGGGATAGAGTATAATGTATAAGTTTGACCCAGTAACTTAAAAAGGCTAGAATCGATCTCATAAACTTCAAATTCCGAATTCGTTTCCGCAAACATAACGTCAAATTTGTAAATTCTCTTATGCTAGACTAGACTATCTCCAAGCACGTGAAATGCACGTGAGTTCCCAAAAATCTCTAGGCCCTAGCATATAAAAAGCTCCAAAGTCCTTTACAATGGCGGGAAATAGAGTGTGCCCTTAAGCGGGGAAATTTGGGATTCCTTTTTCTTCTCTGTGAGATTTGACCCGACCCATATTCGACGTACCCGATAATGGCGGATATCGAAACCCTAGGCATCGTCGATGAGATTCAAGCTCTTGTATCAGACAAACTTCAAGTGGTATATCTATTACCTTTTTTCAGTTTTTGTTCCTTTTTTGACTGTTAAATTTATGATAAAGTTTCGATTTTTGTGTTTATAGTTGCATCTATAGTTGACCCATTGTAGGTTATTTTGTATTCCATCATCAGCTCCTTTAGTTTTGATAGTTTTGCTAAAAAGATGCCATTTTTCTTTATTGATTTACGAAGTTCAGTTTTTTGTTGTTCAGAATGTTTTTTGCTTGTGTTAATCTCTTCATTCCTACTATTTTCTTGAACTGAGGGTATATCGGACACAATCTCATCTGGCTACACACTACCCTTCCCCGACTCCACTTTAGGGATTACACTTTGTATGTTGTTGTTGTAGAAAGTTTGTTGCTTGCAATCGTTATGTTTATGATTTCCATAATAATTGACCTATTGAAGGTGATTCTTGATTCCATCAGCTCCTTACTTTTGATAAATTTGTAATAAAAGACTAGGATAATGATGAGCAGAAGATCAAGTTGAACTTCATCTTACTGCTATTTTTTGGCGTAATCAGTTTTACTCTAATGATACTGTGTGTACCGTAGATGTTTTAAAATCCTTTTAGCTAGAGAGAGAAGACACTAGAGCTCTACTGTAAATATGGTTTCAGTAATATCCAAGTGCTGTTTTGATCCCTGATATAATACGAAGTTAATGATTTCAATGAAGACCAGAAAAATGCCAACTTTTTCATTATTTCACCAAAGGTTCATTGTTATAGTTGAGAGTTTTCTGCTTGCTGTTTTTTAATAAAGAGATAGCACGGATTTCTTGGTTCAGAGGGTTTTTCTATTTGCATTGTTTGTGGCATTTCAGAGAGAGAGAGAGAAGGCTTCTTAATACTTGACTTTCCCCTTGTTTTGTTTATGTGTTGTGGTGTGTGTGTGGTGGTGGGGGGGGGGGGGGGGGGGGGGGTAGTGATGCGTACACACACAACCAATGAATGAGAAGCAATCCAGGAGGAACTAATAGCTCTCGAAGATGGAAGCTAGATCAAGAAATGAGTTCAAGAGTTCTAACTGTAGAAGAAGAGAGTTTAGAGAAGAAAGAAGTTGTATTTCTTTCAGTGAATCCCAAGTGTACTTTTTGCAGCTTTATTATACTGATTGAAATGGAATCAATTACAAAATGAATCACGAGCTGCTCAACCAGAGTTGTAACTAAATAACTTCACAATCATCTAAGCTTCTATTTTTATTGGCCTGCAGGTTTCGTACAAGTGGCTGAGTCGAAATTTTTTGGTGTCATCAAATTCTGCAAAGAGGTGAGCTTTTATTTTTTTGATTTTTTTATTTTTTGTGAAGTATGTTTTGGTTTACTCACCTGGTAATGCCAAGGCTAGTTGGTTGTTTACAACAGGTTGCTTCAGGAATTTGTTGAAAAGCATGGAAATGGTGTTGAAGTGGTCTACAGCTTGTCTGGCTGGTTGAAAGATAGCCCTTCAACCTACCATATAAGACTTGTCTCTTCTGCTAACCTCGCAGGTTCGATATCCTTTTAAATGTTACTTTGTTATAAAATAATTTATTTGACCGAACGTAACTCCACGGTACATTACATTATCACTGCTGTATCATCTCTATCCTTAATATCATTTATGCGTTAGAGCGGGCTGAGCTTGTTGCGCCTTTTTCGATCTTTTATCATTATTTTGTCATTGTCTCACCAATTTAGCACCTTAGTTGGAACCATATGAAGGATGTTCGTGATATATCAACTTCAAAATTTTGTCAAGCCAGTATTGGGGTGCTGATAGCTGAACTAAATTCTCGTTAGTTGCTTCATGGTTTTGCCATATGTCTAAAGACTGGTGTGTATCTTCTTGGTACCACTTCGTTCATACTAAAAATCTCAGTTATTTGAAGTAAAAAAGGTTTTCTTCATAGAGAAACAAAGCGTAACATTACGTACAAGGCTAATATTTCTCTTTAATATAACCGTGTTCTTATTTACATTGGTAAGTTACAGTGAGAGTATGTTTGGCATTCATAAGCTTAGTATTTGGTTCAGCAAATGCTAATGACAATATCAGTATTCTGATAATCTAGAACTCTTAAAGTTATACAAGCTTTAATAACAACCTTGTTTGGTGTGGTTGAGATTCTGTTCAGATCTAGCAAGTAGTTTAACTCTATTGATCCTGCAAGAAACGAATAACAAAGATGAAGAGTTTGAGACTATTATTAGAAATGTTATTGAATTGATGCCCTTGATCCAACTCATGACATCATAAACTGGTTTACTATATCAATTCTGATGAAGAAGTGCATTAAGACTTAAGAGGGTTCTTTGTTACATAAGTTTGTTTGCAGCTTTCCTACCCTCATCTGCTTTTGAGAAGTTGACATTTGTTTGAATCTAGCATGTTAGAAATCCCATTTTACCTTTTCCTTGAGCTTTTTATGTGTGTGGCATTTTGATGGAGATATGCCAGAAGTTAAGTATTATGTATTTCTACATTTCTACTTCTTCATGCGCTTTTGTTCTGTGGCAAGTTGTTGCAACTATTTATGAAAGCCCAACCGGCTATTTCTATGCAGAAGCCAAGAAAGAATTTTCAGATGATTGCTCAGTCCAGGTCTATAGTGTGCAAGCTTGCATCCCAAAGGATCCAGTGGCCCTCTGGAATTCTGAATTTGTCCAGGCCGAAGAGCTATTTAGGCAGTCCCTCTCAGCTGATAATTGTTTGCTCGATAATAGGTATAGTACTTGTGTTTTAGAGTCTTCAAGATAAGCCTTCATCTCTACTCTGGAGTTGACCTTTTTTTTCCCCACACCTGATATGCGTATCATTTTGACTTTTGAGAACCATTTATTATTTCAAAATTGGTTAGGTAATCCATGCTATGAAATACACATGTGCTGGGTGGTATTTGTTCCCTTTGTGATGCTTACTGGTATATTATAGGTTTTGTGGAGTTTCAAATCCTTTCATCACGCGCAACGGTGGAGGAACAATTCCAAGCACTAATGCTGTTCCTCAGGTGAAAAGTGAAGCATCAGGACTTTGTAATAGTAACTCTACTGCTCAAGTGAAACCTGAGCAGAAAAAGGTTCAACTACCAAGTCCTAGTGCCAGTGTACCATCTACACATGTGGTTGATGCCAAAAGTGAGAGTCGTGGCACATCAGGTCCTGGAGAGGGTAGTAAGTTTGTCGCAGATAAACACAAAGTTGCTCAACTTCCACCTGCTAAGAAGGCAGTTCAGTCTGAGAAAAGTTCTAAAAATGGTGGGGCATTGGCTAATATGTGGGGTCGCGTACCTACAAAGCCAAAAGTTGATATTGTTTCTGCTGCTAGCAGTGATGCCACACCAAATCCTGTTGGTTTGTACCTTTCACTGTTTGGTCTTGTGATTGAATTTGCATTATGTTTTGTTTCTTTTGTCTTGGATTATGAATTGCACTTGACTGACCACTTCCTTCCCTTTGGAACATACGTTTACTTAGGTAATGCGGCTCAGATATGTACTCCAGAAGGAATAGAAGATAGGATCAGTGATGACGATGATCAACAAGTCAGCATCAGGAGGACATCAAATGGTGAGGGGAATAGAAAAAGGAGGGTAATTTTTGATTTTTCGGATGAAGAAGATGAATTCGAGGACGCTGTCAACCTAGCCTCACCTGAACCTCCAAAGCAGAAATCTATTTTAGGATCAAAACATACTCCTAGTACTCCAGAACTGGAAAAGCGGGAAGTCAAGAAAGCAAAGGACAGCAAGAGTCATGAGCAAGAAACAATGGAGGCTGGCAGCAAGAGTCCTGAGCAAGAAACATTCTCGAAAAAGAGTCCCGAGCAAGAAACATTCTCAAAAAGGAGTCATGAGCAAGAAAGAAAACCTTTACCTACCAGCGAACGTAAGTCTTCTAAGTTGCATTCTTCTGAGATTATTTCAGAACATGCCAGTCCTAAGAATGCCGCTGTAAAGGATGAAGTCACCAATGCTGCTCCAACTTCCCCTAAAAGAAGAAAAGTAATGAAGACACGAATTGATGAACGTGGAAGAGAAGGTATGACTTGTGATGAAATATAATTGTCTAAATTGATTATAACAGTTTGCATGGGTTAGGGTCATGCGATGGAGTGAATAAAGTTTAACGTGAGTCGACTTTTCCTCACTGTACTTGCGTTATCCTATGATCTAAGATAAAAGAAAAAATTAAGGCATCTAATAATGTATTTTTACGCTTCTTCAAGAAAACCTTGTAGTCATAAGCCTCCTGATTGTTGCTTTTCAGGCAATTTAGAGCAATCTTAAGAAATCTCCTAGTGAATTAAAGATGAATTCTTAATGAGCTAAGTAGTTGACCCATCCAAGAAGAATACATTGAAATTTTGTCAGTTCCTGTTCTACCATTCAATGAATTTTTATTCTTGATCCATATTTACTTATTTTTATGATATGCAATTCAATTCCTTTCACATCGATACAATGAGCTCTCTACTGATTTTCTACTTAAGAGTAGGCAGATTCGATGCTTTAATTCCAATATAACTGCCTAAATGATTTTTTCCTTGCACTGATTCATTTGCTTACACTCTCCAGTGACCGAGGTTGTTTGGGAAGGTGAAGATACAGAAACAAAGGCTGACAGTAATACAATGAAGAAAGCTGACAACAATCCAGTTAATAGTACTGGTGACAGGTGAACATTATTTTGCAGTCTTTTCTTTGATGTCTGGATAATTTGCATGGGTGCTCTTACTTTGGACATTCATGTCCTAATATATATATATATATATATATATATATATATATATATATATATATATATATTAAAAGAAAGGTCAAATAAATTGACCGCACCCTAAACTTTCCATCAATATCATACTTTTAGATAAGGTGTCTAAATAAAAAGATCCTGTGAGTTTAAGGGGCCGTGTATGTATTTGGCCAGAGATAAAATTAATGACATATAATTAAAAGTATGTGCATGTTAGAGAGGCTTGTAGAGTGTTGATGCTAACTAGCCAAACACACAAAACTTTCATATGTTTTTCAGCTAAGATTTAGTTTGAGACATGGTTACTGTCAACTTCTGTGTACAAATGCCGTTCTAGTGGATACCATTACTGTTGTGGTCTTAAAATGAACCAAGCTATGCGTGTATTTGGGTCTGCAGAGAATTTCAGCTATTCTCGATTAACTTGGCCGAAGGTTTTGATCATAGGTGTATTCAGGATTTGAACTTATTGGGTTTGATATATGTTCCATGTAAAAAATATTAAATTCAGAGTTTCAGTTGAACCCATAGAAAATAGATTCCATCAGCCTCTAGGTTTGATAATAGATCATCTCTATTTGTTTACGTGCAACTCCGGTTGTGATTACTACCTTCTTCATTTTTTGAGCCTTTTTCTTGTTGTCACCCTTTCCTGACTTCCTTTCTATTGTTAGTAATCTCTTAACATTACTTTGTAAACTGTTTGTATTTACCTGACTTGCGGTTTATACAGAGCACCTATGGCTAAGAAGTCTCCCGCTCTGGGAAGTACTGCACCTACAAATCAAGCCAGTAAAGCAGGAAACAAGAAAGCAGGAAATAAGGATCCTAAACAAGGAAATATCCTATCATTTTTTAAGAAGAAGGCTTAGAGATGTGATTACCAAAAGGTAATCGAACTTTAGACTGATTCGCGTATGCATAGCTTTTTTAGGGCGTAGTTTGGATCACTTTCTTATATGCGTGAAGTCCCTGGTAGAGGAAAGGGCTGTAGATGATGGCGCGTTCTGCTTCTTATCTAGAGAGGGGTGTTCAACCACTTGGAGGGGTGTTCAACCACTTGATTGTAAGAAGCGTACCCTGTTTCCGCATGACTTGTGACATTTCATTGTTTGTAAAGTTGCAGATTTTACTTAATGCTCAAACTTACAGAAGTTGGTAATGTGGTGCATCTCTTCTTTCCTTTACATACTGTGTGAACAAGGCATACCACTCTTTTATACATTGCAGTATTCTCATCATGCACTTGGAGCCGATTGGTCGGAAACAAATTATTCCGAGATAAATTATTCTAATGGGATAAATTATTTCATTACTATGGTATAGATAATTCAATGACTATTTAGGATACAATAATCTTGCATTTTATCTTGAGATTATTATACTTTATATACATCACATTGTTATGCGAAGTTTAATATTGATAACTCCGCTATTTGGTCATCAAGAATTTCATGGCTCTTCATTTTGTAAACCTCATAAATCATATGAACCTACATATATTATCCGGGGCGAAGCTAAAGTTTTCCTTAATAGGTTTGACATGATACAAAATTTGAGCCAAAATTATTATGTTCTGCATACAATATTGCGAAAAAGAGATGATCGTGAGTAGCGATACTACTTAACATTTCTACTCAATTGTTATGTCTCATTATCAACGTATAAAAAAGACCATCATTCAAGAGAGATCTCGTAGGCTTGAACTGTTTACTCGCATATTGATACATGTGGGGAAAAAAAGTGGAAGATCGGTCATTTTTCCTTTTACATTTTGTTTCCAAAATGAAAATTGTATTTGAAAAATGAGTTGTGTTTAACGATGAATATAAATTGAAATTATTTTGAGATTTTGTGAATAATTAGAGCGAAAAATACATCTATGTTATTTTTCAAATTATACTTTGACTTATTAATTTTCTTAAAATGTTAGGAGTAAAAGAAATTTAATTTAATTTTTTCTATATGAAATAAAAATGTTGAACACTTCCAAAATATTTTTCAAACATTTAATACTTTTCAATTTATTTATTAAAATTTTATCGAATTATTCAATTCTGCTTTAATAATATACGTGTCATTATATGATTGGAACAATGACATGGTAAATCAACACTCCTTCCTCTTTAAAAAAAAAAAAAAAAATCAAAGCCGCCGGAGCTCGTAGATCTGAAAGGAGAAAAACCCTTCTTCTCCTCCTCCTCCTCCGTCCAAATCTCCGGTAAGGTTCGAATTTCTCTGCATTTTTCTTCAAATTACGGTATGTATCTGTTCATTTCAAGTTTTATTTTGTGTTATTTAGCTACGAATTTTGTTCGTTTAATCTGTTTTTTTGAATTGCAAGTGAATCGGTTATAGATATCGATAAATTAGTTGAGATTGATATATATTTGATTGATGATTGATTTTATTGAATCTCAGATACATCAACAAGCCTTCACTTCGGTGAGTTAAGGCTCATATTCTATGTATTTTCTCCAAATTACTGTACGCATTTGTTCATTTTGAAGTTTTATTTCGAGTTATTTAGCTTTTATTTGTTTTTTTAATTGCAAGTAAATCGATTGTATATTTAGATATAGATAATTTGGTTGAGATTGAGGTTATATTTGATGGACTGATTGAATAGTTTTGGATCAAAACAAATTAGTTTTGCTTGATTGGCAAAAATCTTAGATTTGAAATCCCTGTTTTTGCCTGTTTTAGTAGAGTGTTTTATGTATTTGATTAGTTTTTCCGTTTTAATAAGAATTTGTATTTGGACAGGCAGGTTAAGTTGTAGAAAACAAGATGGGAGGTGGATTCAGAGTACTCCATCTTGTTCGTCCATTTCTCTCGTTCCTGCCTGAAGTTCAGAGTGCTGATCGAAAAATTCCATTCAGAGAGAAGGTTTTATACACTGTGATCTCTCTATTTATTTTCCTGGTATGTAGTCAGTTACCTTTGTATGGCATACACTCCACAACTGGTGCCGATCCGTTCTATTGGATGCGTGTTATCCTTGCTTCAAACCGTGGAACTGTCATGGAACTTGGAATCACCCCAATTGTGACTTCTGGATTGGTTATGCAACTTTTAGCTGGGTCAAAGATCATTGAAGTTGACAACAATGTACGGGAGGACCGAGCACTTCTGTAAGTACTATAGTTCAGTAAATATGTTTTGATGTTTGGTTATCCTAAACTTGCTGGATCCCTCTCTCACATGTTGCTTCCCTTTAGTTCCAGTTGAGCTGTGTGTTTGATTGGTTCCCACTCAGCTTTTAAGCTCGATTATGCAACAATTTTATTCGGATGATGCATTTGGGAACATGTCAAGTAAACCGGCCTATCTGTGCAACATGCTCGCAATATGGTTCTGCATACTTGTGCTTACTGTTTAGTCATGTTTAGTCCCGATCCTAATGTAAGCCAGCAAAAAATGTGCTGATGGGAACTTTGTAAGCTCCAGGCTCCCGTTTGTCCTTTTGTCAGTATCTTGACAGTTAACAACAGTCGTTGCATATTGCTAATAATAAGTTGTAGAAATGTTGAACTTGAATTGGAATTACATCTTTCATCAAGAATGTTTTATTCTAGCCCAGACAAGCAATGTCAATTTAGCCCTTCTAGACAGAGATAAACACAAAACTGCACCTTTCTCCTCTTACATCACCCAAGCTATGGTCAAAGTCCCAAGTTATTGACCACCAGTCTGCTAGTGGAACAAGTGTATTTGAGTTCCAAAGACAGCCAAACTTTCTTGGCTCCAAGAACGAGGTAAGACCTCAACAGGCACTGTACAAGAACCTGCATGGTTGCAGGTTTTGCCCGGATTTATACTTGTGACAATAGAGACCATTTATTCCTCAGCTGTTTGCTGACTGAGAAAGTGAAAAAGAAATTGTTAACTATTTCTGGGATAAGTATGTTCAATTTGCAAAAGGAAAATAGATGGAAGACTATAAATGAAGTAATTGAAAGTTTGGGTCTGCTATCTCTTTCTTAAGTGCATCTTATCTGTCAAGTGAAGTTTTAAGCGCGTCTTTCTGCATTTTTGCTATTGCACTGCACTCAATTAACCAGTTGTGAGTTTTAGTTTCGTTTGTATGCCTTTGTAGCTCCACTTTCTATATTTTTAGGCTATGTAGTCATTCTGATTAGCTATAATAATCTCGCAGCGCTTTCATGATATCACTCATAGATATATTCTATTTTGTTTCAGGAATGGTGCACAAAAGTTATTAGGGATTCTCATAGCTATTGGTGAAGCAGTTGCATATGTTCTCTCTGGCATGTACGGCAGTGTTAGTCAGCTTGGGGTTGGAAACGCAGTGCTGATAATCATTCAACTGTGGTTTGCTGGCATAATTGTTATTTGCCTTGATGAGCTCCTTCAGAAAGGATATGGTCTGGGCTCCGGTATCTCACTTTTTATAGCTACCAACATGTGGTAAGCTTCTGATCTTATCTCCTCTCAGTTACACAGGTACTACAACTTGTTCCAAACTTTTTTGAAATTTTGCTGGTTTCTTCTCCAGCGAGAACATCATCTGGAAAGCATTTAGTCCAACCACAATCAACAGTGGTCGTGGAGCTGAATTTGAAGGAGCTGTTATAGCTTTATTCCATTTATTGATCACTCGAACTGACAAGGTTCGTGGACTTCGTGAGGCATTTTACCGGCAGAACCTTCCGAACGTAACAAACTTGCTTGCCACAGTCTTGATCTTCCTTATTGTTATCTACCTGCAAGGCTTCCGTGTTGTTTTGCCCGTAAGGTCAAAGAATGCCCGTGGACAGCAGGGTTCATATCCAATTAAGCTGTTCTACACTTCCAATATGCCCATTATCTTACAATCAGCACTTGTATCCAATGTTTACTTCATTTCCCAGGTATATGCCTTTTCTGCAGATAACATTAAATAAATGTTAGTGGTTACCTAGTTCTTTAAGCTCTTTACAGCGTCATCATCTGAATACATTTGTATGTTCGCAGTTGCTGGATAGGAAGTACAGTGGCAATTTCTTTGTGAACCTCTTGGGCAAGTGGAAAGAATCTGAATATTCTGGTCAATCTATACCTGTTGGTGGTCTTGCCTATTATATTACTGCACCATCAAGGTAACTTATCTCTCTGTCTCACTATAAGCCTCAATATATGGGAATTTCTTTCTCAAAACTTCACTTACACTTATGACTCCCAATTGCAGCTTGGCGGATATGGTAGCACATCCTTTCCACGCTATATTCTACATTGTGTTCATGTTATCAGCATGTGCCTTATTCTCAAAGACTTGGATAGAAGTCTCAGGATCATCAGCAAGAGATGTGGCTAAGCAGTTAAAGGTATAAGCTGATGATTTTGTCTATTTTCACATTCTTGTGTGCTTTTATACGAGCAAAATAAATGGGGACAACACTTCACAGTTAGAAGAATTACAATGAAAAGAGCTTGCTTGTGGCTTAAATTTGTTTATGCTAGACAGATACAAGTAGTGATTATACCAGAATAGAATTGCATTGCTTTTTCTGCGTGAAGATTCTCAGTGTAGATCTTACTGCAAGACGGATTTGTAATCGAGAATATCCTTTTCTTTTATTTATCCAGGAACAACAAATGGTGATGCCTGGGCATAGGGAATCGAATTTGTACAAGGAGTTGAACCGTTATATACCAACAGCTGCAGCCTTTGGCGGTGTCTGCATTGGCCTGTTGACTGTGTTGGCTGATCTGATGGGGGCAATTGGTTCAGGGACAGGAATTCTATTGGCTGTTACGATCATCTACCAGTATTTCGAGACATTTGAGAAGGAAAAAGCCAGTGAAATGGGTTTCTTTGGTCTTTAAAACAACGCCTTCATTCAATTTTGTTTACCCTCTATCGCGTTGCAATGTGTAAGTAGGTTTTCCTTCTCTTATATAGTCCGAGATCAGAGAAGACTGAGTTTGTGATTAGCTTCTACGTCGTGTATCAACTATAGCTTGACTAGGTATAATCTATTTTGTATCAAAGGTACTTACTATTCCAGCTAGTTGATAAGGTTAGTGAAAATCTTTGAAGGAACATTTAACACACATTTTGAAGGTGTTTCATAATGAGTTATATAACTGAGCATTTGCAAGTCTGTTGTGTAAATTTCCAGATTGCTTGCAAATCCTTCTTTATTTGATTATTTGTGCTAAGTCAAGATTTTAGTTAGAACATGTGCGTTACTACTTTTATGATTCAATTTGTTCGTCGAGTGGATATGAGAATCTTTGAATTTTATGATCTTAAACATGTAACTTTACTATTTAGATTCGATATTTTAAGTCGCAACCAAGTTTAAATTCTTGAAGAAAAGTTCGCTTATGATCAATGATCACTTACGAGAAATTATTAATTTATCATATGTATCATATAAGTTTAAATTCTTTAACAAAAATTTGCTTATGATCAACCAATTAGGAGAAATAATTAGGGCTGGGCATAAACATCGGAAATCTGAATTACCATATCGAATCAATTTTTTTTTGTATTTCGGTTTCGCTTGTTCGGTTTTCAGTTCGGTATATATTTTTGTATTTTTTGGTATTTCGGTTCAATTTTCGGTATGTAATTTTGTGTTATTAGGTATTTTGGTTTACCGAAGTATATTATATTATATTAATTATTAATGTTAAATAATAAATATTATAATTTAAAATAAAAAATTAAAAAATAAAAGACACTTTTTGATGTAACTATTTTTAGCCCATTAAGCTGAAACAAACAAAAAAATTTGTAAATTTTTAAAAGCCCAACTAAGCAGGCCCATTAAAAAAATCAAAATAACAAAATCGAATCGAATTATTTCGGTTCGGTGTTCAGTACACATAGTACAAGAATCGAAAACCGAAAAAATCGAAAAAAAATAAAACCGAACCGAATTACCGAATGCCTACCCCTAGAAATAACTGAAGTTTAGAATGAATAAATTTTTAAATATTATTGATATATTTTTTCCCTAAAAATTTAAAGCTACGATATCATTAAATAAACATAAAAAAAAAAAACTGTATTTTCAGTTAAAATAAACATAAAAAAAACTGTATTTTCAGTTAAAATGTTTATGGAAGCTAACTAGGCAAATTTGAATGACCATGAAATCTAATTAAGAGAAGTTAGAATGACTTTTCAAAGATAAAACAAAATTAATTTTAATATTATATTTCAAATTCGTAATATAAAAATGTAATAAATTTTGTTTTCATTACCTTAAAAATTAAATATATTTAAATTTAAATCTTAAAAGTTAGATCTAACTCTAACTGTCCCATATTTTTCTTGATCTTGTCTTTTTTTTTTTTCTCCTTCACATAATTTCACGAAAATAATGTACAGTATACCACGTGATCTTAGTTTTAAAAAAATGCTAAATATTAGATAAAATAAAATTTAAATTTAAGTGCTGAATATGAAATTTAGTGTAATAACTATTATTAATATTTTTTACTTTTTATTAATATTAGTTAGAAAATTTGTTAAAGCATAGCAACTTTTACTCATCTCTTTGGTACACTTGTGATACAAACGTATTTAACTGAGTATTCTTCGCTATTTACAGCTGTTCTCTAACAACAATAGATCCCAAGATTGTCTCAACCAAAATCATTTTTTTTTATATATAAATATACCAAAAAAATAAATATCGAATACATCATTCAACATTTCGAATTTTTAGAAATTACTGAACTCTCAATCAAACTTACTATTATTATTATTCCTGTTTCCACTTTAGAAATCTCATTTTCACTATGACAATAACTAACTTAAACGCCCCGTCACCGTCACCAACTCCGGCACCGGCACCATCACCGGAACAAACTCTGGCACCGACACCGGAACAAACTCCGGCATGGACACCGGAAAAAACTCCGGCACCGGCATCAACATTGGTTGAACAAAAGGAGAATCCAATGAACAAGTCATGTGGACAGATAATCAATTGTAAAGAAGCGAAAAATCAAGTGTTGTTCTCTGTTCCGATGATTGTAGTGAACGGTTGTTTCTACTTCATCAGCCTCGTCTCGGTCATGTTTGCCGGACACCTCGGGAAGCTCGAGCTAGCTTCCTCGAATCTCGCTAATTCATGGGCCATGGTTACTGGTTTCTCATTCATGGTACGTAAAAATACATGACAAATTCATAGCACTTAAAAGACATTATGTTTAATTGTGTGATCATTTCGTTTAAACATTAAAGTTTGTCAGTACTATACTTTTATTTACTTAATTATATCTTTAACTGTGAACTCGTTGATTGATCATCTATATATAGGTCGGGCTAAGTGGTGCACTTGAGACATTATGTGGTCAAGGATATGGCGCGAAAATGTTCAGGATGTTAGGGATACATCTTCAAACATCGAGCATCATATCGTTCTTTTTTTCTATCGTTGTTTCTGTCATTTGGTGGTATTCGGATCGAATTCTGATTTTGCTTCATCAAGAACCAGCCATAGCACATGAAGCAGGGGTGTTCTTGAAGTTCCTCATACCGGGATTGTTTGCGTATGCTTTCTTGCAAAACATTGTGAGGTTTCTTCAAGCTCAATCGATCATCTTACCTTTAGCTTGCATCGCGGTTGCAGCTCTAGTTCTCCACATTGGCATTGCTTATGCTCTGGTTCATTGGACACATCTTGGTTTCAAAGGAGCAGCATTAGCTGTTTCGATTTCATTTTGGATCACATTCATCGCGTTGAGTCTATACGTGCTTTTCTCCAAGAAATTTAGTCATATAAGACCCGAAGGTCTCTCATCCGAGCCACTTCAACATCTTCTTTCAAACTTGAAGTTGGCTTTGCCCTCTGCTGGGATGGTGTGGTAAGAATATTTAGTCTCGTATCTGTTAATTTTTGGTATTACAATCAAACCTCTCTATAATGACGTCCTTTGTCTGAATATCTTAGTCGTTATAAAGAAAAAGTTGTACTCAATAAATAATGACTGTTACAGAGAGGGTCTGACTGTACAGTACTGATAGACTTTAATTGATGTGTAACAGCTTGGAGTATTGGGCGTTTGAGATTCTTGTGTTATTAGCTGGTTTGATGCCAAACGCGGAAACAACTACTTCTGTCGTTGCAATGTGGTAAGTTTTCAGCTCGGCTTTGAAACACAAGCAAATTTTTCGTATTTCTTGACAGTCGAATTTCAGTTGCTGATCTAGTTTTTTTTGTGTTACAGCGTAAATACAGAAACCATAGCCTACATGATATCTTATGGCCTCAGTGCAGCTGCAAGGTAATTTCTTATCTATTTATTTCCTTCTAATTCTAAAACATATCTACCGTTGAATTATGCGATAATATCATTTAAACGTTCAAAATATTAGAGATATCGCGACTTTAATTACTTGATTTTGTTTCCTAGCCCCTAGGCCAAGGTCTCCACGGAACACTATGTTGATTTGTGTGACCATGTCATCTGAGATTAGACGTATAACTCTTATTTACTTAATTATGTTCTCAACGTGCAGCACGAGGGTGTCAAACGAGATAGGAGCAGGAAATATCCGCAAAGCTAAACAAGCTATGGCTGTTACTCTCAAACTAGCTATTGTTGCTGCACTCATAGTTGATTTAGCCCTAGGTTTTGGTCACAATGCCTGGGCTGGTCTCTTCAGTGATGAAGCGGAGATTATTCGTAAATTTGCCTCAATGACACCTCTCCTATTAGTCTCTTTCTTGTTCGATTTCATACAAGGAATTCTATCAGGTTAATCAACTTACTTTGCATATATATATGTATATCTGCGTGTGTTCGCGACATTTTACATTTTAGTTTTAACACGTTTTAACTTGTAAATGAATATTGATCATCAGGAGTGGCAAGAGGATGTGGATGGCAACGTTTCGCAATGTGCATCAACTTGGCAAGTTTTTATTTCATTGGTATGACAATAGGCGCGATCCTGGCTTTCAAGTTCAACAAAGGATATAAGGTAATTCACGTTCAATATGTTTTATATAAGAGTTTTAACTTTTATATACTGACAGAGTATCGTTTTTGTGAATAATGCAGGGTTTATGGGTAGGGTTGATTTGTGGTCTAGCATGCCAATCTACTAGCTTGTTGCTATTGACATTCTTTATAAAATGGGGAAAAGAAGATCAAGTGTCAAAGGATACCAACAATGAAAATGAATCCCAACCTTAAATTAAGCATAGAGTTCATCATGTAATTTACTTGCATTGATCATTGATGATTAATCGAGGGAATATATCTCGAACTATCGTAAATGGTAATGCCTGGGCACAAGGAGTCTAATTGTACAAGGAGTTGAACCTCTATATACCAACAGCTACAGCTTTTGGTGGTGTCTGCATCAGCTTGTTGATTGTGTTGGCTGATCTGATGGCGGCAATTGATTCACGACAATTCAAGTTATTTTCATCAAACTCTTAAAATTTTGGACGGGTTTAACGGGTGAGCTATAGTTTGACTCATTTTTGACACCCCTAGTTGGACTCAAGATTATTTGAATTGAGTTCAATCTCAATCTAGTTTAAGAGAATCCTCGGTTGAGCCTAATTTAATTTCTAGTTTTGACATGTTTTAAAATTATTTATTTGCATTGATGTAATGTCTGTTTCTATATTGAATAAATGAACTTCAATCTACTTTTATCTTTTAAGATTTATCTATCCATTCGTAATTTCTTTTTTTCAATTTTTTTTTTCTTGAGTTGAGATTCAAATTGTAGTTATGAAATTTAAATAACAATAAATTAAAATGATTGATATTGCGTGGGTCAAGACCCAACCCGTTTTAAGCACATTTGAGCCTAAAGTCCACTTAGGTGGGTTGGTGGGGTCAGGATTCAACCCAATTTCTATTTCAATCCATTTTAATATCTCGAATTTCAACTCAATCCGCTCATTTGACACCTCTAAAATCAACCAAATTATTCAAGATTCCTAATATTCCATTAACTTCTATTAACATATAGTGTCAAAATCGCAAAGATTTAAAGTGATAATTAATTCAGTCGACATTGTGATACTTGAAAATTCTCTAATTTAACATCAAACGCAACCATACAATAGTCTAGAGCAAGGCTAAATCAATCTATGCCTAAAGTGAAAACTCATGCAAATTTTAATAGTCAAAACAACTTTATATTTGATTTCTTCGGGCTCAAAACCTATTGAACAAATAAACTCCTCGTGAGGTACATTGAATTTCGAAATCTTACTTCTCTAGTAATGGGATTGCAAATGGCAATATACGTCAGATCTCATATGCAAAATTAACCGTTATTCGAATCAAAACGATTATGATAGTAAATGATTCTTCAAAAATATTAGAAATGCCCTAATAATATTATTTTATTATTATATGTTTTAATTAGGGGTGAGCAAAAATCGAACCGACCAATCATCGAATCGAAAAAACGTTATTGGATTTATATAAAAAAAAGTTATTGGGTTATTGATTCAATATCGATTTTTATTATTGAGTTATTGAGTTTGCATATTTAAAAAAGAATAACCGATAATACACAAGACGAACCGAATCGACCGATGCATACTCCTAATTTTAATGCTATGTTAAAGATATTTTTAGCGGTTTAGGTTAAAATTGAATTGTGTTTAGAATGAGTTCAATCTTAAATACATTGAAATAATTTTTTCCCTAAAAATTTAAAGCTACGACATCATTAAATAAGTATCGAAAAATGGTATTTTTCAGATAAAATGACAATGAAAGCTAACTAGGCAAAGTTAGAAAACTGTAAAATCTAACTAGGAAAAGTTGAATGATTTTTGTAAGATAAAACAAAATTGAGTGATTTTAGTGACTCTAATATTATATATTAAATACGTAATATGGATAATGCACAAGTACCTTCTTAATCTATGTTCGAAATATCAGAGACATACTTATACTATACTATTACCTCCATAAACTTATTTTATTAATAATTTTCTAACCCTTTTCGGCCTACGTGACACTATCTTGTGGATCCAATGACGGTTGATTTTTTTTTCAAGCTAGTAACACGTATGCCGAAAAGGGGTAGAAAATTACTTATAAAATAAGTTCAGGAGGGTAATAGGACCTTACTAAAGTATAATTGCGTCTCTGAGATTTCAGACATAGATTGAGGGGCTACTTGTGCATTTGTTCCAATTATCTTAAAAATTAAATATATTTATATTTAAATCTTAAATCAAACTCTGTATATCTAATATTTTTCTCGTCTTTCTTTTTCTTCTCTCCTCCACATAATTTCATGAAAATAACATCACGCGATCTTAGTTTTTAACGAAGTGCTTGATATTAAATAAATAAAATTCGAATTTACATGAATAATATATATATTTAATTGCATTATACGTGTAATTTTTAATATGCAAATTTAAATATAATTATTGTGTAAATAATTTCATTATGAATAAATAGTAGATTTTTTTGCATAAAGAAAAGGGGAGGAAAATAATTGAGTAATTGTTTTGATATGTATGTGCGCATTTTACAATGCAAATTACTTATCACATAATAAGAACTCTAAAATTTCACTTAAAAATATTCAAAATTTAAATACTTAATATTTAAAAATATTAAGTAAATAAAAGTATGTGTAGACTTTTCAACCATTTTTAGTATTTACACCGAAATTCTTGCAATATGAGATTGAATGTCATAACTATTTATTAATATTTTTTAGTTTTTATTAATATTAGTTAGAAAATTTGTTACTTAGCAACTTTTACTCATCTCTTTGGTATACCTTCGATACAAACGTATTCAATTGAGCATTTTTCGCTAGTTATAGCTGTCTGACAGTAACAAATCCCAAGATTGTCTCAACCAAAATCTTATTTTCATGTATAAATATACAAAAAAAAAAATATATATCAAAGTCATTATTCATAATTTCGAGTTTTTAGAAATTATTACACTCGCAATCATCTTATTACTATTTCTATTCCTATTCCTGCTGTAGCAAGCTCGTTTTCAGGATGACAATAACTAATTTGAACGCCCCGTCACCGGAGGAGATTGTCGTCCCATCGGCACCAGCATCATCACCGGCACCAACCCCGACACCGGCACCGGTACCAACTCCGGCACGGTCACCGGAAAAAACTCCGGCATGGTCACCGGAAAAAACTCCGGCACCGGCACTAACTCCGGGACCGGGACCAACTCCGGCACCGGTATCAACATTGGTTGAACAAAAGAACAATCTAATGAACAAGTCATGTGGACAGATAATCAATTGTAAAGAAGCGAAAAATCAAGTGTTGTTCTCCGTTCCGATGATCGTAGTGAACGGTTGTTTCTACTTCATCAGCCTCGTCTCCGTCATGTTTGCCGGACACCTCGGGAAGCTCGAGCTGGCTTCCTCGAATCTCGCTAATTCATGGGCCATGGTTACTGGTTTCTCTTTCATGGTACGTAAAAATACATGACAAATGATAAGTTCTATGCACTGACAATAATATAAAAATAATACGTTCATTAAAAAGTTAGTGATAGTCAAGGTGGATCCACAATGTCAATTTTAAATTTACGTGAACGTAATAACTTTGATCCAAACTCTATATATATAATCAGGGCAAATCCAATAAATAGTGTTGTAGTATTATAACATATTGAGACATTATGTAACATGTTCAATTGTGTGATCATTTAGTCTAAACATTGATGTTATCAGAAAGAGTACTATACTTTTATTTACTTAATTATATTTTTGACGAAACTGAACTCTGAACCCGTTGATTGTCATCTATATATAGGTTGGACTAAGTGGTGCACTTGAGACATTATGTGGTCAAGGATACGGCGCGAAAATGTTCAGGATGTTAGGGATACATCTTCAAACATCGAGCATCATATCGTTCTTTTTTTCTATCGTTGTTTCTGTCATTTGGTGGTATTCGGATCGAATTCTGATTTTACTTCATCAAGAACCTGCCATAGCACATGAAGCAGGGGTGTTCTTGAAGTTCCTCATACCGGGATTGTTTGCGTATGCTTTCTTGCAAAACATTGTGAGGTTTCTTCAAGCTCAATCGATCATTTTACCTTTAGCTTGCATCGCGGTTGCAGCTCTAGTTCTCCACATTGGCATTGCATATGCTCTGGTTCATTGGACACATCTTGGTTTCAAAGGAGCAGCATTAGCTGTTTCGATTTCATTTTGGATCACATTCATCGCGTTGAGTCTATACGTGCTTTTCTCCAAGAAATTTAGTCATATAAGACCCGAAGGTCTCTCATCCGAGCCACTTCAACATATTCTTTCAAACTTGAAGTTGGCTTTGCCCTCTGCTGGCATGGTGTGGTAAGTTTTTGCTATTACAATCAAACCTCTCTATAATGACGTTGTTTGTCTGAATATATTTTGGTTGTTAAATGTTATTATCACATAATAACATGAAAATTGGTCCCAAGGAAAAACTTAGTCGTTGTAGTGAAATGTTAGTTACATAGTCGGTATTCATAGTCTCTAATTGATGTGTAACAGCTTGGAGTACTGGGCGTTTGAGATCCTTGTGTTATTAGCTGGTTTGATGCCAAACGCGGAAACAACTACTTCTGTTGTTGCAATGTGGTAAGTTTTCAACGCGATTTTGAAGACACAAGCAAATTTTTCGTATTTCTTGAAAGTCGAGTTTTAGTTGCTGATCTAGTTTTTGTGTGTTACAGTGTAAATACAGAAACCATAGCCTACATGATATCTTATGGCCTCAGTGCAGCTGCAAGGTAATTTCACTCACAAAAATGTTTCCTTTAAAATGTATCTCGTGTTAAATTGTGTGACGATCTCATTTAAATGTTTAAATCATTAGAGATATCGCAACTTTATTTACTTAATTTGGTTGAACACGCCTCTTCATGTGTGTGCCTGATTCTGTTTCCTATGCTAAGGTCTGCACGGAACACTATGTTGACTTGTGTGACCATGTCATCTGTGATTAGACGTATAACTCTTATTACTTAATTATGTTCTCAACGTGCAGCACGAGGGTGTCAAACGAGATAGGAGCAGGAAATATCCGCAAAGCTAAACAAGCTATGGCTGTTACTCTCAAACTAGCTATTGTTGCTGCACTCATAGTTGATTTAGCCCTAGGTTTTGGTCACAATGCCTGGGCTGGCCTCTTCAGTGATGAAGCGGAGATTATTCGTAAATTTGCCTCAATGACACCTCTCCTATTAGTCTCTTTCTTGTTCGATTTCATACAAGGAATTCTATCAGGTTAATCAACTTACTTTGCGTATGTATATATATATGTATATCTGTGTGTGTTCGCGACATTTATATCTTAGTTTGAACATGTTGATCAGTAGAATCGAACAAGCTAAAATGTTTAACTTGTAAATGAATGTTGATCATCAGGAGTGGCAAGAGGATGTGGATGGCAACGTTTCGCAATGTGCATCAACTTGGCAAGTTTCTATTTCGTTGGTATGACAATAGGCGCGATCTTGGCTTTCAAGTTCAATAAAGGATATAAGGTAATTCACGTTCAATATGTTTTGTATAAAAGTTTAACTTTTATATACTGACAGAGTATCGTTTTTGTGAATTATGCAGGGTTTATGGGTAGGGTTGATTTGTGGTCTAGCATGCCAATCTACTAGCTTGTTGCTATTGACATTCTTTATAAAATGGGGAAAAGAAGATCAAGTCTCAAAGGATACCAACAATGAAAATGAATCCCAACCTTAAATTAAGCATAGAGTTCATGTAATTTACTTGCATTGATCATTGATAATTAATTAATTCATTTGATTTGTAATGTTGAGAAAATTTTTGACGTATCGACGTAGTTTTAGAATAAATTGTGTATGTAGACATTATTTTATTTGCGCTTATGAAGGTCTGAATCTAAATTATATAGATTTCGATTCTCAAGCGTGTTTCTTTTGTTGTGTTCGAATTTTAATGAATGACTTTTTGTCAAGATAAATAGATCTGATACCAATACGGACTACCTATTTCAATTGTTGTGCTTTATGAAATTGCATACCTATACAAGGGTCGAGCACTCTCTTTTCTTTGTCCAATTCCGTCTTACCAAACAAGATTGACTTCTTACCAACCCGCGAAGGGTTGTGAGGCTGGACCAGGTACGAGGAATGAATCTATATCTGTGCACGGAAGTTGCTGGCCGGCGGCCGCTCAACTGTTCGAGCGCAATGCAGTGGTGTTGGTTCCGATTCGACAAAGGTTTTCAAAAAAATAATTTTGGAGAGAAGATTTTGAGAAGCGATTTATTTAGTACCAGTCTTTCTAAATAAGTGTGGAAATTAATCACATTGTCACTTGCTAATAGGCCAAATACACTACACTTGAAATTTATCGAGATATTTTATTTAGATACTTAAACTAAGCTTACTAGCTTTCGAACACATAATCTATGCTCAAATTGTACCAATTAAACACAACTTGACAATGTGACAGAATATTTAATAATTTTTTTTTTAATAATAGATTAAAAAAAGTTAACGTGAATAAGTATAAGAAAGGGAACTAGTCTTATTTTACTAATTCAAATGAAACAAAGAATTTTTATTAATTAACAACATAAAGAAAATAAAAATTAGAGAAAGATAGATATTGCATGATCATTAAAGAATTTATAATTTACTTTATAATGATATTATAAAAAATAATAATTTAATAATGTAAAAATAGAAAAATCAAAAAGAAATTGAGGTATGACTTTTTATTAGTTTTAATTGTCATACTTTTTTTAATCTTTTTAAAAAAAAAAGAATTTTAGCAATTTTTTAAAACTCTACTTTATAAAATTCTACATCAAATTAATTAAAATAATTTTTTTTTTAATGGATCAGAGTACTTCATTTTAGTCAATAACATAGAAAGTGGTGCATCATTTAATTTGACAAGTTGGGAGTTGCATCACATAAATAACCAAATAAATAATGAGAAGTTATTATATAAAAGGCGGAGTCAGAATTTTATTTTTATTCTTTATGTTTAAACATCTAGAAGTAATTAATTCTTAAAAGACTATCAATATTCGTATTATTAATTTTTATTTGTTATATCTTAATTTGATTAATTTTTAAAATTAAATTTAATTATAATAATTTAATATTTTAAAATACAAACTTAGATATTAAAAAACTCTATAAAAAATATTATAAATTACAATTTTATATATTAATATGATAATTAAAATTCTTATGATTTACCTCTAAAAATAAAAACTATAACGAATAAGAATGGATTAAAATAATAATTTATTAAATTTTGATTTGACACGTTTAATAGAGAAACAATGATTACCATAGCAATTTATCATGTTATTTTTATTAATTAATGAGGAAATATTTTACGAGTAAATAAGAATCTGATATGATAGTAAATAGAAGAAAATATTTCCTTTTTAGATTTTTTAGGTGTAAAAATAAAAATCTCAATTAGGTAACCAAAAATCTAATTACTAACTCCTACACATTCACCATTTCACAAAGAATAGTCTAGTTTGATTTGACACGAAATTTAAAAAAAATAAAAAAGATTTTTGAAAATGTGATCCTAAATTAAAGTTATTTCAAGATATACAAAATTGTTATTTAATTTTGTGGTTTTAAACGTATCACGTGTAAAAAGAAAGAGGTTATTCCTTTTTTAAAACACTAAAACAAAAAAAAATCATTTTTTTTAAACGGAAAAAATATAATGAATATCTCGTAACCAAATTCCATGGTAGCTTGTTTCCCAATCAAAAATACCAGTAAGACTTTCAAAGCAGAGCCCAAAAAGAAGAAAAAAAATCAGAAAAAATGGCTTCGGAGAATTGTTCATCCGGTCCGAAAATTCCCCTGTTAGCGTCTTCATCATCATCATCATCATCAGGCATTTCATCGAACAGTTTGTGTGCAAAGTTGATCGATGTAGAAGAAGCTAAGAATCAGATTTTATTTTCATTGCCAATGATTGTAGTGAACAGTTGTTTCTACTTCATCAACCTTGTTTCCGTCATGTTCGCCGGACACCTCGGGAAACTCGAGCTTGCTGCTTCAAATCTCGCTAATTCATGGGCTATGGTTACTGGTTTCAGTTTCATGGTATGTAAAAACTAAATTGCTCTGTTTTAGATTTTACAACTTTAAAAGTTTTATGTATTGACGATGAAAAAAATATTTATATAATCGGAATCACTTAAAAAAGGTTAATTTATAGTTATCATAGTGTGAAAATTTCATTATACTTTTATTAGTATATATAAGCGTTAACGATCAAAAACATATATAAATGATTATGTGCGAGAATTACCTACCTTAAATATTACTAACTAATTTATCAGAACATACTTCAACTATCAATTGTTCTCTTTTCCTACGTGAAATATCACTATCTTTCAGGTAGGACAAAGGAACGATGGATAGTTGAGGTGTTCGAAACTCCTTGCCTGTGAAAGCAAGCGGTTTGCCTTCTGGGTCGAGCTTGTCGCAGGGGCGGACCCACGTGGTGTATGCCGGGTGTTCGAGCAGCCATTAACTTCGTTACGAAATATATATATGTATGTAGAAATCGATAGGTATTTGTATAAAATTAACATAGAGCATCCAATGAATAAATCATATAGTTGGCCCAATGGTTCTAAGATGGGTATTTATACTCTTTTAATGTTGTTGTACCAAGGTTCGAATCTCATTGTTAACATAATTTTTAAGTTTCACTTCAAGCACCCACAACCTTAAAATCCTAGATCCGCTACTGGCTTGTCTAGTGCGCGTTACCTCTCATATGCGATTTGTGAGCTATTGTATAGGAACGGGGATTTTACCCTGTGCCCACCCAAAGAATAGAAGTTTCCCTTGTCGTCATAAAAAGAAAATTTAGGTAGGAAACTCGAGAATAGAAGTTTCCCTTGTCGTCATAAAAAGAAAATTTAGGTAGGAAACTTGAATGCCTAATAGATCACATATGAAACTCAAAAAATGGGAACACTTTAGATGTGTTTTTGACCATTAACATCCAAACAGAACTAGGGGGATCGAGGACTTGAAGTTTATGAGTTTCTAACGAAGATCTCAAGTTAACATATAATAACTGGATTTACAATCAAATCTTTGTAAATGTTTAATGAAATAACTTATTAGGTTCCATTTATCCAAGCTAAGAATCCAACTTTTACATGATGCCCTGTGCTTCCAATGTTACTGAAGTAAGTCTTAAACTTGTTAGTGAACAATCTATAGGTTGGTCTAAGTGGTGCACTTGAGACATTATGCGGCCAAGGATACGGAGCAAAAATGTACAGAATGTTGGGTATACATTTGCAGGCATCGTGCATCATATCGTTCTTCTTTTCCGTGGTGATTTCTGTCATTTGGTGGTATTCTGATATGATTCTGATTTTACTTCATCAAGATCCTGACATAGCTAGAGAAGCCGGCGTATTCTTGAGGTTCCTCATTCCTGGATTGTTTGCATATAGTTTTCTGCAAAACATTTTGAGATTTCTTCAGGCACAGTCAATCATCATGCCTCTGGCTTTCTGTTCAGTTGGATCTTTAGTTATCCACATTGGGATTTGCTATGCCTTGGTTCATTGGACAGGTCTTGCTTTTAAAGGAGCATCATTAGCGGCTTCTATTTCGATCTGGATCTCACTTCTCACGTTGGGCCAATACGTGCTCCTTTCGAAGAGATTCAACCGTATCTGGAGAGATGGTCTCTCGTTCGAGCCATTTCATCATATCCTTACAAATTTGAAGTTGGCTTTGCCCTCTGCTGCCATGGTATGGTAAGAATTAACTGTAAAAATTTTGTTATTCAAGAAGAGTTAACTTATATATTCATATTCATGTTAAATCACATTGCTAATATAAATTTTTGTCATAATATATTCACAAACTCTCAAACTTGACCTCAGCTAGCGAGTGAAGATTCTGACTTTGAGTATGCACATCTACACACTTCATCTCGTCTCCTTTCTATTAATTAAATACTCGAACTTACAAAATGATCATCTAAACACATCAAAAACTTGTGTTTCGCGTCAGCATTAGGTTCCACAAGAAAGGACACAGCAAGGACAAGGTGGAAAGTCTAGTTGCAGTTGAGGTGTCTAATTGTGCGCTCTCAAAGCTAAAGTGCTTACTTGCCAACTGAGGCCAAGTTTGAGTGTCTGTTTATATATTTTGCCTAAAATTTTCATTACACTATCAGTGAATATAAGTTAAATCCTCACAGAATGAAACATGTTGTCATCGAAGTCGTACTAATAATTCCCTAATTTGATGTATACCAGCTTGGAGTACTGGGCTTTTGAGCTGCTTGTGTTATTGGCTGGTTTGATGCCAAACTCAGGAATAACTACTTCTGTGGTAGCTATATGGTAAGCTTCTGTCCTTTTTATATAACAAATTTTCATGATTTTTAAGACTGAGTTTTAGTTTCTGACACCAATTTGTTTTGGTTTATGACCTTTCAGTGTAAATACACAAAACATAGCCTACATGATATCTTATGGTCTGAGTGCAGCTGCAAGGTAATGTTACCAACAAAAAATTGATATAGTTTTGACCCCCTTCTCCCCATCAGTTTTGTTACTAATACCATATACGAATGCGAAAAAATGTTGTTTGGTAGTTGGTTCGAGTTATGCAGGTAATAGTAATATATGGGTTAGTTATGAGTGGATCCATGTATAATACATGTATTAGTTATGAAGGTTTAGATATTTCATGTTTTATTTTGCACAAAATAATTCATAGATTCGCTCATAACTTATATAACTTATACATGTATTAGTTATGTAAGTTCCTAAATTGCAAAAAAAAAAAAAAAAACACACACACACCATATGCTTTGATTTTATACGTGAATAACTTACCTCCTAACGGGCCACCAAACGTGGTATTACTTATGTAGGATTTAGTATATGCATAACGCACCTACAACCAGCTACCAAATGACCGTGTAGCGTTGATTTGTGTGACAATCACATCTAAATGTTTAAATTGTTAGAGTGATCATACCTTTATTTATTTGATTATGCTTCAACTCGCCCCTTAACATGCGGATGGTTCTTTTTTACGGATGACTAAGGCTCAAACGCGAGAACTCTTTCTAAATCGGACCTGCTTGCTCTGGTACTATGTAGAATTATGTAACTAGATTTAGAGAGAGTAAACGTACTTGTATTTACTTAATTATGTTTCAACGTGCAGCACTAGGGTGGCAAACGAGTTAGGAGCTGGAAATCCTGATAAAGCTAAGCATGCTATGTTTGTTACTCTCAAGCTATCTGTTCTTCTTGCCATTGCAGTTGATTTGGCTCTATTTTTAGGTCATGATGTCTGGGCTAGCCTATTCAGTGATAGCGCGGAGATAATTAACAAATTTGCCTCCATGACGCCTCTCCTCTTGATCTCCTTTGTGTTCGATTTCATTCAAGGAATCCTCTCAGGTTAAAATTTTACATAGCTGCAATGCACTATGCGCCATCACTTCTTTACTCCTGTTATTTACTTTTTTTTCCGACATGCTTTCATTTTTTCCCCCTTGAGCCATGAGTCTATCAGAAACAATTTCTTTACCTCCCAAGGTAGAGGTAAGGTCTGCATTGCTCAAACCTCACTTGTGAGACTACACTAAATATGTTGTTGCAATGCATTACACTTGTGTGTGCTCGTGTAAGTCATTTTTTTTTAGTTTTATACATTCAGTAGAACGAGCTATAACGGAACTTGTAAATGAATTGATCAGGGGTTACTAGGGGTTGTGGATGGCAACATTTGGCTATGTGCATCAACTTGGCGACATTCTATTTCATCGGTATGCCAATAGCCGGCCTCCTTGCTTTCAAGTTCAACCTACATTCTCAGGTAATTCAAGTGCACCGTGCACGCTATGCTTTCAGTTTAACTTCTATACACTGACAAAGTAAAAGAGTTTTAACTACATGTAACTGTTCATAGTGATTGAAATTTAGTAACCTGGAAAATAAGGTAGAGAACTCGCTATAACAGATTAAGTTACAGCGATATATTATTTTGTTTTCGAAAATTATGTGATGCAGGGTTTATGGTTGGGCTTGATTTGTGGTCTAGCCTTCCAATCTTCTGGCTTGTTGCTACTTACATTGATGACCAGATGGGGAGAAGTACAAGTCTCAACAAATAGCAATAGAGAAGATGTACTCCTAGTTTAACCATGAGTTTAAAAGAATTACTTTTGGCTTTTCTTTATATATGATGATTGATTGGTTAATTAATTAGTTTCTCTCTATTTTAAACAAAAAAATATGTGATATATCCTAACATAATTTAAAAAGGAAACTTACATAAATGTGCTATAATAAAAAAATATTTATCATTTATAGCAATAATATTTTTTTTTCACCTGATCACTTTTAATTCATTTATAATACAAGTTTAATACACATTACAAAGAACAATTTATTATTCACATACAATACAAGTTTTAATGATGGATGACACAATTATCACACATTTTAATACACTTGTACTATTTCTTACCCAAAAAACACAATATATTTTAAAAACAATTATAATTCAAATATATTGCATAAATAATTCACTTTTAATACATATTACAGATTTATCACAGTATTGCTATAAATGATAATAAATAAAAAATATCGTTAAAATCAGTAATTATTTTTTAGAATGTATTAATTCATGTAATTTTTTCAATTTAAAATGGTTATAGATTCAACATAACATTGCGCGTTTTGCCCTTCATATAGAAATTATTATATTATAGCAACAATGTAGTAAAAGGAATAATTGATAATTGGCTTACTCAATTTTTAGGTGTGTTTTAGTACAAGGTGTGTATCAAATCGAGTTATAAATTCTATGCATTGAAATTTGGAAGTGTGGGGTGGTGAGGATGAGATAGGTTAAAAGATGAAAAAGGATACAATCAATGTAGAGCGCAACATTTCTCCTACTTTTATTAGAAAAGTCATTTTCCTCATTGCTAAAAACTTATTTTCCATAAAATTTAACCAAAAAAACCTGGTAAAATTGGGTACACCCTAAGTTCACATAACATTAAGTTTCTTGGTGAACTTGATGGCTGAAAACCTGATTTCATAACGATAAGAGTAATCTGTAATCCTATGAAGAACAGTAAAGAATATAAGCAGAAAAAAGGTTCTGTAAAAGAGAGAGTTCAAAATTTCCACAGAAGAAACAGCTAATTCAACAAAGAAAACAGTATACGTCAATCCAGGCATAACGAAGCAAAACACAGCCAATGATTAAAGAAAAGTTTTGTGTACATGATCAAATTTTGGATTCAAACAGACAGTGACAATCCATAAGGCTCAATTGTGCGCGCTCACACTTTATTTTATTTCTTTCCTCGAAGTTTCGCTCCAAGAGCTCTCTCCAGTTTTGAGATTATTTGTTGGTTTGGAATTGCCTTTCCTGATTCGTATTCTTGGATGATCTGTGGCTTCTCATTTATCAACTGCAAAATAACAAAGGAGCTCATCAGATTTATTTTGCGACAAATTAACAATCCCCTGTGCATGTGTCCATTTCAATTTTTCTTTTTTCCCTTTTGGGAAGTCCAAAGTGAGTAAAGAGGTATTTACTTGAGCAAGTTGAGACTGAGTCAGCTTTTTGTCTTGTCGTGCTTGCATGATAGCTTTCTTCAGTTCAGTTGGTACCTTTTCATCTGAAAAAATAAATCAAAGTGACGTCAGACGCTTTCAAAGGAGAATGATATTGTGGTATACACTATGGACAAAATAACATTAGAACGAAGGCAGAACTGCTCAAACATCCCAGGTACTAAAATATCAAGACACTGATTAGGGGAAACAAAAGATAGAAAGAAAAGATTAAAGATCTAAGGAATTGACTGAGTCTAAATCGGGTGAGGTAAATGTATGTTTGGTTGTGTTAGGATGAAGCCCCATTAATTGTATATGTGGCAAGTAAAAATACACGGCAAATTGTAGTTGGGTAGCTAACACAACATTGGAAAAAAGAACAGGGGAACAAACTACAAAGACACTATAGAATACTATGCCTAGGAGAAACTCCATAGAGATGACTAGTGAATTAGTTTTCCTTTTAAAATGTATAGATTGTGAATTCTTCCTGTTTCGAAAGTGTAATGGATATATAGAGAGAGCGCAACACAAAAGGATGTAGAAGAAGTACACAATGTGTTTTGGGAAATGTATGTTCCTCAACTATTTCAAATTGAAGATATTGCATGTCCATCCAGTATATAGAGTAGGCAGAATATTTAGTAAATACTATGACTTTTACTCGCATACACAGAGATTAAGCATCATAGTTCTCCACCAGAAGTTTTCCTAATTATGCAATAAAAGGTGTAGCTCAAAACTTACGAGACAAGTTCTCGGTGTCTTCATCAAGTTTCCTAGTGTTCAATGATGTACTACTAGAGGCAGCCCTGTTTGAGCCCGCATTAGCTGCATTAGAAAAAAAAAAGGCATCAAGAGAACAGCTTATCGCCACAAGAGAATTCCAAGAGACTACAAAAGCAATAACATGCGACTTGGGAACAGGAACAGGAACAGGGAACAAAGCATCTGAATGTTAAAACTGATAGCTGAACTTGAAGAGAAAAAGAACTTCACCAGCAAGAGAACACTCCAAACAGTTAATTGTGTTCACACCTAAATGAGCATATGTTTTCAGAAGGTTCCACACTAACAATGTAAGTTTTTAACCTTCAGTAATTAACCAATATCAAAAAATACAGAAAAGTAGGTAAGATAAGACCAAAGAGTAAATAAGTGCATTCTGTTACCATAACTTGATCGACTAGAAACAACAAGAACTGCTGAAGTGAGAAGGTAATTGATTCCAAGAGAGTAACTTCAGTTAACAAATTTCAAAGTTCAAGTTAACCAATTATCCAACCTCAGTAGTTCAGTTATATTTTGGAAGGAATTTAAGATACTACCATTTTCTAATTTCTCATGATTTCAGTTAGTAAACATTGGTAATACAATAAATCTGAATATAGAAATTACTCTACCAGCACACCAGGATCATGATACAAGAGCAATCAACAAACACATAAGGTAAAATTGGATGTTTATATTGCAAAGGTAGTATGAAAGACTGATAAAAAATCGATCATATTAGGCATAAAAAACACATACAGCAGAGCAATAATTCAAAACTACAACCATGAATAGCATAAATTAAAAATATTTATTAAATAGATTTAGGTCCATTAGCAATTGTAAGCATATACAACAAATTGACCATTGATAAATTGACATGTGCAAATTATCTGATAATCTAACAGAAAAAGGATATATCCCAGCGAAGATAGAAGTAGCATTCAGAGTGCACTGGATTAATAGGTAGACAAATTGAAGTAACAAATCAAAAGAAATAGCTACACACAGACTGACAATAACTACAATTACGCCTATTTGAAGTTGGCTATATGAATCTCCATGTCTATTATGTTATATACATACTATAAAAGCAAATATGAGCTAGAGATGAAAACAAGTAATTGAGCAAACGACAAAACAGACTAATGACTACAGCTATGTCCCAAACCCAGACTTGCTGAGGTAGCTAAAATTCTCCATATTTCATCTGTTAAATACAGAATTATAATAAATACTGAAATAAAAAGAGATAGAGTTGATAAGGTGAACATCAGGCTAACAACAACTATTACCACACGTCTACACCACAATCTCAAACTAGTTGAGGTGAAGAATTCTCAAATTCCTCCATATCAATTCCCTGAATATTACAATAAAAAGAGAGAGCAAGATAGAGAGAAACAAGCAACACAGGTGGAGCCTGGGATGACAAAATGGTTCTTCAATAGTAAAAACTGAGTTCAGAATCCTACTTCACAAAAGTAGCTCAACAAACACATTTTACAAAAATTTCTACACAAGATGGTACAGATGATAAGATGAACACAGGCAAACAACAACTACCACAATCTCAAACTAGTTTAGGTGAATACTCCAGATTAATTCCCTAGATTCCACAAAAAAAGAGAGGAGAGAGAGAGAGAAACAAGCACTACAAGTGGAGCCTGGGATGATGAAAATGATAGTAAAAACTGAGTTCAGAATCCTACTTCACAAAAACAGCTCAACAAAAACATTTTACAAAAAAGTTCTACACAAGATAGTATAGATGCTAAGATGAACACAGGTTAACAACAACTACCAATACACCACAATCTCAAACTAGTTTAGGTGGATACTCCAGATTAATTCCCTAGATTCCACCAAAAAACAGAGAGAGATAGAAAAAAAGCAATACAAATGGAGCTAGGGATGATAGAAGTACTTATTTCGATTGAAAAACTGAGTTCAGAATCCTGTTACACAAAACAGCTCAAGCATTTTTTACAAAAGTTCTATATGAGATATTAAGCTGAAGACAGTCTAACTACTACTACTAGTACTACTGCACAATCTCAAGCTAGTTGAGGTAAATTCTCCATATCAATTCCCTCAATACCATCAAAAAACGTACAGAGAGAAACAAGCAATTCAAATGGAACCAGGATGATAATAGCAATTTTTCAATTGAAATAACTTAACTCAGATTCCTATTCTACAAAAACATCTCAACAAACACTTTCTACAAATATGAGATAGTACGGAGAGGAAATCGATCGATCGAGAGATGACAAAACTGAGTTCAGAAATTTTATTTCACAAAAACAGCTTAACAAACAATTTATCACATAGATTTCTACACTAGATGATACATAGATAAAGCGTGTTCATAAATAGATAGAGATAGAGAAAAAGGTAGGATAAGATACACTTCTTGACGGTTTCGATCTCGGCGCCGGAGCGACGGGCGGCGTTAACGGCTTTCTCATCCTTGCGAGCGGCGGAGGTAGGCGCCTTCTTCCTGATAACTACCGGCTCCCAGTCTTGCGATATTCCACTCATCGTTTTTTCTTCTTCTCTGAAATATCTCTACTGTTTGAAGAAATGCGTTTGTCTCGTAGTTTATATATATAGGGAGAAAGGGCCTTTTGGGGATTTTTCCATTTCAAGGTTTTCCTTTTCACTATCCTTTAACCGAGTTAATACCTCATATGGTCACTCAACTTTGCACTATTCTCTCAGAAAGTCACTCAACTTTCAATTTTCCCTCAAAAGTCACTCAACTTTCAATTTTCCCTCAAAAGTCACTCAACTATGCACTCTTCTCTCAGAAAGTCACTCAACTTTCAATTTTCCCTCAAAAGTTACTCAACTATCCACTCTTTCCTCAGAAAGTCACTCAACTATCCACTCTTTCCTCAGAAAGTCACTCAATCTATTAAATTATTTTTAATTAAAATTTATTGATATTAATTATTTATATAACAAACCAAAAATTTTAAAAAATAAATTAAATCATTTAGTGATCCACCCACCTAACCCGCCCATTAAAAAATATGATATGACCCATTTTATTTTATCTTTAATCCTAAATTAATCACTCTCTTTAACCTTGAATTAGAATTAGATTAATTTAGGATTAAAGATAAAATAAAATGGGTCATATCATATTTTTTAATGGGTCGGGTTAGGTGGGTGGATCACTAAATGATTTAATTTATTTTTTAAAATTTTTGGTTTGTTATATAAATAATTAATATCAATAAATTAATCCCTCTCTTTAACCTTGAATTAGGAATAGATTAATTTAAGATTAAATATAAAATAAAATGGGTCATATCATATTTTTTAATGGGTCGGGTTAGGAGGGTGGATCACTAAATGATTTAATTTATTTTTTAAAATTTTTGGTTTGTTATATAAATAATTAATATCAATAAATTTTAATTAAAAATAATTTAATAGATTGAGTGACTTTCTTAGGAAAGAGTGGATAGTTGAGTGACTTTCTGAGGAAAGAGTGGATAGTTGAGTGACTTTTGAGGGAAAATTGAAAGTTGAGTGACTTTCTGAGAGAAGAGTGCATAGTTGAGTGACTTTTGAGGGAAAATTGAAAGTTGAGTGACTTTCTGAGAGAAGAGTGCATAGTTGAGTGACTTTTGAGGGAAAATTGAAAGTTGAGTGACTTTCTGAGAGAATAGTGCAAAGTTGAGTGACCATCTGAGGTATTAACTCTCCTTTAACCTTACCGATTATGTTGTTCGAAATACCCAAAAATGCAATAGATTGTGTGTTCGTTCCTCCAAACTAACGCATATTCAATATAAATCGATAAAATCTTGGAGAATTAGAATCACTTAGCAATTGAATATGAAATAAAATTCAAATAACATTTTACTTTGTTGAGACGAAAGTTTCTGAAATAGTGAATGACAATGTTCGTCATCATGGTTGGTAGAGGGGGTTGGCAATGATGGTTGTGATAATGTGTGACGCTAGTGATTAGTGATGGTGGCTAGTAGAGGTGATTGATGCACAACGAACGACGCAATTATCAGTGGTTCGCACAGTGAGAAAAACCTCATCCTTCTCTTTCCATTTCTCGCCTCCATGTCACCAAACCGGGGAACATAGGGACATAAAAAGGGGGATCGTTCATAAATCTCATAAAAAGTACCTAAAGATTCATAGTGAACTTCGATTGAACTTTCTCTTGAAGCAATAATGCGTTAGAGCCACAATGGACTATCTAAATTGATACGGGTAAAAACTAACTGGTGGCAGGAGATTCACACATATTTTGTGAAATTAATCGAGAAACGTACAAGCCTCAACCATCATAGTTGTAAATAAAACATGGGGCGCAGAGATAATAACTAAAGCATAGGCCTCCCAAGTATAAAAACTTTCTCAACAGCACAGCCACTGATGAGTGCATCTTCTCAATTTCATACATACAATACAGACAAATCACTAAGGTATCATCAGTTTTAAAGTTATGTCTTCTCATACAAACTAATTTCACCTATATCACTAACTTATAGATTTTCCCTCAATCATATACTAATCATTATAATGAACGAGATGATCTCCTGGAACGGGAGCTCTCGAAAGCATGAGCTGTTTCACGTTGCATTCTCAAACTTCTTGAATAATAAGTCCATCAACATTCAACTCTCCTAGCTGACGAGATCATTGTTTTCTTCATTTGCAACAATGATATCATCTGGCAATGGTTCCTGGATGACAGAGTACAGACAGTATCCATATTTTAGATCAAAAGTAATGACATCGAATATATGAATTTGTTACAAGTGTAAGAAAGTAAGAGGGAACTAGTAGTTAAATGACGATAAAACTGGGACACTGGGAAATTGCAAGAACCCGGGAAGTGACAACTCAATGCTGAGTAGCACTTTTCTCTTTGGCAGTGGATATAGAAAAGACAAGTTAACTACGTGAAATATGCTTCAGAATTATGTGCAATCCTTTATAAATTTTTCCATCTTACCCGTTGTGTAAACAGTGATTCCAATTCCTTTTGGTAGAATGGGTAAAAGCAGGTGATCTGTGATTTATAACCAAGTGAAAGTTTTACATTTTAATTTATTTTGTTTGATCACTTTTAGAATGAGATTATAGATGGGAGCATTGAGTGGGATGCAACACATCACCGACGAGAGAACATTGAGAGACTGCAAAAAGGCAGATGAATTTCTGACTACACCAAGTCAGATTCAGTGGTTTTAAACTTTAGAGGCCTTTCCTTTATAGACAGCTAACCCGGTCCGAAAAGCAACACTCTTTCTAACATATGTACTCACGGTCCACCTAGCTCCGAATTCTGTCTATGATAAAACTCCATTTTTTTGATGAGCTATCTATCTATCATCCAACAGCTTTTTGAAGATTAATTCGGATGGTAGCTGCAAGGATGGATACTGTGGAGGCGGGGAAGTGATAAGGGATCAGTCGGGCTCACTAGTTTTCACCTACTCTTTGAACCTCGGCCAAGGAACTAGCAACTCGGCAGAGGCAAAAGCTATGTTGTATGGAGTTCAATGGTGCATCAGTAATAAATATGAATTCATTTTAGCAGAGAGCGACTCCAGGTTGCTGGTAAATTGTGTGAACGACTTAATCATCACCCCTTGGAGAATACATGATGAAGTAAAGGAGCTGAAGGATCACATGGAAAATACTGGATTCATCCTTAATCACTGCTACAGAGAGGCGAATAAGGTGGCTGATGCACCAGCATCCATGAGCTCCTCGAATCCTGGAAACACACTTTATGAAGATTTTGTAGACCTACCTGCTGGAGTGAAGGGACTCATGACCATGGACAGATGCGGAGACCAATTTACTAACCAAACAAAAGACGAAGAGGATTTAATATGGGATCCTCCAAGAGGACCTTGACGACTAGTCAATTATATCTTTTTGCACACAGGCTCTTTACTTAGAAAGCCAATTGACAAATGCTATCTTTTGTATTTACTTCATCTCATATAGGATCTTGTATCCTTCATATCTAGTTGGGAGGAGTAATTCACTCATTGTAACCTCCCTCAGATCATCATGTACCTTTTTAATGGAAGATCAATAACATACAATTTCTATAAAATAAATAAAAAAAACGGCCTTATCCTGTGTGGACTGCTAACTACGTTTGGAGGAACAACCCTCTTTCTCTCAGCCATGCTTAGCGGTCACCTACCTCCAAAATTTTGTCTAGGATTGTCTCATTTTTGTGATGAGCTATCTCTAACTTACATTTAGAAACTTCCTTTTTTATTAGTTAAGTATATGTTTATCAAATATTAAAAGATGGATATATGTTGAGTTGCTGGAAGAGATACAAGAAAAGTGATAGTTAACAAATTATTCATCTAAGAAACACAAAGAAGGCAACAAACCAGAAACAGATCTTAACAGAACAAACTTTCAATGAAGAATGCTAGACCAAAAGCCTTACCAGACAATTGGATGCACCATCTGCGTTCTCTTTTGCTGTTTTGGGTATATCATTGCTAACATCTTCATTTGCATTGGTTTCACTTGTGGACTAGTGCAAAAGATAGAGTACAGGTCAGCTACCACTGACATTATTTCCTTCAATATGGTCTAATATAAGGTATCTGACCAAACATATAGAAGCTGAATAGATCTAACCTCTAACGTTGTGGAGAAACCGCCATTTTCTGGCTGGTTTTCATCACCGGAAGACCTGTTTTGCTGAGAAGACCTGTTTTGCTGAGATAACTCACTACTGCCAATATTTACAGTATCTCTGGTATTGCTTTGACCACTCAAACTGTGCTTACCACCATCACCCTCATTCCCCTGCAATATTTCGAAATGTTTACAGATTCAATTACATTTATCCATACAAGACCTAATGTAACTACAGCAACAACAATCATGCCCTAATCCCAATTGGTGATGACTATGTCCAATTAAAACCCAATGGAATATCAGTAATTAACCTGAGCCTTAAAATTTCTCAGAAGATTCACCAAGCTTACAGCCTGCAGATAAAACAATGGATAGAAGCCTATATGCACCATCCAAGATAAAACAATGGATGCAAGCCTGATGTGCCTGCCTTTTGTTTGTGTTGACTATAACAATTGAATGCAGAACAAGTGCTCCACTAACCTACTACCTCTTCCTCCTTTTCTTCCCCAGTAACACAGAAGACAATGAAATTCGCCACTATCACGGTTCTCATCACAATACTATCACAACAAAGCATCCTCCCCAAAAATTAACACAAAAAGTTACTCCGATTGACGATTAACAACCGGACAATGCCGGCAAAACAGAAAGTTGATCCTCATTCTCAACTCCTGACTCATCATCCACAACCTCAAACGCGTATTCGTTTCCGTTAACATTCAAAGAATCCTACCCAAAAACCCCAATTCCCTTAAAACGCTTCTTCACTAAGCACTGAAGAATAGTTACCACTTACCACAACATAAGCCAGAAAGGACTGAAAGAAGACACACCATGTCTAAGATGAACATGAAAATGGAATTTTTCATTGGAGAAAGGAAGAGACAAAGGAGGGGTAGCAGTGGATCTCGAGAAAGCTTGATCTCAGAAAGACAAACTAAATAAGGTAAGTAACCCAGAAGTAGGTTTTCATCAAACAACTTTCAACAACCAAAAGTCTTACCGTACAATTGGATACACCCTCAGTGTTCTCCTTTGTTGTTTCAGGAATCACTTTGCTTATATTGGCTTCAATTAGGGAGTTGTTCTAAAGAAAGAATACAAGCTACCACTCACAATCTTATCCAATACTTTATAAGATCAAGAATATAGAAACTGCATAAAACTAACCTCTAATTTTGTGGAGCCACCACCATTTTCTTGTTGGTTTTCATTACTAAAAGACTGTTTTTGTTGAGATAATTCATCACTGCCAATATTTACAGCATCTGTTGTATTGCTTAGACCACTCGTATCATCTTTACCACCAGCATCCTTATTCCCCTGCAATGTTTTATTGAATTTGTCATTCAAATTGACCAAACTTGAAGTCTGAAGTTTGGAGCCTAATAGCTAAAGATAGACCCCAGTCAAATACAATACTATTTCTGTTTATGATTACTGTGTGTGAATACAAACAGTTAGACTTTTCTAGAATAGACAGACTATTCTTTTAGTCTCTTCATTTTATGAAATATATTGTGGTTTTATCTCATGTACTTCCTAGAGCTTTCCCTTATTCTCTCTCAATTTCCTGTTCGATTCTTGGTATTTGCATATTTAAAAAAGTTACAATTTATGGGACAACAATACTTGTACAACCAGTATTTTGCTTTGCTTGCAAAATCAATGTAAACTAGAATGGTTGAGCTTATGCCTTCATGGTTTAACAACTGAAACTTGACCACACTGATATACACTTAAACTTTTTAATGTAAAAGGGGACAACGAAAAAAATGTATCACAATTCTGTTTCCTTGTTCTCGCTTCCCTTCCCAACTCTCCCCTCTGCCAAAAAGAACCACCAATGAAATGCTCTTCCTGATTATGAGTAATTTTGTGACCATTGGAGTCCTTTTCTTATTGGTAATAATTTTTATTTTGTTTTTATGACAGGGAAAACCACAGTTGCTACTCTTTCGGTGCCCATTGGGTAACAACTCTGCTCCTATGCAATAGCCCGTAAACCGCACATGAGAGGTAACCCTTATTGGTAATAGTTAAAAGATAAATTCTTCTTCTAATAGTAGATTGCGTTGAGTTTTTCACAAATTGAATCTTTGCCAGTTTTTGTGCTTCTAATTTAGAGCTTGTTAAATCCTCAGTATCCTTAAGGACAGTCTTTTGACATGCCTCAAGCTATGAGAATTCCCTATATAAGTGTGCCTCAAGCTACGAGAATTCCCTATATGAGTTTTCATGATGAAGTATTTTTCGTGAAATTTTCAATATACTCGACGGACATAACAAGCAATCAAACAGTTCAAACTAACTAGGTTGCCAATATGAATTCTCCATCTGTTCCACTCTTTCGGGACACATGTCATACTAATCTCTTTAATATATAACACAAAATTAACAACAACGACAATGCCTTGATAAATCCAATTGAATAACAGTAAATTACCTGAGCCTCCACCGGTTTATCAGAAGATTCACTAGGCTTACCACCAGCGGACAAAACAATGGATGGAAGCCTATTAATATCCCATCCAAGAATTCGACAAATGACCTGACCATAAGCCCTATGTGTCTGCCTCTTGTTAGATATAGTAACCGAATGCTGAACAAGACCCACACAATCCTTAAACCTCTTCCTCCACCCTTTCTTACCAACCCCACTACACACAAGACAAATAAATCCCCCACCATTTTCACTATTCTTCTCATAATACTCTCTCAATCCATCATTCTCCTCAAACAACTTCACGAAAAAGTTCAAATTTTTCTCCCCCTTTTCCACTTCCATATCATCCTCATCTTCATCCTCATACATATCCTCATCATCATCATCATCAATTGAGTACTTCAGATACTCCGATACCGCCTTCAATGCCTGTTGCTGAGCCCGGTTCCCAGCAACACTAGCCAATTCTTCAGCAGTGGGCAAATGGGGTCGCGATTTTGGTTGTGCAGTGAAACTGGGCCAGCCGGATTCAGTGACCGGATACGATTCAGCAGGAGATGGACACACCCATTCAACACCAGAATCTACTATAGTTTCCTTCAGCCTTTTGGATTTCTGCTTATTTTTTTTCTTGAACTGAGTAGAACCGGAGGGTTGTAGACTCACTGGGGTTTGGGGGTGGAGATTGGGGTGGATATGGGGGTGGAGATTGGGTTGAGGAGGACCTTGATGCCATAAAGAATGGAGGTAGTGAACCTCTTGTATTAATCTCTGCTCATCGTAAGGAATCACTGGAAAACGTGACATTCTTGACTATCTGAGCAGAAGGGATTTGGTTGCTACTGTTAAAATGCCGGGGAATCGCCGGAAAATGAAGGGCTCAGAGAGATATCTCCGATTCCGGTGAAGAAAAATGGTTTCTTGGCGGCAGAAACCGGGAACTGAGAAAGGGGTTTCGGGATGCTCTGTTTTTCAGATTCGATTTTTCAAAAATATTGAATATTCATTCAATTTCAATTTTTATTTATATTTCAACTTTCAACAAAATTTGGGTTAAATTATATGTAATATTATTTATTGGTTTAATATATTAGTCATCTATAATTAATAATGAAATAGTATATATACATATGGAGCCTAAAGTCAAATTTTAAAGTGAACCTAATAAAAAAATTGTCTTTTTTTAAAAAGAAAATAAAATATTGTAACACATCTTTATTTACAATTTTTTGCTTTTTACTCATTTGTTTGGGGTCCGTATTAGAGCACCAATTAAATTTGAACAAATTCAGATTTAATCGAGGCTATTCAAATAGCGAGTGGGAACCCAAAAGAACAAATCAAGTTTGAACCTAAATTATATTCTTTTCTTTTTCTTGACGCTCTTTGTTTTGGGCAACCCAAAAGTTCTCCTTTTCAGTTTTCAATTTATGCTTTTAAAACCCCATTTCTTCATCGAAATTGGAGAGTTTGCTCATAATCCTTCAATTTTCGATGATTCTCCGACATTTTTACAGTAAAAAAGATTGGAGCAAGAGGTTTAAGGATCATGTGGGTCTTGTTCAGTATTCGATTACTATATTGAACACGAGACAGACACTTAAAGCCTATGGTCATGAGCTAAGAATGAGGATTACGGACCACAAATTCCATCAGTGGAATTTATATTAAATTTTATCCAATGGGTTTAAACTACAATCAATGGAAGATTAAATCAATGGACGGTAGATCCAATCCATAAAATATATATTGAATTTTAAGGCTTAAAAGTTCATTTTATCGGTCTAAACTATGGCATGTACAAGGTTCCACGACATGTAGATGGGTCCATAAGAATTAAACCCCAAAATTTAACTCTCTGAGATTCTTCCACGACTTGACAGTACTACGATAAGTAGAAGGGTTTCGTTGTTCACTGTTTCAGAAAACTCTATTGTTGTAGTCTCTAGTAAAATGACCAAAACTTTTTACTCTAATCTCGAGATGAGACAAGCTTGATGGCGTTAGAAATAGGACTAATAGATAATTTGATTGGTCATGGACAACCTAATTTCATCATGTGCTGAGAGATATGATCATCTTCTCGATCATATGATCGAGAAATGCAAATCCAACGTGAGGAAATTGTCATTATTATGTGGGAGGATTATATTAAACACTAGTTGTTTGATAAAATGGTTATTTAAGTGGAAACAAATAGGTTTGTGATAATATATTATGCGATTTTATAATTTTTCTATTTTAATAAGAATTTGTTTCTTTTTACTCAAAATCTACAGTATATTAGTCAGCTGATGATACTCACAAAGCTCAATCATCAATGGCTGCCTCCTCTTCCATTTTCTTAGTTTATTTCTTGCTACCCTTATTTTCCACAGCAACCCTCCACAGTACTTCTTCTCTTTATAGATCCCAACTCATCACTCAGCAAGAATCTTCATCCAAAAATGCCACCCCCACAACATTTTTTGAAGTCACAAAACCTATAAAATTACCCAAAACCAAACCTTTTTCACACCTAATTCTTGAACATGATTTTGGTTCCACTTACAGAAAACCCCCAATTCTTGCTAACTACACACCCCCTTTTAATTGCCCATCTCAGAAATTTTCCAAAATTGTGCTGGAATGGAGAGCAACTTGTAAAGGTAGGCAATTTGATAGAATTTTTGGTGTTTGGGTTAGTGGGGTTGAGATATTCAGAAGCTGCACTGCTGAACCAACTAAAAATGGGATCTTTTGGACTGTCAAGAAGGACATTACTAGGTATTCTTCTTTGCTTATGAAAAATCAAATCTTTGCTGTTTATTTAGGGAATATTGTTGATAGTACATATACTGGTGTGTACCATGTGGAAATTTTTGTTCATTTTTATCCTGCTGAAGTGAGATTGGGTGGATTTGATTCTGGGGCTGATTTGATTGTTCCCATTTCAAGAAATATGCATTTGAATGATGGGTTGTGGTTTGAGATTGAAAATTCAACAGATGTACAGTCAAAGGATTTCAAGATTCCCCCAAATGTGTATAGGGCTGTATTGGAAGTTTATGTTTCATTTCATGAGAATGATGAGTTTTGGTATGGGAATCCACCTAATGAGTATATAAGTTCGAATAATCTTAGTATCGCGGGGAATGGAGCTTTCAGGGAGGTGGTGGTTAGTTTGGATGAAATGGTAGTTGGTTTGGTTTGGCCTTTTACTGTGATCTATACTGGGGGTGTTAATCCCCTCTTTTGGAGACCGATTAGTGGAATTGGATCGTTTGATCTTCCTTCTTATGACATTGAAATTACCCCGTTGTTAGGAAAGATTTTAGATGGAAATAGTCATAAGATTTCATTTAGAGTCACGGATGCTCTGAACGTGTGGTATGTTGATGCAAATTTGCATCTTTGGTTGGACGGGAAAAGTAAGAAAACGGAAGGGAAGTTGTTGAGATACAGCTTATTGCCCCTTTCTTTATCGGTGCTGACCAATTTTACAGGTTTTAATGGATCCTTTATTACGAATGCTAGTAGGTCCATTACATTGACCGGAATGGTGAAGTCGTCTTATGGAGCTATCACTACTAAGTCGTCTCAAAGTTTAAGTTATAGCAACCATATGGTAATGGGAAATGAAGGGAACTTGCAAATAGTGGATCAGATAATCGAATTCAATGATACTGTTTATGCCACGACGCCATCTTCTTCTGTTCACTCGCTTGAGTCCTCCAAAAAATATCTGTTGAAGATGTATTCTGACAGTGTAGATCAAGGAAACCAAAGCTATACCTCGATATCAAACTTGACGTTGGGATTAGATGACAAGAGGGTAAAGGGTTCCAAGTATGGATCCTCAGTCAGCTCTGTGAATAATTTGCAAAACGCGCAGGGCTATATGATTGTAAAGGGCCACTTAGTAGTCAAAGGACTTGGAAGTACCCAACAAGTATATAAACATAACGATGATTCGTGCTACTACTCCAGGAACATAAGCAGCTCAAATTACACAATACTTTACGATAAGGTAAGCAACAGCTGCAGCAATAGTACTTGGTCTCGTTGGCCTTTGAGGATTGACAAAAGGCGGTCTCTTCCTGGTTGAAGAGTCCTTTTTGCAATCTCATCTTGACTCTTCCGAATTCCACTTTCACTCATTTGCTGCTAAAGCTACTTATTATTATGATGCAAATGCACCACTGCAGTGCCTCTTGTATGCTTGGACTTGTTAATTTTGCTAATATGCATGCTGTTTTGCTAAATGAATTGTCTCTGAAACTTGACTTTGCCTATTTATCTTTCGTTGTTACGGCTTTCTTCAAACACGAGAAAATTTAGTATTTTGTCAAAGTTTACAGGCCTACAATCCTTGAGAAATTGTTAGATCCATTCTTTCTTGATGGCTTCTCTTTGCACCTGTTTCACCCCTCTACTGCCACTCTATTGGTTTCGGGAGGGGGAGGAGGTTGAAGATTTGTTCAAAATGCAACTTCGTAGACATTCTTTCTACATAACACGATATCTTCATACGAAGAACTTTGTTCAGCTGTCAATGTTGCATTTGAAGTTTGGTATTTTGTGAAAAGTATACCAGGTTTCTCTTCCTATTGGCTCAACGCGAAATGTTTGTGGCTGAAGAAGCAACAAAAGCTATATTTTGAAACTTTATCTTCTCCTTAGCTCAAAGCTTTAGTCCTGCCAAGGTAGGGATAAGGTCTGTTTATACTCTACCATCCCGAGATCCCATTTGTGGGACTAAACTGGGTATGTCCGTCTTCTTGTTGTTGTTAGCGCGAAGCTGTATTTTGAGGTATTGTTGTATGAACTTGATAAATCTTGATCTAGTGGGAGCAAGTATGATCTTAGTTGATTTGTAATCCTATATTCCAAATGGAAAGATCATTACTTGATACTGTGATTATACTTTCATTTATAGTTTCTTGTAGTTCAACTATCATATTATTTTGTTGCAATATTACTATCTGTTGTTTTTCTCTTGTACGTCAAACTGAAAATACAAATTCGAAATTTTTGATCAAGAACAAACTATTGCACCACGTCTTTTCTTTGGGGATGTAACTATCTCTTAGATACAAAATAGTTATGACACAATAAACTTCACATGTCTAAATTTTTCGAAAAAAAAATTCCAAATCGATCACCAAATATAATTTAAAATTGCCCTCAAATCGAAATTTATTAGGAATCAAAGGCAAAATGATACTTTTTCCTTACTAATATTAGTTCAAAAGTTTAACGGAACACAAAATGCTCAATTTCCAATAATAGGAGGAATTTCTTTTATTTTATTCTTTTACCAATTTTGCTTTCTTTAATTTATTTATTTATTTTCAAAAAAAAGCTATTTTCAGATATTTATTAATTTTTGTGATTGGTATTTCTTTACATGATAATTCTTAAGAAAATTAAATGATATTTTCACGAAAAATAAACACATTTTCTTTATATTATATATATATATATATATATATATATATATATATAATTATATATATATATATGTGTGTAATGATAAAAACACGTCATAAATATCTAAAAAAATTCTTTTTTTTATCCTTTTTTTGCAATTAGTTGATTTATTGTGTTTGTTACTTATATCATATTATTTATATTATTGAGTTCATTGCTATCTAACGATAAAAAGTAGTATCATTTTATGTAACAATCGATCTGATCTGATATGATCATGTAATACCTCTCTCTTTTTTTTTCATTTTATCTTGACTTATTATCTAATAATCTTATTTATTCTTACCTTTTTCCATTTTATCATAGTTCTTTTCGATACTTCACTTTACTTTTTATTATTGTATAAATTTATCTTTAAATTATGAGGTATAATATTATGTAATGATCAAAATACATAACAACCACTCTAAACAATTTTTTAAATGTTATAACAACCATTTTAGTTGTTACAATTTTCTATTTTCCCCCTTATTTTATGTTGATTTATCATTTAATAATCTTATTTTAGGTTATATTCTATCATTTAATAGTAGTTTTTTTTTGTTCAGTACTTTTACTTTTAAATTTATATAATTTTTTGATTCGAGACTTTTCATTATCAGATATGACTTATCTAATGCAGTTTACATCTCATGTATAATTTGTAGGCTATTACATAGTGAGAATTTATCTTGTACGTATAAATTCTTATTCAAAGGTTGTGGCAAAAGTTATAACGACTATAAATTATCTTAGATTTAAAAAAAAATTATGTAACGATAGAAAATGATCATTTATTATATATATGTTATAACATTTTATTTTATTTTGGCAATTAGCTAAGGGAAAACAAGAAAGATAAGGAGAGCAGAGGGAGTCTACTTTCTCCCTCAATCAAATGGCTATGGCTCTTTCTCCATTAACAACAAGGTTTGAGCTTTTTAAAGTACCCATTTTTTCCCTTTTTCACATTCCCATTTCTCTATTATAATTCAATTTTTTTGCTAATTTACATAATTTTTTGATTTAATGCATTTTTCTGGGTTTTTCTCCATTAACAACAAGAATTGAGCTTTATTCTACACAAAGTTCTTCCCTTTTTCACTTTCCCATTTCTGTATTTTAACTCTTTTTTAGTGAATTCTTTTCTCTGTGCAGAATTTTTGAATTAATGTATTTTCTGGTTTTTTTTTTTTTTTTTTTTTTGTGTAGTGGGTGTAGTAGTTATTGCAATCTTGGATTAAGCTGGAAATCGTCGAGCTTGTTTGTGGAATTAGGGTTTCTTTCAAATGGGTCAAAAGGGGTTTCTGCTAAACCCGCAAAGCTCAATGCTAGTAAAGTTTTTCGGGCATGTGCTTCTTCTTCTAACTCTGGTATAAATCTATAGCCCCTGCAGTTGACTTTTTGTTTTCTTCATGTATTTGTGTTCTTTATATATGGTTACATTTTTACACATTGCTCAAACATTTTGGTTGGTTATTGTAATTTGAGTTTATCATCTGTTAGTTTATTTTGTATGATGATGATATGAAATGAGCTAAAATGAAGAAGTGAAGATTCATATAGCAGTCTCTGTCTTGTTTGGGATTAAGGTGTTGTAGTAGTAATTGTTGTTGTTATAGTAATGAGTACTCTCCCTGTCTCGATGTAAATTGACGGAGTCGTGTAGGAGGGTTGAAGTACCTAATTTTCTGTGTGCATTCAGGTATGATTCCGTAAAGTTTTGGGTAAAGTTTAAATATTTAGGAACTAGATTGAGGTATTATAGTAAAATATAATGTTTAACCGATGTTGAAGACCTATAGTTGAAGGAAATTCTTTTTGACTACATGTTATAGTAATTCAGGAGTAAAATGAGATGGAGGGAGTAACATATGTTTACCCTCCGGTGTAGATTTTGGTAAGATACTCAGTCCCAGTAAACTGTGGTTTGGGTTTTCTATCGAGTAAATCAGGATCTTACGTCTTAGCAAATGGGCTTTTGAGGTGGATGGAATTGTGTATCGTATTTGATGATGGAAAGGAAGAAAGAGCTAGCTTTATGCGTAATCAAGCATCCTCGATCAAGCTCAAGTCTTGACTATAGTAGTTCAACCATGAGCTCATCCATTGCTACACAAGTACACATTACTAGCATAGAAATTACAGGCGGGAAGAGAGAGTAGTATTTGTAGTAACCTCCTCTTTAACCACCCTACTAGGGGTGGGGCGGCTCTCTCTGAGAATACCTTAAATAGGTATTTGGGCCAGGTCGAGCGGGAGCGTAGGTGGATGGTTCTATGAAGATGGATCATAATGCTTAATTAGGGTGTCTGTGAAAAGGCGAGAAGCTAGAGAAGTTCTTAGAAGGTGGATCACTTTGTTCAGTTTTCTTAAAATTGTAGTTACGAGCAAGCTGCAACTTTTTGGTGAGGATTCAGAATGCAACTTATCTCTTGCCTTGTGATTCTTTGTACTCTTACAGTATGTTGTCGTTATCATTGATGTGTAACATTACATTTTCTCAAATACTTTTATCACTCTTAGAACTTGGTAAATAGAGTACCCTTACAATTATATCTATGACATGTGTAATGATTATTTCATATTAGTACCTTCTTATTGAATGGTTAATATATTTCCAGATCCTTCGGGAATGCAATGGTATAATTTGTTTTATCCCTCTGCATTGTAGCTTATGATTGTATATCTGGTTGGATATTAGATTTAATTTTGGTTACACTGTAGTCTTAAAGAATGTGTCTTCAGAATTTCAATTACTCCCTCTCTTCCATTATGAGCAAATACTGAGATAAACTGATAAACTTAAAACGGTGCTCTACTCACAATTGAAGGTGTTAACTGTTCATAGCGGAACCATGTTGCTTAGTTGCTATTGGTTTACTTGATCTTGCCAGATCCTAAAACTGCATTATAGATACCCTAATAATGCAAAAGCTTTCTCGTTGTAAGAGTGTATAGTGTTTACGTACCTACAAGCTCTTTTGTCCCTCTGCACCAGAGAGGGGGATTGAGGGTTAGTTCAAGCTATCAGGTTTTCTGTGTCACTTCAGTTCATCTTTCAGATTCTTTGTGGGGAACTCAACATTGTGCTTCCAAATGTATGTTTTTCAGATCCTCTTTTGGTGAAGGCTGCAAGAAGAGAACGGGTGAGTCGCCCACCCGCTTGGATGATGCGTCAAGCGGGAAGGTATATGGCTGTTTACCGAAAGCTTGCGGAGAAACATCCATCCTTCAGAGAGAGATCAGAGACAACTGATCTCATTGTGGAAATTTCTTTGCAGCCCTGGGAAGCTTTTCATCCAGATGGTGTAATCATCTTTTCGGACATACTTACCCCGCTACCTGCATTTGGTGTCCAATTTGACATTGAAGATGTAAGAGGCCCAGTCATTCAGTCTCCCATTCGTTCTGAAGAGGGATTGAAATCATTGCATTCCATTGACTTGGAGAAACTACAATTTGTGGGAGACTCACTTAGTATTTTGAGGAAGGAGGTATCTTAGTTAATTCCATGCTATTTGTGCTGAAAGGATTCTTATTATGATGTCTCTTGATCTAAAGTTAAATGCGACAAAGTATTAAAAGCTAAGGATTTTTCCTCTCCCACAAAATATCAGGTCGGAGAGCAAGCTGCAATTTTGGGTTTTGTCGGCGCTCCTTGGACAATTGCTACCTACATAGTTGAAGGAGGTACAACTCGTACATATACGAAGATCAAGGACATGTGCCATACTGCTCCTCATGTTTTGAGAGCTTTGTTATCTCATTTATCAAAAGCAATTGCTGAGTATATTGTGTATCAAGTGGAGTCTGGAGCTCATTGCATCCAGATATTTGATTCATGGGGTGGACAACTCCCACCTCATATGTGGGACTGCTGGTCAAAGCCTTATATTGATGAGGTAGGCTAGATTATTCATTTTTTTTTTGGTTAGTCAGGGAAACTAACAATTCCTTGTGCCCAAATAGCACATTCGTATGGGGGCATAGATTGGATAGGGTGGTCAATTGCGAAAATTTACTTGATTTCTAATTTGGGTAACATTGAAGCATCCCAGAAAATCTTAGTTGTTCGATAATGCTTCCAAGGCAGGAAGAGTAACGTTGTATCTGATATCTGATGCATATATATATATATATATATATAACTGATGAGTCCTTATAGTAGTTAGTGGATTAGGCATGGAAATGAGGTTCATACATTAGAGTCATAAGTGTTACATATCATGAATGATGTTTGGATTAGAGGAGGATTCTTTGGGTGATTTAACTGCCGGTTGTGTCGAAATGTCATTTCTTTATTAATCATTATGTAAACTTACTCTCATTCTATTTCCTTTTTGAACACCTCTCAGATTTTTGAATGCAGATAGTTGGTATAATTAAAAGAAAGTGCCCACAAACACCTCTTGTGCTCTACATTAACGGAAATGGTGGACTTCTTGAACGGATGAAAACAACTGGAGTTGATGTAATTGGACTTGACTGGACAGTTGATATGGCAGATGGAAGGCGGCGACTAGGAACAGATATCGGTATACAGGGGAATGTGGATCCCGCTACCTTGTTTTGTCCTCTTCCTGCATTGACAGATGAAATTAAAAGGTTTGTTGTTGCTTAACTGAACCTTATGCTATAGTCATCGCTAACAAATTACAAACTTAAATACTGACTTCGCTCCTCTACCCTTAAGGTAGTAGTTGGAAGATGTTTTCTTGTTCATGTACCACTTTAACGCGAATAGTGCCTGTGTTTAATGATTTCTAGAGGTAATCATCTGATGAAACCATGAAAAATACGAAAAACGGATGGAGGGGTTTGGTGTTAGATAGTTCGTTTGAAAGGGCTCCACGGGGCATTCGACATCTCTTCTAGTACTGTGAAAAGGATCTGAGACTATTTTTCTTTGACAGGGTTGTCAAGAGTGCAGGGACTAGTGGTCACATCCTCAATCTTGGCCACGGTGTGCTCGTGGGTACGCCTGAAGAAGCCGTAGCTCACTTCTTTGATGTTGCTAAGAGTTTCGATTTCGATCAGGTTGAGGATCATGTATCTGAGGCAGATAAAGTTGTAGCTTGAAGACAACAATTTTGTAATGCAGGCTGGAAGCCTAAGATGCTTGGTTCAACTTAGGTCCTTTGAGTTGGTTGAGTTGGTTGAGGAGACTACTAATGCTTGTGATTAAACTAGCATCTTTATTTTATCTTCTTTTTTTTCGAAATATCGAGCAAATTTGTTATATTATTAGTTATTCTATCAGAAGGGAAGTTGTCTCTGTGTGACATATAAGTCACGGATTCAAGTTATAGAATCAATCACTTTGTGTCAAATCAACTACATGCATTACACCCTCTTAAGGTGTGACTCTTTCCTGGACCTTACGTAAACGCAAGATGCTTTGTGTATTGTGCTGGGCTCGTTATCAGTTTTTCTATCAATTTTTTTTCTAGATTCTTTGTTAGGATAAGGAAATGGGACCCAACACCACCTAAAACGTACTCAATAAACTTCTTTTAGACAATATATTCTTGCGCAAGATTATTAAAAATTTAATCGAATTCATAATTTCAATGATAAATCCGTCTCCTCAATTGACCCCACACTCATCAATGTTAATTTTTTTCCTTAGACAAAAATTGATACCCCAAAGTCTCATCCCCACCCAATAAATTCTGGTTCAAACTCCAACATCCACCATTGCAAACATGACTCAGCAAAATCCCTTGCATATGTTTGACCAAATATAAAAAAGAGAAAGCTTACCCTAGTTATCGGTAAGAGTTCATCGCATCAGATTTGTCTAGTATAATTTTGATTTGTTATATATGATTAATGATTGAATATACATTCGAAAAATAGCAATTGTGAATTTTCTCGACTATTCTTATAAGAGAAAACATGATAAACAAAAATGTACCAATAAAAAGACAAGAAAACAGAACGATTTACGTTTGATACTACAGTTATATCTCTACGATAAACATTTCACTATAATAATCGAGTTTTATCAAATATATATATATATATATATATATATATATATATATATATATATATATATAATATATATATATATATATATATATATATATATATATATATATATATATATATATATATATATATATATATATATATATATAAAGAGAAACACTTGTAATAATTCTGAATAAACATGGACAACCTTTTGAAAAAGTTAAAGGAGTATGTTGTTTATTTTAGGTTGATTTGAATTTAAGGTGGCAAAAGAAACATAGTACCATGTCAATTAGAAGCAAGACAAAAAGGGTGACTAAGGTTTGGCAAATCTCTTCAAAAAGTTTAAAAAATCATGACAATGAAAATTTTATTTATGGACACATTCATCGTAAAAATTAGTTCAGATAAATCCTCGGCTCAAGAATCAACTTAATTTTTATTATAATTAATCTTAGTTTTAATTATTTTATTTATTTTTTTTTAAAAAAAGGAGAGAGAATAGTCATCAATGAGAATTTGGAAAACAAATCACAAATTTTAATTCTAACTTAGAAGAAAGTTTAATTTAAGACTTAAAACCAAGAAAAATTCACCTTGATTGGTAATTAGTAAAATGGAGACTAATTACAATTTTGGTCAATGTCCATATCAATGAAAAGTTGAAAGATTTGGTAAAGTTGGAAAAAAAATAATAGGGCCTCTTATAATTTTTTAAAATATATTCTTATTCTCTAGATATGGTATCTCTTGCTTTTTTTTTTTGTTTGATTGATATTTTACAAGGCAAAGATCCTTTTTTTTCTCAATATGTTTATTTGGTATTATTGTTCTTTCCTATTCACTTTATTACTATATGTTTATTTAACAAAACTAATTTGTACATAATCTTAATATTGTTTGTTTAAGAATTAATTAATTAATAACCATGGTACTTCCATGAGAATTTTTTTTAATCACCTTCTTCAACAAAGTTAAAATGTCTTTAGCGATTCATCGAGACAAGTTTTTTGTTGAAAAGAAAAAAAATGCACGTAAGAAATATTTTTCTCATAAAATATTTAATTTATTCGACTCTTGTAATTTTATGCACAGAAAGTATAAAAGTTATTTACACTTAAAAAATGATTGCATATAATTCTATAAAAAAAAAGTTGATCGATAATCTAGAATAAATGATAGATAATCAGTCAAATACAAAATGAGATTCACTTTATGATTATTTCCCACTTACTATATTTCTCTATTATTTAAATTTATCTTATACTAATATTATACAAAATTAAAGTAATAAATATAGTTCTTTATATGTAGATTGACATAAAATTAAATTTTCTAATAGGAGGATCAAGACATCCTAGAAAGCAAAAGACCTAAAATAAATGTATGTAATAACATGAGCAAAGTATATTCCCAACCACTTGGTACTTTCTCTATTGACGAAGAGTTTGGTCAGATGGTAAGCAACAAGTACATATTAATTATCTCTAAGTTTAAGATCGTGAATTTGAATCACCAAAAAAGCAAAAATGTGAGCTTTTACTTATCATATTTTCTTTTTTAAGAATCAAACTATATAAAGTTCGATCGATATATTGAGATGTATTTTTTTTATCATATTGATATTAGATAAATTGTGACTTGTATCGTACTTCTCATTTAGTTTGGATTTTTAAAAAAATATTCAACATTAACTAATTTTATCCAATTTTTCACCCAAAATTAATCAAATAGACTTATAAGAATCAAAATATGACAAATATTTTGAGACGCAGAATGACAGAAAGTATCACCTTTTATAAATCTTTTTCTTTCATCATATTATACATTTTAGTTAAATTTGTATTAGGTATTTTAAGATAAACTGCAACTGTATCTCTTATATTAAATTAATAATTTTCTCTAAAAAAAATAATATTATTATGATCTTTCAAATCAAGAATAACCACAATAATATGTCTATTCAATAAGCAAAACTGCAAAAGGACACTATATGGTATATACATGTATAGAATGAATTTGAATTTTCTTTTTCTATTCATAGCTAGAGATTTATGGTGATAGTTCTTACCCTAAATATTGAGATTTGCTTAATAAAGAAGTTTATTTATGAAGTGGGCCCTAGATAACTTCACATATTGTTTCAACTTATTGCTAATCACATCAAATGTATATAACTTTCATATGTCAATTAAGGTGTGAAGAAAAATAACACCATCCTTCATTAGTTAGTTGTTATTAGAATATGAGATAATATTTCATCGAAGGTCGAGTTTTTTCGTATTTAATTAAAGATTTCAAATTCAAGTTTAATCATTATATAAAATTTTCTGATGCGAATTTAAATTGATTGGGGCAATACATATGGTATAATAGGATGGAAGCAAGAGAAAAATGGAGGGTGGTTGATGATATGTGATGTAAATATAAAATTAATAAATGTGTTATTTCCTTTCTTTGACGATTTAAACTTTTAGACTGATAAAACGATCATATCATGACGTGGAATGAGGAAGGTCGTTTTGACTCGAATCTTGAACCTAAACTTGATTTCTAGGTTGAAGTATTTCTTTGCAAAATACATGGTATACATAAATATATGAGGGATCATCATTAGCAAAAGTAGATTTTAATTTAACAAGATTCTTTTAATTCTCTAAACACTCTTGAAATTTTGAATCCTGGCTAGCAATAATAATTCAAATAAATAACATCTATACACCAATAATATAATTTTTTTTATAATATTGTGAAAACAACTACATTTTATAATAACTTGGAATATTTTACAAAAATGGAAGTGATTAATTATTTCTTGTTCTTGAACATCTTCCTAAGGAATTCATATTATGTTGTTTGACATTTATGATAGAAAATTCGGTGTACTAAGCTTTGATTATACGCTGTGTTTAAAGAAGGGTCAAATCACAAGGATCTATTATACTCATATACAATTTGATTTTACTTTTTTACAAGAGGCTATTTTCATATGAATTCAAACTCGTGAACCTCTTGATCATATAACAACTAATTTATCAGTTACGTCAAAATATTACTTCCCCATACTATGATAGACTCTATTTTTATTTTCTATATACAGAAGAATTTTACTATATAGCTATGTGAGTTGTGACTTTAATTTAATCTTCTAAATTATACTTAATGGCACCAATTAATTAATAGTAGAATCCAAATGAGATCACAATTTTTTTTATAAAATAAAAAGCACAAGGATATATATTTCTAGAGAGAGGATTATCATAAACCAAAAATTGATAGTGCCCAAAATAAGAATCCATTTTTTCTCTTATTTTTAATAATATATTTTCTTACTGATCAGCCAATTTTTCATCACTTAATCATATCACTTAAAACTAAGAACAAGCTATGTAATTTAGGGTTTTCAAACTCTAGTTTTAGCTAGGGTTTTATCGATAAAGCTCGATTCAAGTCTAACAATTTTTAGCACGAATACGAACCGTAAAAGCATAGCCAATAGATAATAAAAATCCAAATCGAACTCATTAAATAAAAATTTTGTCCATATAATAATCCGAAATATCTACAACAACAATATTCCAATAATCCAAGCATCATAGAAAAATTAAAACACCTTAATTCAAATATGTATAGTAAGTACTATATTAATTAATTAACACATAACAAAACAAATACTTTTATTAATTATAATTAAAAACTCAAAATTTTACCCTTTTTTCTTTTAATCGTCGATCTCGATGAAATTGATATTCCAAATCTTTTATTCCATAGCAATCTAAGTAGTAGATTGTAGCTGAAAATTTGCAGAAGTAGCCCCATCATTGTTGTTACTAGCCTTAATTTGCATATTTAGCCTCTTTTTCTTCTTTTTTTTCTTATATGGAATTCCTCTTGCTTTTGCTTGTGAATCTCTCACTTCTCTTAAATAGACACGTATAGCACCACTTGCAAAAGGGTTAGTTTCTTGCAAACCACCATTTTCTTCATAGGCTGCCCTAAGTCTACCAATTAGGGCATCTAGGCTTCCCCAGGCTTGTCTTAACGGACACGTGCACGGACCAGGCGGTTCGGGTTGTCCGAAAAATAAGCAACCATGTATGTGAACCTTAGTCTTTCCGAATTGATCGAGGTATCGAAGAAAATCCAACACGTGATTGTAGTTACACTGAGGTAACGATATAGGTGGTCGTTGATTTTTCAAGTACTGACCGAACGTGTTCCAATCGCGACGTTTTTGCGACTCGTATCGACTTAACTGCGGTGCTGGTGTTGGTGCTGGTGTTGATAACGATGACGATGATTGACGATGATGATGGTTGTTAAGAGGGGTGGCTGCTATAATATTAATAGCACCACCACTTGATGATGATCCTTCTCCTACTTCTCTTATTTTCTCACTTGACATCATAGTTTGATGTAAGGCTGGCAAACGGACCGATTTTTGGTAATAATATAAACACTAGGTGAAATGAAACTTTTTTTTTTTTTTTGTGAATTTTTTTGATGTATAAAAATGTTATAAATGAAGAGATGAGAGAAGAAGAAGTGTGTATAGTGGAGAAAAAAATTTGGAAATAAATCAAATTAATCATGGGGGCACTAAGGAGACATGATATGGGGTCCAAATGGAAGTGCTTTAATTCATCTTTTCTTCTTTCACTATATTGATTTTTTTTATTTTTTTTCTTTAATTGTACCATTAGCAATAAGATTGGCTTTTTGAAAAAATTTCCTTATTTTTTTAAAATATAAATTGTGCTAGAGCATCATACATGCAATCATTATCAAGAATATTATAGTAAAATCAAGCACTTTAAATTAACCCTATAGTTACAAGCTATGGACTATAGTAACCCTATAGTAAATTGTATTTAAACTACAGTAAAGTGTGTATGCAAAATTTACCATGAGCGATTATAATTAATTAAAAGTATTCCAGAGTTTGTGTCTTAAAACAAAAGAACCTATAATAAGAGCGCTAGGCGTAAAGAAAGAAAATTGTTTGATTTTAGGTGTAAAATTTGTTGTTCGTATTTATTTAGTAAAAAACAATATTTGGATGAACGCAAAATGTATAGGAATTTGGCTAATTAATCATATTTGAATGAACGCAAAATGTATACAAAATTTACCATGAGCGATTATAATTAATTAAAAGTATTCTAGAGTTTGTGTCTTAAAACAAAGAAACCTATAATAAAAAGCGCTAGGCAAAAAGAAAGAAAATTGTTTGATTATTAGGGGTAAAATTTGTTGTTCGTATTTATTTAGTAAAAAACAATATTTGTATGAACGCAAAATGTATAGGAATTTGGCTAATTTACTAATTTTTATGAATACATAACAATTTTACATCGATTCATCTGTGGTTAATATATAGAAGTTAAACACTTTCTCTCTATATATATATGTAAATCCTATGTGTTTTTGAAAAAATGACTGAATTTATTTGACATTCACTATATTGTATTTTTTTTAATTTGAAAATTATAAATTTAAAATTCTGAATCAGCTTAGGCGATAATGATTTATGAAAAATAATCAAATATACAAGCACTTATCTCAATACAAGAATATTTTTAGAAAAAAAATCCAACTTATGAGTTGTCTAATTAGTCATTATATTTAGAAGTTGAAAACTAAGAATTAAGATACCAAAAGAACCCTCATTAGCAACTTATTTACATTATTGGAGTCGAGATTTAAAGCTTACGTATTTTGAATTTTTATAATTTTTTTTAAATTACTACATTTAAGTTAATAATATCTGCAAATATGTCATGAATTTTTACGAAAAAAATACAAAATTTAAAATAATAATATTATATTCAATTAAATCCGTAACGAATACTCTAACTCCGCTATTAACTTTTTTAATCAGACAAATGAGAGTTTGTTACGCTAGGAAAATCATCATTTTCTAGTATTTAAGAAAGAGACAACCATGAAAGGTGTATTTGTAAATAGTGATGGCTACTTCTATTTTTTTATTATGTAAGATATGGTCCCATTTAATTATTTTTCTATCAAAAATTTTCTACTACTATTATTATTGATTTTCCTGTAGATTTACCCACCATTTCGTTTTAAAATAAGATTAGTTTAATAAAACAAATTATTTAAAAAACTATCGAGCAGGAGTAATAATATAATAAGTAAATACATAGTTTTAGTATGATCAGACAACAATAGAGCGACGTATAAAAAAAAAAAGAAGCAAGAAATATGATTAGTTTGTTCTTCACCTATATTCTTATATTATTTGTTGATAATGTTTAAATTTTCGAGTATTTATTAAAGAAAAATAATTTAGTTAAGTGCACATTATATTTATTATTTTTTTAATGGACATGATTTTTGTTAAAATAACAATTATTTTGGTGGAAAAAGAAAATATACATTAAAAAGAAAAGGAAGTAATTAGGGATTTTATAAAAATCGCATTAGAGTTAAATTTATATATAATTTAATTTTTTTTATAATATCAGATCATTTAAAAAGTATTTATAGATGTAACTAAGTCGTTGTAAAAGTGAAATTGTTTATAATATTTAAAACAAGAAGATTTCTTATATGGTTACTTAACTAATAATAACTATAATTTCTAAATTTAATTTTTATCTGTCGAAGAAAAAATTGCAATCAAGAAATTCTTGACAAAATATCCGCTAGCTATATTTCGACACTATTTTTTAAATAAAAATAGTCATTATTATGGCGTTTCAAATTTCACATATGAAATTTCCTAATAATATCCTAAAATCCATATATAAAAATTGAAAATTTTGTGATAATACGAGTTCAAGAAATCAAAGTGATTATTTATGAATTTTATCTATTACTGAAAAATGACGAAAATTTCTAAGCAAAATCATCAATTGGCTCGTCAAATTTTTTTCGATTAACATTCCACTGAAATTTCATATTTATAAAATTTTAATTAAAAATAAAGAGATTTCGATCATCCCATCGATATATGTGAGAACTCACAACATAAGCAAAAGAAGTTTCTTATACAAGACACGTATTAATGTAATAAAGAATTTAATTAAGCTAGTTGATTATTACAGCTGTGGCACTAATAATATTTTCCTAATTATAATCACACATTCAACAGCACTGCTCATAATGCTTAATGATACTATTATCAAACTAATTATAAATTACTAATAATGTGCTTTAATGTGTCACTCATGTTTTTGTTTTTGTTTTTTGTTTGAGGATCTAATTTCCTTGTCCTTTTATTTTTTGTTTTGATCTTTTAGGGTTTTAAATTACTTACTATGTTAATAATATATTTATAGTCGAAAGCAGATTAAAGATTTGAAGATAAATAAGTAATACTAATATATAAATATAAATTAAATAACATAACTATCTTATACCTCGTGTATTTCGTGAATCGATGATTTGGGCTACGTAGGTTAGGTTGAATATTTATAACTTGTCACCTATACTTTTTAAGCTCGTTTTAAATTATCAGCTAAAATTGAAAATGATGTAGCCTAGACTCAAAGATAAATATAAATTAAATAACATAACTATTTTATAGCTCGTGTATTTCGTGAACCAATGACTTGGGCATCACTTTATGTACGTTAGGTTGAATATTTATAACTTGTCATCTATACTTTTTAAGCTCTTTTAAATTATCAGCTAAAATCGAAAATGATGTAGCCTAGACCCAAAGATAAATATAAATCAGATAATATAACTATTTAAAGCTCGTGTATTTCGTGAACCGATGACTTGTGCATCACTTTACGTACGTTAGGTTGAATATTTATAACTTTTCACCTATAATTTTTAAGCTCTTTTTAAATTATCAGCTAAAATCGAAAATGATGTAGCCTAGACCCAAACTTGGGTCGCACACCTATGCTCAAGGGCCTTAGGCAGCTATCATCTCGTTATTTCACTTCAAAACGGTATAACACAACGTAAAATTAAGTTTATGACAGAATGATAAGTACTTCCCTGTTTTAATTACAGATATTGTATTCGTGTCTTGATTATAAAGTTGCTTTATTTTAATGTGAGACGTATTAGCATGGATTTAAAATTAGTTAAGCACAATACCACAAAATGAGCCAGAATTCAAAATTTATGAATTACGATCTAAGTTAGTCACTAATCTCATAAGTCATAGACGCTCCTCTTAGTTATTGTGTTTGTTGTTAAATATATATTCATATTTTTTAAAATATAAATATAAAGTATAGGTAAAAGTTTTTGTATTTGTCCGAAATGCTCTAATCACACAGTTATTCAATACGAATATCAAATATCGAATTAAAAAATTAAAAATATCAGAAGGCACCAAAAAAAAAAAAGTAAAGAATGAAATCAAGCTTTCTATGGAAGTTAGTTTTATTTATTGGCTTCTTTCTCCATGTGAGAAGATTTGTTATTTTTTAAAACTATAAATCCAATTTATTACAACTCAAATACATGTCAACAAAAAGGGGTGAATTCTAAATGAACACGAATGTGTGAACTAATATATAAACAAAATTAATTTATTAGTGTAATTTTACGAGTGATATATAGAGAGAGTATTTATTATATGTATAAATTTTATTTTTATTTTTATGAGATTAAAAAGGACGTTTTCAATGAACTCTCAATTTTCTTTTTAAAAAAAGAAGAGTTAATTAATGGTAAAATTATACATCTAAATAGTTATGATTTTTTGAGTTTTATACCTGAACTATGAAAAAGAGTTAATCAATTTTAATTCTAATTTGATTAGATAATTAGCTGTACATTTAAAACAAGCATATGCACTAACCCCACTTAATTCCTACAAATCCATTTTTATGCACTAATTAAGTCATTTTGATCAATTTGTTAAATGAGGTAACATATTGAGTGGCTCTTCTCTAATTTTGAATCTAAATTAATTGGTAATTTACTATCACTCTTTTATAATTTGCAATTAATTCTTAATTAATTAGTGGCTTCTTAAGATTAAACATCTTAAGCTGTTAATTTTTTATTGCAAATATAACAATAATTATTCCAAATAGAATATTGTTCACCAGCTCATATTTATAAATGGAAGTGATAATTATTCAAGTAGAAGTGTTAAATTAATATTGCTACCAAAGTTTAGTCATAATGGTAACTGATATATTTGCGAGGTAAAGAGGATGATTTCGATGAACACTCAACTCTAAAAAAAGATTAGATCAAAAATATATTTTAACTATTATCATTTTACAAGCTTCGTATCTTAATTATCAAAAAAAAATTAATTAAGAATAATTCAAATTATAATTATTCATTTAAAACAAGCATATTAGTTATTGAAATGTCATTAATAAATGAATTCGATGAATGTGATCTATGAATTAAGTTTGACAAGCATGATTTAGAACTTACAATTTTTATTTTTATTTTTATTATTTAACTTAAAATAAGTATTCAATTTTTTTTAATCCATAAATCATAAACTACTTTAAAATAAATAAATTTAAACATGTTCTTACATGTTATTTTTCTCAAATATATTTACAAGTTGTAATGAAATTTACAAATGAAAACGACAATTCACTAAGTGGTTTTGGTATGACGAAAGTCATATTCCGAAAAATGTTTTAAATTTTTTTAAAATTTAAAATATTTTTTAAAAAGTTTTTAATTTTTTTTTAATAAATTGAAGAGTGGGGGTGAGGGTCGTAGGATTAGGGTATGAGGTGGGGTAAAAAATGAAATTTTAAAAGCTTAAAGTTTTTTATCGAACATTTTTTGTGTGTTGGGGGGGGGGGGGGGGCGGGAAGGGGTAGGGATAGTCGGGATTGGTTGAGGTGAATTATTTTTTTTCAAAATATGAAATATATTTCAAAAATAATTTTTTAAAATTTTATTTTTTGTTTGGAGAAGGGGGTGGTTTTAGGGCAGGGGTAACTTTTATTAAAAATTTTAAGGATGGGGAGGGTAAAAATACAGGGCACGAGATAAGGAAGGTCGGATACAAGGAACAAAATAGGGTAAAAAAAATATTGGAATTTAAAAATAAAATATGAATTTAAAAACATTTTGCTTAATTTTTTAGTAGCTAGTGTTCAAAAATCAAGGCTTTTATTTAACTAATTTTTGAAATTATTTAAACTTTAATTATGATTAATCTTTGATTCAATGTATAATTCACAAAAGACAAGAGCAAATTCTTTGTGTGTGACAATGCATAGTACAAAAAAGTCAAGGGTAAATTCTTTATAGTGATGGATCAAGAAATTACTTCTATATGATTAATCATTTTAAAAGTTTTATTTCATTGATGTGATTTAAAGTGGACTTGTGATAGGGAATTTCATTTGAAAGTGACAAATTAAAGAGTATTTTTTTAAAAAAAATTAAAATATATTGATCTTAAAAGTTCAAGAACTCATTTAATTTATAATTTTCATGCTTGTTTTTAGAATGAAAGTTTTTTCTTTATTCTTTTTATCTCAGATTATAGCTATTAAGATTTTTTAAAGAAAAATTATGAATGAAGTAAATGGTATTTCTAAAATGTAGGGGTGTGCATTCGGTATTTAGGTTCGGTTTTGGGTTTTTTTTCGGTTTTTTTAGTTTTCGGTTTTTATAAATTGTGTACCGAATACCGAATCGAAATATTTTGGTTCGGTTTGGTTTTTATTATTTCAGTTCGGTTTTTATTATTTCGGTTCGATTTTGTTATTTCAGTTTTTTTAATGCCTGCTTAGTTGGGCTTTTAAAAATTTACAATTTTTTTTGTTTGATTTTCAGCTTAATGGGCTAAAAATAGTTAAATCAAAAAGTCTTTTACTTTTTATTTTTTTATTTTAAATTATAATATTTATTATTTAATATTAATAATTAATATAATATAAATATATATTATAATATAATATATTTCAGTAAACTGAACTACCAAATTACACAAAATTACATACTGAAAACCGACGAAATACCGAAAAATACAAAAACATATACCGAAAACCGAAAAATCGAAACCGAAATACCAAAAAAATTCGATTCTGTACGGTGTTTCAGTTTTCCGATGTTTATGCCCAGCCCTACTAAAATGGCTTTTTCAAGAAATATGTATTTTCAAGAAGTCTCCATATTAATAGATGTTTACTTTTAGGCTCAAATATTTTGATATTTTATTAGATTATGAATTGGAACATATCTATGTGTAAATATATTTATATGTGAGTTTATAAACTAGAAATTACTATCAAAAACTACTCTAAATCTTTACTCTTTACAAATTTTAACTAGTATGATCATTGTTTAATATGAACTTTACCCTAAGGTGAACTTGGCTTAACATAATTTGTTGGAGCTTCAAAACATATGGATTATGAAGCCCAGTGGGCTACTTTTGTTGGGCTGCATATAGTCAAAAATATAAGCAAAAATTATTGAAATACACGTCTTATATTTTTCTTATTTTCAATATTTTCTTCTATTTTTTTTAAGTTCTTATTTCTTTAGTGTATTTGAGCGAATATTTAATGTATCAAGCTATATATTATGTATATAATTTATTTTATAATTATCCGAACTAATTTTTAATGTAATCAAGCTATATGTTATGTATCCGAGCTAGTTTTTAATGTATTTTAGCTACATATTATGTATCCGGTTTATGTTATAATGTATCCGAGATACTCTTTAATGTATTCGAGCAACATATTATGTATCCAGATTATGTTATATAATATATTCGAGATACTCTTTAATATATCCGAGCTATATATTATGTATCCGGGTTTGTGTTATTTTTAAGTGATTTTATAAAGTGAAGAGTGATAAATTGTATTTCATATAAAATGCAAATATATATGGGAAAATATAAATCAATATATAATAATTAGTCAAAATCAACATAATACTTAATTAATTATCAAAACAAACTTTATAATTATTCAAAATTAAAATGTCAGAATGATAATATTTTCAAAAATAATGTTTTATTATTTATATTTCATTTTATTTATTAAAAGAGTCCATCATTGGACCAAACTCTAACCAATAACCTATTAAATATCGATACACAATTCTTAATTTCTTTACAAATTTTAATCACTAGTTGAACGATGTCCAATATATCTTAGATTACTATTTACATTAATTTACTGGGATACAAAATAATATTTGTATTTTAAAAAAAGAATTTTGAACTAAATAAAACATATAATTTCATCTTGGAAATAATGGGATACGAAAAACTCATATTGTTACTATTAACATTAAACATAATGGGATACAAAACATTTTTAAAGAACTAAAAATATTAAACCATACAAAGATTTCACCGATTCAAAATAATTAACAAAAATAAAAATATCTGATATACGAATATATTATCCAAACAAATAAAATAATCAACAAAAACAAAAATACTTGATGTCAACATTTCTCGAATTCGATGTAACTGGCAAAATTATAATCGTGAATTTTGAAAATATTTGTTTCAAGAATATATCGAGTAACTCAAACAAGCTATGAAGACTATCGATTGAATGATTCGGAAGACAAAACTATTTTTTGCAAAAAACTTTCTTGGAATTCTTAAGAATACAGGGCAAAAAAACGCTCAAAAGATAAAATTGCAACATATACTCTTTCCAAACGTAACTGATTTATATTTAAAATCAATTTTTCCTTTTTTTAAAATTTTTTATTCCATGATTTTATCTATTCTGTTATTAATTATTTGTATTCTTTCAAATTAATCAGAATAAAATAAAAGCATGATTCATCTTTTAACAAACTAAAATATTGTCATTTTTAATAAATAGTTAAAATTGCTAAGGAGTCCCATTAAAGGCTAAAATATTGTTGTTTTAAAAAATTTCCCCGACTCTTGGGCTTATAGGACCTTTGAGGGCAAACCCTTTGTTCTTCCTCTAATTTTTGTTATTCTTTGAATTTTTTATTGATTTCAGGCAGTAGCTTATCTTTCTCAAGAAAGTAACAGAGCTATTATAAAACTGATTCACCTCAAGGATGCTCTTCTCCCTCTCTATAAATCTATAAACGGTGAAGTGGTAATTAGGACTAGGTGTCCAATTGATCATATAGCTAGTAATTTATGAATATTATATTCTAGGCAAGTGAGAAATCAAAATTAGACGACGTTTGTTGATTGTAAAGTAAAGTCTTCTTCACTTCAATCTTATCTCCTAACATCATCTATCTCCCCTTCTAACTAACTACTGACATTTCAGTTATTGACTTCATATCATTGAAATTTACCAAGGATTCAAAAATCCTAAATGCAAAGTAACCGGTAAAGGTAGTACCTAATTAGATTCATTTGATTACTAATTTGAGAGGTGTGCTTGAAGATGGTGTGGAATGAGGGAATCTAGTAAATGTAGTGGTGCAAAGGTAGTTACGATAATTTTTAATGAGTTGAAGTCAAAAGCTAAGATAAGAAAAGTCCAGAGTAAGTTAGAAGGCGAGCTAGGCGAAGTCAGGAGAATTGTAAAGAAGATTGAAGTTAAGGAGACTTTCTTTACAATGGTAACAACAATTTTGAATTCTCATTCTCCTAAAATATCTTATAGATATTCACACTTTACTGGTTATATGATCGATCGGGCATCTAGTCCTAATTACCACCCCACAGTTTGTGGAATTTTACAGATGGACAAGAGGATACGTAAGGTGAACTAATGTTACAATAACTCTGAATATTTTCTTGGGACTATTGACTAGAATAAGTAAAAAATCAAATAGTAACAAAAACAATAGGAAGAACAAAGGGGTTCCCCTTAATAGGAACGGATAGACTTGCCCATAGCCACTAATAGAGATACTCGTCATCCTATTCACTTTCTCGATGAGTATCAAATACTTAGACATATCCTTCATCGAAGAATTTCAGAAAGGTGTAGGTCAATTACCTAAACAACTAATCATCCGAGAAAGAAAAAGTCCTCGAATAAGAGGGACATGACGACTAAAAATATCCAGAAACTTAATAGAGGTCTTAGGAATTTACCACAAAAAATCTTGGTGCAGTTGTTGAGGTCATTAAGAAAAGAGGCATACTATATAAGCAGAATAAAGAGAAGCTTCAACTAGACATAGACAATATTGAAGTGACCAAAATAGGTATTCTTGAACAAGTCAAATTGTTTTTCTAAAGTTGAACTAAAAATGTATTACTACATACTAAAGTTGAATTGAAGATGAGTTACACAAACTACGTAACAAAGCAAGATAATAATCAGTATTGAATCATTCCTAAACAACAATTAACAAAGAAAAACACATAGAAATAGATTCAAAATACTATAACATACTAGATCTCTACTTTCTGATATAATGACATTTTTGGGTTATTAATCTGATTTTTGCATCCTTCAATGTCAAGACACTCTTCCATAATTATCAATTTAAGTCAATACTAATATGAACTCAACGGGGATGATGTTTAGCACTGCGTGGATAGTGATATGAGATGGAAGTCCTCACGATAGTAGAGGCCGGATTTCTAGGAACAATATCTTGGGATAGACGTTCTCAGTTAGTAGAAACCAGGTTTTCTAGTAGCTCCCCTTATCCCATAAACTAGTGGATCCACCTAAACTAATAGTTTGGTCCTACTTTAGGCAAGTAGGATAACCTCTTTTCGGTGTGGCATAGACACCAAATTCTATAATTATGCTCTCCTTGTCTATGTCGGTTAAAGTTAATTCCCACAAGGTCAAGTTTAGGATGAACTATAGTTATTCAAGAAGTACTACTTAATGTTGGTGGGGGTATGAGACTTCATCAATACATTGCACAAGTAGGATTTGAGAGTAGTTATGGTAGGTTTCTCTTTTGTCATGATGACTCATGTAATAAATGTGCTTGTGACTAAATGGCAATTGCATTTGATGTTAATACTACTTGTAATGTTGTATGCTATTTGAATTGTTGACATGAGTTTCTTTTTTTGATATAGTTGATTAAAAGTGAATGTTTCCTTGTCTATGAGAAATAGGCTAAAAATGAGACAAAAAGAGGGTAAACATGAATGAGGATCTAAAGTGACTTGCTAATGGGTGGGATTATGGAATCTTATCCATAAATTGCAAGAACTTGCCTTGAGGTGGCTCATGAAGTGTTTCTATCATTATAAGCTAAAATTAGATTGTATTGACTATGTATATATTCATAATGGTATTTCTTATACTCACTAATTGTGAGTGTTATCTGCCATGTTATAGTCTATGTCTTCTCTTATGTTAATGACTTGTGTTTTTACACTATCTTCAAAATGATGGTTTAAACTAGTAAAGGGCATGCATTCAACTAAATTGTCCCTTTTGCTTGTTCTCAAAGGTTTTTTTTGCATGCCGGTCATACTTTGTGCATTTTCTTACTAATTCATATTTCTTCTACATTTTTCACTAAGTGTAGGGTTTGGCGAGATCGACTTTCATCCTCATGGCTAGGATTGTAGTAGATCAAGAAGAAGAAGTTTAGTGAGTCCTCATAGCATTTGAGGGCTTGACCATTGTGTCATTTTTGTCTTTCTTTTATGTTTTAGACTTTTATGGAATGTCACATTTTTTTGTCAGAATATCCAAAGTATGTACTCCCCAAGATTTTATTCAAAGTGTTATAGATGGTTTGAGACATAGTGCTGTAGACTTTCACTTATTTTATAAAAAAGACTTGATTATATGGATAAAATTTTAAATTTCTGCACCATTTTCTATTTTCTTATGCTATGATATGCTAAGAGGCTTGTATGAGACTCTTCAGAGTCTTATACGACGTGTTACATCTATGGAGTACTCCTTGGTCGTTACACTTCATCTCCGGGACATCTTTATTTTTCAATTTTCTGACTTAAATTAAAGAGGTAAATCCTCAAAATAGTCATTGGTGTCCATGATTTCTTTGACATAGATGCAAAATCAACACATTTTTTTTCAAATTTTTCACATTATTCATCTCTTTAACATATTTTTACCTTGCGATAAACATGCATTCTCTCATCCTTATTCTGCTCACCTGATACTTGTGTAATTCTAAATTAAAATTAGGACTTGTCATCAACTTCGTCAATAAACACGCAATAAATGGCTAAGGAAAGTCACCAGATTAGGTGGAACGCACACTTCTCTATTGAATTGCGTTTGCGGGATGAAATTTCTTGCCTTATCATCTGTCAGAGTTTCTTTAACAAAATAGTAAAATGTAGAGGGAGGGCTACAACTTAGGTCTTTCATAAGACTTATGTAGGCCACACGATAACAAAAACAAGAAAACAGTAATATAGCCTATAGAAATTCAGCATGCAAAAAGGACTCGCAACAAAAAGGGAGAGTCATTAGGTCAGATTGGCACCTGGGCTGGGAATTGACATTCACTGAAAGGGTCTGGTGATTCTAAGCATTCCATTATCTTCATACCACCTACACCTGGAAGATAAACAAGTATGAAGAATATGAAGAAAAAAAAGAAAGTCCAGAATGAAGTTAAAAGTGTACCTAAGGTGCTTCTCCCAAAAGACGAAGGACCTTATAAAATCACCAAAAAAGGAGATATATCCACAAGAGAACACAACTGAAAATGACAGAAAAGCTGGTGAGGACACAACTGAAAAAATAACATAGATTAGAGGTATGTACTTACTCTATAAGTTGATTGAAGGGATGAAGACCCACGAAGGTGAATGTTGATCACCCCAAAAAGGAGGAAATGGAGTTGGGGGACCAATAAGTGAACACTCTTAAGGAGAAGAGCAGCAGGAAGACGGAATGGAAAGAGGAGTTTTGATTAGAAAACCCTACTTTACTAATATATAAAGTCTCAGCTGGTTGTTGGGCTGGGCTTTCTTTTGATAGCATAGGTTTTATTTTATTGTTATGAGACGTTTCATTGGGCTGGGCTATGCTTGTGGAGATGTAAGGTTTTGTCATGTTGACTATTAATAAAATCTCAAAAGTTTTTTTAAAAAAAGAAACCCAGTAAACGCTGAAATTTGACCCCGCATCTAACTAATACAAGCCTCTTGATATGAAGTATCAACATCACAAGTATCCAAGGACTTCTTCTAGGCGACTTTCCTTTACCTTCTTCCATTGCAATTCTACGCTGAAAATTAAAAAAGAAAGAACAACAAAACCCTAAAATTTTCATAGAGGACCAGAAAGAAAAGAAAAGAGGGTATCAGCGAATGAATGTTCCCGATTTGATACAACATATTTTGTTAAGTTGGAAATTCTTAAAACAAAATTGTTATTGCTAAAAGTTAAGAAAATTAGTAATAAATAAAAGTAAAATTAAAAAGTGGTGATTATTAAATAAAAGACCTTCACTTATATGATTTTTTCTATTTAAAACATAGCCCAAGCCATTTCAAAATCGTCTTCAAACTGAGATTTTAATAATTATATTTCAAATATATAAATTTGCTAAAAGTCTAACTTTAGACATGTCAAATCGACCAACAAGAGAATCTTGAATTTTGAGAATAGCCAGAACCTAGAGCACGAACAAGAGGGTAGACAAATACTCATAGAATGAGAAGTGAGGTATGTTGCAACAATTGCCCACAAATATTTAGAGAAAGAGAGAGTAATAGCATTGGAATGTGAAACAAAATAGAAATTCCTCAAAGAGTGCTAAAGCCAGTAATTAAATGTTTAGATCAAGTTCGATATATTTAAGTGGTATAATACATATATTGAATTCTAAATTTGGTTTCAAATTTTAACTTTGACCTCCAACTTTCATAATGCACAAACAGACACATTAACTATCCAACTTCTAAATAAATAAACACATGAGTTCTACATGGCAAAATACACGTAGGATACCACGTAGGACAAAAAATGGCATATAGGATGACATGTAGGACATGTGTGTCTATTTGTTCAACTGTATACAAGTTTAAGTGTCTACTTGTGCACACCCAAAATTGAAGGATATAAATGTGATTCGAAGCCAAGTTAAAGGGTATATTTATGTATTATGCCTATTTAAGTTGTATTTACATTTTTATTCAATAATTTAATGTATAAAATTGTTAACTATAAATAAACAAAAATTAAAAACATATTATTCATTAAAAGAAACAATAATTCCAACTGATGTGTCTGTGTCTCATTTGATACTCAAAGTTAAAAGAAAGAAAGAAAGACTTTCAATCCCAATTAACATGGTGGTGTTTCATTTGGCGCACAAAGTTAAAAGATTTTTTTTAAAAAAATTTGTGATCTAAATCAAACTATAGAGATTTATATGACTATAAATTATTTTATTAAGGGCAAAAATGAGAAGTTTTAAGATTTTTAAAGGAATGATATATCATTGAGACAGAGGAAGTAGGCACTATTTAATTGGACAATTTTTCTTCCCTTTGGGTTGAGTAAACTATCAAATTCTGCTTATGGATCCGAAGAAAATAAAGTATATGTAAATATTATATTCATTTTAACTAAAGTTAACTTGAGACAAAAAATGTATTGAAGTTAGATATAGTTGATGTTCAAGCATTTCTACCTAAAGATTATGAAAAAAATGACTAGATTTTAACTATAAGAAGCTTTGGATAATATATGTCTAAAGTTATTCCAAAGTAAATAGATTTATATTTTTTTACGCAGTCCAGATATGATTTACAGATCAATCCAAAAATAGTATTTTTGTACTCCAAATATGTTTCATAACATTCACATTAACGTGTCCTTCGGGATAATTCAGTTAATTTGGAGGGTGGTTATCTATACGGATGACCCGGGATCAATCTCACCTCAATGCCTTCTGAGTCGAGCATGTCGCATAGGTATTGCCTAGTGCGGTTTACATCCCCTGTGTGGCTTGCAGGCTATTACACAGTTGGGGGATTACTCAATGCGCATAAAGTGCTCACCCGAAGGGCTAAGGTTATAGCGGCTACGGGTTATCCTGGGGTTCAAAAGAAAAATAAACATTCACATAAAATGAGTATTTTGGTCTCTCAACTATCTAATATATTTTAATGGGAAAAGGGTCTGATATACCCCTCAATTTTGTCATTTAGAGCTGATATACCCCTTGTTATGAAAGTGGCTCATATATACCCCTACTTGTAAATAAATGACTCACATATACCCTTTTCCTCTAACGGAAATGAAAAAAAAAATTTAATCTAAATTTTTATTATTTTTTTCTAAAAAATATAATCCCATATGCGTAAATTTAATCCTCGTCAAACATACTTTTTTGACTTTTTTTTGTTTCAATGACTAATTTATAATTATTATTTTGATAATCAAATTTATTTATGTTTCACTAATATTCTTGTAAAACTTATTGTAGATGACCAAATTTTTTCTTCGAATACGAAATTAAATTACAATACACACGAAAAAATAGTTTAATTTTTTATTCTTTAAACTAAGGAATGAAAAAAAAAAAACCAAATAAGAATAAGAAATTCAAATAATTATAATAAAAGAAGTCAAAAAATAATTTATGTATGAAAAAAATTACAATATACCTTGAACTTTGATAGAAGAATCATATATACCCCTAAATAATTTTTTTTGAAAAAAATAGAAGTAATAAATATAAATTTAAAACTAATTTTTTAACTTCCGTTAAATGAAGGGTATATGTGAGCCATTTTGTAACGGCAGGGGTATATGTGAGCCGTTTGTATAACGGTAAGGGTATATATGAGCCACTTTCATAACGATGGATATATCAGCTCCAAATGACAAAGTTGAGGGGTATATCAGACCCTTTTCCCTATTTTAATTTTGATTCTTGAGATATACAAATGAGTACATGTACTTTTTTAATTAATTACAATGTGTTCTTTGATGGATTAAATATTTTATACTATAACTATAGCATATAAATATGATTTTATAGTTTGCATAATTGCGCTCTATAAAAAAAATTAAATATGTATATTTCGCTATACATATACAAAAAAAGTAGTTGCATAATTCGCTATTCATATATAAAAAAAAACAGTTGTATAATTCGCTCTACATATACAAAAGAACTAAAACTTCTTTTTACCCCAAATAAATTCCTAAACAAAATAGAAAAGAAATAGGTGAAAAGACTAGTTTGTCGTTCTTTAAACCCGGATTGGGAACTACCTCAATCCAATTTCTTCTCGCTTTATACAAACACAAATGCTTAAACGAGAGAGGCGAGCGAAAATGACACCAAACGAGAGTGGCTACGGAGATTCCACCAGAGAGAGGCGAAAATAACAATAGTTTGCTATAGGGTACAATTTTTAATCAGAATATATTTATAATTTTCCCTTTTTAGGACTATATAAGCCTTAAAATGGTAAATAATATAAATTTGCCATAACATATCTACTGAATGATGAAATAATTAATAATTCTGATTTTAAAAAAAAAAAATCATAGGAAGATGGGTCAGAAGTATATTTCAAGTATAATGCACCAAAAAATCATAAAAATTAAATTATGATTTATCAAATAATTAAGAAACTAAAAGTTCTACCCATCCAAGTTTAAAACTTATATAATGGTAGAAAAAGATTTGATAAATGGAATAATCAAATAGTGCCTTTTTTTCTCTTTTTATTTTCTCTAGTTTTTCCCAATTAATTAAATTGGATTTGCATTAAAAAGTCTTTTTTTAATAAGTTAATTGTCTATCGAAAATAATTTTATCCTCAAAATTTAAATCTAAGGCATTTGATTAAAAATAAAAAATTAGTTACCATCGATGTCAACAAATAATAATGTTAATAAATTAATGCCTCATTTAATTATTGTTCTAATTTATTAAAGGACTCAAATTAAAATATTCTATAAAGTTTGGATCCATAGACTTATCTTGTGCTGGCGGTTTATTCGGATCTGAAAATTATTAAATCAAAATTAGGTAACATATTAAACAAGTATTATTTTTTGTTTCTTTTTTATTAGTTATTTAGTGTCATCATTTATTTCGAGCCAGAAAATCTCACTTTAAAAGATATAAAATATTTTTTAATTCCTAAGACGAGTTATTTATAGAATTCGAATTAAAAACCTTTAAGGTAAAAAATATTGAAAAAGGATAAATATACCTCCGAACTATCGTAAGTGATATGTAAATATCCTTCGTCATACTTTGGGATATTGATGTCTCTGCCGTCTAAAAACTAGAGTTTATATGTCTTAATTCTAACGAAAGATTAAATTGGAACACACGATGCAATCTTATCTTTCAATCTGATGCCGGATCGATAAATAAGATTATGACACGTGTATATCCGTTACTATAAATGGTATATATAGTCTAGTTTTTAGACGACGGAGGTACCAATGCCTTAAAGTATGACAGGGGTATCTTATACCATTTATAATAATTTGAGAATATATTTGTCCCCTTTTCCCTAAAAAATAAATACATATCTCTCATTCAACACATCTTTTAACAACATACTAATTAATCGTAATAAAGTAATCAAAATATATATATAAAAAGAACATATATTCATTTATTAATCAGATCGACATAGACACCTAGTACGATAAGAAAACAACTCTCACATGCCGTGATCCCCAATTTCATCAACTACCTCGCACTAGGTACTTATCTAATTTTAAAATCACCGATTTAGCATATTCAGATATAATTTTAATTCAGAACTTATATTTATATATTAAAAAAATATAATAATAAAAATAACTTTTAGCAACAATAAATAGACACATTAATAAAGAGGTGTTAAAGTCTTAAACGACATTAGTTAATTAGATTAAATATCGCTAAAGATTTTAGAAACATATACAAACATTGCTAATTGTCGCTAAAAAGTACATAGTTAACGATAATTAAGCTATCATCTTTAATTAATTATCACTAAAAATCATTTTTAAACTTTTTAAAAAAATTATAATCTAAAACCTATAATTTTTTAAAATATTGGTTCTTGATAGTGAGGTATGTGATGACATTATTTACCAATTTTTTTTATTTTTTTTGTATATGATAAGGAGCTTTATTAAGAGATCTTTAATGATAAGTTGTTGCATAATTAAAATAATTTATTAAATGTAATAATTCATTGAACTTATCATATATTTATTTTTCAATAAAGTCAAAAGATCACCGACCATAATATTTCAAACAAAACGGTTGCACGTTAATAATTAATTATATAGAGACTGGCATATTCAATTTGACTAAGAATATGCTCTAAAAAATAAAAAAAATCATTCTATTAAATGCCAAAGAAAATAAAAAAATCATACTAAAAATATAGGATATATAAAAATATAATTTAAAACTGATATGAGTTGTGATAAAATAATTGAAATATATTTTTGTTTTTCATTTAAAAATTTCAAATATTCAGGTCTTTTTTGTAAATGAAAATATTAATTTTATTGGAAGCATCACACTGAAAAATAAATTTCGTTATATGAAAAATTGAACTCAATCAACTTTTATAAATGTTGAACGCGAAACAGAGAAAGGAGAGTTGGACTATTCATGTTTGACTATATAGTATGCAGAAAAGATGATTCTAGAAACAAATGCCGTTAATATTTTTTAATGCGTTATAAAGACGGAAACAAAAATTTAATAAGCGATGCATACATTTCTTTTTAGTTAGGTGAAGGATATAAAAAATTAAATATATATTCATAATAATTAATATTTAATATTTGTACACCACACATTTTCTTAACGAAAAAAAAAGTATAAAAGCAGGAGTTTTCGCTTAAGATCGCTCCGTTCATCGTATGTATCATACTGTAGTAGATTGATAGAGATTTTGATTCTTGATTAGATATTTTGAATTTAAGCAACAAATATCTTTAAAATGTTACCTTAAAAAATAAATCTTATGTTAATATATAAATACATATTTAATTCGATTCTAATATAATATCAAATATCGCGTTTAAAAAAATATGAATGACAAATACTTGGCAACTTACTATTCATGGTTGACTTACTACACAATAATGTCTTTTCTTAATATTTTTTCTTACTTGGAAGTTGGCAAATTGGTCTCCTCTCTTGACAATCCCAATTATTATTATTTATTTAGGTGATATTCCAAGTTTATTGTTTGATTAATTGAATTTGTATCGTATATAGAGTTTAATAAAGGAAAAACTTTATTCTTAGAGTTTGAATACAAAACTTCTATTTAACGATGAAATTAATTATTTATTTAATCATATTTTTTCAAAGTACATATCATTTTTATTCATAACAAAGTTAAGAATTATTTCAATTAAACTTATTAAATGATCAAATTAGTATCTAAATCTAAGTATTTGGTAATACAAATAGTGTTTAAGAGTGACGGGTTTATAAGTTTAAATAAGTTCAAACTCATAAATTGATTAATTCTCGATCTAATTTATCATTTTTCTGTTTATACTTATTTTAATTTAATTAAACCTTTTATTATTTTCTTTGTATCATCGATATACTGATATCCAATACATAATTAACTAAATAAAAATTTTCTTCTGTGAAATCTATGTTGTTTTAGATGAGACTTTCTGAATATTCTTCGTAAAATATTACCTTAATTTATTTATTTTTAATATATATTTATTATTCGTTTATTTTTATATAAAATACTTTAAAATTTATCATTTTTCTGTTTATGCTTATTTTTAATTTGATTAAAAATTTTATTATTTTCTTTGTAGCATCGATATACTGACATCCAGTACATAATTAACTAAAATAAAAAATTTCTTCTGTAAAATCTATGTTGTTTTAGATGAGTTTTTCTAAATATTCTTCGTAAAACATTATCTTATTTTTTTAATCTATATTTATTATTCGTCTATTTTATATAAAAATACTTTAAAATTTATAATTTAGAAAAACTTTTTAAACTACCATAAAAAATTATGACTTCTCTACCAATATTTTATATCATAATTATAAAGCTTACATCCCAACACACATGACACATTGACTCATGATTTAATTAATTAGGATGCTTAATTATTTATTTTTTTATTATTAGGTCTTCTATATAGTTTACTTATATATTCTTACCTAAACCTAATACACTCACGTTTCGATCACTGACTACACAACCACTAAAACATTTTTTATAAGTTAAAATAGAATCAAACATAATTGATACCACTTCCTTTGATGTATCAATAAAATAGGTGACATAAAGTTAAATAAAAAAAAGGAATAATGGTATATAATAGCAAATTAATAACTTAAAATAAATGGATTAGTTATAGTTTGATTTAATTGTGCTCTATAGTAAACGTTTTTGAAAGTTTGTCAGTCGCCTCTCTCCCAAATTTCTCGCTCGATACTCTCCCATTCTCGCTCGCCACTCTCCCTCTGCTCGCATTTCTCGCTTTATACACAGAAGTGTATAAATTGTGTTTCTGTTTTGTATAAAACGAGAGAAAATTGTATATACACATGCAAAAATATATATCTTCGTGCTATACACTTAATTAAACAATTTACAAATATTTTACTTCGATTCAATTGTAGGCAAATGCAAATTTTATAAAAATATTGTAGCGAAAAAGGCCAACGAATTATACAATTGCGAATTATACAATTGCAGTGAAATACGAATCTCTCTCGCTTTACACAACAAAAGTGTATAAATTGTGTTTCTGTTTTTGTATAAAGCGAGAGAAACATATATTTTCTTCCTATACACTTGTAATTATACAATATGCAAACATTTTACTTCGATTCAATTGCATGCAAAGCAAATTTTATTCAAATATTGGAGCGAAATAGGCAACAAATTATACAATTGCGCATTATACAATTGCAGTGAAATAAGCCAACGAATTATACAATTGCAGCGAAATAGGCCAGCGAATTATACAATTTAGGCCAGCGAATCATACAATCGTATATGTATAGCAAGGCCAGCGAATTATACAATTTAGGCCAGGAAATTATACAATTGTATATGTATAGCGAATTATACAGTTATATGTTTCCTATGGAGCGCAATTGTGTAAACTTTGTTATAGCATACAAATATGAATTTTTTGTTTGCTATATGTGAAAGTTGCCCTAAACAAAATTATATACACTTTGAGTGTGTCTTTAAAAAGAAAAACTCTTATGATTGTTCTTAAGAAATTTTTTTTCCTAACAAAATAAGTATTTTTTTCGTCTCAATTTAAGTAGTATTGGTTAAAGTTCAAAAGTCAAAATACATTTCTTTTAATTATGAATTTTTTATATCTTTTAAGTATATTTAAAATTATCAGTTTTTCTAACTTCAATATATTTACATAGTTTTTAAAATATGTTTTCAAAAAACTTAAAAAATTTCAAGTCTCAAGTCACAATTAAAAACAATTAATTGATGAGTATATTCCACCATTTTTAAATTAGACGTTCCTAAATTCAATATAATAAACGTCTATCATCATTCTAAGCTTCTAGCCTATTACTTTTTCTTTTTTTTAATTAATAGGTTGGTTAAGTTTCTATAAATTCTTAACTACAAAGTCAAATTGTGTCACTCTCAATTTTATTTTTTTGGGGTCTTTGCATCAAATAATTTTGTATAATAAAATCCACAAATAGAAAGTGGAATATGATTAGTTAGTAACATGGGCTGAATCATCCTATAATATATAGTTTAATTATACAACTGCAAGATTCCTACATCACATAATAATGTATATTTTAAAAAATCATTTAATTTATTTTCATAAATATATTCAAATCAATATTCATTGAATTCCTCCCAAATCCCAATTTTTATAAATGTATAATTGCTATTATTGTTCATAATTTAATCATTCCATGTTGATGATTAATCTTTTTTAATAAGATGTTAAAAATAACTTGATGAAGTGAAAATATAATATATATAAAAATTAATAGAAGTTAAAACCTATAATTAATATCTAAAAGTCTATGCAACATTATTTAAGCTATAGGCTTAAACTTTTTCCCTTTTTCTTTTTCCATTTGTTTAAAGGTGTTCTAAAAGATTATATATAATTTCTATATTAGTTTTTTCCTTAATTACAATATACAAAATATGCATTTTTATCCATTGTGGATGTGGTGTATGAATAGCACTATGTATCTAAGATAATATATTTTTTTCGTTTTTCAAAACACGATATATTTTGTGTATTAAACTGTTTATAATTATTTTTCTCAAAGTGTTTGAATTCTCCAATTTTCTTTAACTTTTAGTTCATTTATATCCTTATTGATATTATTGTTAGTAATTTTTTTTTATATAATCCTTATCATTAATGGAATTTTAATGTAAAATAGATAAAATTTTAGAATTTAATTACCATAAAATGGGGAGTAAAAATACAACAAATTTGGTAAATTTATAAATATTTACAGACAAATGAATCAAATGCATATTTCAATTAATTAAAATTAAATATAATTAGTTAAATATCACATGACTTAAAATAAAAAAATGCTAACAATTGAGGGTCCAAACTCCAAATGTGTCATGAGTCCTTTATAATGTGTTTTTTTAAATAGGAAAAAAGATCTGAAATATATTCGAATTTGTTGTTATAATATCAAAATTTGGAAAAGATATTGCCCCTTTTACTATTTAATAATATATATTAAAGGTATATATGTGCTACGTGGACACAAAAAATATTATTTTATAATTATAAAAAGTAATGTGTCTACTTGGGCACATATATACGTTTAAAATACACTATTAAATAATTCATAGGTAAAAAATCCTTTATAAAATTTGATATCGTAACAATAATTTTAGCCAAAATTAAAATATTTTTAATTTTTTTTCTTCTTTAAATATAAATTAATAAATCTATGAAATAAATTATTATTGAACCAGATATAAGGTGACTTTTGATTCTTGAAATTTTAGTAATCCTCGATAAGGCAATAAAAGATCTTTAGGCATATTCCTTGCAGAAAAAAGTTGAACCAAAAAGCACTTTATTGAAAGTTGAAAAGTAATTCATTTCAAATTTAGGCATTATAAAATATTAAAATTCTGTCCCGCTAGTAAGTAAGTATTTTAATTTCGAAAATATATATATATATATTTTTTAATTTATAACTAAATATTTTAATGTTTTTTTTATGTCTCGTGAATATCCGAGTTTAACATCACAGATAATATTTTAGACAATTATTTTATAAATTAGAGTATTCAATTAACTTACTAAAAACACGTTAATGTGTCAAATGTACATACTCACAATTAGTGTATCAGTTAAGATCAAGCTTAAGTGTTTGTTTAAACTTTAACCCGAGGCATGAAATGGGCCAATCACATAGCAAAAAACAAACGTAACATACGTGTGTCGGAATCAACTAAAATTTTTAATTGTTAATAAAAAATATTTCTGTCGAGCTTGAAATGAATGAAATCTTAACAAAAAAGTCATTTCAATAAGAAGTTTCCCTAACGAGCTTTAACATAAACTGAATCACACCACAAAATCAATACCAAACACTAAATCGGTAGAATTCTTCGAATAATGAGACGAATACCAAACACCAAATCGAAATATATAATAATTCCAAAACCACTTTAAACTTTTTGAGGCATGAAATGAGCCAATCACATTTATTCAAATAAAATAAATCCCAACATTATTAATGGTAAAGTTGCAATAGGAGTAGAGAGTGTCTCCATCTATAAATATAGCTAGCATTGTTCATAGTTTTTTGCATCACAACAACTCTCTTCCCTCATAAATCAATTTTTAAAAAAAACCCAAAAATTTGCCTCCATAGGAACAAGAGATTGTTGTGTGTGTCTTCTTTTTTTTCATCAAAAAATTTCAAGATTCAGGTACTCTTATATCTATGTTATAGTTACACTCAACACCCATTTTTCCAATTTTCTCAAAGTTCAAAACTTTATTATTATTTTTTAGTTTTATTCACTCACACCATGTAGCTACATTTGTGAAGAAATTGTTATAAACTCCTTTTTTTGTGTGTGTGTAGTTGTTATTTGAGTGGATCCAATGTGAATTATTTTTCATTTGATTTTGTAAAGACTCTTTTTATAATTATAAATAATTGGATTTGAATCATAAAGTTTGAATCTTTGACCTTTTTGAATTCAACTTACTTGACCTGCCCTATATGGTATTCCTAAATTTCCTCCATTTGTAGGAAAGAGATTGTTTTGTGTGTGTTTCTTGTTGTTGTTGTTCATTTGTACATCAAATTTCAAGATTCAGGTACTCTGTATGTGTGTAACAGTTACATTCAACACCCATTTCTCCATTTTTCAATTTCAATTCAACCTAACCCCACCTTGTTGTATATATTATTTTTTTGTTGTAAAAGAGATGTCTTTTTAAACACCCATTGGCCATTTCTGCACTGTGAATCATGTGGATCAGATCTCCTTAGCAATTTTTCTTTTGATTTTGTGTAAATCCATCAATTGTAAGTTTGGTAGATGTAGATTGGGACTTGTGGGGTCATCTTCTAGCTTTGATTCATACTCTGCATTTATGTTAAATGATTCACTAAATGAACATTAATAATTGATTTTGAATGAGTAAATGAAACAAGTTGTAATAGAAAAGGTTACCTGAACCTATAAAGTTTGAATCTTGGAGCGGATATAGAGTCTTGCTTATGGATTCATTCGAAACCAGTAGTTTTAACTCAGACCTTATATATGTTGTATAAGAGTTGTGGTAGAATCTGAACCCGAACCCATAAAGTTCAAATCTTGGAGTGGATGTAGAGTCTTACTTTATGAATTCGTTCGAATTAATCCAGTAGTTTCGACTCAAACCTTGTATGTGTGTTAAAATGCATTGTGGTAGAATCTAAATCCAAAGTCATAAAGTTTGAATCTTGGATTCGCATTCGTGTGTATTAGTTGATAGGAATTTAACTCACTGGATTTTGCATTTGGATTTTTTCTTTTGGCATAGAAATGTGGCTTACAATGGCCTTACCTTCCATATTATATGGTTTCTGTGATTTGTTAAAATCTGAATGACTTCAATTTCTTGTTATGACAATCTTTTTGTAGGATCTTGATAGTTGAATTTACGAGCGGATAGGGTTTGGGAGAGTGAGAAAATGACGACTCGGAATTTGGAGAAATTGGCATCCATTGATGCCCAACTGAGGGCTTTGGTTCCTGGTAAGGTTTCTGAGGATGACAAGCTGGTTGAGTATGATGCTTTGCTTTTGGATAGTTTCCTCGACATCCTTCAGGATTTGCATGGAGTGGATCTCAAGGAAACGGTATATGCTTTATGTTTTTTGTTTCACTTTTGTTGTTACAGCCACACTTATTGTTCTGATTTTGAGGAATTATGTTTAATCTGGGCAATGATTAACCAATTTTTGGTCATCTTCCAAGCACCTGTTTCGAATCCTCCAATCATACACTACTTTTGGCGGATCTAACATGTACCCGACAAACATTTTGAAGAGTCTTGAACAACATTGCTTCCAAGTTTCAATGATTTTACTTTGTTTAGATGAGCAAAATCGTATTGGATTTGGTGGGGAGGGCAAGGGGTGGGGGAATGCATTTTGCTTTGTTTTTCTTGTCTGAATCTAAAGATTGGACCTTTATATATATTTTGATAGAGTTGAACATAATATTCAGTATTTAACATTTTAAAACTAAACTGTATTAAGTGGCTGTTGATTGGGTAGTTTGACCGAGGCAGTGGAAAATATTCCGATTTTTATAGTCATTTGATGAGATCCTAAGCTGGTGTTCCCTGAAGTGTCCTTTGAGTTGACTGTTCTTTATTTACATAGATTAATGGACAAAGTACTTATAATTATTAGACTGGCCTCAGGATTTGGATCAAATGTCAAAGGTGGTAAAACATGGGATGCCTAGCAAGCGTATGTCAATAGGGTATTTAAGTGGAGAAGGGTAGAGGGGTGGACTCGTTATACATTGAATTTTGATGTTGAAAACAAACAGAGTGATCAATTATCTAGAAAAATATGACTTCATGTAAGACTGGTCAGTATTGAAGTGTTCTTTATGTTTTCTTTAATCTGACTATAGGTCCAAGAGTGTTATGAACTTTCTGCGGAGTACGAAGGGAAGCATGATCCAAAGAAGCTGGAGGAGCTTGGAAATGTGTTGACAAGTTTGGATCCAGGGGATTCCATTGTCATTGCTAAAGCTTTCTCTCACATGCTTAATTTGGCCAACTTGGCCGAGGAGGTGCAGATTGCCTACCGTCGACGACAAAAGTTGAAAAAGGGGGACTTTGCTGATGAGAACAATGCAACAACTGAATCTGATATTGAAGAAACTTTCAAGAAACTTGTAGAGGAGTTGAAAAAGTCTCCTCAAGAAGTTTTCGAAGCTCTGAAGAATCAGACGGTGGATCTAGTCTTAACTGCTCATCCTACTCAATCCGTCCGAAGATCTTTGCTTCAAAAGCATGGAAGGTCTGCTCATTAATTAGAAATCTTCTTTTTTTTTTAGAAGTTACAGACTGTTGCTCAGTCTCTCCTAAAATGCTGCTTTACCAGGTCGGATCCTCTAATTATGTATTACTTTTGGAGGATCCAACACAAAACGTCAGCATTTTTGTTGAGTCTAAGCAACATATTCTTAGACTTGTAGGTATTTCCTGTTCTGACTTTTCTTATGTTTAGGATCCGAGATTGCTTGGCTCAGCTGTATGCTAAAGACATCACACCCGATGATAAACAAGAGCTTGATGAGGCATTACAGAGGGAGGTAAATATCTGTTTTTTACTTATGCATGTCATTTTTCCTGAATGATTTCTGTAGTTTTAATCTTAATTTCTAGTACTTTTCTATGGACTTCCTGACTATTTGTCACTATCTATCTATCTATACGTATAATATTAGCTCAGATTAACTGTTGAGATTTTTAAAGTTCTGTCACACACTCACACTGCTGACATGAACAATAGGAATGACTTGTGATCTCTGTAAACTTACTATTGTTCTCTTTGGATATTTAATTTACTGTCGAAAACATTAGTAAGCTTGTTATACTAGAGGAAGTGACCTCTACTCAACAACAACTACATCATCTCAGTCCCGAGCAAGTATGAGTCTACTTTATGAATTTTCACTAACCTTGTTACTCCATTTAAAGTCATCTCAGCCTGTATTAGATAAAATAAAAATAAACGTATAAAGTACTCCCTCCATTTCAATTTGTTTGTCTTGCTTCATTTTTAGTCTGTTTCAAAAAGAAATCTCTTTCCTTTTTCACTAACTCTTTAATTCTAAACTTTCCACGAGGCATGTTTAAGTCCATTAGATTAAAGGGAATTTTGGTAAATTGTACATATTTTTAGTTTAAGATACAAGGTTCAAAAGTCTTCTTTACTTGCTTAAAATCTTTTACTTGCTTAAAATCCGTGTCAAGTCAACACCAACAAACAAATTAGAATGGAGGGAGTACTAGAAGTTCTTTATATATTTTCTACTTCTCAAAAAGATTAAATAACTGCTATAAAAGTATAGGACGTAAGTATAAATGCTAACATGACTAAAATATATTCTCAACTTATAGGTATCTCCTATACAGATCTTTTTCTTCCATTGTGCTAATTTTTCGCTAAGTCTACTTGAATCCCAAGAAATTGTAGGTCTTTCATGCATTCTGGTAGAGTTCGAACTCAACCTCTTTATTTCCTCCAGCAATGTGAATTGTGACCATTCTTTTCACTCCTTCATTCTTCATTTTGACATGATAAATATAAGAAATATTTGTATTCCTATCAAACAAAATTGGTAGCTGAAGGCAATAGTGATTGTTTACTCTCTTTAATCTGTATATCTGTCATCCAAGTAAAACTGAAATGTGTAGTGCCGAGCTTCATATTTGAAAAAATATGTTTAACTCTCCTTGAATCATGATGTAGTGCTAAGAGGGCTTCCTTGGTTCTGTTAACAATTCTATCTTCTGATTTTTGCAGATTCAAGCTGCTTTCCGCACTGATGAGATCCGGAGGACTGCTCCAACTCCACAAGATGAAATGAGAGCTGGAATGAGCTACTTTCATGAAACTATTTGGAAGGGTGTTCCAAAGTTCCTTCGCCGTGTTGACACAGCTCTTAAAAACATAGGGATTAACGAACGAGTTCCTTACAATGCTCCTCTAATTCAATTCTCCTCTTGGATGGGTGGTGATCGGGATGGTACGCTCCATTCTGATATATAATATTTTAATATATACACACACATACTTCTCTGTTCTCGATTTGGGAAGACTCCCTCTTAAGTTTGTCACTTAGCAGTTGTCTGATACTAAATGCAGGCAATCCAAGAGTGACTCCCGAGGTCACAAGAGATGTCTGTTTATTAGCAAGAATGATGGCAGCGAACTTATACTATTCGCAAATAGAGGAGCTCATGTTTGAGGTATCAAAGAGCAACTTAATGTTTTTCCAGTTTACTCTTTGATCCATCCTGAAGCATTACGTCAGTTCCATGGTCTTTTATATGCTTCTAACGCGTATGTTGTTTCAGTTATCTATGTGGCGTTGCAACGATGAAGTTCGTATTCGAGCAGACGAACTTTACAGGTCCTCAAGGCAAGACACCAAGCACTACATAGGTAACTAGTGTTATTGTTTTTACGATAATGGTCAAAAACAGAAGATAATGGTCAAAAACACACCTAGTTGTTCATGTAGGAAACACAAACACTTGATAGTTCAGGTATGATGCTCGAAAAAAAGTGATACTCGAGGTGTGTTTTTTAGGTATCGTGCACCAACATCAATAAGGACACACATGAAGTTCTACATTAGTGTTTATTGACCAGAAATTGCATCAACTAGTCCCTTGCAATCTCTATTTGGATGGTGCAATTGTATAATTCTGGTCTATAACTTTTCCTTTTTGATGTAGAATTCTGGAAAACAATTCCGCCAAGTGAACCATATCGTGTAATTCTTGGCGATGTGAGAGATAAGCTGTATCAGACACGTGAGCGTACTCGCCAAGTGTTAGCCCATGGAATCTCTGATATTCCTGAGGATGCAACTTATAATAGCATTGAGCAGGTATCTAATATTTGTGACCTTCTATATGAAGAATATTATAAATCTAAGCAGGGAACAGTCGCTAATGTGATGCTTATGTGTTGAACATTTTATGCAGTTCTTGGAACCTCTTGAGCTCTGCTACAAATCACTTTGTGATTGTGGTGATCGTCCCATTGCCGATGGAAGCCTTCTGGATTTTCTAAGACAAGTTTCTACCTTTGGACTCTCATTTGTGAGACTTGACATAAGACAAGAGTCAGACCGTCACACTGACGTCCTTGATGCCATTACTCAGCATTTGGAAATTGGTTCATATCGTGAGTGGTCTGAAGAACGTAGACAGGAGTGGCTTCTTTCTGAACTCAGCGGCAAGAGACCTTTATTTGGACCTGATCTTCCAAAAACAGAAGAAATTGCTGATGTCTTGGATACACTCCATGTCATAGCAGAACTTCCATCAGACTGCTTCGGGGCATACATCATCTCAATGGCCACCGCACCATCTGATGTGCTTGCAGTTGAGCTCCTACAACGTGAATGCCATGTGAAGCAACCTTTACGAGTGGTTCCACTTTTTGAGAAATTGGATGATCTGGAGGCTGCTCCTGCTGCTGTTGCACGTCTCTTCTCGATTGAGTGGTACAGAAACCGGATTAAAGGCAAACAAGAGGTCATGATTGGGTATTCGGACTCTGGTAAGGATGCTGGTCGGTTTTCAGCAGCCTGGCAGCTATATAAGGCTCAAGAGGAGCTTGTAAAAGTTGCTAAAGAACATGGTGTGAAGCTAACCATGTTCCATGGTAGAGGTGGTACAGTTGGAAGAGGAGGTGGCCCCACCCATCTTGCTATATTGTCTCAACCACCCGACACTATTAACGGATCTTTCCGTGTCACAGTTCAGGGCGAGGTCATTGAGCAATCGTTTGGGGAGGAACACTTGTGTTTTAGAACTCTCCAACGTTTCACTGCTGCTACCCTTGAACATGGTATGAATCCACCTGTCTCTCCAAAACCCGAATGGCGTGCACTTATGGATGAAATTGCAGTTATTGCTACAGAGAAGTATAGGTCAATCGTGTTCAAAGAACCCCGATTTGTTGAGTATTTCCGCTTGGTAAGTCTGCTAGGAAATTCAGCATTATATCTTATCTCAACAAATATTGCATTGAGCTAACTTGTTTTATTTCTTTTGATAACCATCACAGGCCACACCTGAGCTAGAATATGGTCGAATGAACATTGGCAGCCGTCCGTCAAAGCGTAAACCCAGTGGAGGCATAGAATCACTCAGAGCTATTCCATGGATCTTCGCCTGGACCCAGACAAGGTTTCATCTCCCTGTCTGGCTTGGCTTTGGGGCAGCATTTAGGTATGCTGTTGACAAGGATATCAAAAACCTACGCATGTTTCACGAGATGTACAATGCATGGCCATTCTTTAGGGTAACTATTGACTTAGTTGAGATGGTGTTCGCCAAGGGTGACCCGGGTATTGCAGCTCTGTACGACAAGCTTCTTGTTTCAGAAGATCTGTGGTCCTTCGGTGAGCTTTTGAGGTCCAAGTACGAAGAGACAAGAACCCTCCTGCTCCAGGTAACTATTCATGAATTCTGAAAAGTATTACTCAAATTGTTTGTCTTCCTTTCCTTTTTTTAGGCTGTTTCAGAAAGAATATCTTTTTCCTTTTCTGACAACTCTTTAATGCTAACTTTCCACATAGCATGTTTAATACCACACGGTTACAAGTACATTTTGGTACATTCCACGTATCTTTAGTTTAAGATCACAAGATTCAAAAGTTTATTTACATTCTTAAACTCTATTCCACGTTAAAACCAAACAACCAAAACGAAATAGAGGGAGTATCTGTTATCACTTGTTATGTCTGATTTCTTAAAATCCATCTTGGATCAATGGTAAAGTTGTCTTTCGTGTGACCTATAGATCATGACTTAGAGCCTGTTTGGATTGACTTATTTAAGTACTTTTAAGCACTGTTTTGGTATTTGGGTAAATTAAACAAGTGTTTATAAGCCAAAAGTCAATCCAAACAGGCTTTACTCTAAAACTTGTGTCAGGGTAGGCTGCCTACACCACACTCCCGTAGTGTGTACCTTCCCTCAGACCCTACATAAACGGGGGATGCTTCGTGCATCAGGCTGCCTTTTTTATGTGCTTGAGAATCCATGGTTCTAAGTTACATTTTTGACTGTTCTTTCTTAATAGATTGCTGGACACAAGGATCTTCTGGAGGGAGACCCCTACCTTAAACAACGACTCAGGCTGCGTGATTCCTACATCACAACCTTAAACGTATTGCAAGCCTACACTCTAAAGCGTATACGTGATCCAAACTACCATGTCAAGCTGAGGCCTCATATTTCCAAGGAATACATGGAATCAAAGTCAGCTGCTGAACTAGTGCAACTGAATCCGACAAGTGAATATGCCCCTGGATTGGAGGACACACTTATCTTGACCATGAAGGGTATTGCTGCTGGAATGCAGAACACAGGCTAAACGCAAAGAACCTCGTTCATGTTTTTTTTTGTAATTTTATACTCGAAAAAGCATCAATCTGGTTTACGAAAGATGATGTTTTTTTCATCCTGTTCTGTTTTTATGTTGTGTGTTTGAGGTGGTGTTGTATTTTATGCCCACCCTATAGAGATCATGTTTGATCAAGTTGCTCGTCGCAACGCCTCGAGAATAAGACTGCAGTTGAGCAAATGTTGCACCAGCATGTGTAATCTCATTTGCTGGCTTAATGAAATATCTATTTGCTTCCAACATCCATTTTTATGGCCCTCTTTTTTTTTTTAGGTAAAGATTGTATATTGTAACCATGCACTTCATATTCGCCCGGAGTTTGCTTCTAGAAACATCGCCCCCTCACGTCAATTTTACGAGCTTCTTATTCATTCTCATTGAAAGACGATAGTGGAGCTAATCCGATTAGAACATGAGATTCCACCGCATTGAGTTACATACCTTATTTGCCCTATCGAAAAATAGAACTGACTAACTTTAAGTGAAATGATGAATTAAACATTATATATATCAAAGATATGCAGTAGTCAATTTTTTTTTATCAACACTCTCATATATATTTTCGAAAACATTTTCCATGCACTAAACTCAAAATAAAAAAAAATTTGAACATAACAATTTGTTCATAAAAGAGATATTAGATTTAAATTTCGATAAAAATAAATATATTAAGTAAATTTTTTGTATTTATACAAGTACTTATATCGAAAATCGGTGAAAAGTAACAAATAACCCTATATAAAATTAGTTAAAATGCACGCAACGCAACGTGACAACAACCAAAAGATAATAATGTGACAAATTCACTGTCACCAATCAAAGTGAAACTTAGCCCCCATTTGTTGACCAATCTTGAGATATACTTAGTGCACACGGAAAGAATACTTACATGTGAAGCTCAATTACGTTTATTTTAAATTATTTATTGTGATTTTTAAAAAATATAATATACATAAATACGTTATTTAATTTATTTATTTTAATCTATATTTATGCTTTTCAATTTTGAGTATATACAAGTAAATATTTAAATTTATATAAAGCAGAGCAAATAAACACACACACCCTACGTAACATATTACACAAATGACATCATATAAGATGCAAATTATATCATACGGAAATCAGTAAGGCATACGTATTTAACTGTTCAATTTTATATGATTTCGAATAATATACTAAAAAAAATATAATGATGAAATGATGATGTTTCTTGATGATGTAGATGTTGATTTATATTCTTTCTATTAAATTTCCATGGTCAATAGTTGGTGATTAATTGTTTCCTAGAAATTACCTAAGTCTACATCAAGTCTTCTTTAAATAATAACTTTATTATAAAGTCCATTAAAATATAAAAACGATTTCCCATTATATATATTTGAAAATTTGATCTCTTTAGCCCATTCATTCAAGTAAAGAATCTCAGTTCTCAATTTCACAAAAAAAAAAAAAAAAAATGTCTCCCGAAGAAATGTCGAATATGAAATCATTGATATCGACTATTGCATCTGTTACTGCAACAGCTATGCTTGTTCGAAGCATAGCTAGTGACTTTATCCCAAAAGAATATCGTAGCTACGTCTTTGATAGCTTCCACAACCTTTTTCATCGTTTCTCTTCGCAATTCACTATCTTGATACATGAATTCCAGGGTCCGTCTCCAAACCTTGTGTTCGAGGCTGTTGAGGTTTATTTAGGAACTATAGTGAACTCGTCTACTAAGAGTATTCGATTAGGGAAGACGGAGAATGACAAAGGTCTAGTTATTACAATGGATAAAGACGAAGAGATCATCGATGTTTTTGAGGATGTTAAGGTGACATGGAGGATGGAATGTAGACGAATCGAGTCAGGGAGTCAGAACGATGAGATAAAGGATATGATAGCTGCATTGTGTTCGGAGCTGAGATGTTATGAGTTGAAATTTCATAATAAACATAAGGAGAAGGTGATGAAATCGTATTTACCTTACATTATGGAGAGATCAAAAAACGCGAAAGAAGAATCCAGGGTTGTAAAATTGTATTCGAATTTCAGGAACTGGGGTTCTGATGGAATGAATCTCGAACATCCTATGACATTCGATACTCTAGCTATGGACGAAGAGGTAAAAAACGCGTTAATTGATGATTTAGAAAGTTTTGTTAAAGGGAAAGAGTACTATAGCAGGATTGGTAAAGCGTGGAAAAGAGGTTACTTGCTTTATGGACCTCCGGGAACTGGTAAATCGAGTTTGATTGCTGCTATGGCGAATCATTTGAACTATGATATCTATGATTTAGATCTTACAGAAGTACGTAGCAATTCAAATCTTCGATCATTGTTACTTGGTATGTCTGGCCGATCAATACTTGTAATCGAAGACATTGATTGCAGCATTAATTTAGAGAACAGAGAACAGAAGGACGAAAAGGAAAATAAGCACAACAGAGTAAGTTATAAGTTCAATTTTTAGTGTATGTTTCATATTTTTTTTTTTCATAGCGATTAAACTAATTTTGGTTTCGATTTTCACAAGGTTACTCTGTCAGGGATACTTAATTTTCTCGATGGGATATGGTCGTGTTGTGGAGAGGAACGAGTAATTGTGGTTACGACGAATCACATTGACAAACTTGATGCAGCATTGTTGAGACCTGGAAGAATGGATATGCACATCAACATGTCATACTGCAAGTCATCGGCGTTTAAACAATTAGTTTTCAATTACTTGAATATTCGTGATCACGAACTGTTTGATCAAATCGGAGAGCTATTACAAGTTGTGGAGGTTACACCGGCTGATGTTGCAGGGGAACTGTTGAAAAGCAAGAATCCAACTATATCCCTTCGAGGGCTCGTTGAATTTTTGAAAATAAAATTGCAGAAAGAAGAGATGTTGAAATCGCAAAATGGAGGACCAGAGGCAGAGGAAGCATTCAAAGATGAAACGAAACATGAATCTATACATGATTATTCCGAGGATCTGAGTAACATTGTTGATCTGTAAACGAAGACGGAGACACATTTTTTACTTTCTTCTTCTTGTATGTTGATGAATAAATAGATTTATTGAAGCTAACAAGTATTTTGAGCTATCTGTTCAGTTAAATCTTTTGCACAGTTTATATATAAATAAATTACAAACACAAAACAAAGTTGATACATTAGTATACATACATTAAAAATAATTCGATTTAACTATGTTGTGTAAGTTCCCCGCGAAGGGATATCAATCGACTCCTCTCGGATAAGGGTAGCTCCATCGTACATCCTATGTAGTTAACTGTTGGTGTGTATATCTATCTCGTATCCTATTTTTTGGATTCTGTTTGTTGGTGGGCCTTGTATCTGTTGGTATGTATATCTATCTCGTATCCTATTTTTTGGATTCTGTTTGTTGGTGGGCCTTGTATCTGTTGGTATGTATATCTATCTCGTATCCTATTTTTTGGATTCTGTTTGTTGGTGGGCCTTGTATCTGTTGGTGTGTATATCTATCTCGTATCCTATTTTTTGGATTCTGTTTGTTGGTGGGCCTTGTATCTGTTGGTATGTATATCTATCTCGTATCCTATTTTTTGCCTTCTGTTTGTTGGTGGGCCTCATATCTGTTGGTGTGTAGATGTATTCAATATAGATGTACCATGTAACCTAGAAATGCTACTGGCACGAGTCGAACCCTCGCCAGTGGCTTCGCGCGTCTCTTATTGCAGACGTTTAAACCAGCTCACCCATAGCTACTTTTGTTCTATGGGTGCTCATTTAAATTATAATAACATATGTATCATATTTTCTATATATATATATATATATATATACACAAAATTTCGGAAATCAATGGGTGCTCGAGCACCCGCGTCTGGCTTACTGGGTCCGCCCCTGTTTTCGGAACCCCTTGGTAGCTCCATCATATATAGACAAGTATTATAGACCTTATGTTTGTTGGTGTGTAGATGTATTCTGTATAGATCTACGCCATATCCTTTTTTTTTTTTTGGGAACCCCTTGGATCAAGGATAGCTCCACCCTATATAGTCAATTGCTGTCTTATGTTTGTTGGTTGGTGTGTAGGTGTGTAGACGTATCTCGTATAGATCCACCCCGTATTTTTTTTTGGAACCTTTTGGATAAGGGTAACTCAATCCTACATAGTTAACCGTTGTCTTCTTTCTGTTGGTGTGTAAATGTGTCATGTATATAGTTAACTATTGTTTTCTGTCTGTTGGTGTGTAGATGTATCTCATATAGATTTACCCTATATTCTTTTTTTTTTAATCTTTTGGATAAGGATAGTTAACTGTTGACTTCTGTCTGTTGTTGTATAGATGTATCTCATATACATCTAATTTTTTTTTTGGGAACCCCGGATTAGGGTAGCTCCATCCTATATAGTCTACTAATAACAAGAATGCATGTTGTTGTGCAGATGTATTTCGTATAGATGTACTTCGTATCTTTTTTTCCTTTGGAACCCCTTGGATAAGCGTAGCTCCGTCTATATAGTCAATTATTGCCTTCTGTCTGTTGGTGTCGACATACTCAACTCAGAAGGTATTGGGGAATGATCGATTCTGGGTCATTTGTGTGGTTAACCACCCTCCAAATCAACTAAGTCATCCTGAAGGACGATATCCTATTTTTTTTCTCTCGTAGATTTATCATTTAAATTACTATCGTGTGATAATTTTGTAACGTAGGGAAATAATATCATTAATCCAAACGTTATATTCATTAAAATAATTACGATACATTTAAAAATATTTCGTGACCTCTCAATTATTGCAAATTCTAAGCCATCCCAAGTTTTGAGGCTAATATTTTTTACTATACTATTTTTACAACCACAAAAACATAAAATAAAAATAAAAAAATAAACCGAGTCAATTGCTACAATCACTTCATTATTAATTTTAATTAATATTATGTGGTTATATTTGAAACTGTTAGAGAAATAATAGCTCCACCATATTTTTTTCTCAATTTATTTTCACTATAAAAAGGCTATTTCATTATAATTAGAACAAGACACACACAAAGAGAAGGAGCAATAAAATAAAAGTAACAACAATTTGTGTGTGAAAAAAAAAGAAAGTACACACACCAAAAGAAAATTAAAAAAAAATTCCAATTTAAAATGGCAAAGGCTATTATGCTCCTCTCTGCTCTTTGCATTTTGGCCCTTGCCAATTTTGCACATTGCCGCCCTGAAGTTTTTGATGTTGAAGGAAAGGTCTACTGTGATACTTGCCGCGTTCAATTCGAAACGAAACTCAGCGAGAACCTTGAAGGTATATACTATATTATATAGATATAGATATATTTTCATTCACTTCGTTCTGTTCAGACTCATTTCATCTTATATATATTTACATTCACTTTGTTCTATTCAGACTCATTTCATCTTATATATATTTACATTCACTTCGTTGTATTCAGACTCATTTCATCTTATATATATTTACATTCACTTTGTTCTATTCAGACTCATTTCATCTTATATATATTTACATTCACTTCGTCCTATTCAGACTCTTATGTATATTTACATTCACTTCGTTCTATTCAGACTCATTTCATCTTATATATATTTACATTCACTTTGTTCTATTCAGACTCATTTCATCTTATATATATTTACATTCACTTCGTTCTATTCAGACTCATTTCATCTTATATATATTTACATTCACTTCGTTCTATTCAGACTCATTTCATCTTATATATATTTACATTCACTTCGTTCTATTCAGGCTCATTTCATCTTATATATATTTACATTCACTTCGTTCTATTCAGACTCATTTCATCTTATATATATATTTACATTCACTTCGTTCTATTCAGGCTCATTTCATCTTATATATATTTACATTCACTTCGTTCTATTCAGACTCATTTCATCTTATATATATATTTACATTCACTTCGTTCTATTCAGACTCATTTCATCTTATATATATTTACATTCACAACGTTCTATTCAGACTAATTTCATCTAATAACTAAATATAAATAACTCCGCATTGATTATGTTTTGTTTTGTTGCAAATAGGTGCAACTGTGAAGTTGCAATGCAGGAACATCAGCACAGAGGCTGAGACGTTTTCAGTGGAAGGTGTGACTGATAAGGATGGCAAGTACAAATTAACCGTTAATGGAGACCACGAGAACGATATTTGCGAGGTGACAGTTGTGAAAAGCCCAAGGGAGGACTGCAAAGAGAGTGTGTCTGGATATGAAAAGGCAAGAATTGAGTGTAGTGACAATGTTGGTATCCACAATGCTGTGAGATTTGCCAATCCACTTTTCTTCATGAAGGCTGAGTCTGTTCAAGGATGCAAAGAAGCTCTTGATGAGTTGGGTTTATTCCCCCTTGAATTCTAAGAAAGTCTTTTCTTTTTTTAACGTGACAGAAAATAAATTAGTCCTTTTCATGTTGTAATGCGAAATAATAAATGTATGAGGAAAAGATGGATTTTCTCATTTATATGTATTCATATGGGATGATAAGTTCCATGTATTTGTTTTTAATGAGAAGATCTTGATCATATTTTAAGAAACTCTGTTCTCTATCTTCTTGGTGTTTGGACTTGTTATAACTTTATGATGTTCTGATCAGCTTTCTCATATTTCGATAGTATGTATAGTTATAATATCCTTACTTAGTTCTCGTATAAGAAAACGTTTCACATACTTTAAGAAAGGTCAAATACGTAAACAGATCCCTAAACTTGTTAAGTTTTTTCGCTCAGGTACCTCAACTGTGTCATTTTTCTATTGATCATTGAATCACATATAATTTGTTTCTTTAAAACACTGTTGGTTGATTTTGATCGGTTTTTCTATTGTAAATGCCTTCTATAGTGTTCGAATTGTAATAATTTTGATTAAATGAGTGAAGACAAACCGTGTTAGTCTCATTTGTTTTCTAATGTGTTCGAATGACTTAAGTAAAACACAATTATTCTCGAACATTTTCACTATCAATTGGACTAATGAGTTGTGGAACAACATATGTATCCTCTATCAATACCCCTCACAAATCTGGTTCCACATCAGACAACGATGTTTGTTTAAAAGGAACAAATTATTGGGGGTTCAATGATTCAATAGGAAAATGACGTAGTTGAGGTACCTGAGGGAAAAAATCCAACAAGTTTAGAAATTTGCTTATGTATTTGGCCTTTAAGAAACTTTGTTCTCCTCTTCTTGGTGTTTGGACTCGTTATAACTTTATGATGTTCTGATCAACTTTCTCATATTTCGATAGTCTGTATAGTTATAATGTCCATATCATGATCAACTTAGTTTTAGTGAAAGAAAACGTTTCACATACTTTAAGAAACTTTGTTCTCCTCTTCTTGGTGTTTGGACTTGTTACATTTTTTTTTTTTGGTTAACTATGATGTTATGATTATATTGTGTATTCATATATCAATAATATTTATAATTATGGTGTCCTGATCAGCTTTGGTTCTCCGGGAAGGAAAAGTTCCACCATCCATGTATTGTTTAGTGAGAATATCTTGATCATATTTTAAGAATTTTTAAATTCTCGCGTGTTATATTTTTAAAAATAATTATAGTGTTCTAGTTAGTCGATGTATTGTTCAATGAGAAGGTTTTGATCATATTTTAAGAAACTAATTTATTCTCCTCTTGGTGTTTGGATGTGTTATTATTTTTATTATATATAATTATAGTGTTTGAATCAGTTTATTTGTATCTCGATTATGATTGTGAGAAAGTTTTTATGTGTTGTTGAGTTTATTCCTACTTGAATTCTAAAATTGATAAATGTTTTGAGCGGAAAACAAATTAATAGTTTTTTCCATTTCCTTTTGATGATTAATACTGAATAAATAAGGGAAAATAATGCGGTTAAACAAACTGATACTACTTAATTATTCATAATAGTTATAGTTTGATTATCACTCACGATTAATATCATAAATTAATTACGTGTGTTGACTTCAAGTTCGTATAATAGTCACGTTTGTGTATATGTATAATTCGCCAGAATACACAAATACATATGTATAATATACAATTATCTAACTGATATACATACACATTTCACCTTTCTCCCTGTCTGCCTTCTCTTGCTCGCCTCTCACCTCCCTCTCTCAATATCGCTTGCACTATATATAAATGCATATGTATAATATTTCATTATCTAACTGATATATATATATATATATATATATATATACAATTCACCTCTCTCCCACTCTCTGCCCTCTCTCTCGCCTCTGTCCTCCCTTTCATAATCTCGCTCGCCTCTCTCCTCCCTCTCCCGATCTCGCTTGCCATATATACAAATACATATGTATAATATACAATTATCTAACCTATTTACATATACAATTCACCTCTCTCCCACTTTTTGCCCTCTCTCGCTCGCCTCTATCCTCTCTCTCCTAGTCTTGCTCGTCTTTCTCTTCCCATAACATGTAGCTACGGATTGTAATTATTAAACAATAACTACGGAGAGTAATTAGACTATTTTTGAGTGATTATATATGAAAATTTCTCAAAATAAATAATGTAATAAAAATAATATAGAGAGAATTTTAATCATTCTTAATTAAAAAAAATACAATATTTTTTAAGTAATTTATTTTTTTGGACAGTATCTTTTGCTTTTGACAACAATAATACAAAAAAAAAAAACAAATAATAAAAAATTCAATCGAACCCTATTAAGCACAACTTTTTAGTGAGAGAAACAGTGCTTCTGAAACTCCCAATCCATTTTTCTACTTTCTCTCTCTAGAAAAAGTGCGTTTTAGCTTAAATTTTCTGCGAACCAACTTTTTTTTTTTCAATCGATTCAATCTCAATGGCTAACAGCAATCTTCCTCGAAGAATCATCAAGGTGAATTTTTCCTCCTTTATCGATCTATCCTTTTTTTTTATATAAAAATTTTGGAAACCCATTTTGTGTTTGATCACTAGGGTTTTGATTTACTGTACTTCGATTTAGTTTGATTTTGAGTTCGATTAAGTTTGAATTTTGATGTTTTTTTTTTATTTACAGGAAACTCAGCGTCTTCTAAGTGAACCAGGTAAATATATATATATATATATATATATATATATATATATATATATATATATATATATATATATATATATATATATATATATATATATCTGTGAAAGCCATGTATTGGATTTTTAAATTTGTTTATTAGAAGTGAAATTATTTGAGTACTGGAATGAAATTGCCTCAGTTTGAGCTGAAAATGGATGGAGAATATGGAGGATTTTGTATAGATGAACTCGACTAGTTAGGGATTTAGTTGTTTACACAGTGGCTGAGCTAGAAATTTGAACGGGGATTCTAAAATGAAGTTCTTATGCTGGGGATTCAACAAATTATATATACGCAAATTAAAGATCATTTTTTTGCCTTGTAATTGAGCCCCTTTGCACCCATCTGCCTCTGCACCCTACTATTGTTGTTTAATAAATCATGCTAAAAAGTTCTTGAGCTTGCCTCCAAATAATTTCAGTTTAAAAGGTACTACTACAAAAATATCAGTTTTGAGCTATTTCTCTCCTCTCCTTCCATTCAAGATGCAATTTTGAGCTCTTTGAAGCATTAAGTTAATCTTCATTAACTACATGAACGTATTTCCTAGGTTGATTGGACTACGGTGCGGATATCCGATGCAGATGTGAATCGACAAAATCTAAATTTTTAGGTTCAGGTGTATTGATATTTGATCCAAGTATGGATAAGGATGATTCGGTTAAAAAAAATTAAAATGATAAAATAGAGCTATTAAGATATTCGAAATCTTGAAAGATCTTTTAGGTCATCTTCCCCAAGATCGAAACTTCTTCTTTCAAACTCTCTGGTAGTCTGGTTCTTCCCCTCAAAAAAGAAAACGAAAGTCATTCTAGGCCTTCCAACTCTCCTTATAAATCATTGCTACTATCTCCCAGAAGTCAGAACACAACTGCTTGAAATTCTTAGTTTCTCTCCGTTTGGCATTGAATGTGAAGCAACAAATATTGACCTAGTGGAAAAGCTAAGAAGGAGACGAAAGGACTATAAAATTGAAGTTGTGCCACTTCCCATGTCTTAAATCTATTTAATCTTCTATTTTGAGAAATCAAAATCTCAATATCCCCAAATTTGCCAATGTACTCTGATCAAAATATCCGATGTGCATTGACCTTATCCCACACGTATCCCTCTCCTGCACCCATCTCCTATTGACATGGGTGCGGCTGCGAAAATGAGGAGTCCGCGCAACCTTGCCTATTTCTCCTCTCTGTTCACCCTAGGTGCATTTTTTGTGTTTTCTTCCTGAATTTCAGAGTATAGTAGACTTGATTTTGTTTGTTAACTTTGGTACGGGCAAATGTTTATGCTCCTTGAGGCTTATTGTGAGTTTGTTCATTGGATTGTGGTTTTGCTTGATTCATGATCTATCTTGCTATGAGAGTTTTTTTCAAAGTTTTTGTGTGGTTTAACTTTGATTGCAGCACCAGGAATAAGTGCTTCTCCCTCAGAAGAAAATATGCGATATTTTAATGTCATGATTCTTGGTCCAACGCAGTCTCCTTATGAAGGTAATTTGCTCAATAAATTATGCTAAGAAAATAGAAAAATAGTTATGCTAAGTACATGAAAGTCCATGTTGCTATTGTGTGTCACATTTAATAAATTGTGTCCATTCTCTTGAATTGGTTCTTCACTTGTACATAGTTCTTGGTAAGTTTGTTCACTAGTTTTCTTTTCCTGTTTCATGCTCCTACTTTCATTTGCCTACCTGGTCACTCTTTGTAATGTTTGGGATCTGAGTTATATTTGGCTTTGCAAATCTTGTTGTGGGTCGGTTTAACGTAAAAAAGATAAACGGAACATGAAATCTTCTGGTCTCCTGACTAATTAATCCTGCTAAAGTTGAAATGAACTTGACTAGCTTACTGCAATACCGGTAGGATGCAGGGTTGTATCCCATAGTTTCAGTATCATTGTGTGCATGCTTATTATGTATATCTGAACGTATTTCTGACTGCAACGTTGTGGATAGCTAGCTGTCCTTTTGCAGTTTTTTGAGATAATTCTAGTAGAAATGTGTTGACTGTGAGTGTCATTTAGATGAAAGACATCTATCGTTGATCTTCCAGTGTTTACTTTGATTTGCATTTATGTTACTTTCTTTTGCTTTTAGTTCAGCTGGTTTACCCTTATTGCGACCATACATAATATGTTATTCTTTATTCTTTGAGTGACACAGTGGCGGATCCAGAAATTTTGTATCATGGGTGCTCAACTATTTTTATCTCAGAAATTGCTACATATAATGGCTGCTCAGTTAATATATTTCAATGAATTACTAAATTTTGTACATAATAAGTCACTACATAGTTCCACCACTGGAGTGGCATATATCTTTTCTACCCTGTATAGTGTTTTTCTGCTGTAATTTTCTTCACATAATTCCACTGATTCCTGCTTTTGTGTAGGAGGTGTTTTCAAACTGGAACTCTTTTTGCCTGAAGAGTACCCAATGGCCGCTCCAAAGGTATTTGAACCCATTTATGGATGTTTTGGCATCTTTAACAGATGATCAGAATCTCAGTCAGGCTTTTTTGATTGCATATTCTAGAATTATATTGCTTGTGTTTGTATGGAGTGACATTTTTTTAAATTGTGCCCCCAAAGTTCAGAACAGATGAATTACTTGATTGGACTTATTTGTCCAGAAGCATTAACTGCAATCTCCTTTCCAAATCATGTATCAGCTCATCTTTGCTGTTGATTGTGATATTCACTGCTTTGTGGAGTTTCCATCTCTAATTCGGCTATGAAACCCTCATTAGAAGTTATTTGCTTGAAAGTTAGTCTGTTGTCTTCATGTCTAAACTTGTGATTTATTGTTCAAAATTTCCTGATACATCTCTTTACATTGGAATACTAAATTGGAGAACTTCTCTACTTGTATGCTTTTACCATCTCAATTATCATACATTATGTACTAATCTGTAAATGTTCAGTTTTAATGTGTAATGCATGGATATTAGCGCTGATGATGATAACATAAGTTCAGGCATAAGTTAAGACTGCTCTCCTATATGTACTGGTTGTTTGCTCTTCTCTCTTTCCCCTCCTTTTCCAGTGATGTGCACAATGGGTGGGTTGTATTACCTTTAACTTGACTAGCTAGAAGTTAGTTTCAATGAAATTATGAGTTCTGTCAAATGTTAATTTTAGGAAAATAAGTATGAATGATCAAACATAATTCTTAAACGCCGTTATGAAATTTTTCCCTAAAAATTTGATCTCACTTCTACACAATTTAGTACTGCACTATTGGACATAGATCACCAAAATCCCAAAATTATTGAAGACCTTAATTATGGGTGTACCCTTATTACTCATGTTCGTTTTTCAGAAGTTTACAGCCGTACATTCATCAATTCAATTGGTTTGTTTTTTTGACTAGTTCAGGATGCCGCTTCAATTTTTTTTTCTGGGAATAGATTGGTTGTCTGTCATTAACTGGAACTGTTGAAGGAAGATTTCCTCGTCGCGATGGTGATTAGAGCAGTTATAGCTAGTGTTTCTCTTCTTGAAAGTGTTCTTTTGTTGCTGAGACACCTTTTAGTGTTGTTGTTGTGGTGGTGGTGGTGGTGGGGGTTCTCCCCTTTATAAGTCCTGTTCGTGATGAATATCTTAATTCAGGCTGTTTTTCCTGGGGCAACATTTTGTGTATCAGTGGGTTTTAACTCCCAAGATGATAGTATATCGTTAACTCTGCAGATATTTATTATCTTAGAAGCATCTCTTGAATTTGCTTTCCTGGGAACTGAGTTACAACCATGACACATTTTTGAACCTCGCTTGGAGGACAAGATGCCTCTGGTCTTGAGATGCTATGATTCGTATGTTGCTTTTGCCCATAATGCTTGGGGGTTCATAGCCAAACACAATATAGGATTTCATATAGAGGTACAAAGACACAAAAGTTGCAAAAATATTGCCTGCTTTCCTAAGTCACATCTAGATGTGAAGCTTCCTTGACCTCCTTGTTCATGGTCTTTGCATGAGGCTTGCCCTTCCTAAATGATCATGGGCTTTTACGTATGTGCAGTATGTAGGGTTGATCGCATATTGGTTGTAGAGATTATATGCTCGTTTGTGTTCTTGCAGTATGAATTAAAACGCAAATTAAGTTTGTGCTATTTTTGTTGCTGCTGTTAATTCAGTCATTGATCAAGTTGCATACTATTTACAGGTTCGATTCCTCACCAAAATCTATCATCCGAATATAGATAAGGTTTGTTCTATTATTTGATTCTGTTATACATAATTTCTAAGCCACAAGCTGCCTCGCTTATGTTGACCATCATTATGAAGCTTGGAAGGATATGCCTTGATATTCTGAAGGACAAGTGGAGTCCTGCTCTTCAGATTCGTACCGTTCTTTTGAGGTATTAAATAATTTCTTTGCTAACCTTTGTTCTAATGAATTTTAAAAATATCATCACCAAATTTTGGCTATAAGATGGTAGACGTTAACAATCGGTGCTTCTTTTTCAGCATTCAAGCACTTTTGAGTGCTCCAAACCCAGACGATCCACTCTCTGAGAACATTGCAAAGCACTGGAAGTCAAACGAGGCTGAAGCTGTTGAAACTGGTAATTTGTCTTTATGATCTTTCCATTATGTACCAGTACAAAGTCGAACAATGAAGGAAGGCACTCAGTGCCTGATTATGCATTTGCGATTTGTCCTTGATTCAGTTTCCTTTCTTCAACCTTGCAGCTAAAGAATGGACACGTCTTTACGCAAGTGGTGCTTGAAGACCATAATTAGTGAAAAAAAACCCATGGAATGTTATCGATCCACTGTTTAATCCGAATGGGACGTGGGAGGACTGAAGCTGAACGCTTTGAATTACTTATCGAAAATTGTTTCCCTGTCCTTGAAATTGTACAATTGAACGATGCACCTTTTTTTTCAAGTTGAATTGGTCTTTACTTCTAGACCAGAAACGGTTCTAAAGTATTATCTCACAGAACACTGAATTGGAGGACGACGTTTGTTGTGCGAGTAGGTTGCTTTCTCCACTTCTCTTTTTGAACCAAGGGTCTATCGGAAATCACCTCTCTACCTACCCCATAAAGGTAGGTAGGGGTAAGGCTTTCTGTACATGTTATCCTCTCAAACCTAACTTGTGGGGTTACATGTGCTCCCGTTGTCATATAAAGTTCATGTACTTCCTTGACAAGACTTGCCCATAGCTTCTTGAAAAGTATCATGCGTTTCGTTTTAGATGTTATCATCTTCAGTTCAATCTTCTGTCGGCGTATAGTATTAGTTTGTGTCATTACAATAGTTTTTGGGAAAAGAAAGTCGCGCAATTTATAGGTGATCATATATTTTTTTTTAAATTTCGCGAATAAGTCAAGTATATAAATGAATTGCTTATTATGTGTTTTTCTTTGAGATTTACAATCCTTAAAATACATCTTGACTCTAATTTTGACGGTACTTGAGTTGTATTTTTTCCATTCAAGTGTTTTAAGAGATTTACAATTCTTAAGATACATTTTTAACTCCACTTTTTTTGGGTAAACGAGTTGCATTTTTTCCATTCAAGTGAAGTCTTCTAACTTTTCCAAAGTTGCTCCAGTTTAAAAATTGGCTATTTTTAATTATTTTTTAAAAAACTGTTTTTGATATATAAAATAAGTAATTTATAATTATTTTTCCACTAGGAAATTTGTTGACGCTTCGCGCGGTCATAAATAATTGCGTTAAACTTTCTAATAATTCTCTACTAATATTCATATATTTGTCACTGTAATTTTTCATGGACATCTGTCACGACCTTATTAAACAAATGCATTTTCGAGTTCAAACGAGCCCAAAGCGGGAAAAATCAAATTTATCAGACATTCATTTTGTAGTTCATGGAATTTTGGTGATACATAATTAATATCGACTTGTTTTCGCGTAAAATTATTCATGGGCGTCTGTTACGACCTTATAAATGACGTAAGTTCATCTCGAGAGGCACCGATGCATTTTCAAATTCAAACGAGTTCCAATGTAGGAATGTAGAGTTGTTTTTGGACAAAATTTTTCATGGAAGTCCGTAACGACTTTATTAATGTGGTGAGTTGGTCCCGAGAGGCACACAGTCGCATTTTCAAGTTCAAACGAGTCCCAATGTAGGAAAAACCAAATTTACCAATTTTCATGTGTTATATAGTCCATGAATTTTTTGTGACACGTAATCTCGAGTTTTTTTTTGACGAAATTTTTCATGGGAGTCTGTAATGACTTTATTAATGGCGTGACTTGGTCCCGAGGGGCACATAGACGCATTTTCAGGTTTAAACAAGCTCCAACGTAGAAAAAAAATTAAATTTACCAATTTTCATGTGTCATATTCTATGAATTTTTGGTGATATGTAATACCGACTTATTTTTGACCAATTTTTTTTCATGAAAGTCAATTACTGTCTTATTCATGGCATGAGTTGGTCTTGAGGGGAAAATGAACGCATTATAAAACGAGCCCTAATGGGGAAAAAACTAAATTTATCGATTTTCGTGTGCTACAATCTATGGATTTTTGGTGAAACGTGATCCCAATTTATTTTTCAGCGTAATTTTTCATAGAAATCTGTTACGACCTTATTAATGGTGTGAATTGGTTCGAGGAAAGTCAAACATATTTTCAAGTTTAAACGAGCCTGAAAGCTGGAAAAACTAAATTTACCATTTTTGTATACTATACTCCATGGATTTTCGGTGATACATCATCCCTGCTTATTTTTTGCCAAAATTTTTATGGACGTCCATTACAACCTTATTAATGGCGTGATTTGGTCTCGAGGAGCAAAAAGACGCATTTTCAAGTTCAAACGAGCTTCAATACAGGAAAAACCAAATATGCCAATTTTCGTGTGTTACATTTCCATAGATTTTTGATGATACATGATTCCGACTTGTTTTTGTCCAAATTTTTTTCATAAATGTCTATTACGGCCTTATTAATGGCGTGAGTGGGTCTCGAGGGGCAACAAACGCCTTAAAGCTTATGTTCGAGCACACCAGCGTTTAGGATCATTGTTACTTAGGTAAGTTTTCTTTTTTGGCTCTGCCCCTGATTTTGAAATTTGAATTATCCGTATTTGTTTACAGTTTAGGACAGGTTGAAAAATGCAAGGAAGTGTTTATTTTCGCTAAATCAGATACCAGACGAAGCGGAGTTGCACAAGTTGGAAACAGTGGAGAACCAGATCAAATAAATGCACCGAGGCTCGGAGACTTGGAGAATGGACGAGTGTGTTAAAAGAAGCTGAAGCAGCAACTAGTCGTGGAGCTGAGGCGTCTGCTCAGGTAATCAATCAATCAATCACGTTGTGGCCGGATGAAATGAAATGTTGGTTCTGATATTGAATTGATTATACAGCTATTTGCGTGTCAAGCGGAAGCTCATTTGAAGCTATATCCATTGACTGATTCTGAATTTTGGATGTATAAAGCTAAGATGTATGAGGCATCTGCGAGAGCATACATATTCTTTGTCCAAGCTCAGATCGACAACACTCTTGCAAAGTGAAAGAAATTAGATAGTTCTGTGGGTGATACGATACTTTAAAAGTTAAAGGTGTTTTTATGCAAATACGAGACAACTTTGATGGTATCTTATATGTCTTTTATCTAACCAAACCGATCATGAATATCTGCAGGTTTGATAATGCCTGTGCTGCAATTGAAAGAGCTGCACAAGTTCCGGGCTGCGATTGCATCTTGTAGGCTTTCCTGCATCAGTCAGTATGTTAACTCAACAACTACTGTAGGTGCATTTGTGGTCTATTTTGATGAATTATCCAAACCACGATACACGTGGATCTCCTACGTCATGGATACCTTGAGCGCCAAATATCGTTCAGTAATTTTTCTCAAGGTAAACAATCATAGGCAACGCGTCGTGCTTTTCAGGCAGACGGGAATACCTAGACTCTAAGCCGCTATTATATTTCTTACAATGCACAACAGGGGAAATGAAGAAAACTCGTACTAATTTTATCTGTTTTATACTGAAAACGGAGCCCAGCAATCGCTACAGCAGAGAAAATTACATCAAGGGAAAAGGGTCTGATATACCCCTCAACTTTGTCATTTAGAGCTGATATACCCCTCGTTATGAAAGTGGCTCATATATGCCCCTGCCGTTATAAAAATGGCTCACATATACCCTTTTCCTCTAACGGAAATTAAAAAATTAGTCTTAAATTTATACTTGTTACTTCTAATTTTTTTTTAAAAAATTATTTAGTGGTATATATGATTCTTTTATCAAAGTTCAAGGTATATTTTAATTTTTTTCACACATAAATTATTTTTTTCATACATAAATAATTTATTAGGAAAATTTTTATTTGAGTTTCTTATTCTTATTTTGTTTTTTCTTTCATTCCTTAGTTTAAAGGAAAAAAATTTAAACTATTTTTTTTTTGTGTATTTTAATTTAATTTCGTATTCGAAGAAAAAATTTGGTCATCTATAATAAGTTTTACAAGAATATTAGTGAAACATAAATAAATTTGATTATCAAAATAATAATTATAAATTAGTCATTAAAACAAAAAAAAGTCAAAAAAAAATATGTTTGACAAGGATTAAATTTACTCATATGAGATTATATTTTTTTTGAAAAAAATAATAAAAATTTTGATCAAAATTATTATTTTTTTCATTTCCGTTAGAGGAAAAGGGTATATGTGAGCCATTTTTGTAACGGTAGGGGCATATATGAGCCACTTTCATAACGAGGGGTATATCAGCTCTAAATGACAAAGTTGAGGGGTATATCAGACCCTTTTCCCTTACATCAAATAAGAAACAATCAAGATGCACGATCATTTTACTTTCGAGTTTCAACAATTAATTTAACAGTAAATCGGTCATACATTCACAATCTAATATCCACATCAAAGTACATAACATAAAATCTACATGTAAAGCACTCTGCGTCGCTGTTCTTTAAGTACACAATCAAGAATCAATATGAATATGACATAAACAAACTTCAAATTTAACATTTTTTCGAATAATCTGGTAAGATAGAAATTATAGCAATAACATAAACATGTGCATCGCGATACTCATTTTCAATTATAAGACGACACACATGTACATTATAAATGTTTTCAGCTATATGCAGAGTCAAATCACTCCACCATGCTTAGATGATCACCATAAAAAATTGCGAAAGAAACTCCAGAGAAAAGAGAAAATAAATAACTGAATTTGATTATACAATGGATAATACAAAATTCAAAATCTGGTGCCTTTGAATTTGAAGACATTATATAAAATACAGATGAATATTCAAGCAACCATAAGAGAATTCCTGAGAATTTTCATACTAATCCCTAGAAAAATCTCCATGTAATTAAAATTTTTCTTATAGTGAAGATTGTACTAAGGGCCCAGAAAAGTAACTTCTTTGTTTCCGCAAAGATAGAAATAATGGTGTCTAACCACTTCCCTTCGAAATAACTTGAACTCCATACTTAGAATCAATTGGTTTCGTAGACTTTCTTTTAAGTTAATTGGTATCCTAGTTTTCCTAAAAAATTAGGTTGCGACTCCCTTTTTCCTTTAAACCCCTTTAACCTTTTTACCTTTTTACCCTTTTAAAATTCTTTTAACAATTTTTTAATTAAATCGCCGCGACGTTACCCCCGTTCAAAGGGTGTCAACAGGACCAACTCACATTAATAAGGTCTCATTGAAAGCCCACAAAAAAATTTCGGACAAGAATTGTCGAGATCAGTTATCACCCAAAATCCATGGACTATTAAAAGATAAATTAGTCATTCCCACTCTGGGCCTCATTTGAAGTTGAAAATGCAGATGTTTGCCCCTCGCGACCAACTCATGCCATTAATAAGGTCGTAAGACATCCACAAGAAATTTAGTTAAAAAATAAGTCGGAATAACGTATCATAAAAAATGGCATAATACATATATTAGACCCTAAACTTGGCTTCAAATTTTAGCTTTGACCTCCAACTTTCATAATGCACAAATAGGCATTTTAACTATTGAACTTTTAAATAAATAAACACATGAGTCCTACATGGCAAAATACACGTAGGACACCACGTAGGACGAAAAATGACATGTAGGATGACATATAGGACATGTGTGTTTATTTGTTCAACTTTACACAAGTTTAAGTGTCTACTTGTGCACACCCAAAGTTGAAGGGCATAAATGTGATTCGAATCCAAGTTAAAGGGCATATTTATGTATTATGCCTAAAAAAATCCATGGACTATAGCACGCAAAAAATCAATTAGTTCAATTTTCCGCTTTGGGGATCGTTTGAACTTGAAAATGTGTATGTTTGCCCGTCTGGACCAACTCACTTAATTAATATGGTTGTAACAAACGTCCATGAAAATTGTTGGCCAAAAACAAATTGAGATCACATATCAATAAACATTCGTGGACTATTGAACAAAAAATTAGTAAAAAAAAAATGTGAACATAAAAATACCGACATTTATCCCTTTGAACCAACACACACCATTTAATAGGTCGTCAAAGACGCCCACAAAAAAAAGATAGCCAAAAAACTGTCAAGCTCACATATCACCCTAAATTCATGGACTATAACACATGAAAAATAGAAAAATTCATATTTCGGGTTCTGAGCCTCATTTTTCCCCAAAATACTTATGTTTTCCCCTTTGAACTAATGTACTCCATTTAATAGGTCGTCGCGACATCCACCAAAAGTTAGTTTTATCTATGAAACAAGAGTTGAGAATGTTACAAAATTTCAAGTGTCCTTTTCCAAAACTGATATTCATTTGCCAAGATAGGATTGAGGGTCGGACCATAGAGTAACATGGTGAATACGTATACGTCGAAGAAGATATAGTAGACTTGATCATCGACAACAAGTAATTCCACAGGTCGCATAACGTACTCTCTATTTGAAACATGAAGAAACAAGACAAATGAATAGGGAAAAATGACAACTTTTATTAACCAGACATGTTTATCTAAATCGAATTAGCACATTTACTTTCTCTTCTTTCTAACTCTTCAGCTATATATTGCCGCAATGCTAAGAATATCAAAAAGGTACGAATGGAAGGAGTATCGAAGATAGGGAATAAATGAACGAGGGTAAAAAAGGAGACTAGACTTTCCCTCTGTAGACCACGAACAACCATATGGTATATGTAAAATCCTTTCTAGATGGGACATAAGAGGGTGTCCCTAATCGAGAACTCCAACAAATCTGGAGTTGCGGTAACCATATCCACCTTACAACTGCCATCCTTGTAAAGCTTAAATGTAGATGCTACTGTAATATTCTCTGCTGTAGCGATTGCTGGACTCTGTTTCATGTCCACCTTCAGTAGAAAACAGATAAATTAGTACGAGTTTTCTTCATTGTATGAAATATAATAGCAGCGTAGAGACTAGGTGTTCCTGTCTGCCTGAAAAGCACGACGTGTTGACTTTGATTGTTTACCTTGAGAAAAATTACTGAATGATATTTGGCGCTCAAGGTACCCATGACGTAGGACTTCCACGTGCATAGTGGATCGGATAATTCATCAAAATAGACGACAGATGCACCTACAGTAGTTGTTGAGTTATATAGTAAATGATATAAGGAAGAGGTTAACGTACTGATCAATGCAGGAAAGCCTACCAGATGCAATCGCAGCCCGGAACTTGTCAACATCTGAAACCAACTCCACCATGCCATTACCTTCTCGGAGTGACTTAATTAATTCAGCTCGGGCATGGGATAAATTTTCAGCAACCTCTTCGTTACTTGGAAATTCCTGCCACAGAATCTCATAATCTCTCACAGCGTCAGCCCATCTTTCCAGCTATAATGCATTGCATACGATCAAATTTACGATTTTTGCAGAAAAAGTAAAAAGAAAAAATTACGTACGATTTAAAGGTGGCATGGCATGTCACCTTGATATTTGAGGCAGCTTTTCGTAAAAGAGCTTTAGTATATTGTGGCCGGATAAGGAGAGCATGTTTGCAATCATCCAAAGATTTTTCCCACTGTTTAAGTTTATACCAGCAAGCTGCTCTATTGCAGTAGAGAATCGGATCCAAAGAATCACGCGAAAGCCCTTCACCGTAAGCACTACAAGCTTCTATATATCTTCCAGATTTAAATAACTCGTTTCCAAGAGAACGAGCTCGCCCCACCAACCTCATGTTTTTGAGTAAACCAATAACTTCACTACTTTGAAGATCAACTTGTGCAGCTCTTTCAACCGCAGCACATGCATTATCAAACCTGCAGATATTCATGATTGGTTCGGTTAACTCATAATATGACTTTTTACATTATAAATGCCAAAATCACAGAGACACAATTATACTATACTAAGGTCCTATTACCCCCTGAACTTATTTTATGAATAATTTTCTACCCCTTTTCGACTTACGTGACACTATCTTGTGGGCTCAACACTGGTTGACTTTTTCTTTCAAACTAGTGCCACGTAGGCCTAAAAGGGGTAGAAAATTACTTATAAAATAAGTTCAGGGGGTAATAGGACCTTAGTGTAGTATAAGTGTGTCTCTGGGATTTCGGGCATAGGTTGAGAGGGTACTTGTGTATTTTTCGTATTATAAATAAACTCACTTTCCAAGAGTGTTCTCGATCTGAGCTTGGACAAATAATATGTATGCTTCAGATATCATCCCGAAAATTTTTGACTTGTATGCTCTCGCAGATGCCTCATACATCTTAGCTTTATACATCCACAATTCAGCATCCGTTAATTGATGTAGCTTCAAATGAGCTTCCGCTTGACACGCAAATAGCTGTATCATCAATTCAATATCAGAACCAACATTTCATTTCATCCGGCCACAACGTGATTGATTGATTGATTACCTGAGCAGACGCCTCAGCTCCACGACTAGTTGCTGCTTCAGCTTCTTTTAACACACTCGTCCATTCTCCAAGTCTCCGAGCCTCAGTGCATTTATTGATATGGTTCTCTACTGTTTCCAACTTGTGCAACTCCGCTTCGTCTGGTATCTGATTTAGCGAAAATAAACACTTCCTTGCATTTTCAACATGTCCTAAACTGTAAACAATACGAATAATTCAAATTTCAAAATCAGGGGCAGAGCGAAAAAAGAAAAAAAAAAAAGAAAAGTTACCTAAGTAACAATGATCCTAATCGCTGGTGTGCTCGAACATATGCTGGAGCTAATCTAACGGCTTCTTCACATTCTTTCACTGCTTCCGGTATTCGCTTAAGACCCGTCAATGCAGCAGCTCGATTACAACGCAATCTTCCATCACTCGGAGAAATTGCTATCGCTTTGTCATAAAAATATAATGCTTCGAAAAAATTACCCTTCTTGTAATTCTCATTACCTTTCACTCTCAATTCTTCCGAATTAATTTTCAAACTGGATTCCGGCGTATCACTACCGGACACCCCACGGTTTCTCCGAGTAGCTCCGGCAGGCATTATGCTCCCGTACCCATACATTCCGGGTATCATCTCATTGTCACTCAACACAGTCCTAACCGGCTTACTACGCATCCCCGTTATCACCTTACCGGACGGGCAAATATTGCCAGCCGGAACTATTTCAACTCTAGATGAACTCGAACTTGAACTTGAACCCGAATTTCCAGTACTGGAAGAACTCACACTCTGACCTGATGAACCTGTAGTACTACAACTCATTCGGGTCCTCAACGTTGAACCCAGTTTGAGTATTCGAGGATCGTCATATTTCATCCAATCGGCTAAAGGGGTAGAATTCATATCAGAATTTCGATTTTTTTCTATATAAATCAACAATGTACATACAAGGTTTCAAATAGAAGATGAAAAAGTCTTTTTTATACTACATATTTATGATTTTAATAGGAAAATAGTTAGCTTTTATATGGCTAGAATTTATTTTTTATTGTGACTTGTTCAAAATCATATTTTTGTGAAATAGGTTTGAAGATTTCAAACTAGTATATCTCATCTAATTTGAATATTTTTACAAACAAAAACTTTAGCAAATTGTAAGTACAACATATTAATATGTTTGAACATGAAAATGCGTTTGTTGTCCCTCGAGACCAACTCACGTCGTTAATAAGGTCGTAACATATGTTTATGAAATTTTTTGACCAAAAATAAGTCAGGACTACGTATCTCCAGAAATTCATGAACTATAGCACACGAAGATTGGTAAATTTGTTTTTTCTACGTTGGGGCTCGTTTGAACTTGAAAATGCATTCGTTTTCCCCTCAGAAACAACTAACATCATTAATAAGGTCATTACGGACGTCCGTGAAAAATTCGGGCCAAAAATTAGTAGGGATCATGTATCATAAAAAATTTATGTACTATAACACAAAAATAGATAAAATTGGTTTTTAGTATTTTGAGGCTCGTTTGAACTTGAAAATGCATCTTCTTGCCCTCAAGACCAACTCACGCCATTAATAAGGTCGTATTAGACTTCCATGAAAACTTTTGGCTAAAAAGAAGTTAGGATCACGTATCATTAGAAATTCATAGACTACACGAAAATCAATAAATTTGGTTTTTAGCTCTTTGGAGCTCATTTGAACTTGGAAATGCGTCTCTTTGCCCATCAGGACTAACTCACACCATTAATAAAGTCGTAACAGATGTCCATAGAAAATTGCGGTGAAAAATAAATCGGGATCATGTTTCACCAAAAATCCATAAAATCCATAGACTATAGCACACGAAAATCGATAAATTTAGTTTTTTCCCCATTGGGGCCCGCTTGAATAATGCGTCCATTTTCCCCTCGGGACCAACTCAAGCCATTAATAAGGTCGTAAATGACTTTCATGAAAAAATTGGCCAAAAACAAGTTGGGATCACGTATTACCAAAAATCCATGAACTAGCACAAGAAACTCGAAAAAATGGTTTTTCCAGCGTTAGGACTCGTTTCAACTTGAAAATATGTCTGTTTTTCCCTCAGGACGAACTCACGCAATTAATGAAGCCATAGAGGGCGACCATGAAGAATAACAGCCTAAAATAAGTCTAGATCATGTATCACCAATAATTCATGGACTGTAACGCACAAAAATCGATAAATTTAGTTTTCCCCTGTTGGGGCTCATTTGAGCTTGAAGCTACAAAAGTTTGCCCCTCGGGACAAACTCACGCAATTAGTAAGAGTCGTAGCAGATGTGTATGAAAATTTCAGCCAGAACTTAGTCGGAATCACGTATCACCAAAAATGAGTATGTTTTACCCGCAGGAAAAAGTCACATTATTAATAAGGCCGTAACAAGCGTCATAAGAAATTTCAACCAAAAAAAAAGTCATGATCACGTATTACCAAAAATCAATGGACTGTAGTACATAAAAATCGATAAAATACCGTTTTTCCCGCATTAGGGATCATATGAACTTGAAAATGCATTTGGTTTCCTCTCAAACCAACTCACGTAATTAATAAGGTCGTAACATCGGTCCATGAAAATTTTCAAAAAAAAAATAAGTCGGGATCACGTATCACCAAAAATCCATGGACTATAACACACGAAAATCGATTAATTTAGATTTTACTTTTTTGGGTTCGTTTGAACATGAAAATGTGTATGTTTTCCCCTCAGGATGTACTCACTTCCATAATAAAATTGATAATGGACGTCCATAAAAATCTTTGGCTAAAAACAATTCAGTATCATATATTACCAAAAATTTATGAACTATTTTCCCCCATTAAGGCTCATTTGAAATTGAAAATGAATTTTTTTACCCCTCGGGACCAACTCGCGCCATTAACAAGGTCGTAACATGCGTCTATGAAAAATTTCGACCAATAAAAAGTCGAGATCATGTTTCACGAAAAATCCGTGGAAAATAGCACAAGAAAATTGATAAATTCAGTTTTTCTGCATTGGAGTTCGTTTGAACTTGAAAATGCATCTGTTTGTCCCTAGAGACCAACTCATAGTACTAAGAAGGTTGTAACAGACGTCCATGAAAAAGTATGGCAAAAAACAAGTCAGGATCATATATAACTAAAAATACATGGACTATTGCACACGAAAATGGATATATTTGGTTTTTCCTGCATTAGGGCTTGTTTGAACTTGAAAATGCGTATGTTTGCCTCTCAAAACAAACTCACACCATTAGTAAAGTTGTAATGAATGTCCATGAAAAATTTCGACCAAAAATAAATCGAGATCAGGTATTACCGAAAAATCTTGGAGTATAGCATACGAAAATTGATAATTTGGTTTTTCCCGCATTAGGGCTCGATTGAACTTGAAAATGCATCTATTTTACCTTGGAGACCAAATCGAACAATTTATAAGGTCGTAATGTATTTCCATGAAAATTTCGGCCAAAACAAGTCAAGATCACGTATCACCAAAAAATCATTGACTACAATACACGAAAATCAGTAATTTGGTTTTTTCCCTATTGGAGCTCGTTTGAATTTGAAAATGCATATTTTTCCACTGTGAATCAACTTACACCATTAATAAGGCTGTAAAGGATGTCCATGAAAATGTTTGGCCAAAAACAAGTCGAGATCACGTATCACCAAAAATGCATGGACTATATAGCATATGAAAATAGGTAGATTTAGTTTGTCCCTCTTTAAGGCTATCTTGAACTTGAAAGTATTTTTTTTCCCAACGAGATCAACTCACTCCATTAATAAGGCTTTAATGAACATCTATAAAAAAGTTCGATAAAAAACAAGTCGAGATCGTGTTTCACCATGAATACATAAATTATAGTGCATATAATTGATAAATTTGGTTTTATCTTGCAAAGAGGCTCGCTTGAGATTGAAAATGAGTGTGTTCAGAGGCGGATCTAGGATTTGGAGGCCGTGGGTGCCGCATTATTCTAGTGAGATAAGCGGGTCGGTTGCTTTAATTTTGGGTTATAATCGAGTTATTTTTTCTTTTTTATTTTTTATAAACAAATCGATTAAACATGCATGTTGCTAATATTATTTTTCAGATATATGAGATTAGAGTTAACTAAACAATTTTTTATTTCTTTTTAGGAATTAGTGCCTTATTCACTGAAACTTTGAGGAATAAGGAATAAAAGAGATTTTTCACATTAAAATTTGAGTTTGTATAAACTATCTAATAGAGTTAACTTAATATATTTGTGTGTTGTTGCAAATATATAACAAAGAGAATACAAAATTTAGTCATTAATATGGTCGTAAGACATTCATAAGTTTTGGCCAAAAATAAGTCGGAATCACGTACCATAAAAAAATCCATGGATTATAGCACACAAAAATCCATTAATTTGATTTCTCCGCTTTGGCGATCGTTTGAACTTGAAAATGTGTTTGTTTGCCCATCTGGACCAACTCACTTAATTAATACGGTTGTAACATACGTCCATGAAAAATTTCGGCCAAAAACAAGTCGAGATCACATATCACCAAAAATCTATGGACTATTGAACACGAAAACCACTAAAAATTTCCGTGAACATGAAAATACCGATATTTATCCCTTTGAACCAACACATACCATTTAATAGGTCGTCACAGAAGTCCACGAAAAAATTTAGCCAAAAAACAGTTGAGTGCACATATCGCCCTAAATTCATAGACTATAACACATCAAAAATGAAAAAAATCGTATCTCCAATTCCGAGCCCCATTTGATCTCAAAATACTTATGTTTGCCCCTTTGAACTAATGCACGCCATTTAATATGTCAGTCACAGATACCCACCAAAAAGTTAGTTTTATCAATGAAACAAGAGTAGAGAATATTACAAAATTTCAAGTGTAACGTAATTTGTACACAATCACTGGTAGTGTGTCTTTCTCTTATTTTGGACCTTTTCTACACTGTTGTGTCCTTTTCCAAAACTGATATTCATTTGCCAAGATAGGATTGAGGGCTAGACCATAGAGTAACACAGTGAATACGTACGTATACATCGAAGAATAAATCTAATGTAATTCCACAGGTCGCATAACATACTCTCTATTCGAAACAAGACAAATGAATAGGGAAATATGACAAACTTTTATTCAGCAGACATACACAATAGTAGTTTGTGTATACATGTTTATTTAACTCCAACTAGCACAGTTACTTTCTCTTCTTTCTAACTCTTCAGCTATATATTGCCGCAAAATCACTAATTGCTAAAAATGTCAAAAAGGTACGAATGGAAGGAGTATCGGAGATGGGTAAAAAAGGAGACTAGACTTTCCGTCTGTAGACCACGAACAACCATATGGTGTCTGTAAAATCCTTTCTAGATGGGATTCAAGAGTGTTTCCTTAATCAAGAAATCCAAAAAATCTGGAATTGCAGTAACTGTCTCCACCTGACGATTGCCATCCTTGTAAAGCTTAAATGTAGGTGCTGCTGTAACTTTCTCTGCTGTAGCAATTGCTGGGCTCTGTTCCATGTCCACCTTCAGTAGAAAACATAAGAAAAAAATACAAATTAGTATGAGTTTTCTTCATTCCCCTGTTGTGCATATAATAGCAGCTTAGAGTCTAGGTGTTCTCGTCTGCCTGAGTGTTGCCTATGATTGTTTACCTTGAGAAAAATTACTGAAGGATATTTGGCGCTCAAGTTATTCATGACCGAGGACATCCACGTGCCTTGTAGTTTGGATAATTCATCAAAATAGACCACAGATGCACCTACAGTAGTTGTTAAGTTATATAGTAAATGATGTAAGGAAGAGGTTAACATATTGACTGATGCTGGAAAGCCTACCAGATGCAATCGCAGCCCGGAACTTGTCAAGATCTGAAACCAACTCCACCTTGCCATTACCTTCTCTGCGTGACTTCCTTAATTCAGCTCGGGCATGGGATAAGTTTTCAGCAACCTCTTCGTTACTTGGAAGTTCCTGCCGCAGAATCTCATAATCTCTCACAGCATCAGCCCATCTTTCCAGCTATAATGCATTGCATACGATCAAATTTATGATTTTTGCAGAAAAAGTAAAAAGAAGCAATTATGATTTAAAGGTGGGGCATGGCATGTCACCTTGATATTTGAGGCAGCTTTTCGGAAAAGAGCTTTAGTATATTGTGGCCGGATAAGGAGAGCACGGTCGCTATCAGCCAGAGATTTTTCCCACTCTCCAAGTTTAAACCAGCAATTTGCTCTATTGTAGTAGAGAACTGAATTTGAAGAATCAAGTAAGATCCCTTCCCCATAAGCAGTACAAGCTTGTGCATATCTTTTGGCATTAAAATGATCGTTGCCATGAGTACGAGCTTTACCCACCAGCCTCATGTTTTTGAGTTTACCAGTAACTTCAGCACTTTGAAGATCAATTCGTGCAGCTCTTTCAATGGCAATACACGCATCATCAAACCTGCAGATATTCATAGGATCATAATATGGCTGAACCTCTTTTATTTCTATGTTACAACCTATGGAATACTGATACTCACTTTCCAAGACTGCTGTCAATCTGAGCTTGGACAAAGAATATGTATGCTTCAGAGAGCATTCCAAAAATTTTAGACCGGCATTCTGTGGCAGGTAGCTCATACGTCCTAGCTTTATAAATCCACAATTCAGCATCCTTTAATTGGTGCAGCTTCAAATGAGCTTCCGCTTGACATGCAAACAGCTGTGAATTCAATATCAGCACTTGAATTTTCATTCTCCTGTTCGTCAAAGAATGTAACAACTAAAGATGCTTTACCTGAGGAGACGCATCAGCTCCAGAAGTAGTTGCTGCAACAGCTTTTTTTAACATAGTTGTCCAATCTTCAGATCTCCGGGCTTCAGCGCATTTGCCGATATGATCCTCCACTGCCTGCAACTTCTCCAACGTGGCTTGATCTGGTTTCTGATCCAGGCAATGTAAGTACTCCCTTGCATTATCAACCTGTCCTAAACTGCAAGTTTTACAGGAATGAGATTGTACTCATAGTTCAGATAAGGAATTGATGGTGGAAGCTACCAACAAAGAGGGGAAAAGGAAGGGAAAAACACAACTTCTCGGAGAACAATCGAACTAAAAGAACAAAACACCGAAACAGAAAATAGTTGATGGTGAAGTGCAGCCCGTTGGCACCAATCAACACATGTCCTGCATCGAGTTTGACATTTCAATGGTAATATACATACACAAAAAACATCAATCAAGAAAGTTTTACATTAGCAAATAACAAGGCCAGCAAAGATAAGCAAAATAACACATTTCCCGCGTAATATCTAATATAACCTACAGAAAATTCACCACGTATTCAATATGCGAACGGGCATGCAGTTCTAAAGATTTGTACATTAACAAAGATAGTCAAAGATTTGTTGATAACTGATTCGCAAACACATATGGATTCTAAAGGTTGTATCGCCCTTTTTATATCACTTACCTAAGTAACAAGATAATCAATTATCGTATTTAACACTTAATCTCCTATACATTTGTTAGCTGATTCGCGAACACACACACATAGACTCTAAACATTTCAACAATTTATAATCACTTACCTAAGTAGCACAGATTAGCACAGTTACCACTTAATCTCCATTACAATTCACCACATTTCGAAGATTCGTTTATAACTGATTCGCGAACAATCATACACACAGATTCTAAACAGTTGAACCTTTTATATCACTTACCTAAATGGCAAAAAAAACCAAATATAGCACATAATTTCCGATAAATTTCACAAGATTTCATTGATCACGTATTTGCGAACACACAATAAAGATTATATGACTTACCAAAGTAGCAAAGTTCCCAAACGCTGGTATGCTCGAACATATGCTGGAGATAATCTAATGGCTTCTTCACATTCCTTCACTGCTTCGATTATTCGCTTCAGACCCATTAACGCAGCAGCTCGATTACAATGGAATCTACCATCTCGCGGACAAATTGCTATAGCTTTATCATAAAGACTCAACGCTTCTGCAAAATTACCCTTCCTGTAAATCTCATTCGCTTGTGTATTCAACTCCTCCGCATTGGATTCCGGCGAACGACGGGTTCTCTGCATTGCACCACCAGGCATTATGCTTCCATAGCCGTAAATTCCGGGTATCATCTTACTATCATTTAACACAGTCCTTTCCGGCTTACAACGCATCCCAGTTATCACGTTACCGGACGGGCAAATATTGCCGGGGGGAACTATTTTAATTCTGTTTGAACTCGACGAACTCGAAGAACTCACATTCCGACCTGATCCCGATGCAGATGAACCCGAAGTGCTCATTGTATTACTAGAACTCCTTCCACTCCTTAATGTTGAAACAGGTGAACCCAGTTTCAGTATTCGAGGATCGCCTTCCTCAAATCTCATCTGATCAGCTGAAGAACTTGAACCCTTTTCAGAATCACTCTTCTTTTTAGAACCCCACATTTTTTTTTGAACCTACAATGTTAGAAAATTGAAAACTAATCAATAACAACAAAATGGAAAAAGAAAATCGCTTCGAAGAAGAACAAGGACGGAGAAAAAAATGGGTTCAAACAGAATTTCTCTAAAACCCCATAAAATAATCTCCTCTTCTTCTTCTATACATATACAATTCAACAAGCCAAGATGATTTTTGAACAAATATATATACATATATCCCTTTAGAACTTCAATTTTGAACTGGGTTTTTCTTATAATTGTAAAAAATTGACTAAAACAACTTACAATGTTAGAGAATTCAAAACTGCAAATCAATCATCAACAACAACAAAATGGAGAAAAAAAATGGCTCTGAAGACGAAAAAACTTGGGGCAAAAGAAAGATGGGGATCTTGTGATTTCAATGGTGGAAACAAAGAACGAATGTCAGCTTTTTTCTAGAGAGAGAAACAAGCGGTTTACAGAGAGCGGTTAACAGAGCTCTCTGTATACTGTTACAGAGGATTGTTGAAGAAGAAGGAGAAAGGAGGTACTATTTATATACTACAACATGTATTAAACTAATTTTTTTTTTTAATTATTATGATTTTAAATATATATTTTTAAAACTAATTATTAATTAATTAAGTTTTTGTTTGTCTCACTTGTTAGTGTAAGCTTGTTCATATTTTTTTTATAAGAGTCGCGATAAGATGATAGTTAATTTTAATGTGACTCTGTTCAAAATTTCAGTAAAGAATTAAAAGGATTGCGATAAGATCATAATAATCTGACTGACTGGTGGTTTTCTTTCACATGGACGGTTTCGAGTTTGAGTTAAGAGAGGAGGGTCGCGATAAGATGACAGTTGTTTTCAGATAACCGGTTACGAAATCTGAGTGAAAAAAGTCTTCACATTATTGGTTCCAATTAAATCTGAGTAAAGAAGAAGCGTAGCGACAAACTGACTAGTCAGGATAAAACTAACTGATCATGATGAATACAATTATTATGGTTATTGTCGAGATATGACGTAGATGACTTTAAATTATACTGTGTTAAATAGTCAAATATAGTCAGTGAGAATTTATTTATACTATTTATGATGAATGATGATTCATATAGCCGATTTGAAAATTTACATTTGATTTGTTTAATTCCTTTATTACGAATAACTATGTACACTTGTATAGTGCGTGTGATCCTTGCATAGGGATCGTGCTAATCTTCTCCGTATCGTTTCAATTTTATCGGATGTCCCCTTGTATAGACTTATATTATCAATGGAAATAGATTTTTATTTTTAAAAAATAGGAAAAGGAACAAATATACCCTAAGCTATCGTAATGACATACAAATATTCTCCGTCATACTTTTGAGATATTAGTGACTCTGACGTTCAAAAACTAGCACACATATACATTTTATACTAACAAATATACACGTGTTATAATCTTATTCACCGATCCGATATTTATTAAATATTGGATCGACGGATAAGATTGTTGACATGCACGTGTTCTATTTAGTCTTCTGTTAGGATGAATGACACATATGAGATAGTTTTTGGATGACATGGCACCAACGTCAGAATTAAGTATGAAGGAAGATATGTACATACCATTTACGATATTTTCAAAATATAATTATCATTTTTTCCTTAAAAAGGAGAGAAGAAGAAGAGATACGACAAACGACGATTGTAATATTTAACTAAATCAATTTATAATTCATTTTCATAATATGATTATTGTTGAGACATATTACAACAAATATTGAATTATTACAAACATAAATATTAGTAAGGCGTGATAAACTAAGTAAATTATCATCTAATGAGATTTTAAATAACAAAATATAATTGTTATTGTTTTATTTTATTTGTCTTGACAGGAAAATATTTTTTTTTAAAAAAAAATAGCTACATATGTATATTCATATAAAAAATAACAAAATCCTTCAAATTGATATTCGAGTTAAATCATAAAAAATACGTATGATTTAAACATTAGCTCTCTAAGTATATCATATGTTTTTTAGTTAATTTATTTATTGAGAACATGCATTTATTAAGTTAAGTATTATATACTAATGGCATGTGTTAAAAATCTTTTATTATTAATTAATGGCGTGTGTAAAAAATATTATTTAAGTATTAAATATTAATTGATTTATATTAAGTTATTGTTCTGTGATCAAAAGATTTGAAAGTTTAAGCTATCAAAATAATATATTCTATGAGTTTAACATATATGGTGATACAAGTATTCTAAATAACGAAATGAACCTCGATCGTTGCATCTAATAAGATACCACATACTGATATAAGTTTGGTTTGTTTTATTCGATCGATATTTGTATTAGAGCTCGATTAATCACGATTTGTATCAAGTAGTAAATGCTCTTTAAAAAAAAAATTTAACCGTGACTATTAAAAAAGTAGCCTCATTCGCTACACCGTATATTTTTAGTAGTCTAATATGTTCCTTTTAAACCACCTCACGTTTATTAGAACTAATTCTGTTTTACCATAGCCATAAAATATTGAAAATAAATATAAAGAAATTAAAAAAGTATTCACACTTAAAATTGGCACCAAAAAGAGAAAAAAAAATACCGTAAATAAATGATGAGATTCGATTTTAGAGTGTTTTAGACGTAAAAGTCATAAAAGATTAGTTGATATTGAGTGTATACTTATAATTGAAATATAATTAGTTTATTATTAGTATTTTAAATGAGCATTTTGTTAAGTATTAATTTTTATAAATGTTAATAAGTATTAATTGTATTTTTAAAAAAATGGTAACTTGAAATATTTTGAAGACAAAAGTTTAAGTCTATTCAAATCATGGTCAAACAAATATTGGAATATAAATTTTCAAAATCGTTCAAATTTTATGGTCAAACAGATATTTGAGGAAAAATTTTAAAACCTCATCAAATTTCTATTTGATTTCTTGGTCAAATTGAAATTTGAATAATTAAATTTTAAATCCAATCAAAGATCATGGTTAAACATATTTCTAAAGATAAATTTTCAAAATTAGATACAAAATCTGTAATCAAACGCTAATTTAGTTTAACTCATAAATCCAAAGAAAATCCAGTCAAACTAAGACAAATAAATTAAAATAAATAAGCGATGGATATTCTGCGATTACAATATACATTTGAAAATGAATATATATATATATATATATATATATATATATATATATATATATATATATATATATATATATATATATATATATATATATGGTTACCACATGTCACAAATTACACATCACCATTTTGTTTTGGGCCCACATGGTTATGTGGCATCCACGTAGACTTTTATGTTGGGCCCCCGCCCAATATAATATCTTTGTATCACAAATAGTAAGAATATTTTTTATTTTCCTTAAAAAGTAAACAATTATTTACAATAATAATAACATATTTAATGTAATTTCACAAAATGAATATAGAGATGGTATTATACATAGACCTTATTTTTAATCGAAAAATCTAGATGTTTCTAATAGAACATCGGCTCAACAAATACAAATAAAAATAGATTGAAAAGGAAGTAATAAAAATGAAGAAGCCGGTAAAAATTATTGAGAATTACAAAGAATTAGACCTGGTAAATAAATATATAATTAAAAGATAATTGAAGTACAAATTTAGAAAATAATAATACAAATTGAGGAACAAGAAACTACATGAATAATATTACGACTAATAGTATCGAGATAAACGAGACCATATTTCACTACCTACTAGGCTATTACCATTATTTATACACTACGCTCTGAAGTATTTGTGCATCTCCTCTCTTTACATGTTCGAGACAGATCAATCTCGCTTCTCACATTTTTTCCTTTCACTAAAGCAACGTTCATGTTCTCTAGGGTAACTTCATTTCTAATTCTGTCTCTCCTAGTATATCTACGTATCCATCTCATCATCTTTATTTCTACAACTTTCGTCTTTTGAACATGAGAGTTCTTAACTAGCTAACACTCTGCTACAACATAACTGGTCTAACAACCATCCTATAAAAACTTCTATAAGTTTTCATGACACTATTTCATCTCATAAGACTCTGGACGAGAGCATATATTTCATCCAACCTACATCAATACGGTGTGTGACATCATCGTAAATTTCCATATATATGAACTATGTTTCCTAGAGGAACTTTTTGATGACCTATGCATATGTTACAACAACTAAAAACAACATAAATTACAATAATAACATACTCAGTGTGTGAATATATAAATGAAGTATACGTGAAATATAAAGTATACACAGATATTTATTCGTATCTTATGTAAGGTAATAAAATTGTTTTCGATAAATCCTCGCTCAATACTCAAAAAAAATTAAAGTATATTGAAAATAACATTTTTACCTATGAAATAAAGATAATATAGCTATACATTAATTCTTTTCTACACCTCACTTTATAAAATTACACTAATATATCATTTTTTTCTCTCATTACCTCAACACAAAGAGAAACATTTTCAAAAACACAATTACAAAACACAAAAGTAAACAAAGCACTGATAAAAACTAAACTTAAATATTAACAATAAAATAGTGAAATAATCAAATAAAAAGAACTAATTAAAAATTTGCATTGGAAGTAAAAAAAAATGTTGCTTGTATTATATGCAACATGTTGCTATAAACAGAATCTTTTTTGTTTTTTTTTTCTAGTGGATAACAACAAAGATTCATGATGCATAGGATAAAATCATAAAATAATATTTTTTTCGTTTAATAATAGTTGTCCTTTTAATTAACTAATTAAATCGCGTAATAATATAATAAGGAGTATTCTTAATTACTTAATCTATCAAAAACTAGTATTATACTCTTAATTGCCCATAATTATACTCTATATAGTAAATGTTTTTGTCATCACGGATCATTTGGTTTGTAGTAAATGTTTTTATCTTTACACAAATTAAATGAACCATAATAATAGTAAAATAATTAAAGCAAAAGAAATATACTAATCTTTTTTTTTTTTTACTCTTTGTAAGTTAATCAATGACGACTTTTTGAAAAAGTATTTTCAAACAATAATTGAAATTTATTCCTTAGTTAGAAATATTTTTCATAGGATGAAGAATATATAAAGTTGAAATTAATTAATGGAATTTTATTTAAGAACTTTCTAATTATAGTTAACCTTAAGCGAGATTTAAACCCTGGTCTAGAGCGTGGTATCTCTACATTCTACGAATTGCCTAAGAGCACTTCTATATTTTTTATGGGTGTACTGTTGATTATATCTTACTTTCTACCCGTTTTTCAAAATAGGTATACATATATACAAATGATTTTTTTCGGAAGTTACCGGGTGCACGTGCACCCGCACGGCATAGGGTGGGTCCGCCCCTGACTACAAATTGAATATTCTTTAACAAATGTGTGTACTTTGGATTAATTTTGTACTCACTTCGTTCCCATTTAGGCATCATCATTATTATTAGGTTTTATGTTTTTTTAAGAAACTAAGTAAATTTATCACTATATCCTTGTATATTGTTCTCTAGACGTCATATTTTCAATAAATAAATAAGAATTAATTTATTTTAATTGATTAAGGTGATCAATAAACATGAATTAATAATTTAGTTTTCCTATATTCAAATGCATACTTTCAAAGATAATAACCCTCAAGGGTAAAATAGGAAAAATAATGTTATTTGTGCACTGATTTGAAATAACAAGTATTTCCTCCGTTCGGTGTTGTTTGTCAAGTTGCGCTTTTTGAAAGTCAATTTTTGATTAATTTTCAAAGTTAAATTAGATCACATTAATTCGACATTTTAAATAAAAAATTATATATCTAAAACTATATTAAAAGTACTATAAATTACAATTTTTTACATACTAATATGATTTAAAATATTTATCAAAATTTTTATAATTTAACTCAAAAAATAAAAATCTTGACAAACAATATCGGATGAAGCGAGTATTAATAAACATATATATTTAGTAATCAATCATTAGTTTGTCGGATTTTCGTATGACAAAAACTGTTGATTGGCTCTTTTACTTCACAGAAAATCATAGCAACTTTAGATATATTATTAAATACATAAAGTTTAGTATATTTAATTCTTTTTGTTTTATCTCACTCTTACGTACACTTTTCACGTGTTCATGCAACTCAAATTCTTTTACAATAATATAATATTCTTTACGTTTTAAAAAGAGTAATTTAGTTTGATTGTCGTAGAATTTGACGGAAAAAAATTGAATTTTATTATCACAAAATTAAAATTATGTCAAACATGTAATACTTTATTTGTTCAGTATTATATGTCATGGTTTTTATTTTTAGAGTCAAATTATAAAAATTTTGACTAATATTTTAAGATGTATTTTTTCATCATATTAATATGCAAAAAATTGCAATTTATAATATTTTTCATATAGTTTTAGAATATCTAATTTTTTTATAAAAAAAATATCGAATTATTGTGATCTAATTTAACTTTAAAAGTTAGTCAAATTAACTTTCGAAAAGCGCAACATAACAAATAAAAGTGGACAGAGAGAGTATTATTCTTTAATCTTGTGATTTTAAACATTCCATGTAAAAAAATTAAAATTAAAATATTACCAATAATTATTGTCGTTAAAAGAAAAATCTTTTGCCACTAATAGTTCCTTTGTTGTAGTGTCAACTAAAATGGGTTGAGATTTATTAAGTGTTTTTATATAAATGGTCCTATTTCTGTTGTTGTTGTCTAACTTGGATTTCCGAATCCGAACATTGTAAAGTTAAAATCTTGAATTCGTCTGTAATCGAGAATGTATTTTATCAAGGACATTCTCCAAGATAAAAAGATGTGGATGTCTAGGATTTAAAGGTTAGTAACGTAGTCAAGCATCACAGCTCTGTAATTCGGATTACGTTTATACAGATAACAATCTATATTGCTCGTACTCTCCAAAACTAATACTTTGATGATTTCCTCTCCCTAATGTCACTCGTTTGCCACGAATCCAAGATAGAGTAACACAGTCGAAGAAGATATAGTAGAGTTGATCATCAACAACAACAAGAATACATCCAATGTAATTTCACAAGTCGCATAACGTACAAATGAATAGGGAAAAATGTATACATGTTATGATCTTCATCTAACTCCAACCAGCAACAGCAACTTTCTAACTCTTTAATCTTCACTAATGCTTCTAAAATGGAAGAGTATCGGAGAATGAAATGAACGAATACACGAGGGTAAAATCCTTTCTAGATGGGATCGATGAGGTTGTCCTTAATCATGATCTCCAACACATCTAAAGTCGCGGTACCCACACGACTACCATCCTTGTAGAGCCTAAACCTAGGCAGTGTTGTAATGTTCTCTGCTGCAGCTCGGCTCTGTTCCACGACCACCTTCAGAAAAGACCAAATATAAATTAGTATGAGTATAGGTGTTCCCGTCTGCCTGAAAAGCACAACGTGTTGCCTATGATTGTTTACCTTGAGAAAAATTACTGAAGGATATTTGGCGCTCAAGGTATCCATGACCGAGGACATCCATGCGTATTCTGGGTTGGTTAATTCATTGAAATAGACCACAGATTCACCTACATGAGTACATAGTTGATCGAGTTACTACTGATCGAGTTACATACTGACTGATGCAGGATTTTTAAAGCCTACCAGATGCAATCACAGCCTGGAACTTCTCAACATCTGAAACCAACTCCACCTTCCCCTCTGGAGCTTCTCTGCGTAACTCAACTCGGGCATGATATAAATTTGCAGCAACCTCTCGGTCACGTGGAAGTTCCTGCCGCAGAATCTCATAATCTCTCACAGCATCAGCCCATCTTTTCAGCTGCAATGCATTGCATACGATCAAATTTATGATTTTATCGAGAAAAAGTAAGTGAAATGAATCAATTTATGTCGCACCTTGACATTTAAGACAGCTCTTAGGTGTAGAGCTTTAGCATATTGTGGCCAGTATAGGAGAGCACGGTTGCTATCAGCCAGAGATTTTTCCCTCTCTCCGAGTTTAGACCAGCAAGCTGCTCTATTGTAGTAGAGAGCTGGATTTGAAGGATCAACCCAGAGCCCTTCCTCATAAGAAGTAATAGCTTGTTCATATCTTTCGGAATAAAAATGCTCGTCGCCATGTTTCTGAGCTTCAACCACCAGCCTAATGTTTTCGAGTTCATCAGTAACTTCATCATTTTGATTATCAATTTGTGCAGCTTTTTCAATGGCAGTAAGCGCAGCAGCAAACCTGTAGATATTTATGATCATAATACGGCTGAACCTCTTTTATTTATATGTACTACTACGTGCAATACTCACTTTCCAACACTGCTGTGAATCTGAGCTTGGACAAAGAATACGTATGCTTCAGAGACCATTCCAAAAATTTTTGACTGTCGTGCTGTGAATGGCTTATGCATCCTAGCTATATAAATCCACGTTTCAGCATTCTCTATGTCGTTTAGCTTCAAATGAGCTTCCGCTCGACATGCAAATAGCTATATGAATTTTCATTCGTCAGTCACAGAAAATGTACGTAACCACTAAATACAAAGAGATGCTTTCTTTTACCTGAGGAGATGAATCAGCTCCAGAAGTAAATGCTGCCTTAGATTCTATTTTCATAGTCTCCCAATCTTCAACTCTCCGGGCTTCAGTGCATTTGTTGATATGTTCCTTCACTGCCTCCAACTTCCGCGACGTTGCTTCATCTGGTCTGTTACCCAGGAAATGTAAGTGATCCGTTGCATTTTCAACCTGTCCTAAACTGCATGTTTTACAGGAATTAGAGGGCAAAACACAATCAACACATATCCAGTTTTACATGAGCAAAGATAATCAAAGGCTTACCAAAGTAACAAAGAGGGGGAAAAGAAAGACTTCTCGGAGAACAACCGAACAAGAAAACAACGAATTCAGAAAATAAGTGCTCCCTTGCATTTTCAACCTTGTCCTAAACTGCACTTTTTACAGGAATTAGAGGGCAAAACACAATCAACACATATCCTGCATCCAGTTCTACATTAGCAAAGCAACAAAGAGGGGGAAAAGGAAGACTTGAACAATCGAACACGAAAACAACGAAACAGAAAATAGCTCTGCAGCCAAACATATTCAGAAAATAGCTGATCAACACATATCCTGCATCCAGTTTTACATTAGCAAATAACAAGGCCAACAAAGATAATCAAAGCCTTACGAAAGTAACAAAGAGGCGAAAAGAAAGACTTCTCGGAAAACAAGAAAACAACGAAACATAAAAATAGTTGATCAACACATATCTCTGCATCCTGTTTTACATTAGCAAAGTAACAAAGAGGGGGAAAAGAAAGACTTCTCGGAGAACAATCGAACAAGAAAAGAACAAAACAGAAAATAGTTGATCAACACATATCCTGCATCCAGTTTAACATTAGCAAATAACAAAGTCAACAAAGATAATCAAAGCCTTACGAAAGTAACAAAGAGGCGAAAATAAAGACTTCTCAGAAAACAATCGAACAAGAAAACAACGAAACAGAAAATAGTTGATCAACACATATCTCTGCATCCTGTTTTACATTAGCAAAGTAACAAAGAGGGGGACTTCTCGGAGAACAATCGAACAAGAAAGCAACAAAACAGAAAATAGTTGATCAACAGATATCCTGCATCCAGTTTGACATTTGTATGCAAATAACAATCAAGAAAGTTTTACATTAGCAAAAAAAAAAAAAGCAGAGTGACTGTATATCACTTACGAAAGTAACCAAAGTCCGAAATCGTGGCGTGGTTGATAACGTCTTGGAGCCAAATTAATAGCTAATTCAAATTCCGCCATTGCTTCCGGATATCGCATCAGACCAATCAACGCACCAGCTCTATTACTATGTAATTTACAATCGTCCGGAGTAATTGCAATAGCTTCTTCATAAAATCTCAAAGCTTCATTATAATCTCTATTCACCAAACAATTATTCCCTATCTTATTCAACACTGCCGGACTCAACTGCTCCGGATAAACAGTAGCAGAACTACTCGAATTGTAACCAGATACCGATGCCGATCCTCCTTCCTCATCAGCTGTAGACCTACCACCCGCCCTCCTTCTTCTAGAACCCGACATTGCAATATTGAACTGTAAGTAAATCAATCGACGAAAATGGGGAAAAACAGAATTTCTCTAAAACCCCATTAATCTCCTCTTCTTCTAGAATGTGATTTTTGAACAATGTAGAGCTTCAATCTTGAACTGGGTTTTTCTGTAATTGAAAAATTGACTATAACAGCTTACAATGTTAGAGAATTCAAAACTGTAAAGCAATCATCAACAAGAAAATGGGAAAAAGAAAATGGGGTTCTCGTGATTTCAATGGTGGAAACAAAGAATGAATGTGAGCTTTTACAGAGAGCTTGTTGTTGAAGACGAAGAAGAAGAAATGAAGAAGAAAAGAAGTCTTTTATTACCGAGCTTTGTAAAAGTTTGAATTACCATTTTGCCCCTTTGTTAAATTAAAATTCGATTGAATATAAGTATTTTAATTACGTAATGGTACAATTTGAGGTTCATTAAATTATCAGTTTCTTATAAATGATCATATTGATATTATTTTTAATCGTAATAGTAAATCTCATAATTGAAGAATTTGAAAAGTTATAATATGGAAGGTCATTCATTACTTTAACGTAGAAATTAATTTCATAAATCATTTCTTAATTCTATATATGAAAAGTTTGAAGCTAGGAGTTGTTTGTATTTTCATTGGAGTTGATTTCGTGAAGTTAGTTAAATGTCATTTTCATATTGTTTCTTGATTGTGTACTTAAAGAACAGCGACGCAGTGTGCTTTACAAGTAGATTTTATGTTATGTACTCCTCTAATGTGGATATTAGATTGTGAATGTATGACCGATTTACTGTTAAATTAATTGTTGAAACTCGAAAGTAAAAATGATAGTGCATCGCGATTGTTTCTTATTTGATGTAATTTTCTCTGCTGTAGCGATTGCTGGGCTCTGTTTTCAGTAGAAAACAGATAAATTAGTACGAGTTTTCTTCATTCCCCTGTTGTGCATATAATAGCGGCTTAGAGTGTAGGTGTTCCCGTCTGCCTGAAAAGCACGACGCGTTGCCTATGATTGTTTAACTCGAGAAAAATTACTGAACGATATTTGGCGCTCAAGGTATCCATGACGTAGGAGATTTACGTGTATTGTGGTTTGGATAATTCATCAAAATAGACCACAGATGCACCTACAGTAGTTGTTGAGTTAACATACTGACTGATGCAGGAAAGCCTACCAGATGCAATCGTAGCCCGGAACTTGTGCAGCTCTTTCAATTGCAGCACAGACATTATCAAACCTGCAGATATTCATGATCGGTTTGGTTAGAAAAAAGACGTAAAGATACAATTAAAGTTGTCCTGTATTTGCATAAAAACGCTTTTTAACTTTTAAAGTGTCGTATCACCCACAGAACTATCTAATTTCTTTCACTTTCCAAGAGTGTTGTCGATCTGAGCTTGGACAAAGAATATGTATGCTTCAGTATTAAAGCTCGTCTGAACTTAAAAATACGTCTTTTTGCTCCTCGAGCCAAATCACGCCATTAATAAGGTTGTAATGGACGTCCATAAAAATTTTGGCAAAAAATAAGCAGGGATGATGTATCATAAAAAATTTATGGACTAAAATGAAAATTGTAAATTTGGTTTTTTTGCTTTGGGCTCGTTTAAACTTAAAATGCATTCTTTTTCCCCCTTGGAAACAACTCACGCCGTTAATAAGGTCGTAACAGACATTTATGAAAAAAAATTGGCCAAAAACAAGTCGGAATCATGTATCATAAAAAATCTATGGAATAATGTAACACATGAAAATTGGCATATTTGGTTTTTCCAGTATTGAAGCTCGTCTGAACTTGAAAATACGTCTTTTTGCTCCTCGAGCCAAATCACGCCATTAATAAGGTTGTAATGGACGTCCATAAAAATTTTGGCAAAAAATAAGCAGGGATGATGTATCACCAAAAATTTATGGACTAAAATGAAAATTGTAAATTTGTTTTTTTTGCTTTGGGCTCGTTTAAACTTAAAATGCATTCTTTTTCCCCCTTGGAAACAACTCACGCCGTTAATAAGGTCGTAACAGACATCTATGAAAAATTCGGGTTAAAAATTAGTCGGGATCACATATTACAAAAAATTTATGGACTATAATACAAAAAATAGGTAAATTTGGTTTTTAGCGTTTTGAGGCTCATTTGAACTTGAAAATACATCTTTTTGCTCTTCGGCGCCAACTGACACCATTAATAAAGTTGTAATGGACTTCCATGAAAATTTTTAGCCAAAAATAAGTTGTGATGATGTATCCCCGAAAATCCATGGACTATAGCAAATAAATTTGGTAATTTAAATTTTTTCCGCTTTGAGGCTCGTTTAAACTTGAAATACATTTGATTTCCCCTCATGACCAACTCACGTCATTAATAAGGTCGTAACTGACGTTTATGATAAATTTTGGCCAAATAAAGTCGGGATCACGTATCACCAAATTTCATGGACTATACACAAATAATCGATAACTTGATTTTTTCGGTATTGCTTATTTGAACTTGAAAATACATCTGTTTACCTCTCAGAAACAATATACGCCATTCAACGATCATAATAAACGTCTATGAAATTTTTTCAAAAACAAGTCAGGATCAAGTATCATTGAAAATTCATGGACAATAATACACAAAAACTGATATATTTAGTTTATCCTGCATTGTGGCTTGTTTGAACTTGATAAATGTTTGTTTCCCCCTCAGGATCAACTCATGCTAATAGATAAGGTTGTAACGGATGTCCTTGAAAAATTTAAGTCAAAAACAAGTCGGGATCACGTATCAGCAAAAAACCATTGAGTATAGCACACAAAAATCGATAAATTTGATTTTATCCTGCATTGTGACTCGTTTGAACTAGAAAATGCGGTTGTTTGCCCCTCCGGACCAACTCACACCATTAATCGCATCGTAACAGACTTTCATGAAAAATTTTGGGCAAAAAAATTCGGAATTCTGTACGACAGATAATTCATGGGACTATTAAGCATAAGAACATCGGTAAATTTAGTTTTTCCCGCATTTGAACTCGTTTGAACTTGAAATTAATCTATTTAACACTCGGGACCAACTCACGCTAGTAATTAGGTCATTACAAACGTCCATGAAAAGTTTTGATCAAAACCAAGTCGGGGTCACGTATCACTAAAAAATCATTGACTATATTCACAAACCAAACTCAAGAGAGTTGCAAATTGAAAAAATCTCCTTTACTATCAAAGTTCCGATCGCCTTGTGCAACAATGGTACAACAACAACTATGTCTCAATCGCGAGCAAGTTGAATTCAGCTATATGAATGTATCAGTGTCACTCTATTTAAGTTTTGTGCAAACATCAATGGAAAAAAAATATTATATTTCTTATATCTATATATCTCATGAATGACTGGCTTACAAAATGCACATGTGACTTCCAGTTAATCGATCAAGACCATCAATCATCTTCTGATGGTAGAGTTGGACTCTTCGAGCAGACATCGTTTGCATGGAGTTCCAACATTTTCTTCTCGGGATTACACAGACCTAGAGGATAAAATGAATAAAACGCGGGTATTAGATAGTTGAAAAGAATCAAGGAGAAATACTGTCAGTGTCTGAAATATTATCAATGGCATCTAGCTGGTTCAATGGAGCGTTAGTCGCACTTGATACCATTAACCATACTCAATGAATTTGGAGCATCTCAGACGATTCACAGAGATCAATGATGAAAAAAGAAACAACTGTGGAAATGCATTAACAAATAACTAGGCAGTGTATTTGTTAGGCTTGGAACATAATCACGTCATAAGATTGTTACCCTTACCATCACTTATATATTTCATAAGCTAATAATAAAAAAGGGCAGCCAGGTGCATTAAGCTCCCGCTATGGACGAGGTCTGAGGAAGGCCGGACCACAAGGGTCAATAGTTTACAGTCTTACCCTGCATTTCTGCAAGAGGCTGTTTCCACAGCTCGAAGACTCCTCTTCAACTTCACCATAAGCTAATAATGCATGTTGGACATTTTTTTCTAGCAATATGTGCAATGAACCACGTGTAGGAAATACACACAAAATCAAACAATTTTTCATCCGCAAGCAAAAACACTATTTTCTATTTCGTCAACACAAATTTACACACCACGAGAGCGCCTATGAGTGTTGCTCTTAATGAAAAACTGAGGGACAGACCTGAACACTTTGGAATATCCCACACAGCAATAGATGATTCTGTACACTCTGGTTGACATAGTTGCTTATTATTCTCATGATCGACATTCATTGCAAGCATCCAGGCTCCAATGGTAACATCCTCATTGCTAAACATTCGGAAACTGAGAATTCACAGAAAAAGGAGAGAACTAATGAGCTATCACTCCTTCGACTTCAAAAGAAACAGACACAAAAGGCTCAATAAAATACAGAAAATGAATCCCAGAAACACTGTGACGTGAAGCAAAATTTAAAAATTTGTAATGTGAAAGGATATAGCCAGCTTTTTACCATAAAGATCTTGTGTTTAGTCTAGACTTTTAATCTACCAAATGTCAATAGACGTTATCAACTTCAAGAATTATAAGAGCAATTTCTAGTTGCTGAAATCTACTGAAAAATGTCCATCTATGATAATTCTAGTTTTACATAAAAATCAGCTCATCATGTCAAAGATGTTGCCAACACATCTTCCTTTTTCCTTATATATTAACAATGATTGACTTCCAATTAGTAACCTTAGCTTAGATGAAACAAGCTACTCCATTGGTCACATCATTTAAAATTTTGTATACTCAGACTGTTGCCTTATGATCAGAACGCATTCTAACTAAAGCATCTTGAAGTTTCATGTTACCTGCACAGCAAGCTAATTTCAAGACCTACTTACTCAACAAGGACAGAAAATAATAACTATTACTCAAGTTGGAGAAAAACAGAAGCAGCATTACATGAATAGTTAGCAGATGTTCTTGAATTAAGTCTTACATCATTCACAACAAACACTTCCACCTAACTATTATAGACGATACACACTTTGTAGGGTGGCAAATAAATCACTTCAGAACAGATGAGAGACATGAATATTTAATAAAAGCACACACTTGCCTGTTGTTCCTCAGGGCAACCAAACTTGCAACAACATCAGCAGAAAGAGCATAAATAGGACCATAAGCATGCAGAAAATACTCCTTCCCCAGAATAGATGAAAGTGGTTCATACCTGTAGCAGTTGAACAGATTCAATGAGACAATACTGAAGATAAGAACAACAATAATCCAATAATTGAAAGCACAATTTTTCTTCACATTTAGTCATTGGTATGCATTTATCTTTATCTTCTTTTCCTCAACATTATGACAAGCTTCATGGCATATATAAACAAGCATAAGCTGCTAATGATCATTCTTTTGGTTGGTTGCTAATGACCATTGTGTTCTCAAAATATATATATAAGAGGACAAGATACATAATTATAAAAATACAATGTATTGCCGTGTTATTATTATGCATTACTTAATTTCCATCATAAAATTTGTGCCTTGCTTTCGTTTTATTTTTCTGTTTTGGTTCTCCTCCAATATAGCACATATTGATCTTCTCATTTTTGATGACCGAGAAATCTCTCAGCCAAATCTGTTGGACCAACCGCAACACTGGAAACTTGTAACGGGTGGCTTAGTAAGCATGGCGTAGGGGTTGAACCTGTGACCTACATCACAAGTACCTCAACCTTTGACACTTGACTAAGCCTGGGGACATTTAGCATATTTTGATATTTCACTCTTTATCACTAGATATAGAGAGTAAGTTGCAATCTTAATGACATCCAGTATGAATCATGTCTATAAAAATATTATATTTGAACCCCCCCCCCCCACCCCCACCCCACCCTTTCTTAGTAGTCCTGCCAAGTAAAATTTAGGATAATCAACTTGGAATTCTTTTCATACGTTAGCAAATAAACTTGAAAAAATTATGTTGCCAATTATTTAAGTATATAGGGAACTCCTATCAGAATCAGACTAACCATTTGAGCTTGGGGTCAGTGAAAACTGGACCCTTTTTCATACATCCAAGGTATGTTTGTGAGTGAGACCGCTCTTTGGCCAAGAGTAATGAAAGGCGATCTGTTTACGGAATATCAAAGCAACATGAGATCATAAAAAGTTACAGTAGCATAGAAATCATAACAGAGTACCTCAATTAAAGAACAATAATAATAACAAAGCATCAGAATTATAGCTACCTGGCCGTAAATATATGTCATCATCAGCTTTAACATAGAACTCGGAATCATAAAGTGCATAGGCAGCCTTGAAAAAGGCTAATCTGTAAAAGCATCTTGGTGTAAGTGTAAATCACAAACAGAAGAAACTAATGAATAATAAATGTCAGAACTAACGTTTTGTATGGGAGCTTACTGTACTCTTCTTCAATGTCCAATAATACAAAATCATCATATTCTGCTACCTCTTTCTTAAGTGCTGACATCTTGGATTTATCACTTGTTCTGCCAATAACAAATCTAAAAGCCAAGCCAGTGGCTTCTTCTAACCTGCAAAATTCATTCAGCTGGTTCAGCAAAATTCACAAATCTAGGGTAGTTTAACTACACATAAAAGTAATTTGCAGGCCAATACACATGGTTATTGCAAAAACAAGTGAACCTTTTAAAGATAAAAACTACAGCGGAAGAGATACAAGTTTGAAGTTGTTCTTTAGAAAAACAACTTCTGCTTAAGAAGTGACTGAATGATTGATTAACTATCTTCCAGCCAGTAAGTTCTTCCGTTCTCCTTTGTCCTTAAACTTAACGACTCTGCAGAAAGCATTTAGTCACATTCCATTCATATTCCATTTTCGCGTGCATTATATAAGCTAATAATCTACAACATATTGGTCGTTTTCCAGTAAGTTCTTGCTGGTCAATTTTCAGGACAGTCAGATCAAGCAAGCATGTGACAAATGATTCAGAGAACATGAAACAATTAATTTTTTGAATCAAATTTATGGAAACCACACCCATATTGGGTGTCTTCCATGATACCATATTAGTGGTGAGAACATGAAATTATTCAAAATATATCTTCATTATGGTTAGGAAGGCAACAAACAATACATTAAGTAGTCCCACCACATCGTCCAAAAACAGTTTAAGACGTACTTTTCATTTTATAACAACAATAATAGCCCTTACGCTGTAAATATTACTACTGCAACTTCGTCCCTAAAGCTACATTAACTCAAAGAACCTGACTTTTTGTTCTCAAAAAGAAATCGAAGCTAGTTTTCACTTTCAAAACTGAAGTTAAACTCTATCAATCAGTCAATCAACTACACCTCAATTCAAGCTAGTTGGGGTTGGCATATATGAATCAATTCTGCTCAACTAAGATCCAAGTGCAATTTAAGATCTGAAACTAAAATCTTCCCATTGTCCAACCCCGTAGAATTAGTCTACGTGAGCACAAATTGGTCCAGATACCACAGTTATCAATAAATATGAACTGAAACTTAAATCTTACACACTATCAACCCACATTCTGTAAATATTCCTACTTCAACTTCGTCCCCTAAAGCTGCGTAAACTCAAAGAACCCCCCTTTTTGTATTAGAAAAGCAAATGAAGCTACTTTTCACTTTCAAAACTAAAGCTGGAGTAGAGAGAGTTAAAATCTATAAATCAGTCAAAAATCAACTACACCTCAATCCAAATTAGTTGAGCCTATCCTATGTGAATCAATTCTCCTCTATTAGGATCCAAGAGCAATTTAAGTACATTCCTACTCTACTTATGGGATTACACGGGATATATTGTTGTTGTCCAGCAATCTATGATCTGAGACTAAAATCTTTCCATCTGTCCAACCCTATAAAATTAGTCTAGGTGCGTGCAAGCTAGTCTAGATACCACGGCTATCAAGGAAAAACTTAAATTTTACACAATATCCTCAACAGAGATAAAAGAGTATTTACATATAGATAGAAAAAATAGATATACTTTTGAAGCCCATTGTGATCAGATGGAAACCAAGTCCGGCGCAACGATCTCCGGCGAGCAACCGATCCAAACCCAGTCTGAATTCCAACAAAACCCATCACTTTATGCCTCTTATACCCTCCACCAGTAACCCCAATCCCATTTTCTTCCCTACTCATCACATTCCTATCCCAAGCAACTGAAACAGATCTGGGTTCAGCATATTTGCAGCTGTCACCAAAACCCCTCCTCGAAATCGCAATAAACCCGAACAAAAACCCAGCAAAACCAATTAGACAACATAGAATCAAGATTTTCGATCTACGGGCATGGTAAAAGTACGAATAGGATGATCTAGCAGTGAAAATTTTTGGGTTTGAAGGCATTTCTACGCAAATGGGGTTGTTGAAAATCTGAAAAAAGATTCAAGAATCGAATTACACAAACTGATTGCTGCAGATTTCTACTGAATTGAACTGAATACTCATCAAAATGTATATTGAGCTGACAGTTTGTTGGAATGGTTGTTACTTGTAACCTCTAGTGTTAGTTGGAGATTACAAAAGCATAAGCAAATTTCATTTTAGTTATTAGGTTTTCGTGAACTCGTTCTTGTCATTCTAGATCCGTCTCTAAATTTTCGAAGAATATAATGAAAAAATTTATTGTAAAGAGTTAATGATAAATAGTATTTATTGATGAGACTCGAGGTGGAGTTAAGGTGAGATTTAAAGTTTGAAGACCAGTCAAAAGATTTTAAGATAGGTTTTAAAGAATGCAAGTTCGATTAGGTGTGGACATTTCGGTTTGGGTTTTAAAATTTCGAATTTGATAATTCGATAATTTGTATTTAAAAATAGAGATCAAATATCTTTTTTTTAAAAAAATTTTGATTTAGTAATTCGATAAAAGGTAAATTCAATTTCAATTGGGTATTTCTTTAATCATATATGGGCTTAGTTCCTCATTTCTTCAACATATGTAAATTTTAGACTTGTTTCGAAACTGATATTACGACATATGATTCTTTCGTTATAAATCTATTAAAAAATTTACTTCGTACAAAATTTTCAATCAACATGCTTAAATGCCAACCATGGTTGGTAGATACGCAAAAATTTAAATACTATTTATAATCGATATAACCCCGAGAGACTATTTTCGACTAGATTAGATGCGATGAGCACCGGGCCTACATGAACAAAGAATTTTCAAGCCCGAACTTTGATGTCAGGCCCAAACATGCATTCTCTCCGAGCCCATTTAGGCCCGTTTCCGTTCTTCGATCCCCTTTTGGGTCTCCACGACCAATAATTCACTTTCACTTTTGCTTCTAATGGCGTCTCCAAACCCTCACAGTTCGCCGTCCGTCGCCGTTGACCAACGCCGCCTTCAGTTTACTCCGGTTGATTTACCTCTCACTCCGCCGGTAAGTACTCCTCTTCGTCACTGTTGCTCGGAGCTTTTTGTGTTTTAGAATGACAACTTCAAGTGATAAAAACTGAGTTCTAAATGTAATATATATACATTTATAATGAATTTCTTTGCACAAATACACTAATGGATCTTCATTTTGAAGACGAGAAGTTCTGTATTCTCTGCTTGAGTTGATATTGATTAAAAGAGTTTGTTTTTATGCTTTGTGTATCTCTTGAGTTTGTTTGATTGATTCAATCTGTGTCCTTGCTGATAGACGTCGAATTAGCACACTGATGATTCATGGAAACTTAGCTTAAAGTAGAATTCAGCTAGTTTTGGAGCTTCTAGTGATGAATTTGGGATTCTTCGATGAGCTTATTCAGGGTTCCATTGAAAAAGGAGGTTGTAGATTTAAATATTAAGTTCGAATAGTCATTTTAGTCGTAGCATGGGAGTGAAAAAAGTTAAATTTTTTTGGTCTAACCATCTGGTATCTGAAGCACTCTTGCCCGACTGATCTCTCATCGCGCTGGAAAGACTAAATGGGTGAAGTGCACTCTACTAAGAAGTTCTTGATTCCCAGTCTCTGAAATGATAATGACGGAAACATTAGATGGCAAATGTTTTTTCTTAGAGGCTACTTTGATACAGTATGTTTCTTTAGGAACTCCATCTTGCTGAGCCGTGGGACTAATGTATACTGAAGAATTTGAAATCTTAGCATTATTTAGACATGTCATCAATCAGTCTATTTATTGGATTGCGTTGCTGATGACTAAGACTAAAAGGGCAGCCCGAAAGATCCCACAATCTCTGAGAAATACAAAAGAATGCAATGTGTTGTAGCTAGTGATTTACCAAGCTTGATCCTTGCTTAGACAAAACTTTAAGCCGAACTCTTTGAAGTACCTCATTATAGTCTATTTAGTGCTTGACAAGGTGTGATACAATAATTCTCAAAAAGACAATGGTTGGTCATATTGATATGCTATCATGTATCCACTTTAAAATGTGTCTGCAGCTTCCGTTTCTTGGATATGGTGTTGAATCATAGGATCTTCAAAATGACCTGTTGTTGCTAATATTTTGTTATATGAATTTATGCATGTTGTTGACATTCAGATACAGACATATAAAGAGCTCAAAGTTTGGGTTTACACTTTTGAAATTAAGTAACTTGTGTGATTTCATGTAAATGTTTAACGTGCATCAGCTGCGTTGGATTTCCTTCATTGATTCATATTTGTGAAGTGTTTGGTTTTATTTAGATGGCAGATGCTATTCCTGAGGGTATTGTAGATCTAACCAGTCTGACTGAAGCAAGCACAGGCGAGAAGCGAAAAAGAGAAGGAAGATTAAGATCTAGAGTTTGGCAACACTTTACAAAGCTAATAAAGGAGGATGGAACTTGTGACAAATGCAAGTGTAATCATTGCCACAAAATTTTCACTTCTTCAACCCGAAGTGGAACAACTCATTTGCTTCGTCATATAAGTGAAGGAATATGCCCAGCATTTAAGAAAGTCAAAAAGGAGAACTCACAATCAATTTTCAGCTATATAGGTGGTAGCATAGACCGAAAAGTTGGTATTAACCCTTGGAAGTTTGATCAAGAACTAGGTCAAGCATCTTTTGAACAGTCAATTGACGCTCACGATGACTTGTTGCCATTGGGGTTAGATGATATTGAACGTCAAACATGCACTGCATCAGAAAGTGATTATGTCAGCCAAACACCAATGCCTGTATTTTCAAAACTTCCTCAACAACCTGCTGTGAAGTCCCATCCTATTTCAGAACCGTGGATGACTGAGTTGAAGGCTTGTGTAGGTAAACTCGTTGAACTCACAAACGGAGGAGTTTCAAAGCCTACTAGCACGGATAACAAGACTTGTGTAGCTGTTACTACTCCCGATCTCTCTATATCTTCTGTTGTTAAGTGCTTGAATGAGATGGAGGATATCCCACAATCAAGTGCAATGTATTTAGATGCTTTGGATCTCGTAAGGGATCCAGAAGAACGAGAGTGTTTCATCTGTTTAAACCCAGAGCCGCGTAGGAGATGGCTGCAAAGGATGTTGCATCGTCGCTTCCCCTTGCGCTATAGCACTGATGTTTGACCAACTGTAAGTAAATCAACACAATCTGCTCGTGGAGGATCACAACGCTTACTCAAGAACAAGGGAGATGTCGTTTAACAACCGCGCAAGGTCTTTTCATGAAGACTTTTTTTTATGTCAAAGGTTTGAAAGATTACTTGACCATGCTCTGATTATCCATGACCTTATGTTATAGTACTGTACTTATTGAAAGATAAAACAGGAAATGAAATATTGTACTACAATAATTATAAATAAACATATATTTGTTCAACACACTATTGTTATCAAATGGCTAAAAGAGCACAATCAATGCTTCTTTTTTGGATTTTGGTTTTCGTTTGCTGTTCGAAGCGTGCATTGAAACTCCCTCACTAGATTCAGATTACGCACTACATGATCCATTTAAGGGTCGTGCTTTTGATAGAATTTTGTCCATATCTAGCTTGAACTCGAAACCTTTAGTCAAGGGTTAGAACAATCTTACTGTTGCAACATACCGATGTAGTTTCTATAGTTACAAAAATCAAGAAACTATACGAGCAATCAACGAATACAAAATTAAAGTGTAGTTCCACAAAGTTGGATATAGTTACAAAAATTAAGGAACTATACGACCAATCAACGAATATAAAATAAAAGTGTGTCATATAAATTGGACGAGAAAAATAGTTTTGATGATATTTTAGAAAATGAAATTATAACAAATAGGAATGATACACGTGTCTTTTGATAAACCCCATTTGGCTCACTCTTATTATATAAAACCCTTTCACCTCCTTCACTTTCTTTTTTAGGGTTTTTGGCAGAAATGGCGACTCGTTATCTTACTCGTTCTCTACTCACTACTGTCTCTCGCTCACACACTACTCTTTCTCTCTCTACACCTCTTCCATCTTCTTTCTCTCTCATCCGTTTTCGTCCTCTCATCGCCGTCGCAGCGAATCTTCGAACCTTTACTCCGGCAACGTTAACGGCGGCGACGTCGTTGAGAGGTTTCGCGACTCGTCAAACGTCGTCGTCGTTGAATGACCCGAACCCGAACTGGTCTAATCGTCCACCGAAGGAGACGATTTTGCTTGATGGATGTGATTTTGAGCACTGGCTTGTTGTGATGGAGAAGCCTGAAGGTGATCCTACAAGAGATGAGATTATTGATAGTTACATCAAAACTCTTGCTACGATTGTCGGAAGGTTCGAATTGAATTTTTTTTGTATTTTGTTTTGTTGTTTGCATCAATTAGTTGTACATATTGCTCTGTAGTTACTGCTTTCATTTCTAAAAAGCTTTATCTAAGCTGCTCTGTAGTTACTGCTTTCATTTCTGAAAAGCTTTATCTAAGCTGAGGGTTAAGGCTAAGGTCCGGGTACCGTACACTCTAAGCTTCTCATGCTCCACCTGTGGGATTAGACTGGTTATACTGTGGTTGTTGTCTATAGTACTATGCATTCAAATTGTCGACACAAATTTGTTAGAGATTTAAGGCATATTAGCTTGTGAGGACTGCTAGTGTGTTGTGATGTTTAGTTGATCAGAAATGGAGAGGACATATGAATTTGTGTCTGTAGTAAAAGTAGAGAACTTGGGAATCCTTAATTGATCTTGTTTTTAAAAAATATTTTTTATTACATCATGGGTAGGGGAAGGGAAAAAAGAGAGGGCATTGCAACGTGGGGAATTGAATCCTCACGAACAAGTTAAAAGATCAGGTAGCCACCCAAATGAGACCCCCTTAGTTGGTTTTAGAAGACAAATTATTGAGTGTATGTATGAAACAGGTCAAATGGAGCAGAAAGGATATTGAGCGTTCATAGAGCTACCCCTAACTATAGCTTGCGATTGAGGCTTAGTTGTTGTGTGTTACTCTAAATAGTTTAAGCAACATGCCTGTAATGATATGCGGTTCTGTTTTTCTCGGACATCATTGAATCATCAATCAAGCCACTTCTCAATCTCTAGCTAGTTTGTATCTGCAGTATGAATCCTTTTGATAGTTAATAATCCTGAACAATACATTTTTCTAAACCATGAGATATATTGGCAGCTCCCAATCAATTGATTGGTCTGCATATTCCCCTATGCGAGCAGCTAACTTATTGTAATGATTAATTGGTCAGAAATTGAAATATTAAGAAAGGAAAAGGGATGAGTTTGTATGTCTGGAGATAATGTTGAGAATCTGAGAATCTTTTAAATAGTTTTAGAAGACAAACTATTGAGTCTTATTATGAAATAGTGTTCAAATTAGTCGGAGTGGATATTGAGAATTCATATAGCTAATCCCAGCTAGTTGTTGTTTGCTTTAAAAATAGTTTAAGCAATTTGCATGTATTATAAAAGTGGATCATTTGCTGATGGGATACTACCAGACTGTATGAATTTGTGGGCTTGTGAAATACTTCCGAAGAAGTTTAGTTAATTACCGTGGAAGATTTATATGATTAATACACCTTGCAGTGAGGAGGAAGCAAGAATGAAGATCTACTCTGTCTCGACAAGACATTACTTTGCATTTGGAGCTCTTGTATCCGAAGAACTTTCTTACAAGCTCAAAGGTTGATGCATTTTTTAGCATCCTTTTCCATTAATATTTTTTTGGTGGTATCTTGATCTTATCCAAGTATTTTTAATGGTAATGAGGTGAAACTAAGCATTCTTTCTTCATCCTTGTGCAGAATTGCCCAAGGTTAGATGGGTGCTTCCTGATTCCTATCTGGATGTTAAAAATAAAGATTATGGAGGTAGGTAGTGACTAGTATTTTTTGTCACACAATTCTTGTGAAATTATTTGATTTTTTTTCACAAAAAAACTTCAAGTGAGTAATATATGGTCAATAACAAAACGTTAGGCATTTGCTCCTGGCAAATAGACTTCGAAAGGGATTTCTTTCTTCAATTGTATCTCTCTGCCTGAATTCACTTCCAATCTGCTGGATTTGCTTTACTGTTTACATATGTAACTTTTGGGTAATCCTATTTTGTATAACGTAGTTTTCAGTGGCATCGAGATATTAAAATGTCAATTTGACTTGTCTATGCCATTATCTTAATGGATTTAAAGCGCTAGCTAAAGAACATACCAAACAGTAGCTAACATTTGATCAGGAATAATGTAGTACTCTGTAGTTTTTTGATGAAATTGAATCCTTGAAATATTGTGGAAGTTAACATAAAGTACTGGTATTAGTTGAAGTATGTCAAGGAATGTACCAAGATAGAAAACTTCATGAAAATTGAGACGAGGAGATAATTGGAAAAATACAGTTGAAAATATGAAATGGTCGATTCTGAACAGTTAATTCATTTATGATTTAATACATTTGATAAATTTATTTTGTGAGCAGTGATGGTACAAGAAAAATTTATGAGAAATTCAACCTTGCATTTGCATGAAGAAGGAACTTTCATTCATGTCTATCTTGCCCTGTTCTGATATAATTATGTTCTCTTCTGGTACACCAGTATTGTATGACTTATGTGGTGCATGTTGCAGGAGAACCTTTTATTAATGGGCAGGCTGTACCATATGACCCGAAATACCACGAGGAGTGGGTGAGGAACAACGCCCGAGCTAATGAGAGAAACAGACGTAATGACCGACCTCGTAACTTTGATAGATCCAGAAATTTTGAGAGAAGAAGAGAGATGCAGAACCCTGGATCCAATATGGGTGGTGGACCTCCCAATATGAGAAATGCTCCACCCCCTAACATGGGTGGAATGCAGCAGCAGCAGCAACCTAACATGGGCGGAATGCAGCAGCAGCAACCTAACATGGGAGGTATGCACCAGCAGCAGCAACCTAACATGGGAGGTATGCACCAGCAGCAGCAGCAGCAGCCCAACATGGGCGGGATGCACCAGCCTGGCATGGGAGGGCCACCGCCTAACTATGGTGGAGGGCCTCCCAGAAACTATGGTGGAGCACCAAACAATCAATATAATGGTGGACCAAACAATGGGGGCGGCATGCCTTACCAAACAGGTCCAGGACCAAACCAGAACTACGCATCTGGTGGAAACCATTATCAGAACCCAAATATGCCCCCTCCAAGTCAGAACTATGCTCCGAATACGCCTGGTGGAAACCTTCATCAGAATCAAAACATGCCTGGAAGAGATCCAAATTATCAATAGGCCGCGCTGTAGATACGTATGGAATTTGTATTTCTAAAATTTTACTGCACCGAAGTCATAATCGTGGTTGAGTAGGATGTTTGTTGCTCTTAGTAGTTGAATGTGCAATAAGATATGCATGCCTGATAGTATTTTCATTGCAACGCTACTATTTCAACATCCTTTCAGTTTATCGATGAATGTTATAATTTCATATGGTGAATGGTTAAGGCATCATTGCAGGTAGTGTTTGTGTCTTATGTTGTAATGTATAATATGATCTTATATTTCGAATTCATAAATTTCAAATAAATTGCTAAGTCATTTTCTTATAGGATCCGTCTCATATATGAATTAAGGAATTTTTTGAGACAGTCTCTACTTTTTTGGGATATAAATACTGTTTGTTTACTCATTATCCTTTTCTAGACTCAGAGGCGTATTCAGGATTTTGAGATGATGGATGCATTGTTATTAAAAAATTGATCTATAATATAAATTTGATTAGTTCGACATTTATAAAGAAAAATAGAACAAGATAAATATAAAATTTAAATTTCTGATCTCGCAGAGAGATGTGCACCCAGTCATAATCGTATTATGTGATACTTCGTGGCTTCACATATCTATATTTCAATATTTTTACAAAAAATATAACACTATTTTATATGATCTCGGATAGGGGGACCGGACCATTGGTTCACGTGAATCCAATGAACCTAGTTTTCTTTCGAAGAGCTAAACTTATTGCATCCAAAAATGGTAATAATATTTCGTTTAGTTCTCATTAACAAACTTGATTTCCATATCGCATGATTAATTATTATATTCCTAGGATATATCACATAATTAATTTTCGTGAATCGACTATTCACGAGGGTAAAAGTGTAAATGTTATTTAATCAATGGTTAGCTAAGGTACATTTTCACATAAAAATTTGATACAAACGCATATACAAGTAAGTATTCATCTATTTCGAAGTGAAAAATAACGATAACTTTAAAAATGTAACAACGATATCATAGATTCTGACAATATCATAAAGCGGAGTGTTGATAATAAAGGTCGATTAAGCTTCATAACAAACTACTAATACTCTAAACTAGAAGAGGAATTAAATCTACAAATATTTAATCTTAACTAAAGTTATTAGAGTTAATAAAAAGAAGAAAATAATAGTAAATGATTTAGTTATGCTGGATTATAAAATGATAACCAAACATTTTACTATTTTACTTACAACCAATAAAGTTAACAAAAAGAGTATTATTACATACACGATCGTTTAAAATTAATTTTGTAAAATTCTAATCAAACACAATATTTAAAAGGGCAACTTTCACATATAGCAAACAAAAAATTCATATTTGTATGCTATAGCAAACTTTGCATAATTGCGCTCCATAGCAAACATAAAAACTGTATAATTCGCTATACATATACAAGTGTATAATTCGCAGGCCTAAATTGTATAATTCCCTGGCCTAAAGTGTATAATTCGCTGGACTATTTCGCTGCAATTGTATAATTAGCTTTGCATACAGTTGAATCGAATTAAAATGTATGTATATTGCATAATTATAAGTGTATAGCAAGAAGATATATGTTTTTCTCGCTTTATACAAAAACAGAAACACAATATATACACTTCTGTTGTATAAAGCTAGAAAAAATTGTATTTCACTGCAATTGTATAATTCACAATTGTATAATTCTTTGACCTTTTTCTCTGCAATATTTGAAGTAAAATGTTTGTAAATTATATAATTAAGTGTATAACACGAAGATATACATTTTTGCATGTGTATATACAATTTTCTCTCGCTTTATACAAAACAGAAACAGAAATTATACACTTTTGTGTATAAAGCGAGAGAGGCGAGAATGGGAGAGTGGCGAGCAAGACTTCTGGGAGAGAGACGCCTGGCAAATTTTTGCCAATGTTTGCTATGGAGCACAATTAAATCAAACCCTAACTATTCTATTTAATTTAGGTTATTAGTTTGCTATTATATACAATTTTCCGTATTTAAAATGCTGAGCTCAATACGTAGATATTAATTTTAATACATAAATAACTCATTTCTTAATCAATAAATAAATAATTTCTTAATATATAGTAATTAGCCTTTAATAATAATCAACATTTTAATATATTTAAATACAAGTGAAAATTTTAGAGTAATAATTGAAAATAATTAAATCCATTAATTTCCAATAAAAAAATTTTTGTACGGATTTCAAAATATTTTAAACTATAATTTATATAATACTCCGTAAATACCTAGGTGGAAAGTATTTAGAAACTGAAAAAATATAAAATAAATAAATAAAAAAGAAATTGGCACAGAAATCTAGACACCTGGTCGGAAAGAACGAAGTGCCACGTCATCATTTGGTCAGTGAAAGTAAATAAATAATCAAATTATTATTATTACAAAATCATTCAAACAACTTATATTCCGGCGCCGATGATCTTCTCCGATGGGCCGGCGACTATCTCCGGCCGAACGCCGATCACCTCGTAATAACTTCATTTTTTGATTAATATTTTTTTGAAAACCCTATAATAAATGTGGAGTTGTTCATTGATTTGCATATCATATATGATGAAATATATATATATATATATATATATATATATATATATATATATATATATATATATAATTGCTACATCGTCATTATTTTTTATAGTTATCGTCTTATATGAAATAAAGATTTATACGAAACAGACTCTCTACTTTCGAAAATATGAATATGATTTGTATAATCATTATCCTCCTTAGACTGCACTTGTTAAGTCGCCAAGGTGTTATCTTACGTCTCAACAAGTGCACATAATCTGCATCTTTAGAGACATGTCTATTTTAATTCATAAACTAAAGGAGACATCTTTTAAGCCACAAGTTTGCGAATCTGAAAAATAATGATATGTTTATATATCTAAAACACTAGCTAGTTTGTTTTCGAAGAGCTAAATTTATTGCATCCAAAAATGGTAGTAATATTTCGTTTAGTTCTCGTTAACAAACTTGATTTCCTTATTGTATGATTAGTATTTATAATCTTGCATATATCACCTTATCTTAGTGAATCGACGATCTTTGAGGGTAAAAGTGTAAAAGTCATATAATCAATGACTACCTAATTAAGGTATATTTTCACATAAAAATTTAATATAAACGTATTTATCTACTTCGAAGTACGAAATCATGACAACTTTAAATGTAATAGCGATACCATAAATTTCGATAATATCATAAAGCGAAAATATTGATGGTAAAGGCCCGTTAAGCTTCATGGCAAACTACTAATACACTAAACTAGAAGAAGAAGTTAAATCTACTAATATTTAATCTTAAATAAAGTGATTAGAGTTAATAAAAAGAACTAAAATATTATATAAGTTAAACTTATTATACTAATATTAAATCTACAAATATTTCAATAAATGAATAACTCATTTTTCTAATCAACAAGTTAACAATTCGTTTATAAATAATTAGCCTTTAAGAAAATTAATAATTAATCAAAATTCAAATAAATTATTATAGTAGTTCAAATTATAGAGAATAATATAACTCTACAGTAATATTTTGATATAAAATATAAAAATAATTAAATTCATTGACGTCCAATTTTTTTTTAAATTTATGGATTTTAAAAATAAAATAAATAAAAAATAATAAATTGCACAAAAATCTAGAACAGACACAAATCCCGAGGATTTTATCCTTGTCGGAAAAGTACAAATGCCAAGTCATCATAACTTGAGTTAAAATATTAGTATAAATAATCAAATTTATATTATTATTATTACAAAAAAAAAAGAGAAAAAGATTCAGGCAAGTTAAATTCCGGCGCCGATCATCTTCTCCGATCTGCCGCCGATTTTCTCCGATCAGCTTCATTTCTTCGCCGATCCAACTCCGATCACCTCAGATAACTTCCTTCACTTCTCCGATCTTCTTCTCCGACCCGACACCGATCATCTCCGACAAGTTCGATTCTATCTCCGATCATCATCTCCGAGGCGGCGGCGGCGGTAATCTCTTCCGCTCTCCTCTTCTTCACTTAGATTTTTTTTTTTTGATTTTTTTAGTGTTTTCAATTTTGGGGTTTTTTGTTTTTTCAGGTTATGGATTCCGATGAAAGACGATTCTCCGGCAAAGTTTATAGCCGGAGAAACCGTATACCTTTGAAGAAAAATGTTTCTCCGGCCACTTCTTCCGGTGTGACTGCACCAGAGACCAAGGTAAGAACTCAGATAGATCTTTTGATTAACAATTGTTTTTTAATTTTTTTTTTGGAAACCCTAAGTTTCCTAATTGGGGTTTTTGATTTTTCAGGTTACATTTCCGGTTGATTCGGAAGAAAGAAGATTCTCCGGCAAAGTTTATAGCCGGAGAAACCGTAAATCCAGCTTGAAGGAAGGTGTTTCTCTAGCCACTACCGCCGGTGAAACCACTCTAGAGACCAAGGTTTCAGAAACCCTAGAGGCGGAGCAACCGGCCAAGGTTTCAGAAACCCTAGAGACGGAGCAACCGACCAAGGTAATACCTCAGGCAGATCTTTTCATTACTGATTCCACCTCGGGATTTGTGCCCGAAGGTGTTGTGGAGTTGGGGGAAGGTAGCCGGCCTGACCGGTCATTGATTTCTAGGGCTGAAGATAGGGTTAGGGTTAGGTTAAATAAGTCGAGGTCGCTTGTTGCCATTGGAGAAGCTAGGAGGGTTTTTGAGGGCGAGCTTGATGAAGTCAGGGGAATGGTGACGAGGGTTGAAGCTAAGGAGAAGCTTCAACACACTTCAGGCAAACATCGCGGTTTAGTTTTAAAAACTACTCGTCCCATTAGCTCCTATAGAATCCCAAGATTAACGGCTGATTTTGAGTTGAAAAATCGTTGCCCTAATTTAGCGGGACGTGTTGATGTACCAAAACATCCATTTCGTCCACCTAGTCTTGCATCTATTGCGAATAATGGAATAGTTGAGAGGGAGAGGAGGGACAGAAAGCCGAATAGGTATTACTATAGCTCTGATTACCTTCTTGAGAACGACAAACTTCCTTTTGAAATCTACAAAAAATCGATGAAAAAAACCCAAAAGGAGGCGAAGAACAAAGGATTTGCTGCTGGATTGAAAGAAGGTACAAGTGGTAAGTGCCTTCTTTACGTATGTTGAATCATCGTCTTAATATCACCTCTCATTGTTTCGTGATGAATAGGTGGAATGCGTAGTAGTAGTATTCATGTTGAAGATGTAAGAGTGGCGAATAATGGAAACAGTGATTCAGGATCATCCTCGAGTGGATGATCGAGGAGCTAGGATTTGAAGTAAGTAAGTGTTCGTTAACTAATGTATTTCGACTTACTACTCTCTTTATGCTCAGTTAGTATCAATGTTGTGAATAGCTTACTGTATGTTTTAATACATTCACTCAAACTGTTCTTTTGCAGGAAATTTAAGTTACTGATCAGAGGGGCATTTTAATTTTAACAGTCTTTTGTTTATGGAAATGAATTTTATGCATCATTGTAATTTTACATTGGAAAAAATTATAGCACCTGTAACATTATATAGTTAAGTTGCTTGATGAGACATGTTATCTATTTTTATTGAATGAAATGTTTGTATGGAGTATGGAGATAATATGCCTGTCTTGATGAATGTTTGTAGATGAGATTCTATGTTTTTTGAATAAAAGAAACAAATATTTTCTTACCAGCTATGTTGCTAGGACTCTAAAAATACTGTCGTATCTGTAACTAATCTTCTTTAAAAGAATACAATATTTGGAAGATCGGGATCGGATATGCATTCATCGACATTTTTTTTAAGAGTCCAAGTAATCAACCCAAGCTTAATTAGTAGTCCTACCATTTATGTCATGTCCTTGTTAGCTTGTCTCATAGTTATATATATATATATATATATATATATATATATATATATATATATATATATATATATATATATATATATATATTATATATATATATATATATATCTTTATACTAACTTTACTTTTTTCTTATCTTACTACTATCTGAAGTGTTTTTAACGAAAATTTATATAAATATGTTAAAGATAATCGTAATTCTAAAGTAGCTAGATGATTTTCTAGTGATTTTTTATATGATTTTAATAATTTTAAATGCATCCAAAAATGGTAGTGACATTTCTTTGACAAGCTTGATTTTTTTTTATTCATGGTTAATATAATTTTGCGATATACCACCTTATCCTCTAAATGTTAACGACCCTTGAGGGTAAAATTGCATGTACTAGCAATACAAGGATTATTATATACGTAAATTAACTATTTATGTATGAGTTATAATCTCATCTATCAATAAAATAATATATAAATCGACTCATAGTTTATACATAATTTATTTATGTTAGTATTGTTAAATGATAACCAAATACTGTATTTGGTATTGATAGAATTTTTACATAAAGCAACTAAAAAAGCTAACAAACATGTATAGTCTTAACGTTGAGAGCCTCTTCGAAACTCTATAAAATATTTTATTTTGTATGATGAAATTAGAGGATTATCTTAACGCCAAGAAGCAATATTGTATAGATAATTTCTAATTATTGGGCTCTAATACAGATACAAAATAAAAATAGTGCTTAATTTGTATAAATATTTTTAATTATTGGGCTCTAATACAGATACAAAATAAAAATAGTGCTCAATATTGTATAAATATTTTTAATTATTGGGCTCTAATACAGATATAAAATAAAAATAGTGCTCAATTGGGAATCCGCTATTCGAAATACTTATTTTCATTCATTCATTAAAATTACATTAGAATGAACTTTATATGGAATTATTTTTTTAATTATAAGGTAAATTTTTTTTTATGGATTGCAAATGCAAGATAACACATTGGGAGACTCATTTGAGACAAATAACAATAACATATTCGTTGTAATTTCACAAGTAGAGTCTAGCAAGAATAATATTTTATTTTTTATTGAGTTAAAGTCTTGAAGAGAATAGTGTGTACATACAACCTTACACATGATAATGCATCGTTATGAGACAAGCTATCGAGAGAATAGGAATCGAAAGAAATATGTTAAATATGAGTTTGAAGACTCAACTCCACAAGGACAATGAATGACATGAAATGTTGATAGGTGCATGTCGAAAGATCCAACACGAAACAGATAAAGTAATAAATATTTAGCTTTCGATCTGGACATTAAAGAATTTAATTATTTTTATTTTTTGTATCAAAGGAATCTGTATAGTTATTATTCTCTATAATTTTCACTTGTATAAAAAAATATTAAATTTTTTTATTATTATTAATTTTTCTTAAAGGCTAACTATATAATAAGGAATTGTTTACTTGTTGATTAGGAAATGAGTTATTTATGTATTAAAACTAATATCGGCATAATGAGCTCAGCATTTTAAATATTGTGTTAGATTAGCATTTTACAAAATTTCCAACTTTTTTTCCTAATTAGATTGGTTTTTGCAAGAAAAAGAGGTGTCAAAAGTAAAAATAATAATTAGATATTGTTACTTATCATTTACGAGTCGTTTGGTTTAAATATAAGGTCTGATGAAATTAGTTATTCTGAGATAAGTTATGTCGAGATATTTCTCATTAATTGTTTGGTTTGCACTTTTTTGCTTTCAAAATAATATGTATTATAAATTTTAGGAATAAGTTATTTGTTTACAAAAATACCTTTTATTAATATGAAAAGTGACGTATAAAGAGAATTTAAAGAGATATTTTTGTCGTTTACCTATTTTTTCCCAGATTATCAAAAAACGATTTACTTCTTCTATTTGTTTTCCATCTCCTTTATTTATTTATTTTTTTGAATAATTGGATGAAGAAAACCGTTAAGATCTTAGAATATGAGTAATATTTTAGTTCTTTTTATTAACTCTAATCACCTTTGTTAAGATTAAATATTTGTAGATTTAATTCCTCTTTTAGTTTAGAGTAATAGTAGTTTGACATGAAGGTTAACGAGCCTTTACTATCCATACTTTCGCTTTATGATATTGCGATATCGCTGTTACATTTAAAATTATCATAATTTTTCACTTCGAAATAGATATATAAATACTTACTTGTACATACATTTATATCAAATTTTTATGTGAGTATGTACCTTAGCTAACCATTGATTAAATGACATTTACACTTTTACCCTAATTAACGATCATCGCTTCACGAAACATTACCCATTCATAAAATAGACATGTCTCTAACGATACAGACTATGTGCACTTGTTGAAATGTAAGATAACGCCTTGGCGACTTAACAAGTGGAGTCTAGGAAGGATAATGAGTACACAAACGTAATTCATATTCTAAAAAGTAGAGAGACCATTTCATATAAATCCTTATTTCATATAAGACGGATCCTATAAAAAATAATAAGGATGTAGCAATTATATATATATTTCATCATTCAAGATACAACAATGTGCAAAATGAATGAACAAACTCCATATAAGGATACTGAATCATTATGAGACAAGCAATTAAGAAGGCATCCAAAGAAAACCAAACCAATTAAGTTCAAACAAGAATTGAAGACTCAACTCCACAAGGACATGACATAAATATGACCAGACTAGTTGTTTCGACTCTTCAAAAATATCAACGAGTACAGAATCATTCAAAAACAGTGTATTTCTTAAAAAAAAAAACATAAATATAACAATATTTTTAGAGTCCGAACAACATAACTGATAAGAAAAATGTCTCCATACAAACATTCATTCAACATGTCTCATCAAGCAACTTACCTATATAATATAAATTACAATGAGACATATGATTACACCGGCGGTAGTGGCTAGAGAAACACCTTTCTTCAAGGTTTTGCTGTTTTTCCGGCTATAAACTTTGCCGGAGAATCGTCTTTCTTCCGAATCCACCGGAAATGTAACCTGAAAATATCAACAAAAAAAAATTTCCCAATTAGGAAACTTAGGGTTTCCAAAAAAAAAAATCGAAAAACAATTGTTAATCAAAAGATCTGTCTGAACTCTTACCTTGATCTCTGGTTCAGTTACACCGGCAGAAGTGGCCGGAGAAACATCTTTCTTCAAAGATCTACGATTTCTCCGGCTATAAACTTTGCCGGAGAATCGTCTTTCATCCGAATCCATAACCTGAAAAAACAAAAAACCCCAAAATTGGAAACCCTAAAAAAATTTAAGTGTAAGAAAAGGAAAATGGAAGAGATTACCGCCGGCAGCACGGAGAAGATGATCGGAGAAGAAATGAAACTGATCGGAGAAAATCGGCGGCAGATCGGAAAGATGATCGGCGGCGGAACTAAACTTGACTGATTTTTATTTTTTTTTTGTAATAATAATATTAATTTGATTATTTATATAAATATTTTAAGACAAGTTATGATGACTTGAGATTTTGTACTTTTCTGACAAGGATGAGATTCTTGGATCTTGTGTCAAATTTTTCTAGATTTTTGTGCAATTTATAACTTTTTATTTATTTTATTTTTAAATAAAAAATTAAAAATTGGACATGATGAATTGAATTATTTTTATATTTTATATCAAAATATATTTGTACAGTTATTATTATTCTCTATAAAATGCACTTGTATAAAAATATACTTGAATTTTGATTATTATTAATTTTTCTTAAAGGCATAACTATATATAAACGAATTATTTATTTGTTGATCAGAAAATGAGTTATTCATGTATTAAAAATTAATATTAGTATAATAAATATCATTTACCTATTTATCTAGAGGGTTGTAAAAATAATATACTTCTTTTTTTTTTAATCTTTTGGGATGAAGAAAACCCTTAAGAGCTTAGAATATAATATTTTAGTTCTTTTTATTAATTCAAATCACCTTTGTTAAGAGTAAATATTTGTAGATTTTAATTCCTCTTCTAGCTTAGAGTATTAGTAATTTGCCATTGAAGCTTAACCGTCTTTACCATCAATATTTTCGCTGTATGATATTGTCAGAATTAATAGTATCGTTGTTTTCATTTCGAAGTAGATAAATACTTATTTGTATATACGTTTATATCACATTTTTATATGAAAATATACCTTAGCTAACCATTAAATTAAATGATATTTACAATTTTATTCTGGTCAAGGATCATCGATTCACGAAGATAAAATGATATATCGCAGGGTTAATCATGCGATAAGGAAATGAAGTTTGTTAACGAGAGAGAACTAAACGAAATATTACTACCATTTTTAGATGCAATAAATTTAGCTCTTCGAAAGTAAAATAGGGTTTTAGATATATAAACACAACATTTTTATTGGCAAACTTATATCCATTAAATAAAATAGACATGTATCTAAAGATGCAAATTACGTGTACACCTTAAAATGTAAGATACCACCTTGGCGACTTAATAACGAGTGGAGTCTAGGGAGGATTGTAGGTACACAAACTTTATTTATATCCTAGAAGGTAGAGAGATTGTTTCATATATATCCTTAATTCATATGAAACGGATCCTATAAGAAATAATGATGATATAGCAATTATATATATATCCATCATTCAAGATACTACGATATGCAAAATCAATGAACAACTCCATATAAGGATACTGAATCGTTATGAGACAAGCAACTAACAAGGCATAGAAAGAAAACCAAACCAAGTTCAAACATGAGTTGAAGACTCAACTCCACAAGGATATGACATCCAGACCAGTTGCTTAGACTCTTAAAAAATATCGATGAGTACATGTCAGATCTTTAAAAAATAGTGTATTTCTTAAAGAACTGACATAGATGTAACAATATTTTTAGAGTGTCTTCAACTCCACAAGGATATGACATTCCAGACCAGTTGCTTGGACTCTTAAAAAATATCGATGAGTACATGTAAGAATCTTTAAAAAATAGTGTATTTCTTAAAGAACTGACCTAGATGTAACAATATTTTTAGAGTGTCTTCAACTCCACAAGGATATGACATCAGACTAGTTGCTTGGACTCTTAAAAAATATCGATGAGTACATGTCAGAATCTTTAAAAAATAGTGTATTTCTTAAAGAACTGACATAGATGTAACAATATTTTTAGAGTGTCTTCAACTCCACAAGGATATGACATCAGACCAGTTGCTTGGACTCTTAAAAAATACCGATGAATACATGTCAGATCTTTAAAAAAATAGTGTTTTTCTTAAAGAACTAACATAGATGTAACAATATTTTTAGAGTGTCTTCAACTCCAAAAGGATATGACATCAGACCAGTTGCTTGGACTCTTAAAACATATCGATGAGTACATGTCAGATCTTTAAAAAAAATAGTGTATTTCTTAAAGAACTGACATAGATGTAACAATATTTTTAGTGTCTTCAACTCCACAAAGATATGACATCAGACCAGTTGCTTGGATTCTTAAAAAATATCGATGAGTACATCTCAGATCTTTAAAAAATAGGTAATTTTAAAGAACTGACATAGATGTAACAATATTTTTAGAGTCCGAACAACATAACAGGTAAAACAAAATATATTGTACACTTTATCAAAAACCAGAATCTCATGAACTCTCATTTCTACCAACTGAAAAGTAAATGTAACATACAAACTACATATCAAGAAAGATATGTCTCCATCCATACAAACATTTCATTCAATAAAAATAGATAAACATGTCTTATCAAGCAACTTAACTATGTTATACAATTTATTTAAACTTCCATAATGGTTAAATCAAAATGCCCCCTCTCAGTAACACAAATCTTCTGCAAAACAAGAAAACAACAGTTTAAAAAGATTAGAAACTCAGTATATTGGAAACAACACAAGACTAAGAAAACAAAGATTCAGTAAAGTAAATAATGAATTGTTGTAATTTTACCACTAGGATGATCCTGGAGCGCTGTTTCCATTATCCGTCTCTTTGTCACCTTCAACATGAGTTCCATTATCCGTCTCTTTGTCACCTTCAACATGAGTACTATCAGTACGCATTTCACCTATTCAATCGTAAAAACAAAAGGGATACATGATTATGTTTATGTCTAACTAAATTTAAGACGATGATTCAACGTACGTACAAAAGGCAGTTACCACTTGTACCTTGTTTCAATCCAGTAGCAAACCCTTGGATCTTCGTCTTGATTTTGTTGTTCTTTGATCTTTTATAGATTTCAAACGGCAGTATGTCCTTCGCGAGATAATACTCAGAGTTGTCGTAAAACCTATTCGGCTTTCTGCTCCTCTTCTCCCTCTCTAGGGTTTGATCTTTTGGTACATCAATGGCCTTTTCCGGTTGCTCGGTCTCAGGTGCAGTTACAACGGTGTCAGCGGCCGGAGAAACATCCTTACGGCTTCTACGGCGATAAACTTTGCCGGAGAATCGTCTGTCTTCGGAAGACATCACCTGAAAAAAACAAAAACCCTAGTTTATGAATTTAGGGTTTTCAAAAACAAAAATCAAAAACGGAAGTGATCGTCGAAGATTACCAGTTAGCTGCGGGTCGGAGTAGAAGATCGGCGGAGGAAACGAAGTTTCCGAGGTGATCGGCGTTCGATCGGAGTTAATCGCCGGCCTATCGGAGAAGATTGTCGGCGCCGGAATTTTAAGCTGTCTGAATGATTTTGCAATAATAATTTGATTATTTATTTACTTTTTTCAGTGACCAAATGATGACGTGGCACCTCGTTTTTTCCGACCAGGTGTCTAAATTTCTGTGCCTTTCTTTTTTTTTTTTTTCAGTTTCAAAATATTTTCCACCTAGGTATTAACGGAGAACTGTATAAATTATAGTTTAAAATATTTTGAAATCCGTATAATTTTTTTTTTATTGGATATTAATGAATTTTAATTATTTTCAAAATATAATTAGATTTCAAAAATTATTTTCTGTGATTTTTTTTAAAAAGATTTCAGACGGTAGTTTGTCTTTCCTAAGAAGATAATTAGAGCTATTGTAATGTTGATTCACCTTTGGGATCGATCCTCTTCTCCAACTCTACAATTCCACAAACCGGAGGGTTGTAACATTGATTTGATCACCTTAGGGATTCTCGTCTCACTCTGTACAAATCCACAAACCGCGGGGTGGTAATTAGGATTAGGCGGCTGAGTGATCATATAGCTTGTGAAGTGTGGATAACAACAAATAGATATTTTAGGAGGACGAGGAATCAAAACTAAACGACACTTGTTGTTAGCATTGTGAAGTGAAGTTTTCCTTAACTTCAACCTTCTTTACCATTCTCCTAGTGTCATCTTGCTCGTCCTCTAACCTACTTCTCACATTTCTAATCTCACCTGATTTTGATTCATTTAAAATTATTCTAACCACCTCCTCACCACTACAGTTACTAGCTAATTCCATCATTTCTGCTCCACCTTCGGGCACATCCCCCGAATTAATAATCAAAATGATCAGTGTTAGGTACTACTTTTACTGGTTGCTCTCCATTTAGGGTTTCTGAAACCTGACGACATCAACGGCAACCATAGCTGGGGAAGCATCTTTCTTTGGGGTTTTACTGTTTCTCCGGGTGTAAATTTTCTCGGAGAATCTCTATGTTTCTTCTGAATTCATTAACCTAATAGTTAGGGTTTTGAGATTTGAGAGATTTAAAGTAGAAGTGGCTGGAGAAGATGATCGAAAGTTGAATTGAATTACGGTTAACTTTTTATTTTTTATGAAATATTTTTTACTGAACACCTTGTGCGTACTGGGTAAATCCCCACTGTATAATAAACGTGCAAACCACATAAATATGTAACCGCACTAAGTAAGCTCTATTCGACAGATTCGACTCAGAAGGAATTGAGGGGCCATTGATCCCGAATCATACGTGTGGACAGTCACCCTCCAAACAAATTGAGTCATCCAAAGGATATTTTTTTTATATTTTGTAATAATAAAAATATTAATTTGATTATATAAATATTATCAGTCAACTTTTAAGATGACATGGCACTTCCCGACAGTGATTTAGCAGTTAAATTCTCTGTCCATTTTCTAGATTTCTATGCTATTTAATACTTTAATAATCTTGGCGTGAAAATTATTTCCACTCTTAATTTTGTTTGAATTTTTTTTCCAATATTAACATAAAATAAGTTTTTTTGACTTTTATGTATGCCTATTTATTACTTAATTATGATTAAATTATCTACTAATGGAAACAAGTTTTCCATTAAAGTAAATTAGATATATGTGATAACTCTCTCGGTTTATAATTATTTGTTCAATTTTTCATTTTTATTTGTCCATTTTCATAATAAAAAAAGGATAATTTTTGTTTATTCATTATATTCTCAATTAATTAATTTTTAAAAAAAGTAAAAAAAAATTAAAATCCACATATTTTAATCGATTAATTTCATAATTAATAGGGATAAAATGGTAAACTCACTATGTCAATTATTGTTTTCTTAATATATAGATGTGTTAATTTAAAAGTGGACAAATAATTAGTAACAGCAAGAATAATAAATTGGCTAAAATAGACAACACATAGGATAAACAGAGAAATTTGATTTTTATTTAAAGTTGAGGGGGAGTTTGAATTTTAATAGCAAAATTGAAAGCATAATTTTGACCTTGTAGGTGTTTTGATCATAAATTTAAAATGACTTTTGATTTATTTAATATTGATTTATAAAGTCAGATTATTATATATTGCCATTGCAAGTGATGATCATCAATCTTTTGGTGTCATTAACTTATACAAATATCGTTTTTTAGTCTATTTATTCCTATTTTTGAAACAAAAAAAAATAAATCTAAAATCGAACGATATTGAAATATTTGGTGAGCGATTTTATATTTGTCCTAACTCAACAAATCACATTGTGATGTTGACACTGTGAAATTAGGTTTTAGGCCTAACTCACACCACAAAAGCTAGCTCAAAGGGAGTAGGATTAACCAAGCCTTTTATAAGGAGTCCACCCATCTCATTAACTACCGATGTGGGACTTTTGTCATTCTTTAACACCCATCTCACGCCCAGTGTGTGGGCAATTTTGATTTTGGGGACCCCAACATCGGGTGATACGGGCCCTGCTCTGATATCATGTAAAATTAGGTCTTAGGCCTAACTAACACATGTTAGTTTCAAAGGAAGAATTATGAGTAATCTCTCATTCTCAAGTCTCCATTGTATTTTTCTCAACTAGAATATAATTGTGTTTGATTGTATGTTTTGTAACAAGAGACGAAAAATGCTTTATTTTAAATTTATGAAGATGAAATCGAAAAATAAGTTCGGATTATAGTATTTTTTTAAAAAAATAATTAAAATCCAACTTCAAATTTTATAACTAAAACACTAATTTTGAAGAATTGACGGACATAGATTTTTTTTTTTTTTAAATGGGGAATAATCAATAGTGTAAGAATGACTACATGTAATCAATCACATCTACCCTTATATTATAGAAAATTTACAAATTTTCTTTTTATTATAGATGTGTATTTAGAGGCAAGTGTATGATAAAATGATGTACTATTTTAGCAAGTGTATATATTTAATATATACTCCCTCTGTCCGGTATTGTTTGTCATGATTTCTATTTTTAGAGTCATACTATAAAAACTTTGACTAACATTTTAACATTTATTTTTTCATCATATTAATATGCAAAAAATTGTAATTTATAGTACTTTTCATATAGTTTTAAAATATCTAAAAAAAAAATTAAAATATCGAATTAAAGTATTCAATTTACCTTTAAAAATTAATCAAATTGACTTTCAATAAATGCACTGTGACAAACAATTCCGGACGGAGGGAATACAATATAGTTCAAGTTTAGGTACGATTCTTAGTTCTAATATTTAAACGAAACAATCATTAAGTTTAAAGACTGCATTTATATTTATTTAGTTTCGGTAAAAGTTCGATCAAATTTAAACTATTTATAATATGAAAAACCATAAGTTAAAAGTTAACGACTAATATATTTATAAAAAATTATAGACGGATGACTAGGTTTCTTTGTAGGATTTTCATCAAGTGGCAAAATTAGATATATACAATATGGATAAAGAAACTTTTAGAAAGTCAAATAATAATTAAGTAATTAGTACTACAAAAAATCTTTGTTATTACGTAATTATTATAAAGAAAATACCATATGGATATATATGGAACTAATTAGTAGACATGCAATACCACATCATGAAGTTGATTTTCTTATATTATGCATTGTCATTATCATGATATAGGATTAGTAATGGATTAAATTTCAACTAAAATTTATACTTAAAACCCTTGATACTTGTGGAAAGTCTATGTGTAATCAAGAAAAATAATTGGCTTTATAATATGCTTTAAAAGATCTTATATCATAACTTTGAAAGTTATGGTGGAATCAAATAAATATATAAAGGTGTTTAATCTCCTTGAATTAGATAACAAGAGTTTTTTTTTAATGAAATAGAAATTTTATTAATAAATATTTATGAGTCCAGTCTGTTTATTCCTTGATTCTTCTTTCTTAAACATTAGCTATAATCTGAGGGTCGTCACTCGTTAGTAGAGTATTGCTCAAATTATATGATGATAATTAAGGATCTTCTTTTGATATATATACTTGATCACCAAGAACATAGAATATCATTCTGCTTTTTTGAAAAGACAATATTCAGTATCTTGATCTCTTTATTAATATTAAAATTTTTAAAAAATTCTATATAATTTTTTTCACATATATATCATCTTTGTGGGGGGATTATGTCATATGTGGACCTATATGAGGTAGGCACTAATAAGGTTGACCAAAATATAGTGATAGCAAAATTAACACTTTTTTGGTTTGTTGGATAATATTTCCATTTATAAAATAACAAGAAAACATAGTGGAATTAACCTTGTGGAGTCCAGAAGGAAGACAATAGAGTAACCCCAAAGGTCACAATTAAATGATCGTTGAAGGTGTAATTAAGTAAATATTTTTTATCAATTTAAATTTTCTAGACGAAATATTATACAAAATTCTATCTAAGAAAAGAGATTTTTAATGTGTTGGACCCATAAGAAAGAATGCAAGGAGAGAGTGTTGACGACAAACAAATTAAATTAATAAAAATGTGTTTTTAAATTATTATGTTTAGATGAGCTCATTATACTATTCAAAATATAGTATGATGAGTCAAAAATACTAAAATTAATAAAAATGTGTTTTTAAATTATAATGCTTAGATGAGCTCATAATACCATTCAAAATATAGTATGATGAGTCAAAAATATTAAAATTAATAAAAATTTGTTTTTAAATTATTATGTTTAGATGAGCTCATTATATCATTCAGAATATAGTATGATGAGTCAAAAATACTAACATTAATAAAAATGTGTTTTTAAATTTTTATGTTTAGATGAGCTCATTATGCCATTCAAAATATAGTATATGAGTCAAAAATACTAAAATAAATAAAAATGTAATTTTTAAATTATTATGTTTAGATGAGCTCATTATACCATTCAAAATATAATATGATGAGTCAAAAATACTAAAATTAATAAAAATGTGTTTTTAAATTATTATGTTTAGATGAGCTCATAATACCATTCAAAATATAGTATGATGAGTAAAAAATATTAAATTAATAAAAATATGTTTTTAAATTATTATGTACAGATGAGCTCATTATACCATTGAAAATATCATATGATGAGTCAAAAATACTAAAATTGATAAAAATCTGTTTTTAAATTATTATGTTTAGATGAGCTCATTATGTCATTCAAAATATAGTATGATGAGTCAAAAATACTAAAATAAAATAAAAATGTATTTTTAAATTATTATGTTTAGATGAGCTCATTATACTATTCAAAATATAGTATGATGAGTAAAAAAATACTAAAATCAATAAAAATGTGTTTTTAAATTATTATGTTTAGATGAGCTCATTATACCATTCAAAATATAGTATGATGAATCAAAAAAAGTAAAATTAATAAAAATGTGTTTTTAAATTATTATGTTTAGATGAGCTCATAATACCATTCAAAATATAGTATGATGAGTAAAAAATATTAAATTAATAAAAATATGTTTTAAAATTATTATGTTTAGTTGAACTCATTACAAACATTCGAAATATAGTATGATGAGTCAAAAATATTTTATTGGTCGAAAATATTATACTTTTAGGCTTATGGAACAAAGATTCTTTTGATTTGAAAATATTATATATATATATTAGGAGACTGCTGACTCATAATGTTGAAGAGATTAGGTAGGCATTTATATAGATAGAGTTAAATATATAATTATATTTATTATACTTTTTATATAAGAAATTTAAAATAACTATTCGTGTTTAAATATAATTTTCAAAGTAAAAAGTATATTTTAGAATATATACAAGTCAAATAAAGTGGAAAAAAAATTGAATGTAAGAAGTCAAATGGGGCTTCATGACAATGAAAGCAATATTTATTGGGAAGAAAGGGAGGTTTCTTTATGAAAAAAATAAAAAAGTTTGAGTGGATTTTCTGTTTTTGATTGTTGTGTTTTGCATTGTTGGAATGTTAAAACGTGTGAATAGAAAATAAAGAGCTGTGACTGATAAAAAGTTGTGATTTTATGAATAATTGTGACTTTTATTAAAGGTTGCGATTTTTATGAAGAAATGTGATTTTGATGAAAAGTTGCAATTTATGAGACTCTTATAAAAAAATACGACTTTTATGAATAACTGTAACTTTTATAATTAACAACTTTTATGTTATATTATTCGCGTTTTAGTTATTCGATTATATAGGACAATTTAATAAATTTAACAAGCAAAAGCCTCCTAACTCAACATCTTGTGAGGATAGAATGGAGGGTCGATATATATATATATATATGCACACACTCATACTCGATTATTTATTTTTTTACATAAATTATATATTAATTACTCTATCAAAAATATATATCCGTTATCCAATAGTCTCATAGTCTAATGGGTGGGTGGTGGGGATGATATTTTATCTAAACACAAAACAAACGTCAATTTTAATACAATAATTCTATACCAAATAAATAAATAATAATTGTTTGAAAAAAATTAAATGAGCTAAAGCTATATAATAAGACTCATTTGACCTTTCAAGGTTATGTAATTCCATTAGTGTGCTAGCCAATATAAAGTCCAAGTCTTAGCATAAGTTAATTATGGCTTGGACAACCCACAATGTATATAATTTTTACATTAAATATCTACATTTAAATGATGTAAATTGCATTTAAATGTGTGACTTAATAATGAGTAATATAATAAATTTTGTTGAGCGAATCATGATGTCTAAAGGTTAAATTTTAGTGAGAATAATGTGCACTAAGTGACTCGAGAGAATCGAGTGAGCTTTAAATAGTGTTGATTCAGAAATTGTAAATAGTGATTGTGATACCAGATAATGTGACTAAATATAATCTTCTTTTGCGTTTTCACAAGACGTATCGAGTACATATTAAATTAATTTTAGATGTGTACAAACAAATTATTAATATAATATAAAATAATAATGTGAATATATATATATATATATATATATATATATAATCACAAATCATATGGATAATAGACGGTACCAAAGTATGTCACACGCCATCACATAAAAACAAAAACAAATACAAACACAAAAAGTTGCATGAATATTCACTTGAATTTCTTTTTTGTTTTGTTTTGAATATTCAAATGGCTTCAGTGTGTGTTTGGTACAAATAAAAATATTTTTCTAACAATAAATGTATTTCTTATCTATTATTTTGTGTATATATATATATATATATATACATACATAAAGTTGCATGAAATATTCACTTGTTTATTTTGAATACTCAAATAGCTAGTGAGTGTTTGGTACAAATAAAAATGTTTTTCAAAATGTTATATATATATATATATATATATATATATATATATATATATATATATATATATATATATATATAAAGTTGCATGAAATATTCACTTGTTTCTTTTGAATACTCAAATGGCTAGTGAGTGTTTGGTACAAATAAAAATGTTTTTCAAAATGTTTATATATATATATATATATATATATATATATATATATATATATATATATATATATATATATATATATATATATATATATATATATATATATATATATATATATATATGATAAATTTGTAAATAATTTAGATAACTATATATTATGGGAGGTGAAAATTGCGCAGGGGGAATATTTAATGAAGGATGAACTTCATTAAATCCTTGATTGAACGGTGTACGCTAACATGCTCCTTACAAGAAGGCATGTCAGCGTGCGACTTCCAACCAACGATTTAACATCATCTATTCTTCCATTCAAATTTTTCCCTTTTGGTTTGATCCTCAATTTTTGTTGCCCTTCCGGAAATTCGGCTCAATTTTTCCTTTTTTGCCCTTTTTGCTCTTGATGTGAAAATAAGGCGTGTTGAAGGTCTTGGAGGACACAATCCGTACAGATGTCATTTGTGTAACTTGTTTTTCGTACTTGACTATTAGAAAAATCTATTTCTTCATTTTAAAGGAATTTATTTTCTAGCAAAAATATTTTCTAAATATTTTAACTAATCGAACATGAAAAAATCGTAAAACTTCACCTACCAAATACACCAAAATGGAAAGTAATAAAAAACCAAGTTGAGTTGTTGTTTCAAGTGGTATTCTTCACGCCGCATATATACTTGTGCAACTTGATATATATGACCCATCCTTAATTAAATATAATGAAATTTAGTATCATAATGGTCTATATAAACCCAAACATTGTTTACATTTTCATGCAATTAATTACCTTATTAAGAGTTCCTAACAAAAGGTTAATTTTCTTCAAAGAAACAATGGCTAGTTCAATTAGGTTTTGGTTATGCTTCATTCTTATCTTGCTTTCATGTCCTCGCTTCGAAAGCCGTCCACTCGGGCTATTTACTCCGAAGAGAAAGGAGACAACGATGATGGAAACTGCTCGAAAAATTATACGAGAGAGAATGAGGCATGCAATCAAGTATGACGTGAAACGACTAAGTCCTCGTGGACCTAACCCTAAACATCACTAGGGTACATTAATCGCGAAAGGAGGTAGAGACGAAAATAAGATTGAGACATGCATTAATTCATTAAGTACGATGTCTAACGATTAAGTCCTAGAGGACCTAACCCTAAAAATTAAATCACTAGGGTATCTTATAAGATTATATAATGTTAGTTCTTGGTGTGATTGAGAAGTTATTAGTTTCATATCGTATAATTCTTAATAATAAGTTATAACTTTTTTTTCCGTAAGATTTTATTCTCACACAGATAATTTATATATGTTTACGAATTAAAGTTATGGAAATGGTAGCATAAACGAGTAAATGCACTAAATCGAGCTTCATACCATCACTTTACTATTTTCTTATCTATTTTATCGAATCATCGACTCTAATATTATATTGTTGGAATAAATCAATTGAGAAACACTCTTTATATAATGTGTTATTGTTTGTCTTGTACCAAATTTGCACACCTAACAATAGTTTCATGTTGATTTCATTTCAAATTGATTGTCTTTTCTATTTTTCAATATTCGCTTAATTTTTAGAATTTGATTAAATTAATATAATATTTTAAATTTTATGTTTACAAGTAATACAAGTTATAATTTTGTCATGTCAATATAATTATATATATAAAAAAATATTAGTCAAATTAATAAAATTTAACTCTTTAAATATATAATATAACAACTATTTTAGTATCGAAAATATTTATTTGTTCATATCATTAATTAATATAGAGGTCATGTATGAACTGAAAATTGGTATGCGCACTAAGATTGACCAAAGTATGTTGTATTAATATTAATATTACTTATTAAATTAAAACTTTTTAGTTGGTAATTGCATCATTTTCCCTTTTAAGAAAACAACGTTTATTTATTTAAATATAGTGGAATATTATGGAGTTCACAATAAGACAATCTTTAAAAGTTATATGCGTCAGTAGATTCTTGAGTCGAGAATATATTAAAAATAATTTTTTACTGAGTATTTTAGGATATATTTGAGACACACTTATTCTTATTAGATTTTTTAATAAAAATATATTAAATATGTTATTGTTATTATTATATTGTTGTTATTATACTAGATTCATATATTAAGAAATAGTTTAATTTTAGATTTTCTTCTTCTTCTTTTGTCTTTTTTAGTTCTTTATCTGGTCCTTAAGAAGATTGACAATTTTTTCACTTTTTTTTCCGCGTAATCTGAATTTTAATCTATCGATTGATGATGGAGATATTGAATTACCTGATCAAGTCTCGTTAATTACTTGTCAACTTTAAATTTTTTTTTTTTAATTTTAGTTATAAAATTAAATTAAGAGCCATATAATATTATGATTTATGATATAGGATGATATGTTAACCTTACAAGTTATTTTTATTGGATAATCGTGATACTTTTAAAAAATTAAAGTTATTGATTAATAGAAGAATAATTTTACTAACTAATGAGATATCAGAGTGGATGATTGACTCATTTTGTACCAGAAATAATCACAAAAAAATTCATTTGATACTTTTAAATATTTATTTGTAAATTTATTCCACTATAAAGATAATTAATGATCACTTGTGATTCTATTGAATCACAAAATTTTTCTTTTCTATGAAAAAGACATGCATCAATAATTTCATTTTTTTTATGAATTATTTTCTCTAACATGCATGTCAATAAAAAAAAGTTATGCATTAGTAGAAGAATTTTTTTAAAATTTTTCTTTTTGTTAAACCCATAAAAATGCTACTTTTACTTTTAGGATTATACGAGATTTATTTGATTATGAAATTTAATCCTAAAATACATCACTCCTCCCCCCTCTATTTCTTTTAATTATTATTTAGGGTTTTGATACATTTCGTAATGTATAAAGCAATTTCACTAGTAATATTCTACTTCAATTAATTATACTTTTTTTTTTAAAAAAAAAAAACAATTTAACTATATACTAGTTAGAAGTTAATGCTGGATAATATATTAGGTTTATATATAAGGAAGGGGCACCACGAAAATGAAAGCAATAATTAATGGGAAGAAAAGGTTGGTTACTTCATGGAAAAAAATAGTTTCCAATTAAAAAACATTGATATTGGATAATAGAATCATCCTATTTTATTTTATTTTATTATGATTTCTTTTTTCAAAAATAAGGGATAATGCCCAAGTACCCCCTCAACCTATGTCTGAAATCTCAGAGACACACTTATACTATACTAAGGTCCTATTACCCTCCCCTGAACTTATTTTATTAATAATTTTTTATCCTTTTTCGACCTACGTGGCACTATCTTGTGGGCCCAACGATAATTGACTTTTTTTTTTCAAACTAGTGCCACGTAGGCTAAAAAGGGGTAGAAAATTACTTATAAAATAAGTTCAGGGGGTAATAGGACCTTAGTATAGTATAAGTATGTTTCTGAGATTTCGGGCATAGGTTGAGGGGGTACTTGTGCATTATCCCCAAAAATAACAACCATAATAAGGTATTATAACTATGGTTTTTATAATTGCACTTCATAGTTATAGTTTTGTTTGCTATGGTGATTGCGATTTGTATATATCAATTGCCAATATACAAGTGAATAATTTATTTGTGCATTTTTTTATATCGTATATAAATAGCTAGGGTAATTAAGCATATACAAATTTTGAATCCATATAATAAAGAATCGAATTATACAATATTATAATTTATATAATTAGGTGAATTATATAAATTAAAGGAATAGCAAGATTTGGAAAAAAAATTGAATTGCCAATCCTAAAGGAATCTAGGCTTAGGTAAGCTTTAATTCAACAAAATTTTATATAAATATTTGGTCAAGAAAAGGAGCTAAGATAGGAACAGTGACCTTTCAGCACCTCAATGGGGAAAGCTACACACATTATATATATATATATATATATATATAATATATATATATATATATATATATATATATATATATATATCCAAAAAAAAAACTCTATATATGACTAGGAATATTCATCTTAATTAACTATGGATTTGGGGCAATATTATGTATAGTGGCTAAGCCACATACTATGAGGAACAATCGATATATATATATATATATATATATATATATATATATATATATATATATATATATATATATATATATATATATATCCAAAAAAAAAACTCTATATATGACTAGGAATATTCATCTTAATTAACTATGGATTTGGGGCAATATTATGTATAGTGGCTAAGCCACATACTATGAGGAACAATCGATTAAATATCTTTTATCGAAAAATTATATGTTTAAAAGACTAGCTTTCAACATTGCAAAAGATTGGAATTATAACCTTTCATTATCTATAATCCCTCGATGGAAAAGTTCTATAAACGTAGTTTTCGTTGAAACTAATTAGGTCAAGACGTAGTTTTTAAGTCCTATAAACGTACTTCTTCATTGAAACTAATTAGGTCAAGACGTAGTTTTTATGATTTATACTGAGAGAAGTGGAAGGAGTTAGGAGAATGAAGCGCCACTATAAATATAAAACAAAACAATGTATTTATTTTTTTTAAAATCGTCTTGTAAGAATTTTTGTTTGTGGTATTGCTTAGGTATATATATATATATATTATCCTTTGGCAATGAATGATTATATCATCACAAATCTTGAGATGCATTGGTTCACTGTGTGATAATGACCATCGACTTAAAAAAAACAACAACAAGGTGCATCAATATATATATATATATATAATTAGTCAGATAAAATATTCAGTGTAATTCAATAAGTAAAATTTGAGAAGGATACAATATTTATAGACCTTTATCTCTACCAGTATGAGATAGATTAAAAGATTATTTCTATTAGACTCTCGACTCACAAAAATTGTAACCGACATGCATAAAAGTAAGACGGAAAAAAATTAAAAAGAGATAACAAAATAGCAATATATAAAATCTACTTGATATCTAAATCATACTATCTACTCCACCTGTTTCAAAATACTTGTCATATTTTTTTCATAGTTAAATGATATGAACTTCGACAATCGATATTCTAAAATATATATATATATTTTTTTTATCATATTGATATGAGAAAAATTTTAATTTATAATACTACTTTTTGTACAGTTTTTTTAATATGATAAATCTAATTTTTGAGAAATAAATAAATAGACTCGAATAATACAAAAACGTGACAAGTAAAATAGAATAGAGGTAGTGGTTGAAGTGTAGTGATGACCTAATTAAGTGGCATTTTTCATCTTCGCCGCATACTTATGTTAATTCATGCCCCTCCTTAATTAAATATAATTAATTAGGATCATAATGGCCTATATAAACCCCAAACATCTCAATAGAGACCTATAACACACTAATTTATGCAAATTAATTACCTATATGGTTATCTTGCAAATTAAAATAACTCTATCTTCAAGAATGGCTAAGTTTAGGTTTTTGTTATGCTTGATTCTTATTATCTTGCTTTCATGTCCTCCCTCCGAATGTCGTCCACTCGGGCAATCTTCGCGGAGGAGAGGGGAAACGATAACGATGATGGAAACCGCTCGAGAAATTATTAAGGAAAGATTAAGATATACAATCAAATATAACGTGAAACGGTTAAGTCCCGGAGGACCTGACCCTAGACATCATTAGGGTAAGTAGTTTTCTAGTTGTCAAAAGAAAGAAGGGACAAAAGTGGATATGAGGCTAAAGAGTCTATGAGCATACGTGGAATTTTCTGTTCTATTTTACTTGACATGTTTTTCAATGTGTTTTAGATTAGAAGGACGGTTTTCTGTATTTGGTAACTAGCTAATTAACTGTAACTTTTTCATTTGCTTTTTAATGTCGATCACTTTTACGGTCATTGAAATATGTCATGACATGTGTAAGATCACAAGTTTTACGTATACTAAAGTATGCGTGCCAACGTTCTCTCTTTCTTTCTTAAACTCTCCATATAATAAACATTGCCATATAAAGTATAATAACGTCATTAATGCAACAGTTATGTGGTAAAAAGTTAAATATTGAGTTCAATAAATATACGTAAATTTTGAATCCGCTTTTGATCGAGACTGATGTTACGTACCTATATATGGTCCTCGTAAATTTTAAATGACTATATATAGTGATTTTGATGTTTTTTTTTTGTTTTTTTTTATGTGACGATTGAGTTGTAGCCTTTTGCTTTATGGATTAATATTCTTAAAAGTACAAAAAGAGAAGTCTATTTCTATTTTTTATAAATATTATCGCAAATGCCCTTTCAAAAAATAAAATAATATATACATAGATTAGGTTTTATTTGTATATTTTTGGACGAACCTTATTAAGACATTTTTTTAAAAATTAAAAAATAGCCACATTTTAGTCAACAATATTTGAAAATGACCATCAATTTTCTTTAGATTTGCATTTAAAGGTTAAATCTTAATTAAAATTTTCTTTTTTTTTCTTAAAAAAAAATATTTTCGTTCTTGATTATATTTTTCTTTCCTATTTCTACAAATCAATTACATTAAAGTTACAAAATCTTTTTTTGTGATAAATGGGTAGTATTCATTGTTCCATATATTTGGCAAAATTTGACTCTAAAACATGAAAGATTTCATGAAATCAATTTATTGAAATACATTTCCCCCTAGATTTTCTATTAATATATAGTCATAATAATATTTTATTGGAATCGATTTCTAAATTTATATTATATTTTTTATAACAACATTTTACTATATATAGAATTATAAAACTATTCAGGCAAATGACCGCTATTATAAAACAATTATTATAACAACCAAATTTCCTTTGAAATCAATTTTAATCGTAATAGAATCATATAGTCTTAGTGGTAGATATAGATTTTGTTTAATTTTTCGCTAAAATTTATTATTAACTCTATAAGGGTATTATATTGAGAGTCTTCAGTAGTGTGTAAACAGTGTCCTCCGTTTTCAAAATTACACTTATATATATATATATATATATATATATATATATATGGTGTTTTTAGTACTTTTCTATAACAACCATTCTCTGCAATATTTTTTTAGTATAATAGTAATTTTTTTACTATAATAGTAAAATTCTTTTTTTGAATTGATTTTTAAATATATATTCTCTATAACAATTAAAAAGTTTCTTGATAAATTAATTGTTTGTTATAGAAAGATCACTATTACTTTCCCTTGCCATCATCTTTTAAATCTCATGTAATTATATATTTTCTATAATAGTACTGTTATAACAATCAAAAAAATAAAAATATTCACTGTTCATTATTCTCATAATAATTAAATACCCAATCTTGACTTGCAAGATTTCATTTACACAATTCATTGAAATTCAATTATAATTATTATTATTATTATTCCCCTAAAACCATAGATTTTTTTTAATTCCTCTTAAATTTTCCATTTGGGTTTTTACCAAAAAAAATCATTTTTTTTCTGTATCTTTGGAAAATGATAATCTATGTGCTGGATGTATTTTCTTTCCATATATAGCTACCCTTTTGGCTTTTACTTAAAAGAATCATACTCCTATGTTTAAATTTATTTCTGACACTGATAAATAAGATTTTTAAATCTTATAATCGTAAATTAAAAAATATATAAAATATACTAAATGTCTTTTAATATCATTCACTTACACATATTATGTAAAAAATTGTAATTAAAATATTATCAAACACTAAAAAGATACATAGAATATATTAAATATTGTTGTTTTACACGTACTACATAGAAAATTGAAATTCAAAAAATTACCAAAAAAGCAAATTAAAAAGAAAAAATAAAACAAATAAATTAAAACGGAAATATTATAAATTCTCATCATTCTAGAAAAATATACAATCTTGACTTCATGACCTGCAAGATTTGATATAATCAATTGATTAAAATTCAACTTTTTTCCCCCTAAAACCATATATTTTCCATTTGAGGTTTTACCAAAAAAAAAAAAAAAAAAAACTCAGATTTTTCTGTATCTTTGCAAAATTATATGGATTTTGTTTCCATATATAGATACCCTTTTAACTTTACTATAAATTTTGGTCAATATTTGATGTTGAAAAACAAAAAAATGGCTAATATTAGATCATCAAAAAAGATGAATGAGAAAAAAAAAATCCCACAAAGAGGACTTGGTGTTGCTCAACTTGAGAGGATTAGATTAGAGGAACAACATAAAAAAGATTCAATTTTTCGAACAATTCAATGCCCAAAATCTATACCAACATCATCAAGAATTGATTTTTCTTCGAAAGATTGCGTCTTTACGTCAAATCAATCAACCCCTTTTCTTGAAAATTCCTCTAAATTGTGGAATGGTGAGTATAGTCACAAAATTGATCATCATGGTTTAGTTTTTGGGCATAATTTGAATCTTGCTAGTGTCTTGCAACAAAGATGTCAACAGTATCTGAAAACTTCTACTTCTACATCAATTGTAAGTCCGCTTCATCGAGTTTTAAGTATTCATTCATACTTAACCAGAAGATAAATTAAATTTAAGAAACAATCTCTTACAGAAATGCAGGGTAAGGTTGTATATAATAGACCCTCGTGTTCCGGTTCATGCATATAGCAGAAGTTTAGTGCACAGGACACAACTTTATATATATTTAACCAGAAGTCTCGAGTTAGATTCTTGGTGGCTTGTGTTTGAATTGCTTTTCTTTTTGTGTGGAAATTTTAGGTGAATATCTCATCATCATCATCATCTGCACAAAGTTTTCAGATGGAGCCCCCTTCAAACCAAAGTTATTATGGCTGTAAATGTTTACATCATTTGCCTGAAGAAGTTAAGGTACTTCTATTAGTTTGCTTGACAAAAATGAATAAATCCCCTTTGTCGCCACAAACTAATACTCCCTCCGTTTCAATTTGTTTGTCATACATACTATGTTTGATAAATTTGATGTCTATTCTTCTGAATAGCTGTAGTTTGTTTGTTGGTGATGTAATATAGATGGCGAGTGTGAAGAGGCCTTATCCGTTCTCTCAAGAATACTCGCATGTCCCTTTGTTTCAATGCAAAAAGTGCTGTGTTTCCCCTGTATCCAGATCACACGAATCTGCCTCCAGCAGCAACGAGTGCTCAATCAATGTAGAAGAGAGAAATGTGCTTACAAGGTTCTATATCTTACCTGAAAATCGATTAGTCTTAATACTCGTAAGCCTGATAATTAGTTATTTGGCTTTTTTACAGAGAAGTTGTGTCAAAGTCGAGAGCTTTGTCAGAGTCCGAACCATCGATTTCACTAAGAGAAAGTAAAGCTCTCAATGGAGATTTTCTCAGATTAGCTCCTCCAGCAGCAGCATTGCCACATTTAGGAGAAGTAAATCGGTGTTCTTTAACTGATTCCGCCCCACAATGCCTTCAGCTATTCGACTATGTTCCCTCTCGGGTGAGACTAAAAGGACTATAGCATTTATATTCTTGTTCATATACTCTGCTCTTTGAACTCGGTTTCACTACCTTCCGAATGTGTTTAATCTACAGGTTGCTGCTGCAGAGCATACCCCGGCTTCAGGACTAAGTATATCAGTTCAACAACCCATCCTCGGATTCTTCCCATCTGTGAAGGCGCAGATAGGTCGAGAAGGAACACGTGGAAGTGAATTTCATACTGAAGTTGGAGGAAATGTTGATTTAGAACTGAAGCTATAGAAGTTAGTCCATGCCATATTTTTGTGATGTCCTGGTGCATAAGGCTCGTGTTAGAGGTGTGTCCGTGGGACTTTAATTCTTTTACTTGATAGAGAGCGTTGCTTCGAGTGATTGTCCTGCCATTTATAGGGATAGTTTGTAGATAATTTTATATACTTGTTGGTGCTTGAAAAACATTGTGAAATGTGAATTACAGAAGAGAGGTTTTCATTAGACTCGAGACTCCGCTTTTTAGTTGAGTTCTATTGATTGGAGATTTGAGTTTTTCTTGATCTTGCAAGGTTCATGTACTGAGGCTGTGTTGCAAATCTTGAACCTAATATGTTTGTTGTGAATTGTGTGACCATCTCATCTAAAAGTAAAAATCGTTAGAGAAACACACTTTCAATTACTTATTATGACTTCAATACACGGGGAGTCTTATCGCTCTGGAGAAACTCCCTACGCTCTTAATATTACTATTCCAATTACCAGAAACAGTATGGCCTTTATTCATGCAATTGCAGATCTATCAGTCTCCTTCTGCAGAAGCTTTTCTGTCGAAATTCTTCTGCATATCACAAATCATTTCATTATACAGTTAGACCTCTCTATAATGACCTAGTTTTTTGGGAATCGATTTATCATGTTAGGTTATATTATGACATAATACGTAGACGCAACACTCAAACATGACCTTAGTTGACAAGTAAACACTCCAACTTTGAGAGTGCATATCTAGAGACCTCAAAATTGGTCTGGATTTGCAACTAAACACTCCAATCCGTCCACATTGTGTCTCATGGACACTTGACGCTTACATTATGCATAAATATTAGCGGTGTCTAGATGATAATTTTTGTAAGTTGGAGTGTTCAACTGATACAATGGAGACGAGTTGAGGACAATTTTGAGTTCTGTTTATGTATTATGCCTTATATTATTACATGTTCTCCATAACAACATTTCGCTACAGCAGCCAAAAGATATTCACATAGGACGCTGTTTTAGAGATGTTTGACGGTATATGTTCTTATATATACCGATCATTCATACATTATAGGACATATTCATGGATTATAGACTCTGAAGCAACATACATTCATCTTTATTCTTACTCTGTAGGTATCATCTTTGGACTCCGGTGGTAAATGAGAACGATGTCCTACATCGTGTAGACATTGGGAGAATAAGGTATCAAATTCCTCCACACTGATCATCTCGTCTCCACTCACGTCATATTGTTTGATAGATTTTTGTCTACCTTTTCATCAGCATCCAAAAATGTTGTTGCACCCATGTCGGATCTTTAAAATGTACTACTTTAGGAGGATACGACATGCACCTGATGGAATTTTTCAAAGAGTCCAAGCAACATAGTTGATCATTACAAGTAGTTACTCACTTTTTTAATAGCAGAAATATTTGGTTTCCTATCTTCTGTATACAGAGTTCCTACTGCAGTATTTTCGACATGTTGAAAAAAACTGAGAAAATAGGTTTCCTCATTTCGTGTTCTTCCCTTTTCTTTTTGAGCCAAGCCTACAGAATCTGCATAATCCAATGTGGAATTTACTACTCTTTGTATATCTTATCGACTTTTAAAAAGGGTAGCTTGGTGCACGAAGCATTCTGTGTTCACACAGGGCCTGGGTAAGGGCCGCACCCTAAGGGGTGTGATGTAGACAGTCTACCTACTCTTACACAAGCATCAGTTATTGCTTCCACGGCTCGAGCTCGTGACCTGTATGCTAAGATGCTCGGACTCTCCAAAAAGGATGTCGCGCATGGTATCAGATCTTCCAAAAATGCACTATCTTGGAGGATCTGACACGCAACCATTGGCATTAAGAGTCCGAGCAACATAGACTATAGTTCATTGAAGGATAATTCTACCTTCGCCTCAAGGCTCAACTTCTAGTTAGGAAAGTATACCTTTCAAGGATCTTATGGAATTGTATCTTTTACCCATTGCATCCTTTGTTTCATCTATCCATCTTGTGAAACCTCTGACAAATTCATCCATATTGATCATTTCATCATCGTCGAGATCAAATTCTTCCATTACCTCATCCCTTTTTGTAATCCTTGTCGCGATATAATTTTCTTGATCTGATTTTCATGAAAAGTTGTTTTAGCTCAGGTACTGACACAAACTTATATCTGTCCTGATCAGCCTGCATCGCGTCGATAAGTACATGTTTACTTTTTGCATGTTATGTACTGAAACTCCCACCTATGTTGCTTGGACACTCAAAATGTTGCCACATCTGTGATGTTCTTCCCAAAATGCACTATTTTTGAAGGATTCAACACGCATCCGACAAACATTTTTGAAGGATCCAAGCAATATTGGTAATTCCCACTATGAGATTCATGAGCAGTATTGAATAGAATTAAAAAAATATTACTTTGATAGGAGGTAGATTAGGCGAACCGTCTTCACGGAGGTGTTTCTCTGTGGTATGTTCCTGCACTTGTTTTAGTATTTTTACTACAAAATGCTCATGCTATATATTTTCTAGCCTCCTCTTCTGAATCCACAACTCGAATATCTGTAGAATTACTCGTGGTTTTCGGAAGGCTTTCAGTTTTAACATATAAAGATCACAACAAAATCATCAATAGGGGAATGGCTAGAAGATTCATTTGGAAATTACATGGTATAGATAGTCGATATTGAATTCTCTTGGTTTCTTCATGTGTACACTCCAAATTTGTCTCAGCAGGCAAGTAAGTACTCCAACTTTGAAAGTGCACATCTAGACACCTCAACTTGGTCTCAACGAGCAACTAAACACTCCAACTCGTCCCCATTGTGTCTTGTGAAGGTTTCTAGTTGATCATTTTGTAAGTTGGAATGTTTAACTGACACAATAGAGATGAGTTGAGGGGTCTAGATGTGCATACTCAAAGTTGGAGTGCTTACTAGCCGTCTGAGGCTAAGTTTGAGTGTTTGTTTAGGTGTTACGCCATTCTTTATATTTTGAATTCCGTTAGTGAAATTCATCGATTTTATGAATATTATCACAGATAGGAACCATTCTGCTGTAAAATTCATAAATTAAAGATATACAGAATGTATTAAAAATATATTTTGATCTTGTTATCTTAAACATGTTAGGTGGAAAACTAAAATAAAACAATTACCAGAAATGAAAAGAGACATTTTAAAAAATGACAGACTAAAAAGGAAAGTAAATAACACTAACAAATTGAAACGGAATGAGTATAAATTTCTCATCTTTTGATGGTTAAGAACTTAAAAGGGCTAATATTAGAGATTTCATAAAAAGATGAATCTTTAAAGAAAGATTTGATGTAATCAATTAATTGAAATTCACTTTTTTTCCTAAAATATAAATTTTCCATTTGAGGTTTTACCAAAAAAAGTCACAACTTTTTTGGATCTTTGAAAAACCTTTAGATTTTTTTTAATGCCTCTTGCATATTCCATTTGGAGTTTTACCAAAAAAAACTCAGGTTTTTTGGTATCATAATCTGTTGTGTTGGATGGATTTTCTTTCCATATATAGATTTTGGTTTTACTATAAATTTTGCTCGACATTTGATAGTCAACAACAAAAAATGGCTAATGTTAGAGCATCAAAAAAGATGAATGGGAAAAAGAAAGTCCCTCAAAGAGGACTTGGTATTGCTCAACTTGAGAGGATTAGATTAGCGGAACAACATAAACAAGATTCAATTTTTCAAACAATTCGATCCCCCGAATACATACCAACATCATCAAGAATCGATTTTTCTTCAAAAGATTGTGTCTTTACACCAAATCAATCTGCCCCTTTTCTTCAGAATGGTGAGTATAGTCAAGGTGTGAATCAGAAAGTTGATCATCATCCAGTTGTTGTTTTTGGGCATAATTTGAACTCTCCTGGTGTGCTACAACAAAGATGTCAACAGCATGAGAAAAATAGTTCTACATCAATTGTAAGTCGGCTTCATTGAACTTTAAGTATTCTTTCATGATATTTAACCAGAAGGGGAGCCTTGGCGTAATGTTAAGTTGCTGAGATGTGGATATAACCTCTTGCAGAAATGCAGGGTAAGGTTGTGTAAAATAGACCCTTGTGGTCCACCTCTTTTCGGGATCCATACATCACGTAAATAAACATTTGCAAATCTTTATATATGTATTGGGGGTGTTATTTGTTGTTGCTACCTGCTCTCCCTTCTTAAGTGTTTTCAACATGGCTTCTTTGTTATTGTATCCGCGTTAGATAATTTTTGGTTTGTTGGTAATGTAATATAGATGGCTGGAGTGAAGAGGCCCTATCCATTCGAAATTGTGTCAAAGTCAAGAGCTTTGTCTGAGTCGAAACCATCGATTTCAGTGGGAGAAACTAAAGCTCTTGATGGAGATTTTCTCAGCTTAGCTCCTCCAGCAGCAGCTTCGCCACATTTAGAACCATTAACTCAGTGTTATTTAACAAATTCAGCCCCCAAAAGCCTTCAGCTATTCGACTATGTTCCCTCTCGGGTGAGACTAAAGGACTTTAACGTTTATATTCTTGTTTATGTACTGTGCTTTTTGATCTGATTTCACTTCCTTCCGGAATGTGTTTAATCTACAGGTAGCTGCTGCAGAGGATACACCTCCTTCAGGTCTAAGCATACCAATTCAACAACCTGTCCTCAGATTCTTCCCATCTGCAAGGGCGCAGATTGATCGAGAAGGAACTCGTGGAAGTGGTGTTCATACTGAAATAGAAGGAAGTGTTGATTTGGAACTGAAGCTATAGAAGTTTGTCCATTCCATATGTTAGTGATGTCCTGGTGAGTAAGGCTCGCGTTAGAGGAGTGTTCATGGGGCTTTATTTCTTTTACATGATAGAGAACGTTGCTTCGGGTGATTGTCTTACCATTTTTAGGGTCTGTTTGTAGATTAAACTTTATATGCATGTTTATGCATATAAAACATTGTTAAATGTGAATCACAGAAGATAGATTTTCATTAGCCTTGAGGGTTTTGCCTTTTAGTTTTTCAGTTGTAACAATCAACGATTTCGACAAAATATGGAGATATGGGTTCTGCTTGATCTTACTAGGTTCATGTACTGAGGCTCTGTTGCAAATTTTGAACCTAAATGCTTATCATGAATTGTGTGACCATCTCATCTAAAAGTACAAGTCGTTAGAGAAAACATACTTTTAATTACTTAATTATGTCTTCAATACGCCGTCTACATACAGACCTGATTCCTTTTTAAGGGTTAAGCACATGGAAAATATATTTGAGAATGGGTAGTGGCAAGTGAGACTCATATCCAAAACCTACAAGCTTAAGCTGTTAGAGAGATAGCACACTCCTAATCTTTGGTTGCGTCTTTAAGATGTTGACTCCCTTGGTTTCTTCCTTTGTTTACTTCGTTAAATATTGAATCCCCTTGATGAAAATTATGACTCTTTCATTCGGTTATGTCACTCATAAACACAAGGTGATAGTTAACAATAATTCTCAAAAAGCCTAGAAAGAGAACCAGTCATAACATTTATTCCAGAAATCACAATAGAGCCAACATGTTCAAGCTTTTTTTGTTGAACGAAGAAGTCATAATCTAGAACGCGAACCAAAACTAAGGAGAATGGATGGAGAGCACGAAAGTCATGGCGGAAGCCCACATGGGGAATGATGTGCTCCAACTGGAAATGCATCCCATTACTCCGCAAACCAGTAGCACGTTAACAAACTAAGTATTTCTCTGTGATTATTCCATGCTAATAACCTTTTTTGTTCTCTGAACATCGTACTAACTTTAAGAAAGGGTAGTTTGGTGCACGAAGCATCATGTGTTCACAAAGGTCAGGATAAGGGTTGCATTACAGGGGTTGTGATGTCGACAGCCTACCTACCCTGACACAAGCGTCAATAGTTGTTTTTATGACTAGAACCCGTGACCTATAGGCTATGATGCTTAGACTCTCAAAAACTGATGTGACACCTCATATAGGATCCTCCAAAAATGCACTATTTTGGAGGATTTGACACGCAACCATCGATATTTTTAAAGATCCCAAGCAACACAGCCTATAGTTCATAGAAGGAGACAATTCTATCGTTGGTCCAAGGCTCCCCTTCAAGTTTGGAAAGTATATCTTACTAGATTTATGAAAACTCAAATCAAAGTACCTCAAATTGTCAAAAGAAAATAAAAAAAATTAAGAGTATTGCATCCTTTGTTTCATCTATCCATCTTGTGAAACCTTCGACAAATTCATCCATATTGGTCATTCCATCATCGTCGAGATCAAATTCTTCCTTTACCTCATCCGTTTTTGTAATCCTTATCCGATATAATATTCTTGATCTGATTTTCATGAAAAGTTGTTTTATCTCATGTAATGACACAAACTTATCTCCGTCCTGATCGGCCTATTCAAATAGCCTGTACCGCATCGACTAGAACATGGTTACTTTGCACATTATGTACTGAAATTCCCTCCTATGTTGCTCGGACTCTCAAAATGTTATTAACTTGTACTTATAATGTTCGTCAAAACATAAATAGAAATAAGATGAAGTAGACAGAAAACAAAATAATCCGAGTCCACAGAAACTACTGTGTCTCCTTAAGAAATTTAATCCCCTCACTGTACTCGAGGTTACGAATTAATTTCTCCCAAGATAAAACGGATTAATCCTGTTAAAGAATTAGCGGTACCTCACACTTCTTTAACTTCAGCGAACTTAAGGACAACAACAAGTCACACAGACACAGTCGATCGACACTTTGGTTTTGAGAAAAAATATATGCAGAGAAGGAAAAATTTTCCAGTGTTTGAAAAAACAAAAAATGACTTCCTTTTATAGTCATTTTTAGCAAGAAACGTGTCTGTTCAGAGAAATCTGTTCAGACCCGTTTTATCCAGAAAGTTGCGTCCTTTGGAAAAATAATAACTTCTCAGAAAATCAATCAATCACATCATTTGCCAAATAAAAATCCAAAGGCCCGAGGGGGCACCTTAGTGCATGGATCTTGTGCCTTTGGGGCAACAAAAAAAATTTTCCTAAAAAATAATTTGATGACCTCCGTAATGAGTTGGAAAATAAGTGCGTCTAGTCCCACATATTTTTTAAAAATATTTCATTATTTACAAACCAACTATTAGGAATTACCGAACTTTCCCCAATTTCATGTGTATTACTCTTTGCATTTTGCGCCTTTGAGACAACTGAAATTTTTTTCTGAAAAAACAATATGAGGACCTCTTTAATGAGTTAGGAAAGCATTACGTACAGTCCCACTATTTTTTTTCACGAATATTTCCGCATTTACAAGCCAAATTTTAGAAATTACTCAATTTTCGCCGATTTCATATGTATTAATTCATGGATCTTGCGCTTTTGAGGCAACTGAAATTTTTTTCTGAAAAAACTATATGAAGACATCTGTTATGAGTTGGGAAAGCATTATATATAGTCCCACAATTTTTTTTACGAATATTTCTACTTTTACGAGCCATCTTTTAAGTATTTTCTGACTTTCGCCGATATCATGTATATTATCTTGCGCCTTGAGGACATCTGAAACTTTTTTCTTGAAAATATTATATTAGGACCTCTATAATGAGTTGGAAAATCATTACGTATAGTCCCTAATATCTTTAGTAAATATTTTTGCATTTACGAGCCAACTTTTAAGAATTACTCGACTTTCAACGATTTCATGTATATAATTAGTCCATTGATCTTGCGTCTTGAGGACATCTGAAACTTTTTTCTGAAAAAATTATATTAGGACCTATATAATGACTTGGAGAAGCATCAAGTATAGTCTTAAATATCTTTCATAAATATTTTCGAATTTACGAACCATCTATTAGAAATTACTTGACTTTCAACGATTTCATGTGTATTAGTCAATGGATCTTGCGCTTTTGGGCACTTTTATAAAAAACTATATGAGGACCTCTGTAATGAGTTGAGAAAGCTTTACGTATAGTCCCATTGTTTTTTTCACGAATATTTCCGCATTTATGAGCCAACTTTTAGGAATTACCCGACTTTCGTCAATTTGATGTGTATTAGTCCATGGATCTTGTGCCTTTGGGGCAGCTGAAATTTTTTTCTAGAAAAACTATATGAGGACCACCGTAATGAGTTGGAAAAACATTACGTATAGTGCAACAGTTTTACTCATGAATTTTGTTTATTTACCACACAACTTTTAGAAATTATTCGACTTTTGTCAATTTCATGTGTATTAGTTAATAGATCTTGCGCCATTGGGGCAACTGAAATTTTTTTCTAAAAAAACTGTATGAGGACCTCTGTAATGAGTTGGGAAAGCATTACGTATAGTCCTACAATTTTTTTCACAAATATTTCCGCATTTACGAGCCAACTTTTACGAACTACCCAACTTTTGCCAAGTTCATGTGAATTAGTCCATGGATCTTGCGCCTTTTGACAACCGAATTTTTTTTCCTGAAAAACTATATGAAGACCTCCGTAATGAGTCGCAAACCCATTACGTATAGTCCCAAAGTTTTTTTTTTCACAAATATTTCCGCATTTATGAGTTAATTTTTAGGAATTACCCGACTTTCGTCAATTTCATGTGTATTAATCCATAGATCTTGCGCCTTTGGGGCAACAAAAAAAATTTTCCTAAAAAATAATTTGATGACCTCTGTAATGAGTTGGAAAACAATTACGTCTATTCCCACATATTTTTTTTAAGAATATTTCATTATTTACGAACCAACTTTTAGGAATTACCCAAGTTTCCCCAATTTCATGTGTATTACTCTTTGGATCTTGCGCTTTGAGGCAACTGAAATTTTTTTCTGAAAAAACAATATGAGGACATCTGTAATGAGTTGGGAATGCATTACGTACAGTCCCACTATTGTTTTTCACGCATATTTCCGCATTTACGAGCCAACTTTTAGAAATTACCCAACTTTCGCCGATTTTATGTTTATTAATTCACGGATCTTGCGCTTTTGAGGCAACTGAAATTTTTTTCTGAAAAAAACTATATGAAAACATCTGTTATGAGTTTGGAAAGCATTATATATAGTCCCACAATTTGTTCTCACGAATATTTCTGCATTTACGATCCATCTTCTAAGAATTACCGGACTTTCACCGATTTCTTGTATATTAGACCATAGATCTTGCGACTTGAGGACATGTGAAACTTTTTTCTTGAAAATATTATATTAGGACCTCTATAATCAGTTGGAAAAGCATTACGCATAGTCCCAAATATTTTTCATAAATATTTTCGCATTTACGAACCATCTATTAGGAATTACTCGACTTTCAACGATTTCATGTGTATTAGTCAATAGATCTTGCGCTTTTGGGCAACTAAATTTTTTTTATAAAAAACATATATGAGGACCTCCGTAATGAGTTGGGAAAGCATTAATTACAGTCCCATTGTTTTTTCATGAATATTTCCGCATTTAAGAGCCAACTTTTAGGAATTACTCGACTTTTGTCAATTTGATGTGTATTAGTGCATGGATTTTGTGCCTTTGGGCAGCTGAAATTTTTTTCTAAAAAAACTATATGAGGACCACCGTAATGAGTTGGAAAAACATTACGTATAGTCCAACAGTTTTACTCACGAATTTTCTTCATTTATCAAACAACTTTTAGAAATTATCCGACTTTTGCCAATTTCATGTTTATTAGTCCATGGATATTGTGTCATTGGGCAACTAAAATTTTTTTCTAAAAAAACTATATGAGGAATTACCCGACTTTCGTCAATTTCCTGAATATTTCCGCATAATGAGTTCGGCAAGCGTTACGTATAGTCCAACAATTTTTTTCATGAATTATTTCCGCATTTACGAGCCAACTTTTAGGAATTACCTGACTTTTGTCAATTTCATTTGAATTAGTCCATGGATCTTGCGCCTTTTGACAACTGATTTTTTTTTCTGAAAAAACTTTATGAAGACCTCCGTAATGAGTTGCAAAACCATTACGTATAGTCCCAAAGTTTTTTTCAAAAATATTTCCGCATTTATGAGTTTATTTTTAGGAATCACCCGACTTTTGTCAATTTCATGTGTATTAGTCCATGGATCTTGCGCCTTTTGACAACTGAATTTTTTTTTCTGAAAAAACTACATGAAGACCTCCGTAATGAGTTGCAAAACCATTACGTATAGTCCCAAAGTTTTTTTTCACAAATATTTCCGCATTTATGAGTTTATTTTTAGGAATCACCCGACTTTTGTCAATTTCATGCGTATTAGTCCATGGATCTTGCGCCTTTTGACAACTAAAATTTTTTTCTGAAAAAACTATATGAAGACCTCCGTAATGAGTTGCAAAACCATTACGTATAGTCCCAAAGTTTTTTTTCACAAATATTTCCGCATATATGAGTTAATTTTTAGGAATCACCCGACTTTCGTCAATTTCATATGTATTAGTCCATTGATCTTGCGCCTTTTGACAACTGAATTTTTTTTCTGAAAAAACTATATGAAGACCTCCGTAATGAGTTGCAAAACCATTACGTATTGTCCCAAAGTTTTTTTTTCACAAATATTTCGGCATTTATGAGTTAATTTTTAGGAATTACCAGACTTTCGTCAATTTCATGTGTTAATATTAGTCCATGGATCTTGCGTCTTTGGGGCAACAAAAAAACATTTCCTAATAAATAATTTAATGACCTCTGTAACGAGTTGCGAAACGATTACGTATAGTCCCAAAGTTTTCTTTCACAAATATTTCCGCATTTATGAGTTAATTTTTAGTAATCACCAGACTTTCGTCATGTGTATTAGTCCTTGCGCCTTTGAGACAACAAAAAAATTACGTCAAGTACCACATATTTTTTTTTATGAATATTTCGTTATTTACGAGCCAACTTTTAGGAATTACCCAACTTTCCCCAATTTCATGTGTATTACTACTCTTTGGATCTTGCGCCTTTGAGGAAAATTCTGAAAAAACAATATGAGGACCTCTGTAACGAGTTGGTAAAGCATTATGTACAGTCCCAATTATTTTTTTCACGAATATTTTCGCATTTACGAGCCAACTTTTAGGAATTACCCAACTTTCGTCGATTTCATGTGTATTAGTTCATTATTCTTGTGCTTTTGAGGCAACTGAAATTTTTTTCTGAAAAACTATATGAATACATCTGTTATGAGTTAGGAAAACATTATATATAGTCCCACAATTTTTACGAATATTTCTACATTTACGAGCCATCTTTTAAGTATTTTCGAACTTTCGCCGATTTCATTTATATTATCTTGCGCCTTGAGGACATCTGAAACTTTTTTCTTGAAAATATTATATTAGGACCTCTATAATGAGTTGGAAAAGCAATACGTATAGTCCCTAATATCTTTCATAAATATTTTTTGCACTTACGAGCCAACTTTTAAGAATTACCGGACTTTCAATGATTTCATGTGTATTAGACCATGGATCTTGTGCCTTGAGAACATCTGAAACTTTTTTCTGAAAAAATTATATTAGGACCTCTATAATGATTTGGAAAAGCATTACGTGTAGTCCCAAATATCTTTCATAAATATTTTCGCATTTAGGAACCATCTATTAGAAATTATTTGACTTTCAACAATTTCAAATGTATTAGTCAATGGATCTTGCGCTTTTGGGAAACAAAAAATTTTTTATAAAAAAACTATATGAGGACCTCCGTAATGAGTTGGGAAATCTTTACGTATAGTCCCATTGTTTTTTTCACGAATATTTTCGCATTTACGAACCAACTTTTAAGAATTACCCGACTTTCGTCAATTTAATGTGTATTAGTCCATGGATCTTTTGCCTTTTGGGGCAGCTGAAATTTTTTTCTAGAAAAACTATATGAGGACCACCATAATGAGGTTGTAAAGCATTAATTATAGTCCCATTGTTTTTTTCATTAATATTTCCGCATTTCAGACCCAAATTTTAGGAATTATCCGACTTTTGTCAATTTCATGTGTATTAGTGCATGGATCTTGTGCCTTTGGGGCACCTGAAATTTTTTTCTAAAAAAAAACTATATGAGGACCTCCATAATGAGTTCGGCAAGCGTTATGTATAGTCCAACAGTTTTTTTCAAGAATATTTCACTTTACGAGCCAACTTTTAGGAATTACCCGACTTTCGTCAATTTCATGTGTATTAGTTCGTGGATCATGCACCTTTGGGGCAACTGAAATTTTTTTCTGAAAAAACTGTATGAGGACCTCTGTAATGAGTTGGAAATCATTACGTATAGTCCTACAATATTTCCGCATTTACGAGCCAACTTTTGTGAATCACCCAACTTTTGATAACTGAAATTTTTTTTCTGAAAAATTATATGAAGACCTCCGTAATAAGTTCCAAAACCATTACGTATAGTCCCAAAGTTTTTTTTCACAAATATTTCAGCATTTATGAGTTAATTTTTAGGAATCACCCGACTTTCGTCAATTTCAAGTGTATTAGTCCATGGATCTTGCGCCTTTTGACAACTGAAATTTTTTTTCTGAAAAGACTATATAAAGACCTCTGTAATGAGTTGCAAAACCATTACGTATAGTCCCAAAGTTTTTTTTCACAAATATTTCCGCATTTATGAGTTAATTTTTAGGAATCACCCGACTTTCGTCAATTCCCTGTGTATTAGTCCATGGATCTTGCACCTTTTGATAACTGAAATTTTTTTCTGAAAAAACTATATGAAGACCTCCGTAATGAGTTGCAAAACCATTACGTTTTGTCCCAAAGTTTTTTCATAAATATTTCGACATTTATGAGTTAATTTTTAGTAATTACCCTACTTTAGTCAATTTCATGTGTATTAGTCCATGGATCCTTGCACCTTTGGGGCAACAAAAAATATTTTCCTAAAAAATAATTTGATGACCTCCGTAATGAGTGGCAAAATCATTACGTTTAGTCCCAAAGTTTTTTTCACAAATATTTCCGCATTTATGAGTTAATTTTAAGGAATCACCAGACTTTCGTCAATTTCATATGTATTAGTCGATGGATCTTGCGCCTTTGGGGCAACAAAAAAAAATTTCTCAAAAAATAATTTGATGATTTCCGTAATGAGTTGGAAAAGAATTACGTCTAGTACCACACATTTTTTAAATAATATTTCATTATTTACGAGCCAACTTTTGTGAATTATCTAACTTTACCCAATTTCATGTGTATTACTCTTTGGATCTTGCGCCTTTGAGGCAACTGAATTTTTTTTTCTGAAAAAACAATATGAGGACCTCCGTAATGAGTTAGGAAAGCTTTACGTATAGTCCCATTGTTTTTTTTCACAAATATTTTTGCATTTACGAGCCAACTTTTAGGAATTACCCGACTTTCGTCAATTTGATGTGTATTAGTCCATGGATAATGTGTCATTAGGTAGCTGAAATTTTTTTCTAAAAAAACTACATGAGGACCTCCATAATGAGTTCGGCAAGCGTTATGTATAGTCCAACAGTTTTTTTCATGAATATTTCCGCATTTACGAGCCAATTTAGGAATTACCTGACTTACGTCAATTTCATTTCGAGCTGTAAACCAGAGGCGCCATCCTGTTTTATGTTCAGTGGGTGCTCGCTATTATATATATAGTAATATAGCTATTTTTCTACTTAAATATGTGCTCGAGCCAAGGCTAATGGGTGCCCGAGCACTATAACACACAACGTGGGTCCGCCCCTGATTACGTATAGTCCCATTGTTTTTTTTCACGAATATTTCCGAATATAAGAGTCAATTTTAGAAATTACTTGACTTTCGCCGATTTCATGTATATTATTCCATGGATCTTGCGCTATTGGGCAACTGATATTTTTTCCTAAAACAACTATATGAGAACCTCCATAATGAGTTAAGAAACCATTACGTATAGTCCCACAGTTTTTTTCACGAATATTTTTGCTATATGATCCAACTTTTAAGAATTACCCGATTTTCATCAATTTCATGTGCATTAGTTCAAGGAGCTTTCGTCTTTTGGGTAGCTGAATTTTTTTTTCAAAAAACTATTTGAGGATCTCCGTAATGAGCATTATGTATAGTCCCACAATTTTTTTTCACGAATATTTCCGCATTTACAGGTCAACTTTTAGGAATCACCCGACTTTCGCCAATTTCATGTTGTATTATTAGTACATTGATCTTGCGCCTTTGGGGCAAATGAAATTTTTTTCTAAAAACCTATATGAGAAACTCCGTAATGATTTGGGAAAACATTACATATAGTCCCACAATTTTTTTCACAAATATTTCCGCATTTACGAGACAACTTTTAAGAATCACCCGACTTTCGCCATTTTCACAAGTATTCGTCTATGAATATATATAAGATCAATATTCATTTTTATGTATATATAGTATCTGCATAATACATAAATAAACACTCAAACTTTACCTCAGAATGAAAAGTAAACCCTCCAACTTTGAATACAAACATCTAGACATCTCAAGTCATCTCCACCGTTTTAGTTGAACACTCCAACTTACGAAATGATTATCTAGACACCTTCAAAATTTATGTGTCACGTCAACATCGGTGGTTCATGGGATACATTGGGGGTGTATGTAAGTGTTTAGTTATCAATTGAGATCAAGTTGAGGTGTCTAGATGTGCAGTCTCAAAGTTAGAGTGTTTCGTTGCTAGCACAGAAAAAGTTGAGTAATTGTTTGTGTTATCTTCAAGGCATAATACATATATTGGACCCTAAACTTGACTTCAAATTTTAACTTTGACCTCCAACTTTCATAATGCACAAATAGGCACTTTAACTATTCAACTTTTAAATAAATAAACATGAGTTCTACATGACATAATACACGTAGAACACCACGTAGGATAAAAAATGACATGTAGGATGACATGTAAGACATGTGCGTCTATTTGTTCAACTTTATACAAGTTTAAGTGTCTATTTGTGCACATTCAAAGTTGAAGCCAAGTTAAATGGCACATTTATGTATTATGCCATGTTAGGTGAAAAACTGAAATAAAAGAATTACCATAAATGAAAAGAGACATTTTAAAAAAGATAGACTAAAAAGGAAAATAAGTAACACAAACAAATTAAAACAGAATCAGTATAAATTTCTCATCTTTTGATGGTCAAGAACTTAAAAGGGCTAATATTAGAGCTTTCATAAAAAGATGAATCTTTAAAAAAAGATTTGATGTAATCAACTGATTGAAATTCACTTTTTTCTCCTAAAACCATAAATTTTCCATTTGAGATTTTACCAAAAATACTCACAACTTTGAAAAACCTTAGATTTTGTTTAATGCTTCTGGCTATTCCATTTGGAGTTTTACCAAAAAAAACTCAGATTTTTTGGTATCTTTGAAAAACCATAATCTTTTGTGTTGGATGGATTTTCTTTCCATATATATACCCCTTTGGTTTTACTATAAATTTTGCTCAACATTTGATAGTCAACAACAAAAAATGGCTAATATTAGAGCATCAAAAAAGATGAATGAGAAAAAAAAAGTCCCACAAAGAGGACTTGGTATTGCTCAACTTGAGAGGATTAGATTAGCGGAACAACATAAACAAGATTCAATTTTTCAAACAATTCAATGCCCCGAATTCGTACCAACATCATCAAGAATTGATTTTTCTTCAAAAGATTGTGTCTTTACACCAAATCAATCTGCCCCATTTCTTCAGAATGGGGATTATAGTCAAGGTGTGAATCAAAATGTTGATCATCATCCAGTTTTTGTTTTTGGGCAAAATTTGAACTCTCCTAGTGTGCTGCAACAAAGACGTCAACAGCATCCGAAAACTAGTTCTACATCAACTGTAAGTCAGCTTCATTGAGTTTTAAGTATTCCTTTATGATATTTAACTAGAAGGGGAGCCTTGGCGTAATGTAAAGTTGCTGAGATGTGGAAACAACCTCTTGCAGAAATGCAGGGTAAGGTTGTGTCCAATAGACCCTCTTTTCGGATCCATACATCACGCAGATAAACATGTGGAGCTATATATATATATATGCATTGGGGTTTTATTTGTTGTTGCTACTTGTTCTTTCTTTATTGTTTTCAACATGACTTCTTCGTTATTGTATTTGAATTAGAAACTTGATTTTTGGTTTGTTGGTGATGTAATATAGATGGCTGGCGTGAAGAGGCCCTACCCATTCGAAATAGTGTCAAGGTCAAGAGCTTTGTCTGAGTCCAAACCATCGATTTCAGTGAGAGAAACTAAAGCTCTCGATGGAGATTTTCTCAGCTTAGCTCCTCCGGCAGCAGCTTCGCCACATTTAGAAGCAGTAAATCGGCGTTCTTTAACTGATTCAGCCCCACAATGCCTTCAGCTATTCAACTATGTTCCCTCTCAGGTGAGACTAAAGGACTTTAACGTTTATATTCTTGTTCATGTACTGTGATGTTTTATCTCGGTTTCACTATCTAACGAATGTATTTTTAATTCGCAGGTAGCGGCTGCAGAGCATATGCCTCCTTCAGGTCTTAGCATATCAGTTCAACAGCCGATCCTCGGGTTCTTACCATCTACAAAGGTGCAAATTGGTCGAGAAGGAACTCATGGAGGTGACTTGCATACTGAAGTAGGAGGAGATGTTGATTTGGAACTGAAGCTATAGAAGTTATATCTTCAACACGCCCTCTCATGTGCAGACTTGATTCCTTATTATGATCAAGAATTTGATTTTTTATTTTATTTTTTGATAATGGGTGGTGGTGCGACTCGATTCCAAGACATCTATCTATTGTAGTGCAATATTGAATTGTGTGGTCATCTTGTTGAAAAGCTTAATTTGTGTCTTTAAGATGTTGATTCCCTCGACTTCTTCGTATGTTTACTTTGTTATATTTCTAATCTCCTTAATGAAAACCCTGACTCGTTGTTGGGCTATGTCACTCATTACTCAATGTAATAGTTCACAATAGAGTTAGCATTTTCAAGCTTTTTTGTTAAACAAAGAAGTCACAAATCCCAAACGGGGAATGGTGTCTTCAAACTGGCAGTGCATCGCATTATTCCACAAACTAGTAGCACACTAACCACTTCAGTTGAGAAGTTCCAAGCCAATTCCCCGAAATATATTACCTTTGTAATGAGTTGGGGAAGCGTTACGTATAGTCCATTTGTGTTTTCACGCATATTTTCTCATTTACGAGCAAAATTTTAAGAATTACCCAAATTTTACCGATTCCGTGTGTATTAGCCCATGGATCTCGCGCATTGGGGCACCCGAACTTTTAAAAAAAAAACTATATGAGAACCTCCGTAATGAGTTGTGAAAAAATAAATTATTTTAACGGATATTTTCGCATTTAAGAGCCAACTTTTAGGAATTACCCGACTTTCGCCAATTTCATGTGTATTAGTCCATGGATCTTGCGCCTCTGGAGCAGCTGAAATATTTTTCTGAAAAAACTATGTGAGTACCTCCGTAATGAGTAGGGAAAGCATTATGTATAGTCCCATAGTTTTTTCACAAATATTTCCACATTTACGAGCCAACTTTTAGGAATTACCCGACTTTCGCCAATTTCATGTGCATTAGTCCATGGATCTTGCGCCTCTGGAGCAGCTGATATTTTTCTGAAAAAACTATGTGAGGACCTCTGTAATGAGTAGGGAAAGCATTATGTATAGTCCCATAGTTTTTTCACAAATATTTCCACATTTACGAGCCAACTTTTAGGAATTACCCGACTTTCGCCAATTTCATGTGTATTAGTTCATAGAACTTGCGCCTTTGGAGTAACTGAAATCGTTTTCTCAAAAAACTATATGAGGACCTCCATGATAAGTTGATAAAGCATTACGTATAGTCCCACAGTTTTTTTCAAAAATATTTCCGCATTTACAAGCCAACTTTAAGGAATTACCCGACTTTCGCCAATTTCAAGTGTATTAGTCCATGGAACTTGCGCCTTTGGAGCAACTGAAATGTTTTCTGAAAAAATTATATGAGGACCTCCGTAATGAGTTGGAAAAGCATTACGTACAGTCCCATAGTTTTTTTTCATGAATATTTTTGCATTTACAAGCCAACTTTTAGGAATTACCCGACTTTCGTCAATTTCATGTGTATTAATCCATGGATCTTGTGCCTTTGGGACAACTGAAATTTTTTTCTAAAAAAACTATATCAGTACCTCCGTAATGAATTGGGAAAGCAGTACATATAGTCCCAAAATTTTGTTAATATTTCCACATTTACGAGCAAACTTTTAGGAATTACTCGATTTTCGCCAATTTTTTGTGTATTGTAGTCCATGGATCTTACGCCTTTGGTGCAACTGAAATTTTTTTGCAAAAAATTATATAAGGACCTTTGTAATGAGTTGGGAAAGCAATATGTATAGTCCCACAGTTTTTTTCACGAATATTTCCGCATTTACGAGCCAACTTATAGGAATTACCCGATTTTCGCCAATTCCATGTGTATTAGTCCATTGATCTTACGCCTTTGGGGAAACTGAAATTTTTTTGTGAAAAACCTATATAAGAACCTTATAATAAGTTGGGAAACCATTAAGTATAGTCTAATAGTTTTTTTGACAAATATTTCCGCATTTGTGAGTCAACTTTTAGAATTACCCGACTTCCGCCATTTTCATGTGTATTAATTATGGATCTTGCGACTTTGTGGTAGCTGAATTTTTTTCCCGAAAAAACTATATGAAGACCTCCGTAATGATTTGGAAAGAATTATATATAGTCCCATCGTTTTTATCACGAATATTATCTTATTTACTAGCCAACTTATAGGAATTACCCGACTTTCAGCGATTTCATTTGTATTAGTCCATCGATCTTTCGCCTTTGGGCAGCTGAATTTTTTTTATAAACAAACTAAATGAGAACATTTGTGATGAGTTGGAAAGCATTATGTAAAGTCCTATAGTTTATTTCACGAATATTTCTGCATTTACGAGCAAACATTTAGGAATTACCCGACTTTCGCCGATTTCATGTGTATTATTAGTCCATCGATTTTGCGCCTTTGGGGCAACTGAAATTTTTCTCTAAACAAAATATATAAGGACCTCTGTAATGAGTTGGAAAAAATTGTGTATAGTCCCATAGTTTTTTTCACGAATATTTCATTACTTACGAGTCAACTTTTAGGAATTACCAGACTTTCGTCAATTTCATGTGTATTAGTTAGTGGATCTTGCGACTTTAAGGCAACTGAAATTTTTTTCTGAAAAAAATGTATGATGACCTCTGTAGTGAGTTGGGAAAGCATTATGTATAGTCCAACAATTTTTTTTAATGAATATTACCGCATTTACAAACCAACTTTTAGGAATTACTCGACTTTCGTCAATTTTGATGTGTATTAGTTAGTGGATCTTGTGCCTTTGGGGCAACTGAATTTTTTTCTGAAAAAACTGTATGAGGACCTCCGTAATGAGTTGGGAAAGCATTACGTATTGCCGTACAATTTTTTTCATGAATATTTCCGCATTTACGAGCCAACTTTTGTGAATTACCTAACTTTTACCAATTTCATGTGTATTAAACCATGGATCTTGCGCCTTTTGACAACTGAATTTTTTTTCTGAAAAAACTATATGAAGACCTCCGTAATGAGTTTCAAAACCATTACGTATAGTCCCAAAGTTTTTTTTCACAAATATTTCCGCATTTATGAGTTAATTTTTAGAAATTACCCGACTTTCGTCGATTTCATGTGTATTAGTCCATGGATCTTGCGCCTTTGGGGCACCAAAAAATTTTTCCTCCAAAAACAATTTGATGACCTCCGTAATGAGTTGGAAAAAAATTACGTCTAGTCCCACAGATTTTTTTTAAAGAATATTTCATTATTTACGAGCCAACTTTTAGGAATTACCCAACTTTTCCCAATTTCATGTGTATTACTCTTTGAATCTTGCGCCTTTGAGGCAACTGAATTTTTTTCTGAAAAAAACAATATGAGGACCTCTGTAATGAGTTGGGAAAGCATTACGTATAGTCCTACAATTTTTTTCACGAAAATTTCCGCATTTACGAGCCAACTTTTACGAATTACCCATTTTTTGTAAATTTCATGTGTATTAGTCCATGGATCTTGCGCCTTTTGACAATTGAATTTTTTTTCTTAAAAAACTATATGAAGACCTTTGTAATGAGTTGCAAAACCTTTACGTATAGTCCCAAAGTTTTTTTTACAAATATTTCCGCATTTATGATTTAATTTGTAGGAATTACCCCACTTTTGTCAATTTCATGTGTATTAGTCCATGGATCCTGAATATTTTTTTAAAAAAAAAAACTATATGAGGACCTCCATAATGAGTTCGCAAGCGTTATGTATAGTACAATATTTTTTTTCCTGAATATTTCTGCATTTACTAGCTAACTTTTAGGAATTGTCCGACTTTCGTCAATTTCATGTGTATTAGTTAGTAGATCTTGCGCCTTTGGGGCAACTGAAATTTTTTTCTGGAAAAACTATATGAGAACCTCTTTAATGAGTTGGGAAAGCATTATGTATAGTCCTACAATTTTTTTCACGAATATTTCCGCATTTACGAGCCAACTTTTACGAATTACCCAAATGTGCCAATTTCATGTGTATTAGTCCATGAATCTTACGCCTTTTGACAACTGAAATGTTTTTCTAAAAAAAATTTATGAAGACCTACGGAATGAGTTGAAAAACTATTACGTATAGTCCCAATTTTTTTTCACAAATATTTCCGCATTTATGAGTTAATTTGTTGGAATTACCCGACTTTCATCAATTTCATGTGTATTAGTCCATTGATCTGGCGCCTTTGGGGCAACAAAAAACAATTTCTCAAAAAACAATTTGATGACCTCCGTAATGAGTTGGAAAAGAATTACGTCTAGTCCCACATATTTTTTTAAGAATATTTCATTATTTACGAGCCAACTTTTAGGAATTACCCAACTTTCCCAATTTCATGTGTATTACTCTTTGGATCTTGCGCATTTGAGGCAACTGGAATTTTTTTCTGGAAAAACAATATGAGGACCTCAGTAATGAGTTGGGAAAGAATTACGTACAGTCCCACTATTTTTTTTAAGAATATTTCCATATTTACGAGCCATCTTTTAGGAATTACCCAACTTTCGCCGATTTCATGTGTATAAGTTCATTGATCTTGCGCTTTTGAGAAAACAAAAAAAATGCTGAAAAAAATATATGAAGACATCTGTTATGACTTGGAAAGGCATTATATATAGTCCCACAATATTTTTGTTCACGAATATTTCTGCATTTACGAGCAAACTTTTAAGAATTACCGGACTTTTGTCGATTTCATATATATTAGTCCATTGATCTTGCGCCTTGAGGACATCTGAATCTTTTTTTCTGAAAAAATTATATTAGGACCTCTATGATGAGTTGGAAAAGCATTACCTATAGTCCCAAATATCTTTCATAAATATTTTTGCATTTACGAACCATTTATTAGGAATTACTCGACTTTCAACGATTTCATGTGCTAAGTCAATGGATCTCGCGCTTTTGGGAAACTAAAAATTTTTTTATAAAAAAACTACATAAGGACCTCCGTAATGAGTTGGGAAAGCATTACGTATAGTCCCATATTTTTTTTTACGAATATTTCTGCATTTACAAGCCAACTTTTAGGAATTACCCAACTTTCGTCAATTTAATGTGTATTAGTCCATTGATCCTGTGCCTTTGAGGCAACTGAAATTTTTTTCAAGAAAAACTATATGAGAACCACCGTAATGAGTTGGAAAAACATTACGTATAGTCCAACAATTTTACTCACGAATTTTGTGCATTTACCACACAACTTTTAGAAATTATCCGACTTTTGTCAATTTCATGTATATTAGTCCATGGATATTGTGTTATTGGGATCCTAAAATGTTTTTCTAAAAAACTATATGAGGACCTCCATAATGAGTTCGGCAAACATTATGTATAGTCCAACATTTTTTTTCATGAATATTTCCGCATTTACGAGCCAACTTTTAAGAATTACCCGACTTTCATCAATTTCATGTGTATTAGTTAGTGGATCTTGCGCCTTTGGGGCAACTGAAATTTTTTTCTGGAAAAACTGTATGAGAAACTCTGTAATGAGTTGGGAAAGCATTACGTATAGTCCTACAATTTTTTTCACGAATATTTCCGCATTTACGAGCCAACTTTTACGAATTACCCAATTTCTGCCAATTTCATGTGTATTAGTCCATGGATCTTACGCCTTTTGACAACTGAAATTTTTTCTGAAAAAACTATATGAAGAACTACGTAATGAGTTGCATAACCATTACGTATAGTCCCAAAGTTTTTTTTCACAAATATTTCCGCATTTATGAGTTTATTTTTAGGAATTACCCGACTTTCGTCAATTTCGTGTGTATTAGTCCATGGATCTTGCGCCTTAGGGGCAACAAAAAAAAAATTCTCAAAAAATAATTTGATGATCTCCGTAATGAGTTGGAAAAGAATTACGTCTAGTCCCACATATTATTTTAAGAATATTTCATTATTTACGAGCCAACTTTTAGGAATTACCCAACTTTCCCAAATTTCACGTGTATTACTCTTTGGATCTTGCGCCTTCGAGGAAACTGGAATTTAAAAAAAAAAACATATGAGGCCTCGGTAATGTGTTGGGAAAGCATTACGTACAGTCCCACTATTTTTTTTACGAATATTTCCGTATTTATGAGTCGATTTTTAGGAATTACCCAACTTTCGCCGATTTCATGTGTATTAGTTCATGGATCTTGCGCTTTTGAGGCAACTGAAATTTTTTTCTGAAAAAACTATATGAAGACATCTGTTATGAGTTGGGAAAGTATTATATATAGTCCCACAATTTTTTTTCACGGATATTTCTTCATTTACGAGCTAACTTTTAAGAATTACCAGACTTTCGCTGATTTCATATATATTAGTCCATGGATCTTGTGCCTTGAGGACATCTGAATCTTTTTTCTGAAAAAATTATATTAGGACCTCTATAATGAGTTGGAAAAGCATTACGTATAGTCCCAAATATCTTTCATAAATATTTTTGCATTTACGAACCATCTATTAGGAATTACTCGACTTTCAACGATTTCATGTGTATTAGTCAATGAATCTTGCACTTTTATGCAACTGAATTTTTTTTGTGAAAAAACTATATGAGGGTTTTTGTAATGAAATGGGAAAGCATAACATATAGTACCAAAAAAAATTTCATGAATATTTTCGCATTTACGAGCCAACTTTTAGGAATTACCCGACTTTCATCAATTTCATGTTGTATTATTAGTACATTGATCTTGCGCCTTTGGGGCAAATGAAATTTTTTTCTGAAAACCCTATATGAGAAACTCCGTAATGATTTGGGAAAACATTACATATAGTCCAACAATTTTTTTCACAAATATTTCCGCATTTACGAGACAACTTTTAAGAATCATCCGACTTTCGCCATTTTCACAAGTATTCGTCTATGAATATATATAAGATCAATATTCATTTTTATGTATATATAGTATCTGTATAATACATAAATAGACACTCAAACTTTACCTCATAATGGAAAGTAAACACTCCAACTTTGAATACAAACATCTAGACATCTCAAGTCATCTCCACCGTGTTAGTTGAACACTCCAACTTACGAAATGATTATCTAGACACCTTCAAAATTTATGTGTCACGTCAACATCGGTGGTTCATGGGATACATTGGAGGTGTATGTAAGTGTTTAGTTATCAATTGAGATCAAGTTGAGGTGTCTAGATGTGCAGTCTCAAAGTTAGAGTGCTTCGTTGCTAGCACAGAAAAAGTTGAGTAATTGTTTGTGTTATCTTCAAGGCATAATACATATATTGGACCCTAAACTTGACTTCAAATTTTAACTTTGACCTCCAACTTTCATAATGCACAAATAGGCACTTTAACTATCCAACTTTTAAATAAATAAATACATGAGTCCTACATGACATAATACACGTAGGACAAAAAATGACATGTAGGATGACATGTAAGACATGTGCGTCTATTTCTTCAACTTTATATAAGTTTAAGTGTCTATTTGTGCACATCCAAAGTTGAAGCCAAGTTAAAAGGCACATTTATGTATTATGCATATCTTAAACATGTTAGGTGGAAAACTGATATAAAAGAATTACCAGAAATGAAAAGAGACATTTTAAAAAAAAAAAAAAACTAAAAAGGAAAATAAGTAACACAAACAAATCGAAACAGAATGAGTATAAATTTCTCATCTTTTGATAGTCAAGAACTTAAAAGGGCTAATATTAGAGCTTTCATAAAAAGATGAATCTTTAAAAAAAGATTTGATGTAATCAATTGATTGAAATTCACTTTTTCCCCCCTAAAACCATAAATTTTCCGTTTGAGATTTTACCAAAAAAACTCTAACTTTGAAAAACCTTAGATTTTCTTTAATGCTTCTTGCTATTCCATTTGGAGTTTTACCAAAAAAAAAACTCATTTTTTTGGTATCTTTAAAAAATCATAATCTTTTGTGTTGGATGGATTTTCTTTCCATATATAGATATTTGGTTTTACTATAAATTTTGCTCAACATTTGATAGTCAACAACAAAAAATGGCTAATATTAGAGCATCAAAAAAGATGAATGAGAAAAAAAAAGTCCCACAAAGAGGACTTGGTATTGCTCAACTTGAGAGGATTAGATTAGCGGAACAACATAAACAAGATTCAATTTTTCAAACAATTCAATGCCCCGAATTCATACCAACATCATCAAGAATTGATTTTTCTTCAAAAGAATGTGTCTTTACACCAAATCAATCTGCCCCATTTCTTCAGAATGGTGAGTATAGTCAAGGTTTGAATCAAAATGTTGATTATCATCCAGTTGTTGTTTTTGGGCAAAATTTGAAGTCTCCTAGTGTGCTGCAACAAAGACGTCAACAGCATCCGAAAACTAGTTCTACATCAACTGTAAGTCAGCTTCATTGAGTTTTAAGTATTCCTTTATGATATTTAACTAGAAGGGGAACCTTGACGTAATGTAAAGTTGCTGAGATGTGGAAACAACCTCTTGCAAAAATGCAGGGTAAGGTTGTGTCCAATAGACCCTCTTTTCGGATCCATAAATCACGTAGATAAACATGTGGAGCTCTATATATATATGTATTGGGGTTTTATTTGTTGTTGCTACTTGTTCTTTTCTTTATTGTTTTCAACATGACTTCTTCGTTATTGTATTTGCATTAGAAACTTGATTTTTGGTTTGTTGGTGATGTAATATAGATGGCTGGCGTGAAGAGGCCCTACCCATTCGAAATAGTGTCAAGGTCAAGAGCTTTGTCTGAGTCCAAACCATCGATTTCAGTGAGAGAAACTAAAGCTCTCGATGGAGATTTTCTCAGCTTAGCTCCTCCGGAAGCAGCTTCGCCACATTTAGAAGCAGTAAATCGGCGTTCTTTAACTGATTCAGCCCCACAATGCCTTCAGCTATTCAACTATGTTCCCTCTCAGGTAAGACTAAAGGACTTTAACGTTTATATTCTTGTTCATGTACTGTGATGTTTTATCTCGGTTTCACTATCTAAACGAATGTATTTTTAATTCGCAGGTAGCGGATGCAGAGCATATGCCTCCTTCAGGTCTAAGCATATCAGTTCAACAGCCGATCCTCGGGTTCTTACCATCTACAAAGGTGCAAATTGGTCGAGAAGGAACTCATGGAGGTGACTTGCATACTGAAGTAGGAGGAGATGTTGATTTGGAACTGAAGCTATAAAAGTTATATCTTCAACACGCCCTCTCATGTGCAGAGTTGATTCCTTATTATGATCAAGCATTTGATTTTGGTTTGTTTTTTTGATAATGGGTGGTGGTGCGACTCGATTCCAAGACATCGACCTATTGTAGTGCAATATTGAATTGTGTGGTCATCTTGTTGAAAAGCTTAATTTGTGTCTTTAAGATGTTGATTCCCTCGACTTCTTCGTATGTTTACTTTGTTATATTTCTAATCTCCGTAATGAAAACCCTGACTCGTTGTTGGGCTATGTCACTCATTACTCAATGTAATAGTTCACAATAGAGTTAACATGTTCAAGCTTTTTTGTTAAACAAAGAAATCACAAATCCCAAACGGGGAATGTTGTCTTCAAACTGGCAGTGCACACTAACCACTTCAGTTGAGAAGTTCCAAGCCAATTTCCTTGAAATATATTACCTTTGTAATGAGTTGGGGAAGCGTTATGTATAGTCCCTTTGTGTTTTCATGCATATTTTCTCATTTACGAGCAAAATTTTAAGAATTACCCAACTTTTACCGATTCCGTGTGTATTAGCCCATGGATCTCGCGCATTGGGGCACCCGGAACTTTTTTCTTAAAAAACTATATGAGAACCTCCGTAATGAGTTGTGAAAGAATAAATTTTTTTAACGGATATTTTCATATTTACGAGCCAATTTTTAGAAATTACCCGACTTTCGCCAATTTCATGTGTATTAGTCCATGGATCTTGCGTTGTTGGGCTTTGTGGAGGCTTGTGAGCCGGCCCGACCCATTACTGAAACCCTAGGTTAACCATTTGGTTTTCCTATAAATATGATCATTGTATTTGTAATTCTTAAGCAGCACAAGTGAAATAAAATCCTCCTGTTACAGTCGTGGAGTAGGGAAACCGAACCACGTTAAATTCTTGTGTGTCCCGTTTGTGTTCCGTTTCTCTTTTCTCTAGATTATTTGTGTGTGTTGTGTGTTTAATTCCCAACAATTGGTATCAGAGCGAGGTTTCAACAACACTGTAACACAAACTGTGAGAAATTGTCACCTAGGGTTCTTGTGTGAAGAACTGTGTGCAGGGAGGAGAGCCGTCGTTACCGTGTGGGTAACCTCAAGCAGCAGCCGGCTAGGAGAACCGCGCAGGGTGCGAACAGCCGTCGTCCGTGTGCTGTCCGTCGCGCCGTTCCGTTGGCCGCCGCGTCGAGGAGCCTCAGATCCAGCCGCGAGCGTCCAGATCGTGAGCATCGTCCAAATCGCCGCCCGCTGTCTGAAAACGCCGTTAAGGGAATTGCCGAAGGTGCGGTTTTTTTTGTGGTGCAATATTTCTAACGAAATTACCAAGATCTGAAATTAGTTGTACCGAGTATCTCATTTAGTCCTTTGAGATGGCAGAAGATGGGAAGTTCCGAATTGAGAAGTTCGATGGTACAGATTTCAGTTGGTGGAAGATGCAGATTGAAGATTTGCTGGTTCAGAAAGATTTGGACGTAGTGTTGGGTGACAAGCCAGGAAAATTGTCTGATGCAGAGTGGGCAGGTTTGGATCGGAAAGCTATGTCAGTTATCCGACTCTCGTTGACCAAGAATGTTGCGTTCAACATTCTTAAGGAGAAGACAGCGAAAGGCATCTTGGAAGCCTTGTCTAACATGTACGAGAAGCCATCTGCAGCAAACAAAATTTTTCTGATTAGAGAGTTGGTGAACACAAAGATGAAGGAAGGCAGTTCAGTTACCGAGCACATCAACTCATTGAATTCGATCTTAGCCAGACTTTTGTCAGTTGGCATTAAGTTCGATGATGAAGTTCAAGCTTTACTACTGTTATCATCATTGCCTGACAGTTGGTCCGGAACGGTTACAGCAGTTGCCAGTTCAGTGGGACCTAATGGATTCACCTTTGAGAAGATTCGTGATCTCGTTCTTGGCGAGGATGTCAGAAGAAGGAGTTCTGGAGAATCATCAGGTGATATGCTAAACGTCGTCAGAGGCAGAGGAAATAACAGAGGTAGTGGGAGCAGGAACCGAAGAAGGAGTCAGTCGAAGGCTCGGGATGGCTCAGGTGTAACATGTTGGAACTGCAAGGAGGTGGGGGCATTTCAGGAATCAATGCCAGAAAGACAAACAAGTCAACATTGCAAAAGACAGCGCCGACGAGGATTTGTTTATCTGTTGCGCGGAGAGCAATGTGGATTCCTGGGTCATGGATTTTGGTGCTTCTTTTCACGCTACCCACAGCAGTGAAGCATTGCAGAATCTGGTTATTGGAGACTTTGGAAAGGTAAGGCTTGCAGACGATAGAGCTCTTGATGTTACGGGCATGGGTGACATGGTGCTGAAGACGCCATTCGGTTTCTGGACCTTGAAGGATGTCAGAGTTGTTCCAAGCTTGACGAAAAGTTTGATTTCTGTTAGGCAGTTGGATGAACAGGGACATCATGTGAAGTTCGGAAATGGGCAGTGGAAGGTCGTGAGGGGCAATCTTGTCATGGCTCGTGGAACAAAAAGAGGATCGTTGTATATTGTCGGATTACCGTCTGAGGGAGTGACCGTCCCAGTTCAGAAGAAAAACAAAGTCCGGTTCACAGAATCTCGTGGGCAGAAGAAGGTTGTCTTTGCAAGAAAGAAACCCAGAGCCACAGGTCAGATTCAGGATGAACGAGCAAGGAAAGGTTCAGGAAGACCAGTCAGAGGCGTTTGTGGCAGTGGGAGCACCGGCCGTGCTTCAGCCAAGGCTCCTAGAAGACAGTGGGTCAAGAGAACCAGTATTCCAGCTGTTGATACGTCTCCAGAAAATATCTTGCTGAGTATGGAGAGTGTTTGTTCTCAGGGAGTTCTAGGATCCGGCAGTTCGTGTCTCAAGTGGGAGCCGGTAGGGACCGAGGACGAGTCAAGGGCAGTTTCAGCCGTGACTGATGTGTTGAAGCTTCGGGGAGCTTCAACGGGCCTTTCAGTTGACTGATGAGAAGGCCACTGTAGCAGGAGAGAGTTGAAAAAGATTACTAGACATACAAGTGTTCTAAGTGGATGACAGTTGAAATTCTTCAAGCCTCCAAGTGGGAGATTGTTGGGCTTTGTGGAGGCTTGTGAGCCGGCCCGACCCATTACTGAAACCCTAGGTTAACCATTTGGTTTTCCTATAAATATGATCATTGTATTTGTAATTCTTAAGCAGCACAAGTGAAATAAAATCCTCCTGTTACAGTCGTGGAGTAGGGAAACCGAACCACGTTAAATTCTTGTGTGTCCCGTTTGCGTTCCGTTTCTCTTTTCTCTAGATTATTTGTGTGTGTTGTGTGTTTAATTCCCAACATGCGTCTCTAGAGCAGCTGAAATATCTTTCTGAAAAAACTATGTGAGGACCTCTGTAATGAGTAGGGAAAGCATTATGTATAGTCCCATATTTTTTTCACAACATTTCCACATTTACGAGCCAACTTTTAGGAATTACCCGACTTTCGTCAATTTCATGTGTATTAGTTCATAGATCTTGCGCCTTTGGAGTAACTGAAATTTTTTTCTCAAAAAACTATATGAGGACCTCCATGATAAGTTGATAAAGCATTACGTAGAGTTCCACAGTATTTTTCAAGAATATTTCCGCATTTACAAGCCAACTTTTAGGAATTACTCGACTTTTGCCAATTTCATGTGTATTAGTCCATGAATCTTGTGTCTTTGGGACAACTGAACTTTTTTTCTGAAAAAACTATACCAGGACCTCCGTAATAAATTGGGAAAGCATTACATGTAGTCCCAAAATTTTGTTTCACTAATATTTCCACATTTACGAACAAACTTTTAGGAATTACCCGATTTTTGTAATTTTTTGTGTATTAGTCCATGGATCTTGCGCCTTTGGTGCAACTGAAATTTTTTTGTGAAAAAATATATAAGGACCTTTGTAATGAGTTGGGAAAGCATTATGTATTGTCCCACAGTTTGTTTCACGAATATTTCCGCATTTACGAGCCAACTTTTAGAAATTACCCGACTTTCGCCAATTCCATGTGTATTAGTCCATGGATCTTACGCCTTTGGGGAAACTGAATTTTTTTTTGCGAAAAAACTATATAAGAACCTCTGTAATAAGTTGGGAAAGCATTAAGTATAGTCTAATAGTTTTTTTAACAAATATTTCCGCATTTATGAGTCAACTTTTAGAATTACCCGACTTCCGCCAATTTCATTTGTATTAATTATGGATCTTGCGCCTTTGGGGTAGCTGAAATTTTTTCCCGAGAAAATATATGAAGACATCCGTAATGAGTTGGGAAAGAATTATGTATAGTCCCATAGTTTTTATCACGAATATTTTCTTATTTACGAGCCAACTTATAGGAATTAGCTGACTTTCAGCGATTTCATGTGTATTAGTCCATGGATCTTTCGCCTTTGGGCAATGAATTTTTTTTATAAACAAATTAAATGATAACATTTGTGATGCGTTGGAAAGCATTACGTATAGTCCAATATTTTATTTCACGAATATTTCCGCATTTACGAGCAAACATTTAGGAATTACCCGACTTTCGCCGATTTCATGTGTATTAGTCCATGGATCTTCTGCTTTTGAGGCAACTGAATTTTTTTTTTCTAAAAACCTATATGAAGACATCTGTTATGAGTTGGGAAAGCATTATATATAGTCTCACAATATTTTTTTCACGAATATTTCTGCTTTTACGAGCCAACTTTTAAGAATTACCGGACTTTCGCTGATTCATGTATATTAGTCCATGGATCTTGCACCTTGAGGACATCTGAAACTTTTTTCTGAAATTATTATATTAGGACCTCTATAATGAGTTGGAAAAGCATTACGTATAGTCCCAAATATTTTTCATAAATATTTTCGCATTTACGAACCATCTATTAGGAATTACTCGACTTTCAACGATTTCATGAATATTAGTCAATGGATCTTGCGCTTTTGGGCAACTAAATTTTTTTTATAAAAAAATTATATGAGGACCTCCGTAATGAGTTGGGAAAGCATTAATTATAGTCTCATTGTTTTTTCACGAATATTTCTGTATTTACGAGCCAACTTTTAGAAATTACCCGACTTTCGTCAATTTGATGTGTATTATTCCATGGATCTTGTGCCTTTGAGGCAGCTGAAATTTTTTTCTAAAAAAACTATTTGAGGACCACCGTAATGAGTTGGAAAAACATTACGTATAGTCCAACAGTTTTACTCACGAATTTTGTTCATTTAACACACAACTTTTAGAAATTATCCGACTTTTGTCAATTTCATGTGTATTAGTCCATGGATATTGTGTCATTGGGCAGCTGAAATTTTTTTCTAAAAAAACTATATAAGGACCTCCATAATGAGTTCGGCAAGCGTTATGTATAGTCCAACAGTTTTTTTCATGAATATTTCCGCATTTACGATTCAACTTTTAGGAATTACCCGACTTTCGTCAATTTCATATGTATTAGTTAGTGGATCTTGCGCCTTTGGGGAAACTGAAATTTTATTCTGAAAAAACTGTATGAGGACCTCTGTAATGAGTTGGAAAATCATTACGTATAGTCCTACAATTTTTTTCACAAATATTTTCGCATTTACGAGCCAACTTTTGCGAATTAACCAACTTTTGCCAATTTCATGTGTATTAGTCCATGGATCTTGCGCCTTTTGACAACTGAAATTTTTTACTGAAAAAACTATATGAAGACCTCCGTAATGAGTTGCAAAACCATTACGTATAGTCCTAAAAAAAAATTCACAAATATTTCCACATTTATGAGTTAATTTTTAGGAATTACCTGACTTTCGTCAATTTCATGTATATATTAGTCTATGGATCTAGGGCCTTTGGGGCAACGAAAAAAGAATTTCAAAAAATAATTTGATGACCTCTGTAATGAGTTGGAAAAGAATTACGTCTAGTCCCACATATTTTTTACAAGAATATTTCATTATTTACGAACCAACTTTTAGGAATTACCCAACTTTCCCCAATTTCATGTGTATTACTCATTGGATCTTGCGCCTTTGAGGCAACTGAAATTTTTTTCTAAAAAAACAATATAAGGATCTCTGTAATGATTTGGGAAAGCATTACGTACAGTCCCACTATTTTTTTTAAGAATATTTCTGCATTTACGAGACAACTTTTAGGAATTACCCAACTTTCACTGATTTCATGTGTATTAGTTCATGGATCTTCCGCTTTTGAGGCAACTGAATTTTTTTTCTGAAAAAACTATATGAAGACATTTGTTATGAGTTGGGAAAGCATTATATATAGTCCCACAATTTTTTTTTACGAATATTTCTGCATTTACGAGCCAACTTTTAAGAATTATCGGACTTTCGCCGATTTCATGTATATTAGTCCATGTATCTTGCCCCTTGAGGACATCTTAAATTTTTTTCTGAAAATATTATATTAGGACCTCTATAATTAGTTGGAAAAGCATTACGTATAGTCCCAAATATATTTCATAAATATTTTTGCATTCACGAACCATCTATTAGGTATTACTCGACTTTCAACGATTTGATGAGTATTAGTCAATGGATCTTGCGCTTTTGGGCAACTAAACTTTTTTTTATAAAAAACCTATATGAGGACCTCCATAATGATTTGGAAAGCATTACGTATAGTCCCATTGTTCGCATTTACGAGCCAGCTTTTAAAAAATTTCTGTTGGCCCAAAGGCGCAAGATCCACTAACTAATACACATAAAATTGCCAAAAATTGAGAAATTTGTAAAAGTTGTCTTGTATATGAGGAAATATTCGTGAAAAAAATTGTAGGACTATACGTAATGCTTTCCCAACTCATTATGGAGGTCCTCATACAGTTTTTTCCAGAAAAAAGTTTCAGGATCCCAATGACACAATATCCATGGAGTAATACACATGAAATGACAAAAGTCGGATAATTCCTAAAAGTTGTGTGGTAAATGCACAAAATTCGTGAATAAAACTGTTGGACTATACGTAATGTTTTTCCAACTCATTACGGTGGTCCTCATATAGTTTTTCTAGAAAAAAATTTCAGTTGCCCAAAGGCACAAGATCCATGGATTAATACACATCAAATTGACGAAAGTCAGGTAATTCCTAAAAGTTGGCTTGTAAAAGCAGAAATATTCGTGAAAAAAAAAAACAATGGGACTATATGTAATGCTTTCCCAACTCATTACGGAGGTCCTTTATAGTTTTTTTTATAAAAAGAATTCAGCTGCCCAAAAGCGCAAGATCCATTGACTAATACACATGAAATCGTTGTAAGTCGAGTAATTCCTAATAGGTGGTTCGTAAATGCGAAAAATATTTATGAAAGATATTTGGGACTACACGTAATGCTTTTCTAACTCATTATAGAGGTCCTCATATAATTTTTTCAGAAAAAGATTCAGATGTCCTCAAGGCGCTAGATCCATGGACTAATATATATGACATCGGCGAAAGTTCGGTAATTTTTAAAAGTTGGCTCGTAAATGCAGAAATATTCGTGAAAAAAAATTGTGGGACTATATATAATGCTTTTCCAACTCATAAAAGATGTCTTCATATAGTTTTTTCAGAAAAAAATTTCAGTTGCCTCAAAAGCGCAAGATCCATGAACTAATACACATGAAATCAACGAAAGTTAGGTAATTCCTAAAAGTTGGCTCGTAAATACAGAAATATTCGTGAAAAGAAATAGTGGGACTGTAAGTAATGCTTTCCCAACTCATTACAGAGGTCCTCATATTGTTTTTTCAGAAAAAAAATTCCACTTGCCTCAAAGGCGCAATATCCGAAGAGTAACACACATGAAATTGGGGAAAGTTGGGTAATTCCTAAAATTTGGCTCGTAAATAATGAAATATTCTTAAAAAATATTTGGCACTAGACGTAACTCTTTTCCAACTCATTACGGAGGTCATCAAATTGTTCTTTGAGAATTTTTTTTTGTTGCCCCAAAGGCGCAAAATCCATGAACTAATACACATGAAATTGACAAAAGTTGGGCAATTCCTAAAAATTAACACATAAATGCGGAAATATTTGTGAAAAAAAACTTTGGGACTATACGTAATGGTTTTGAAACTCATTACAGAGGTCTTCCTATAGTTTTTTCAGGAAAAAATTTCAGTTGTCAAAAGACGCAAGATCAATTGACTAATATTAATGAAATTGGCAAAAATTGGGTAATTCGTAAAAGTTGGCTCGTAAATGCGGAAATATTCGTGAAAAAAATTGTAGGACTATACGTAATGCTTTCCCAACTCATTACAGAGGTCCTCATATAGTTTTTTCAGAAAAAAATTTCAGGATCCCAATGACACAATATCCATGGACAAATACACATGAATGGCAAAAGTCGGATAATTCCTAAAAGTTGTGTGGTAAATGCACAAAATTCGTGAATAAAACTCTTGGACTATACGTAATGTTTTTCCAACTCATTACGGTGGTCCTCATATAGTTTTTCTAGAAAAAAGTTTCAGCTGCCCCAAAGGCACAAGATCCATGGACTAATATACATCAAATTGACGAAAGTCGGGTAATTCCTATAAGTTGGCTTGTAAAAGCAGAAATATTCGTGAAAAAAATAATGGGAGTATACGTAATGCTTTACCAACTCACTATGAAGGTCCTTATATAGTTTTTTTATAAAAAAAATTCAGCTTCCCAAAAGCGCAAGATCCATTGACTAATACACATGAAATTGTTGTAAGTCGAGTAATTCCTAATAGGTGGTTCGTAAATGCGAAAATATTTTTAAAAAATATTTGGGACTATACGTAATGCTTTTCCAACTCATTATAGATGTCCTAATATAATATTTTCAGAAAATATATTCAGATTTCCTCAAGGCGCAAGATCCATGAACTAATATATATGAAATTGGTAAAAGTCCAGTAATTCTAAAAAGATGGCTCGTAAATGTAGAAATATTCGTGAAAACAAATTGTGGGACTATGCATAATGCTTTCACAACTCATAACAGACGTTTTCATATAGTTTTTTCAGAAAAAAATTTCAGTTGCCTCAAAAGCGCAAGATCCACGAACTAATACACATGAAATCGGCGAAAGTTGGGTAGTCTTTAAAAGTTGGCTCGTAAATGCGGAAATATTAGTGAAAAAAATAGTGGGAATGTACGTAATGATTTCCCAACTCATTACAGAGGTCCTCATATTGGTTTTTCAGAAAAAAAATGCAGTTGCCTCAAAGGCGCAAGATCCAAAGAGTAATACACATGAAATTGGGGAAAGTTGGGTTATTCCTAAAAGTTGGCTCGTAAATGCAAAAATATTCGTGAAAAAAAATAGTTGGATTGTACGTAATGCTTTCCCAACTCATTACAGATGTCCTAATACAATATTTTCAGAAATTTTTTTTCAGATTTCCCCAAGGCGCAAGATCCACAAACTAATATACATGAAATCGGTGAAAGTCCGGTAATTCTGAAAAGATGGCTCGTAAATGCAGAAATATTTGTGAAAACAAATTGTGGGACTATGCATAATGCTTTCCCAACTCATAATAGATGTTCTCTTATAGTTTTTTCAGAAAAAAATTTCAGTTATCTCAAAAGCGCAAGATCCATGAACTAATACACATGAAATCGGCGAAAGTTGGTAGTTCCTAAATGTTGGCTCGTAAATGCGGAAATATTAGTGAAAAAAATAGTGGGACTTTACGTAATGCTTTCCCAACTTATTACAGAGGTCCTCATATTGTTTTTTCAGATAAAAATTTCAGTTGTCTCACAGGCGCAAGATAAAAAGAGTAATACACATGAAACTGGGAAAAGATGGGTAATTCATAAAAGTTAGCTCGTAAATAATAAAATATTCTTAAAAAAATATGTGGGACTAGACTAATTTTTTTCCATTTCATTACAGAGGTCATCAAATTAATTTTTGAGAAAATATTTTATGTTGCCCCATAGACGCAAGATCCATGGACTAATACACATGAAATTGACGAAAGTCGGGTAATTCCTAAAAATTAACTCATAAATGCGGAAATATTTGTAAAAATAAACTTTGGCACTATACGTAATGGTTTTTCAACTCATTACGGAGGTCTTCATATAGTTTTCTAGAAAAAAAAAATCAGTTGTCAAAAGGCGCAAGATCCATGGACTAATACACATGAAATTGACGAAAGTTGGGTAATTAGTAAAAAATGGCTCGTAAATGCAGAAATATTGTGAAAAAAATTGTAGGACTATACGTATTGTTTTACCAACTCATTACAGGGGTCCTCATACAGTGTTTTCAGAAAAAAATTCAGTTGCCCAAAGGCGCAAGATCCACTAACTAATACACATGAAACTGACGAAAGTTGGATAATTTCTAAAAGTTGGCTCGTAAATGCGGAAATATTCATGAAAAAAATTGTTGGACTATACATAGCGCTTGCCGAACTCATTATGGAGGTCGTGATGTAGTTTTTTTAGAAAAAAATTTCAGCTGCTCAATGACACAATATCCATGGACTAATACACATGAAATTGGCAAAAGTCGGATAATTCCTAAAAGTTGTGTGGTAAATGAATAAAACTCGTGAGTAAAACTGTTGGACTATACGTAATGTTTTTTCAACTCATTACGGTGGTCCTCATATAGTTTTTCTAGAAAAAAATTTCAGCTGCCCAAAGGCACAAGATCCATGGACAAATACACATCAAATTGACGAAAGTCGGGTAATTCCTAAAAGTTGACTCATAAATACGGAAATATTCGTGAAAAAAATAGTGGGACTGTACGTAATGCTTTCCCAACTCATTAAAGAGGTCCTCATATTGTTTTTTCAGAAAAAAAATTCAGTTGCCTCAAAGGCGCAAGATCCAAAGAGTAATACACATGAAATTAGGGAAAGTTGGGTTATTCCTAAAAGTTGACTCGTGAATAATGAAATATTCTTAAAAAATATTTGGGACTATACGTAATGCTTTTTCAACTCATTATAGATGTCCTAATACAATATTTTCAGAAAAAAATCTCAGATTTCCTCAAGGCGCAAGATCCATGGACTAATATACATGAAATCGGTGAAAGTCCGGTAATTCCAAAAAGATGGCTCGTAAATGCAGAAACATTCGTGAAAACACATTGTGGGACTATGCATAATGCTTTCCCAACTCATAACAGATGTTTTCCTATAGTTTTTTCAGAAAAAAATTTCAGTTGCCTCAAAAGCGCAAGATCCATGAACTAATACACATGAAATCGGCGAAAGTTGGGTAGTTCCTAAAAGTTGGCTCGTAAATGCGGAAATATTAGTGAAAAAAATAGTGGGACTGTACGTAATGCTTCCCAACTCATTACAGAGGTCCTCATATTGTTTTTTCAGATAAAAATTTCAGTTGTCTCACAGGCGCAAGATTCAAAGAGTAATACACATGAAATTGGGAAAAGTTGAGTAATTCCTAAAAGTTGGCTCGTAAATAATAAAATACTCTTAAAAAAATACGTGGGACTAAACTTAATTTTTTTCCATTTCATTACGGAGGTCATCAAATTAATATTTGAGAAAAAAATTTATGTTGCCCCATAGACGCAAGATCCATGGACTAATACACATGAAATTGACGAAAGTCGGGTAAATCCTAAAAATTAACTCATAAATGCGGAAATATTTGTAAAAAAAACTTTGGGACTATACGTAATGGTTTCATATAGTTTTTTCAGAAAAAAAATTCAGTTGTCAAAAGGCGCAAGATCCATGGACTAATACACATGAAATTGACAAAAGTTGGGTAATTCGTAAAAGTTGGCTCGTAAATGCAGAAATATTCGTGAAAAAAATTGTAGGACTATACGTAATGCTTTACCAACTCATTACAGAGGTCCTCATACAGTTTTTTCAGAAAAAAAAATTTCAGTTGCCCAAAGGCACAAGATCTACTAACTAATACACATGAAATGTACGAAAGTCGGATAATTTCTAAAAGTTGGCTCGTAAATGCAAAAATATTCATGAAAAAAATTGTTGGACTATACATAACGCTTGCCGAACTCATTATGGAGGTCGTGATGTAGTTTTTTCAGAAAAAAATTTCAGCTTCTCAATGACACAATATCCATGGACTAATACACATGAAATTGGCAAAAGTCGGATAATTCCTAAAAGTTGTGTGGTAAATGAACAAAAATCGTGAGTAAAAATGTTGGACTATACGTAATGTTTTTCCAAATCATTACGGTGGTCCTCATATAGTTTTTCTAGAAAAAAATTTCAGCTGCCCCAAAGGCACAAGATCCATGGACTAATACACATCAAATTGATGAAAGTCGGGTAATTCTAAAAGTTGGCTCGTAAATGCGGAAAAATTCGTTAAAAAAATAGTGGACTGTACGTAATGCTTTCCCAACTCATTACGGAGGTCCTCATATAGTTTTTTTATAAAAAAAATTTAGTTGCCCAAAAGCGCAATCATTGACAAATACACATCAAAATCGTTGAAAGTCGAGTAATTCCTAATAGATGGTTCGTGAATGCGAAAATATTTATAAAAAATATTTGAGACTATACGTAATGCTTTTTCAACTCATTATAGAGGTCCTAATATAATTTTTTCAGAAAAAAGTTTCAGATGTCCTCAAGGCGCAAGATCCATGGACTAATATACATTAAATCGGCGAAAGTTTGGTAATTCTTAAAAGTTGGCTCGTAAATGTAGAAATATTCGTGAAAAAAATTGTGGGACTATATATAATGCTTTTCCAACTCATAACAGATGTCTTCATGTAGTTTTTTTCAGAAAAAAATTTCAGTTGCCTCAAAAGCGCAAGATCCATTAACTAATACACATGAAATCGGCGAAAGTTGGGTAATTCCTATAAATTGGCTCGTAAATACGGAAATATTCATGAAAAAAATAGTGAGATTGTACGTAATGCTTTCCCAACTCATTACAAAGGTCCTCATATTGTTTTTTCAGAAAAAAATTTCAGTTGCCTCAAAGGCGCAAGATCCATAAAGTAATACAAATGAAATTGGGGAAAGTTGGGTAATTTCTAAAAGTTGGCTCGTAAATAATGAAATATTATTAAAAAAATATGTGGCACTACACGTAATTCTTTTCCAACTCATTACGGAGGTCATCAAATTATTTTTTGAGAAAAAATTTTTTGTTGCCCCTAAGGCGCAAGATTCATTGACTAATACACATAAAATTGACGAAAGTTGGGTAGTTCCTAAAAATTAACTCATAAATGCGGAAATATTTGTGAAAAAAAACTTTGGGACTATACGTAATGATTTTGCAACTCATTACGGAGGTCTTTATATAGTTTTTCAAAAAAAAATTCAGTTGTCAAAAGGCGCAAGATCCATTGACTAATATGCATGAAATTGGCAAAAGTTGGGTAATTCGTAAAAGTTGGTTCGTAAATGCGGAAATATTTGTGAGAAAAATTGTAAGACTATACGTAATCTTTTTTCAACTCATTACGGTGGTCCTCATATTGTTTTTCTAGAAAAAAATTTTAGTTGCCACAAAGGCTCAAGATCCATGGTCTAATACATATGAAATTGGCAAAAGTCGGATTGTTCCTAAAAGTTGGCTCGTAAATGCAGAAATATTCATGAAAAAAACAATGGGACTATAATTAATGCTTTCCCAACTCATTACGGAGGTCCTCATATTGTTTTTTTATAAAAAAAATTTAGTTGCCCAAAAGCGCAAGATCCATTGACTAATACACATGAAATCGTTGAAAGTCAAGTAATTCTTAATAGATGGTTCGTAAATGAAAAAAAATAATGAAAGATATTTTGGACTATACTTAATGCTTTTCCAAATCATTATAGAGGTCCTAATATAATTTTTTCAGAAAAAAGTTTCAGATGCCCAATGACACAATATGCATTGAGTTATACACATGAAATTAACAAAAGTCGGATAATTCCTAAAAGTTATGTGGTAAATGAACAAAATTCGTGAGTAAAACTGTTGGACTATACGTAATGTTTTTCTAACTCATTACGGTGGTCCTCGTATAGTTTTTCTAGAAAAATATTTCAGCTGCTCCAAATGCACAAGATCCATGGACTTATACATATGAAATTGACGAAAGTCGGGTAATTCCTAAAAGTTGGCTTGTAAATGCGGAAATATTCGTGAAATATGGTTAGTGTGCACTGCCAGTTTGAAGACACCATTCCCCGTTTGGGATTTGTGACTTCTTTGTTTAACAAAAAAGCTTGAACATGTTAACTCTATTGTGAACTATTACATTGAGTTAATGAGTGACATAACCCAACAATGAGTCAGGATTTTCATTACGGAGATTAAAAATATAACAAAGTAAACATACGAAGAAGTCGAGGGAATCAACATCTGAAAGACACGAATTAAGCTATCAACAAGATGACCACACAATTCAATATTGCACTACAATAGGTAGATGTCTTAGAATCGAGTCGCACCACCACCCATTATCAAAAAATAAACTAGAAAATCAAATGCTTGATCATAATAAGGAATCAAGTCTGCACATGAGAGGGCGTGTTGAAGATATAACTTCTATAGCTTCAGTTCCAAATCAACATCTCCTCCTACTTCAGTATGCAAGTCACCTCCATGAGTTCCTTCTCGACCAATTTGCACCTTTGTAGATGGTAAGAACCCGAGGATCGGATGTTGAACTGATATGCTTAGACCTGAAGGAGGCATATGCTCTGCATCCGCTACCTGCAAATTAAAAATACATTCGTTAGATAGTGAAACCGAGATAAAACATCACAGTACATGAACAAGAATATAAACGTTAAAGTCCTTTAGTCTCACCTGAGAGGGAACATAGTTGAATAGCTGAAGGCATTGTGGGGCTGAATCAGTTAAAGAACGCCGATTTACTGCTTCTAAATGTGGCGAAGCTGCTGCCAAAGGAGCTAAGCTGAGAAAATCTCCATCGAGAGCTTTAGTTTCTCTCACTGAAATCGATGGTTTGGACTCAGACAAAGCTCTTGACTTTGACACTATTTCGAATGGGTAGGGCCTCTTCACGCCAGCCATCTATATTACATCACCAACAAACCAAAAATCAAGTTTCTAATGCAAATACAATAACGAAGAAGTCATGTTGAAAACAATTGATAAGGGAACAAGTAACAACAACAAATAACACCCCAATACGTATATATATATAGCCCCACATGTTTATCTACGTGATGTATGGATCCGAAAAGAGGATCTACTGGACACAACCTTACCCTGCATTTTTGCAAGAGGTTGTTTCCTCATCTCAGCAACTTTACATTACGCCAAGGCTCCCCTTCTGGTTAAATATCATAAAGGAATACTTAAAACTCAATGAAGCTGACTTACAGTTGATGTAGAACTAGTTTTCGGATGCTGTTGACGTCTTTGTTGCAGCACACTAGGGGACTTCAAATTTTGCCCAAAAATAACAACTGGATTATGATCAACATTTTGATTCACACCTTGACTATACTCACCATTCTGAAGAAATGGGGCAGATTGATTTGGTGTAAAGACACAATCTTTTGAAGAAAAATCAATTCTTGATGATGTTGGTATGAATTCGGGGCATTGAATTGTTTGAAAAATTGAATCTTGTTTATGTTGTTCCGCTAATCTAATCCTCTCAAGTTGAGCAATACCAAGTCCTCTTTGTGGGACTTTTTTTTTCTCATTCATCTTTTTTGATGCTCTAATATTAGCCATTTTTTGTTGTTGACTATCAAATGTTGAGCAAAATTTATAGTAAAACCAAAGGGGTATATATATGGAAAGAAAATCCATCCAACACAAATGATTATGATTTTTCAAAGATACCAAAAAATCTGAGTTTTTTTTGGTAAAACTCCAATGGAATATGGAAGATTCATTAAAGAAAATCTATGTTTTTTCAAAGTTGTGAGTTTTTTTGGTAAAATCTCAAATGGAAATTTTTTGGTTTTAGGGGGAAAAAAAGTGAATTTCAATCAATTGATTATATCAAATCTTTTTATAAAGATTCATCTTTTTATGAAAGCTCTAATATTAGCCCTTGTAAGTTCTTGACCATCAAAACATGAGAAATCTATACTCGTTTTTTTTCAATTTGTTTGTGTTACTTATTTTCCTTTTTAATCTGTCTTTTTTTAAAAATGTGTCTTTTCATTTCTGGTAATTCTTTTATTTCAGTTTTCACCTAACATGTTTAAGATAGGCATAATAGATAAATGTGCCCTTTAACTTGTCTTCAACTTTGGATGTGCACAAATAAACACTTAAACTTGTATAAAGTTGAAGAAATAGACGCACATGTCTTACATGTCATCCTACATGTCATTTTTTGTCCTACGTGTATTATGTTACGTAGGACTCATGTGTTTATGGTTTTGCAACTAATTACGGAGGTCTTCCTATAGTTTTTTCAGAAAAAAATTTCAGTTGTCAAAAGGCGCAAGATCCATGGACTAATATACATGAAATTGGCAAAAATTGGGTAATTCGTAAAAGTTGGCTCGTAAATGCGGAAATATTTGTGAAAAAAATTGTAGGACTATATGTAATTCTTTTCCAACTCATTACAGAGAACCTCATATAATTCTTTAAGAAAGAAGTTTCAGATGTCCTCAAGGCGCAAGATCCATGGACTAATACACATGAAATTGGCGAAAATTGGGTAATTTGTAAAAGTTGGCTCGTAAATGCGGAAATATTTGTGAAAAAAATTGTAGGACTATACGTAATGATTTTCCAACTCATTACAGAGGTCCTCATATAATTTTTTTAGAAAGAAGTTTCAGATGTCCTCAAGGCGCAAGATCCATGGACTAATACACATGAAATTGGCAAAAATTGGGTAATTTATAAAAGTTGGCTCGTAAATGGGGAAATATTCGTGAAACAAATTTTAGGACTATACGTAATGCTTTCCCAACTCATTACAGAGGTCCTCATACTATTTATTTTCAGAAAAAAAAAAATTAGTTATCAAAAGGCGCAAGATCCATTGACTATTACACATGAAATTGGCAAAAATTGAGAAATTCGTAAAAGTTGGCTCGTAAATGAGAAAATATTCGTGAAAAAAATTGTAGGACTATACGTAATGCTTTCCCAACTCATTATAGAGGTCCTCATACAGTTTTTTCAGAAAAAAATTTCAGGATCCCCATGACACAATATCCATGGACTAATACACATGAAATTGACAAAAGTTGGATAATTCCTAAAAGTTGTGTGGTAAAGGCACAAAATTCGTGAGTAAAACTGTTGGACTATACGTAATGTTTTTCCAACTCATTACGGTGGTCCTCATATAATTTTTCTAGAAAAAATTTCAGCTGCCCCAAAGGCACAAGATCCAAAGAGTAATACACATGAAATTGGGGAAAGTTGGGTAATTCCTAAAAGTTGGCTCGTAAATAATGAAATATTCTTAAAAAAATATGTGGGACTGGACGTAATTCTTTTCCAACTCATTACGGAGGTCATCAAATTGTTTTTTGACAAAAAAAATTTTGTTCCCCCGAAGGCGCAAGATCAATGGACTGATACACATGAAATTGACGAAAGTCGGGTAATTCCTAAAAGATCGCTCGTAAATACGAAAATATTTATGAAAAATATTTTTGACTATAACTAATAGTTTCCCAACTCATTTACAAAGATCCTCATATAATGTTTTTAGAAAGAAGTTTCAGATGTCTTCAAGGCGCAAAATTCATGGACTAATACACATGAAATTGGCAAAAATTGAGTAATTCGTAAAAGTTGGCTCGTAAATGCGGAAATATTCATGAAAAAAATTGTAGGACTATACGTAATGCTTTCCCAACTCATTACAGAGGTCCTCATACAATTTATTTTCAGAAAAAAATTTCAGTTGCCCAAAAGGCGCAAGATCCACTAACTAATACAAATGAAATTGACAAAAGTCGGGTAATTCCTAAAAGTTGGCTCGTAAATGCGGAAATATTCATGAAAAAACGTTGGACTATGCATAACGCTTGCCGAACTCATTATGGAGGTCCTCATATAATTTTTTTTAGACAAAAATTTCAGGATCCCCATGGCACAATATCCATAAACTAATACACATGAAATTGGCAAAAGTCGGATAATTCCTAAAAGTTGTGTGGTAAATGCACAAAATTCCTGAGTAAAACTGTTGGACTATACATAATGTTTTTCAAACTCATTACGGTGGTCCTCATATAGTTTTTCTAGAAAAAAAATTCAGCTGCCCCAAAGGCACAAGATCCATGGACTAATACACATCAAATTGACGAAAGTCGGGTAATTCCTAAAAGTTGGTTTGTAAATGCGGAAATATTCGTGAAAAAAACAATGAGACTATATATTATGCTTTCCCAACTCACTACGGAGGTCCTCATATAGTTTTTTTATAAAAAAATTTTAGTTGTCCAAAAGCACAAGATCCACTGACTATTACTCATGAAATCGTTGAAAGTCGAGTAATTCCTAATAGATGGTTCGTAAATGCGAAAATATTTATGAAAGATATTTGGGACTATACGTAATGCTTTTCTAACTCATTATAGAGGTCCTAATATAATTTTTTCAGAAAAAAGATTCAGATGTCCTCAAGGCGCTAGATCCATGGACTAATATATATGAAATCGGTGAAAGTCCGGTAATTCTTAAAAGTTGGCTCGTAAATGCAGAAATATTCGTGAAAAAAAATTGTGGGACTATATATAATGCTTTCCCAACTAATAACAGATGTCTTCATATAGTTTTTTCAGAAAAAAATTTCAGTTGCCTCAAAAGCGCAAGATCCATGAACTAATACACATGAAATCGGCGAAAGTTGGGTAATTCCTAAAAGTTGGCTCGTAAATACGGAAATATTCGTGAAAAGAAATAGTGGGACTGTACGTAATGCTTTTCCAACTCATTGCAGAGGTCTTCATATTGTTTTTTCAGAAAAAAATTCCAGTTGCCTCAAAGGCGCAAGATCCAAAGAGTAATACACAAGAAATTGGGGAAAGTTGGGTAATTTCTAAAGTTGGCTCGTAAATAATGAAATATTCTTAAAAAAAATGTGGGACTGGACGTAATTCTTTTCCAACTCATTACGGAGGTCATCAAATTGTTTTTTGAGAAATTTTTTTTGTTGCCCCAAAGGCGTAAGATCCATGGACTAATACACGTGAAATTGACGAAAGTCGGGCAATTCCTAAAAATTAACTCATAAATGCGGAAATATTTGTGAAAAAAAAAAAACTTTGAGACTATACCTAATGGTTTTGCAACTCATTACGGAGGTCTTCCTATAGTTTTTTCAGAAAAAAAAATTAGTTGTCAAAAGGCGCAAGATCCATGGACTAATATACATGAAATTGACAAAAATTGGGTAATTCGTAAAAGTTGGCTCGTAAATGCGGAAATATTTGAGAAAAAAATTGTAGGACTATACGTAATGTTTTTCCAACTCATTACCGAGGTCCTCATACAGTTTTTTCAGAAAAAAATATTTGTTGCCCCAAAGGCGCAAGATCCACTAACTAATACACATAAAATTGACGAAAGTCGGGTAATTCCTAAAAGTTGGCTCGTAAATGAGAAAACATTCGTGAAAAAAATTGTAGGACTATACGTAATGCTTTCCCAACTCATTATAGAGGTCCTCATACAGTTTTTTAAGAAAAAAATTTCAGGATCCCCATGATACAATATCCATGGACTAATACACATGAAATTGACAAAAGTCGGATAATTCCTAAAAGTTGTGTGGTAAATGCACAAAATTCGTGAGTAAAACTGTTGGACTATATGTAATCATTTTCCAACTCATTACGGTGGTCCTCATATAGTTTTTCTAGAAAAAAAATTTAGCTGCCCCAAAGGCACAAGATCCATGGACTAATACACATCAAATTGACGAAAGTCGGGTAATTCTTAAAAGTTGGCTTGTAAATGCGGAAATTTTCGTGAAAAAAATAATGGGACTATACGTAATGTTTTCCCAGCCCATTGCAGAGGTCCTCATATAATTTTTTTATAAAAAAATTTTAGTTGTCCAAAAGCGCAAGATTCATTGACTAATACACATGAAATCGTTGAAACTCGAGTAATTCCTAATAGATGGTTCATAAATTCAAAAATATTTATGAAAGATATATGGGACTATACGTAATGATTTTCCAACTCATTATAGAGGTCCATATATAATTTTTTTCAGAAAAAAATTCAGATGTCCTCAAGGCGCAAGATCCATGGACTAATATATATGAAATCTGCGAAAGTCCGGTAATTCTTAAAAGTTGGCTCGTAAATGCATAAATATTCGTGAAAAAAAATTGTGGGACTATATACAATGATTTCCCAACTCATAACAGATGTCTTCATATAGTGTTTTCAGAAAAAAATTCAGATGTCCTCAAGGCACAAGATCAATGGACTAATATATATGAAATCGGCGAAACTTGGGTAATTCCTAAAAGTTGGCTCGTAAATACGAAAATATTCTTGAAAAAAATAGTGGGACTGTAAGTAAATGCTTTCCAACTCATTACAAAGGTCCTCATATTGTTTTTTCAGAAAAAAATTCCAGTTGTCTCAAAGGCGCAAGATCCAAAGAGTAATACACATGAAATTGGGGAAAGTTAGGTAATTCCTAAAAGTTGATTCATAAAAAAAATATATGGCACTAGACTTAATTCTTTTCCAACTCATTACGGTGGTCATCAAATTATTTTTTGAGAAACTTTTTTTTGTTGCCCCAAAGGAGAAAAATCCATGGACTAATACACATGAAATTGAGGAAAGTCGGGCAATTCCTAAAAATTAACTCATAAATGTTGAAATATTTGTGAAAAAAAACTTTGGGACTATACGTAATGGTTTTGCAACTCATTACGGAGGTCTTCCTATAGTTTTTTCAGAAAAAAAAATTTCAGTTGTCAAAAGGCGCAAGATCCATGGACTAATATACATGAAATTGGCAAAAATTGGGTAATTCGTAAAGTTGGCTCGTAAATGCGGAAATATTCGTGAAAAAAATTGTAGGACTATATGTAATGCTTTTCCAACTCATTGCAGAGTTCCTCATACAGTTTTTTCAGAAAAAAATTTATGTTGCCCCAAAGGCGCAAGATCCACTAATTAATACACATAAAATTGATGAAAGTCAGGTAAATCTAAAAGTTGGCTCGTAAATGCGGAAATATTCATGAAAAAAAATGTTGGACTATACATAACGCTTGCCGAACTTATTATGGAGGCCCTCATATAGTTTTTTTAGAAAAAAATTTCAGGATCCCCATGAAACAATATCCACGGACTAATACATATGAAATTGTCAAAAGACGGATATTTCCTAAAAGTTGTGTGGTAAATGCACAAAATTCGTGAGTAAAACTGTTGGACTATATGTAATGTTTTTCCAACTCATTACAGTGGTCCTCATATAGTTTTTGTAGAAAAAAATTTAGCTGCCCCAAAGGCACAAGATCCATGGACTAATAATACACATCAAATTGACGAAAGTCGGGTAATTCTTAAAAGTTGGCTTGTAAATGCGGAAATATTCGTGAAAAAAATAATGTGACTATACGTAATGCTTTCCCAACTCATTACAGAGGTCCTAATAAAGTTTTTTGATAAAAAAATTTTAGCTGCCCAAAAGCGCAAGATCCATTGACTAATACACATAAAATCGTTGAAAGTCGAGTAATTCTTAATAGATGGTTCGTAAATGCAAAAATATTTATAAAAGATACTTGGGACTATACGTAATGATTTTCCAACTAATTATAGAGGTCCATATATAATTTTTTCAGAAAAAGATTCAGATGTCCTCAAGGCGCAAGATCCATGGACTAATATATATGAAATCTGCGAAAGTCTGGTAATTCTTAAAAGTTGGCTCGTAAATGCAGAAATATTTGTGAAAAAAAATTGTGGGACTATATATAATGCTTTCCCAACTCATAACATATGCCTTCATATAGTTTTTTCAGAAAAAAAAAAATTCAAATGTCCTCAAGACGCAAGATCCATGGACTAATATATATGAAATCGGCGAAACTTGGGTAATTCCTAAAAGTTGACTCGTAAATACGAAAATATTCTTGAAAAAATAGTGGGACTGTAAGTAATGCTTTCCAACTCATTACAGAAGTCCTCATATTGTTTTTTCAGAAAAAAAATTCAGTTGTCTCAAAGGCGCAAGATCCAAAGAGTAATACACATGAAATTGGGGAAAGTTAGGTAATTCCTAAAAGTTGATTCTTAAAAAAAATATATGGCACTAGACTTAATTCTTTTCCAACTCATTACGGTGGTCATCAAATTTTTTTTTGAGAAACTTTTTTTTTGTTGCCCCAAAGGCGAAAAATCCATGGACTAATACACATGAAATTGACGAAAATCGGGCAATTCCTAAAAATTAACTCATAAATGCGGAAATATTTGTGAAAAAAAACTTTGGGACTATACGTAATGGTTTTGCAACTCATAACGGAGGTCTTCCTATAGTTTTTTCAGAAAAAAAAATTCAGTTGTCAAAAGGCGCAAGATCCATGGACTAATATACATGAAATTGGCAAAAATTGGGTAATTCATAAAAATTGGCTCGTAAATGCGAAAATATTCGTGAAAAAAATTGTAGGACTATACGTAATGTTTTTCCAACTCATTGCAGAGTTCCTCATACAGTTTTTTCAGAAAAAAATTTATGTTGCCCCAAAGGCGCAAGACCCACTAACTAATACACATGAAATTGATGAAAGTCGGGTAAATCTAAAAGTTGACTCGTAAATGCGGAAATATTCATCAAAAAAAATGTTGGACTATACATAACGCTTGCCGAACTTATTATGGAGGTCCTCATATAGTTTTTTTAGAAAAAAAATTTCAAGATCCCCATGAAACAATATCCACGGACTAATACACATGAAATTGGCAAAAGACGGATATTTCCTAAAAGTTGTGTGGTAAATGCACAAAATTCGTGAGTAAAACTGTTGGACTATACATAATGTTTTTCCAACTCATTACGGTGGTCCTCATATAGTTTTTGTAGAAAAAAATTTCAGCTGCCCCAAAGGCGCAAGATCCATGGACTAATTCTTAAAAGTTGGCTTGTAAATGTGGAAATATTCGTGAAAAAAACAATGTGACTATACGTAATGCTTTCCCAACTCATTACAGAGGTCCTCATATAGTTTTTTGATAAAAAAAATTTTAGCTGCCCAAAAGCACAAGATCCATTGACTAATACACATAAAATTGTTGAAAGTCGAGTAATTCCTAATAGATGGTTCGTAAATGCAAAAAATATTTGTGAAAGATATTTGGGACTATACGTAATGTTTTTCTAACTCATTATAGAGGTCCTCATATAATTTTTTAAGAAAAAATATTCAGATGTCTCAAGGAGCAAGATCCATGGACTAATATATATGACATCCGCGAAAGTCCGATAATTCTTAAAAGTTGGCTCGTAAATGCAGAAATATTCGTGAAAAAAAATTGTGGGACTATATATAATGCTTTTCCAATTTAGAAAAGATGTCTTCATATAGTTTTTTCAGAAAAAAAATTCAGTTGCTTCAAAAGCGCAAGATCCATGAACTAATACACATGAAATCGGTGAAAGTTAGGTAATTCCTCAAAGTTGTCTCGTAAATACGGAAATATTCGTGAAAAAAAATAGTGGGACTGTAAGTAATGCTTTCCCAACTCATTACAGAGGGCCTCATATTGTTTTTTCAGAAAAAAATTTCAGTTGCCTCAAAGGCGCAAGATCCAAAGAGTAACACACATGAAATTGGGGAAAGTTGGGTAATTCCTAAAAATTGGCTCGTAAATAATGAAATATTCTTAAAAAAAATATGTGGGACTAGACGTAATTCTTTTCCAACTCATTATGGAGGTCATCAAATTGTTTTTTGAGAAAAAAATTTTTGTTGCCCCAAAGGCGCAAGATCCATGGACTAATACACATGAAATTTACGAAAGTCGGGCAATTCCTAAAAATTAACTCATAAAATGCGGAAATATTTGTGAAAAAAAACTTTGAGACTATACGTAATGGTTTTGCGACACATTACGGAGGTCTTCCTATAGTTTTTTCAGAAAAAGATTTCAGTTGTCAAAAGGCGCAAGATCCATGGACTAATACACATGAAATCGGTAAAAATTGGGTAATTCATAAAAGTTGGCTCGTAAATGCGGAAATATTCGTGAAAAAAATTGTAGGACTACACGTAATGCTTTCCCAACTCATTACAGAGGTCCTCATACTATTTATTTTCAAAGAAAAATTTCAGTTGTCAAAAGGCGCAAAATCCATGTACTAATACACATGAAATTGACGAAAGTCGGGTAATTTCTAAAAGTTGGCTCGTAAATGCGGAAATATTCATGAAGTAAAATGTTGGACTATACATAACAATTGATGAACTCATTATGGAGGTCCTCACATAGTTTTTTTAGAAAAAAATTTCATGATCCCAATGACACAATATCCATGGACTAATACACATGAAATTGGCAAAAGTCGGATAATTCCTAAAAGTTGTGTGGTAAATGCACAAAATTCGTGAGTAAAACTGTTGGACTATATGTAATGTTTTTCCAGCTCATTACGGTGGTCCTCATATAGTTTTTCTAGAAAAAATTTCAGCTGCCCCAAAGGCACAAGATCCATGGTCTAATACACATCAAATTGACGAAAGTCGGGTAAATTTTTCTAAAATTTCATGATCCCAATGACACAAGTCCATGGATATTGTGTATTAGTCAATGGATCTTGCGCCTTTTGACAACTGAAATCTTGCGCCTTTGGGCAACTAAAATTTTTTTATAAAAAAACTATATGAGGACCTCTGTAATGAGTTGGGAAAGCATTGCGTATAGTCCCATTGTTATTTTCACGAATATTTCCGCATTTACAAGCCAACTTTTAGGAATTACCCGACTTTTGCCGATTTTATTTGTATTAGTGCATGGATCTTGCGCCTTTGGGCAGCCAAAATTTTTTTTTATAGAAAAACTATATGAGGAACTCCGTAATAAGTTGGAAAACCATTACATGTAGTCCCACAGTTTTTTTTCACGAATATTTTCGCATTTTAAGCCAAATTTTAGGAGTTATCCGACTTTCATCAATTTCATGTCTATTAATCTATGGAGTTTGCGCCTTTGCGGTAGCTAAAAATTTTTTAGAAAAAACTATTTGAGGACATATGTAATGAGTTGAGAAAGCATTACGTATAATTCCAAAGCTTTTTTCAAGAATATTTCATTTTTTTACGAGCCAACTTTTAGAAATTACTCGACTTTCGCTAATTTCATGTGTATTAGAGCATGGATCTTGCGCCTTTGAGGCAGCTGAAATTTTTTTCACAAAAAACTATATAAGGACCTCCTTCATGAGTTTGGAAAGCATTACGTACAGTCCCACAGTTTTTTTCACATATATATCCGCATTTATGAGCCAACTTTTAGGAATTACTCGACTTTTGCCAATTTCATGTGTATTAGACCATGGATCTTGCGCCTTTGGGAGAACTGGATTTTTTTTTCAGAAATAATTATATGACCTCCGTAATGAGTTGGGAAAGCATTATATATAGTCCTATAGTTTTTATGACGAATATTTTCGCATTTACGAGCCAACTTTTAGGAATTACCCGACTTTACCGATTTCATGTGTATTAGCCCATGGATTTTGCGTCTTTGGGCATCTAAAAATTTTTTCTAAAAAAACTATATGAGGACCTCTGTAATGAGGTCGGAAAGAATTACGTACAATGGCGATTCCAGAATTTTGTGGCTATAGGTGTTCAACTAGGGGTATGCATCAGTCGATTCGGTTCGATTTTATATATTATCGATTCGGTTTATTGCGATTTTTGGTTTTTAAATACGTTAAACAAACAACCAAACCAAAAAGAGATTATTTATCTGTTTCTGTTTATCGATTTTGGTCTTTAATGGTTTGATTTTCAGTTTAACCAGTAACAAAAATAAATATCCAACTTCTCAAATAAATTTGACCCGACAACACAATAATGTACTGAATAACTATACGAGTGTAACACAAAGAGAAATTAAGAGGAATAAAGTTATTACTTTAGATTTTGACTTTTTATATATGCGAAATTATGAACTAAAAGTCACTTTAATTTGAATTGTGAATATTTATGTACGTCTTGTATATTATTTGGATGGCTTAAAAAAAAAAGCAATATACTTTTACAGCTAAAAGGAGAATGTTAGAAGAAAACGAAGTAAAAGAGCAAGACATGAGAGAAAAAAAAAGGGGGAAAATGCTTTGGTGGGGAATCGATCTCACTTACCACCCTAAATATAGGGAATAAAAGCACCTTCATTTCGGGCTGTAAACCAAAGGCGCCATCCAATTTTATGTTCAATGGGTGCTCGCTATTATATATATATATATAGTAATATAGCTATTTTCTACTTAAATATGCATAGCTTGAGCCGAGGCTAATGGGTGCTCGAGCACCCATAACACACAACGTGGGTCCACCACTGATTACGTATAGTCCTATTGTATTTTTCACGAATATTTCCGAATTTAAGAGTCAATTTTAGAAATTATCCGACTTTTCCCGATTTCATGTATATTATTTCATGGATCTTGCGCCTTTAGGCAATTGAAATTTTAAAAAAGAAACTACATGAGCACCTCTGTAATGAGTTAGGAAACCATTACGTTTAGTCCTGCAGTTTTTTTCATGAATATTTCTGCTTTATGAGCCAACTTTTAAGAATTACCGTCTTTCGTCAATTTCATGTGTATTAGTCCATTGAGCTTGCGTCTTTTGGGTAGCTAAATTTCCCAAAAAACTATTTGAGGATCTCCGTAATGAGCATTATGTATAGTCCCACAGTTTTTTTTCACGAATATTTCCGCATTTACAAGTCAACTTTTAGGAATTATCCGACTTTCGCCGATTTCATGTGTATTATTAGTTCATTGATCTTGCGCCTTTGGGGCAAATGAAATTTTTTTCTGAAAAACCTACATGAGAAACTCCGTAATGATTTGGGAAACATTACATATAGTCCCACAACTTTTTTCACAAATGTTTCCGCATTTACAAGTCAACTTTTAAGAATCACACGACTTTCGTCATTTTCACAAGTATTAGTCCATGAATCTTGCGCTTTAAGAGCAGCTGAAATTTTTTTCTGCAAAAACTTTATGACGGACTTTATAATGATATGGGAAAGCATTACGTATAGTACCACAGATTTTTTCATGAATAATTTCGCATTTACGAGTCAACTTTTAGGAATTACCCGACTTTCACTAATTTGATGTGTATTAGTCCATGGATCTTGTGTCTTTGGGCAGCTGAAATTTTTTGCTAAAAAACATATATAAGGAACACAGTTATGAGTTGGAAAAGCATTAGATATAGTACCACAATTTTTTCACGAATATTTCTGCATTTACGAGCCAACTTTTAGAAATTACCCGACTTTCGTCAATTTCATGTGTATTAGTTCATGGATCTTGCGCCTTATGGGCAGCTGAAATTTTTTCTAAAACAACTATATGAGAACCACCGTAATGAGTTGGGAAAGCCATATGTATAGTCAAACAGTTTTTCTCACGAATATTGTGCATTTAACACACAACTTTTAAAAATTACTCGACTTTCGCCAATTTCATGTGTATTAGCCAATGGAGCTTGCGATTTTGCAGTAGCTAAAAAAATTTTCTGAAAAAACAATTTGATGACCTCTGTAATGAGTTGGAAAAAAATTACGTATAGTCCCACAGTTTTTTTCACGAATATTTCATTATTTACGAGCCAACTTTTAGGAATTACTCAACTTTCGCCGATTTCATGTGTATTAGTCCACGGATCTTGCGCCTTGAAGACATCTGAAACTTTTATATGAAAAAATTATATGAGGACCTCTATAATGAGTTGGGAAAGCATTACGTATAGTCCCAAATATTTTTCATAAATATTTTCGCATTTACGAACCATCTTTTAGGAATTACTCTACCTTCAATGATTTCATATGTATTAGCCTATGGATCTTGCGCCTTTGAGCAACTAAAATTTTTTTCCGAAGAAACTATATGAGGACCTCGGTAATGAGTTGGGAAAATATTACGTATAGTCCCATAGTTTTTATCACGAATATTTCCGCATGTACAAGCCAACTTTTAGAAATTATCCGACTTTTGTCAATTTCATGTGTATTAGTCCATGGATCTTGCGCCGTTAGGCCGCTTAAATTAATTTCTAAACAAACTATATGAGAACCTCTTTAATGAGTTGGGAAAGCATTACGTATAGTCCCATGGTTTTTTTCATGAATATTTTCGCATTTACGAGCCAACTTTTAAGAATTACCCGATTTTCGCCGATTTTATGTGTATTAGTCCATAGATCTTGCGCCTTTTGGGCAGCTGAAACATTTTTCTAAAAAAAACTATATGAGGACCTCCGTAATGAGTTAGGAAAGCATTACGTATAGTACCACAATTTTTTTCACGAATATTTCCGCATTTATGAGCCAACTTTTAAGAATTACCCGATTTTCGTCAATTCATGTGTAATAGGCTATGGATCTTGCGCCTTAAGGGCAACTGAATCTTTTTTCTGAAAAAACTTTATGAAAACCTTCGTAGTGAGTTGAGGAAGCATTTCTTATAGTCCCACAGTTTTTTTCACGAATATTTTCGCATTTACGAGTCAACTTTTAGAAAACCCGACTTTCGTCAATTTTATGTGTATTATACCATGGATCTTCCGTCTTTGGGGCAGCTGAAATTGTTTTCTAAAAAGACCATATGAGGACCTCCATAATGAGTTGAGGAAACATTACTTATAGTCCAGATATTCTTTTGATATTTTCACATTAACAAGCCATTTTTTAAAAACTTTCCGACTTTCACCGTTTGTCGCGTAAATAAAACCATGTTTGAGATATGAATATACATGAGAATAGTTTATGAATGGTGGACATATATGCAATAAAGTGGAGTTCATGTGTAATGATAGGAAACTTATGTTATTTACAGGTTTAGTTAATGCTATTAAGGAAGAAAACAAAGAATTGCATAAAAGATTAGTATAATAAATAAACGCATTCCATGAACAGTTTGAATTTTTTTTGAAAAAACTATACGAGGACCTCTGTAATGAGTCGGGAAGCATTACGTATAGATCCGCCATTTTGTTCACGAATATTTTCGCATTATGAGCCAACTTTAAGAACTTTCACCATTTTTCGTGTGTATTAGCTCATATTCGAGATATGTGTATTTATATAAGAATAATTAAATTCGAAAAGTGGTGGAAATAAATGCAATAAAGTGGAGTCCTTGTGTAATGATAGGAAATATTTGTTACTTACTGGTTCAACTAATACTTCCTTCGTCCACAGTTTTTCCTTTTGAAGTGCTTCAACGAAGGGCTAAAGGATGTAGCATGTATCTCGTAGAATTTGTCGAGAAGACGTGCAAGTTGACCTCCGACATCACGATTATCAAAAAAAAATATATGAAACCCTCAGGAAGGAAGCCAAGTATCTGAAATGCAATTGCACCAAATACACTATTTGGACCAAGAATCTTGAAAATTATTTCACCTCCCATTGCCACAATAGTTTTCTCCATGAAACAACAAATACTCATACACTACAATGAGGGGAAAAATGCCCTGAAATACTCTTTGAACATGGCGGAAATCCATACCTTTGTTCACACTTCTCCGATGAATCCACTGTATACAGACGTATGAACGATGATTTCCTTTGAATCTCATCAACGTCGTCTGAATCTGTGTTGTAATGATATGGTAATGTTCGAAAACTGGTAACTTTGATGATAGCTAGTGGCAATAGAAGAAGAAGAAGAAACATAAGAGCAAATGAAAGATTTTAGGAATTTTCCCAAGCAGTAAAAAACGAACCATAATTTATATGCAACAGCTTAATATAAATACTAATGTATTATTATAGGCTCATAGTACACAGACTTAAGATACATATTGAAAATAAAATACCATCTCTAAGCAATCTACAGAATCAGAACCTCCGTCAATGAACCTGCCTAAATAAGTCGTCTGGGTCACCATAAGATATGTCCAGATCATACCAATGGAAAAGATCACCTAATTGTTCAGCTCGACACAAGATATATCCAATTCATACCAGCGGGAAAAATCACCTGATTGTTCTGCAACTAATTTAACGCAACAGTGGAATGAACACGTTAGTGATATGACCGTCCTCTTCCACGACCACGCCAACTCCTACCACCTCTTCCACTGCTTCTTCCACTATCATAGATACCTGAAAATGCCTTGTTAACTAGCTGGTGTTGCGTACCACCGGCTCCTCGGCCCTTTTTTAAAGGGTTATTGTTTGACCCATTTGTCTTAGCAGCTGGTCGCTTCTGACTGTGACCACAATATCATAATATTAATAGACATTACTATCTTAGTCAATTTGTAATACTACTGATGACTAAAATTATGCAGAATATCTATCTACATACCCTGCAACAGTAGCAGTTGAAGGACCTGAAGGCTTCGCAGCTTCTTTCCATGACAAATTCGTTTTTTGATCGCTTATAAATTTTGGTGTTTTTGATTTTAATGGCTGTAATATATATATGTGTGATGTCAGCTCAAGCAGACGATGTGTAACATGCTGATTGTAGAGCATAAAATGCAAAATCAGCAGATTTTACCTGGGTCATTGCTAATATATTGTTGCAAGCTCGGAGCGCAAAGGTAGCATTAAGCTTTTGGGTTTTCTGCAGATTAAAGATAACAACTAAGTTCACACCAACAGAAGGGGATAAATCCATCGCAAGGGAAGGAGAGGTGAAAGAGAAGGTAAAACTCACAATAGCATCCTTTTCTTCTTCTGTTTTAGCAGCAGCAAGAGCTTTGTTTTGATCTGCCATCCCTTGGGTTAATTTCTTGATCATAGCCCGGGCCAAATCCTCAACTGTGCTTAATCTGTTTCATCAACATGAAAGACATCAACAACATACCCAGTGTAATCTTTTGGGGGTCTGGGGAGGGTAGAATTTACACAGACCTTACCTCTGCCATATGGGGCAGAGAGGTTGTTACCGAAAGACTCTCGGCTCAAAAGTGGAGCAGAAACGGAAAGACTAGAAAAGGAAGGAAGAGAGAAAAAAGATTAAGAAGCATGGAAGTTAAAAGCAATACAATAGAAAGATGCTGAGCAAATGAGCACCAGATCGTAAAACACATTGAAGAATAAGAAGCTATGCGAATACTAAATAATACTACTTATACGGATAAGTGTAGAGGTTAGCCCCTTGCCTATACCACCTAAACTCTGACACCACTCGGCTACCTTCTAACCAACCCCTCACACCGCCTTACTGGAGCATCCACGCACCTCCTCTTCACATGCCCAAATCATCTTACCTTACCCTCGCTCATCATTTCCCCCCACGGAATCCACTACCACCTTATCCCGTATAACTTCATTCTGAATCAAATCTCTCATAGTATGCCCACCACACACCTTTCCGTACATCCTAATCTCAGCTACATTCATCTTCTGGACGTGGGCATACTTGTCCAGCAACATGAAAGACATCGTGAGCTTAAAACATTAAAGTGAAAACCAGAAATCACTACAATATGGCAGACTACAGTTTCTCCTCTCGTTCTGTCAGAACAGCGAAGGTCCCCTCTTTTGGCTAGCAGGAGCATGCCATGTACCACCCACATCCTCCTCTCCTCGTAAGTTCTGGTTACGAACAGACAAGAAAAAGAATCTACCCACCCACCCCCTACAAGGTTCTGCCTTCTTACCTACTAGCCAGAAAAAGAAAAGGACAACGAGCCTTCAGTTGTCTTAATTCTGAAGTATGGCAAACTGGTACATCATACATGACTATTTTAGGGCATTCATGGGATATTTATATTATCAGAGCAAAGTAAGCAGACTAAAAATGCTGTAAAATTGCCTTGTCCACACAAATTGCCATAGTCAACATAGGTAAGGGGGAGGGGATGTAGGATGATTTCTTTGTGTTGAGCAAAATGTCATATAAATTCTCCCACAGGAATGATGCTACTTGACTTGGATGCATATAGAGGTGTATACACTAAAAATTAGGTGGCTTTCCATAAACCAGAACGTCAAAATTGAAGGCCAGTATCCAAGTTTGTGGTTCAGCAAGAATTTTCGTTTCAGTAATCCAGAAGCTGAAAATGTGATCAACTCTTAATTGGCATCAACCAAGCATAGCATCTTTGGCTCGAGTTATAACATCAAGGAATAGAAGAACAAGTAGAAGCACCTCTCAGTAAAGTCCTTATATTGCTCCGAGAAATCCTCCCCCAGTCTATCTGATGGTTGTCCAGTGACAATCTTGTACCCACAGAGACTGTTTGTGGCATTTGGAGTCTATCAGATTCAAATGGAAAAGTATAAGCAGGTTGATTATATGCATCAGGTAATAATATTATCCATGTTCAAGAAATTAAAACTCTTACCTTGTGAGCTAAATGGTGGAAGGTATACAATAGACACTCGATACATGTGTAGTTAATTTCTTCAATCTTTCTTCGAACCATATATTTCTGAGAAAAAACAAGAAAGTCGTTTTCATCAAGATCTCCAAAGCATTTGAATCGAGAGATCCTACTGACTGGAAACTCGGAAAATCTAGAATGAGTGTAACCAACTCAGGTTATATAAACAGGACTTGATTAGAAGAGCAAAGATGACTAATATGCTTAAACAAATGCTAAATGGTAAATGCAATTAACAAGTATGAATGACAGAAGCACAGCATACCACACTAAGCAACCAGAGAACACAGGCCACTATTTTCTGTAGTACAAGTAATTCAAGAATCATAGCAAGAGCAAGAATTTATTGTATGTTCTCTGAGTACTTTTAGTAATAAACAATACTAGAAGCATTGACATGACGAGCAAAAGGTTAAGCAGAAATGCAGGAACAAATTTAAAAATCTCCAAATCTACCCAACACTAAGGTTAAAATTCAATTCATGAGAATTTCAAAGACAACCTTTAATAGCTGAACTACAGATGGAAGCAGCTGTCGAGAATCCTGAGTCGTTGCACAAAGTGAGCACTCGGCGAGGTTCTTGAGCAAGTCCAACTTCCCTTGTTCTGGAAGCTGAAAAAACAAAAGAATTGCACTTGATAATTTGAACAACGTAATTGTAGGATATGGACCAGTGAAGGATGGTTAAAAAACAAGAACATAACTCAATTATTTTTTTCGAATATGGTTACATTTGTATCATAGTCGGTATTTAGGTAGTACTGGAAAAACCATATTGACAGAATGAGGAAAGAAAGAAAATTTTAAACAGAAGCTACAATCATAGACAGACTCTAAAACATCCATTCAGTCTCATCCAAATAAACCTTTGTACACCAAAAGCAGAATAACAATATATTGCACTTTATTTTTTATTTTATTTTTTTGATGAAGTGAGATTTCATCAAGATTTAAGGCATCCAGTAGATGCAAAGATACAAAAGGTGGGGTCTGTCAGCTCAGTAAGAACTAAAAAAATTATAGATTTAAGGAGCTGACAAAATCCAGGTAGTGGTCTAAGTTCATTACAGGGGAAAAGTTGGCCCAACTAAAAAGGTTAACCAAACAACTAGCCTTAAGCTTCCCAGCAAGCATTTGGTGGACAATATGGAAGGAGAAGAATTCTTGGTGTTTTGAGAGCATAGAGAACAGTATTCAATGGATTAAGCTTAATTGCAGTTTGGTGGACATATTGCATTAGTTACTAAAGACTAAATGCATGTTACCCAACTGTTAAGTGCATCAAATGCACTTGCTGCATTAAGAAACTAATAAATATAGGAGTCACAAGAATTACCTTGTCAAAAACAGGCATGATTTGCTTGTTCAGATAGTTGAGGAACTTACTGCCTGATGCACCCCTCTGAAAACAAATAAATGTCAAGTGAATGACTATTTGTAACAGTCATCTACATTTAACAGATAAAGGGAAAACAGCACACACCTTGAAGAAGGGAAAGGTCATTGAAAGGCATGATATGAACCTCTCGATATGATCAGCATCAGACACCTACCAAAAAGCAAACAAGCACTTAGATTCATATCGCAAAGACAGTAGGGATCAATTTCACAGGTTTTGTTTAAAGTAAGGTTGCAGAGAACGACAAGAAGAATGTGGCCAGGAACTCCATCAGAGTAAAGGATTGAGATACACGAGTAAAATCAATCTAACTGTAGGACTTCATTAAACCATTGAAATATTATCATCTTTGAGCACTGTGTAAAACAGTACCAAGAGACGCTGTACCAGAGATTCTTCAACAAAATGGTAAACTACAAAAACTTTCCGATCAAATACACCCCAACCCCGCTAAAAACACTTTGTATTAGAGCCAACATACTCCTTTTTAAAACCCAAAAAAAAACTGTTTTCTTTTATCCTACAACAAAAAGACCTGGAAACATATTCAGTTCAACATTCAAGTGAACTCTCTAATCAAACACCAGGACATTGACCTCTAATAACTGGGAATATCTCAAGATTCGAATGGGAAGAAATGCACAAAGTAAGCAAAACTCAATATTGAGCGCGAAGCGAGAAAAATCATGGACTTTTAACAGGGAACAAAAACACAGCAATAAAACATGAGTAATTAAAGCTATGAACTGAGCATTGTCAAGAAAATGAAATGTCGCTTAAAACCAATAACATAACCAGCACATAAAATTAGAGTTGGCTCCCAAAAAAAGAAAAGGAACTACCACTTACATTGAACTGAGCATCAAGATCTGCCTGACCTTCAATTATCTCAACAAGCTCCTGGATACGCTCTGCAGGAGCCTTATGGCCAAATAAGCTCAAGCTTTTCAAGAAGTCCATGAACATTTTGAATTCAGCAGCCGTTACATCTTGCAAATTCTACAAAACATTAATTTTAGGGTTGTTAGCAAGAGCAAGGATAGTTGAAAACAAATATTACCATAATAGAATCATCAGATGTGTATTAATATCTTAAGCACTAAAATTAAAAATTAATTACCATTTCCTAAAAAAGTGGAAAATTATAAGAGAACCACATTGAGAAAATTAACAGGATACCAATCCATACGGACCATACCTGCTTCACCAAAGTAGTTATGTGCCTCTCCATCAGCTCCTGTGGAACTAGGAGCTCCGTCTTTAGAGGGAACACCTGCAAAGTAATGAAAATTTATAACAGCAATGATGGGCCACAAACTTATGAAGTTCATTAGTAGTCCTTATAAGTAGACAGTAAGCACTTTTGAAAAGATAAAAGCGGCTAGTCCGAGTCGAGTTATCTGCAAAATAACATCCATTATCATGTTTCCAACAAGGATCTTCTGGTCACCATGTTGAATTCTTTCCCTTCTTTGTCAAATGACCACAAGAAAGTCACTTGGAAACAGTCCATTTTCCTTTTCCTTAACAAAATTCTTCAAGGGCAGAGAAATAGTAACCTTATCTCTTAGAAATAGAAGAACTTTTTTGCGAATGCTGTCCCAAGTGCTAAAATCCTCAGCACTCTGATCCTCGATGCTCCCAATATGCTTAAACAAAGCAGTTAGAGAAGCTGCAGTAGACAAGTGCAACCAAATCGTAAGCAGGATAACCAGTGTGAATTGAACAACTCACAAGCATGTGGATAGAAATAATAATTCGAACATCATATCCATATGCACTCACATATTTAATGTAAACCATAAAACCAGTAAGTTTACCATTTTACATAACATGGTAGCTTTTAGTATCAATGAGGTGATGGAGAGATGTGAGAAAAGACTCTCAAGATGGAAAAGTCAGTACCTATCACTAGGGGGTAGGTTGACTCTCATCAAGTCAGTTTTAGATGGGTTACCTACCTACATGGTGAGTCTATTTCCAATACCCAAGAGCATTATGAAGAAAATCAACAGAATGAGATGATCCTTCATTTGGCAAGGGAACAAAGAAAAGAAAGGCTACAACTTGGTGAAATGGGAGACACTCACTTTGAGCAGAAAACAAGGTGGCCTTGGCATGAGAAATCTTAGCATCCAGAACAATTGCTTGCTGCAAAAATGGCTATGGAGATTTTGTACTGAAGATGGAGCCCTATAAAGAAGATTCATAGCAGGGAAATATGGCTTGTTTAGCCAACAGACTACTGAGGAGGTGATGGGGTCGTTTGGATGCTCTGTGTAGAAGACCATCAGAAGGTTGTGGCCACAGTTCAATAACAATATTTATATAAGTGTGGGTAATGGTCTGAAAACAGAGTTCTGGAATGAAATCTGTAAAGGGGATGATAGCCGAAGGAACTTATTCCCAAACTTCTACACCTTGAGCTAACAAAGATCTGCTACTGTTGCTCAAGTATGGAGCCAACAAGGGTGGAACTTAGTGTTCAGAAGGGCTTTGAATGACTGGGAAATTGAGGATGTGGCCAGGCTACTAGAGGTGCTAAACACCCCTCCAGCCATATCTCAAAGAAAGGATAAACCAATTTGGAAGTTACATAGCAAAGGAATGTTCACAGTCAAGTCCTGCTACTGGATGTTAAATGTCAATCAGTCAGTGACTAAAGAATGGCCTTGGAAGCTAGTGTGGAAGACAAGAAGCCCATTAAAAGTAGCATGTTTTGTCTGGTTGGTCATAAGAAAAGCTTGCCTTACACATGAGGCATTAAAAAAAGGGGATGCAGTTTTGCTCAAGATGCTTTATGTGTGAGCAGAAAGCAGAAGTAAATAATCATTTGTTCATTCACTGTAAAGCAGCTTCAAAATTGTGGAATGTGTTTTGTGTATACTAGGGAGTTAGTTGGGTGATGCCAAAGACAACCATGGAGCTCCTTGATAGCTCCTACAATTATGCTGCTAATAATAGATGTATAAGTGGAATGATTGACCACAATATTCTTAAGACTTCTATGGTTTTTGGGAATCGGAGATATTATGACTAAACTTCAGGAACAGAAACGTACTCTTCACATCCTGACGTAACACGGTCATAAGAGCCTTGTGTACAGCATCACGCTCTACATTTTCTCCTGACATAATTGGAATAAATTGTATCAACATGAAGAAATGATGCAAACCAACCAGTTCACAAGCCATTGAACACAAAACTTACCTGCAATGAGGAGCTGACCAAGAATGTCAACAATTTTAGTCAACTGCTCAGGTGTATCTTTGCAGAAAAGCGGAAGTCCGCGGATCGCTTGTACACGGACCTGGAAATCAATAAAAGAAGGTACAAAATTTAGTTGATTACACATGGTTAAACTCAAACCTTGTTGTGAAACATACCAACCTCTTTACTAATAAGCAATACTGTGATCACATATAATTTCTGACAATTTCTATTAGATAATAATGAGGACTAACCCACCGTAACCTCTGAAACAAGTGAGAACAGTTATTTTCCTACGGCAAGCAACCAAATAAATTGGCTAAATATATACACCAGGTATGTCGCTTAGTATGTAGAATGGCTACACGGAGGATTCGGAACAGAACAATTAATATCTTCTAGTTAAAAATCAAAGAGTCATATTTATTAACTTTTCTATTCATTGGTGGATCAACATAGGAGGTGGAGGTGCACGTGCACCAATGATAACCCAGCAAGGACTCTCTAAAGCAGCTCATAGTTATACTATGGGTGTGCAGCAATAGAAAGTTTAGATGCCCTGGTTTGGGTTTAGTAGTGGAGATACTCAATTACATACTGGTAGGAGTTCAAAACCCCTTGGTCCAGCAGTTGCTATGTTGCTCAAACTCTTCAGAAATGTCAACGAGTTCGTTTCTCCGAAAGTAGTGTATTTTTTGAGAATCCGACACGGAAGTGGCATCGAAAGTGAAGAGTCCGTGCAACTTAGAGCACTTGGAACTTTTTCCTCTTCCTTGACAAATTATTCTATTTTGAATTCTCTTAAATAGAAGATCTCTTAATTTTTTGGAAAGAGAAGATTCTGCTAAGTCTTCTCACCATAAATCACCAATAAACCCCCCTAAAATTACTTTCATCCTTCTCTCCTGTAATCTTCTCTCTTTCTCTAATTATACCTCAATCGACAAAAACCTTTTCAGTATCATCGTCTTTGTTGATTCTGAAGTAAATTCTTTCTAATTTCCACATTGCTTGTGCTTTCCTTGCAAATTTGATTGTAATGCTCATTATATTTTGATTTTACATAATTGTTTCTTATTCTAAATTTAAAACATATTTTCCTTTTTTTGTTTACGTTTTTTAAAAGGAAAAGCTGGTCAAGTTCTTAAAGAATTGCTATTTGAACATAAAACTTGGACATATTTATGAGTTGAAGTTAGCTTGTTGTTTTGTTTTATGTAATTCAAGTTAAAACTCTAAATATTTAGGTGATATACTTCAGGGCCTTATTGTTTGAGTCTTGGCTAGCTGAGGAACTTTGTGAGACCTTTCAATAGTAAGAACTTTTCCTTTTGTGACTATAATTTATAGTTTAGTTAAAAATCCAAGTATGTTAGTTTGCTATATATTTATCCATCAAAGAACTGAAAGTTCAAAGAGAATTTTCCATCAAAGAGCAGAAATCCAAAGGCACAAAACCGAATGCCCACCAGATACAAAGACTTACTTAGACATGTTGCTAGGGTAGCTCTACACCGAAGGCAATGGCGCACCATACGGTTCAAATCATGCATCCGACATTGTTTCTACTTGAGATATGATAAACACTAAGTTGCACAAATTAAAGTGTTTGAATAAGTCAAAAACCCTAAAGGTTTTATAAGTTTAAAAGGACTGTAGAGCACCTCAAGGCTATGTCATAACTCATGAACCATGTCTAAATCATGAAAACCTGATGAGAAGAAGTTGATCATGCGTAGCAGATGCTATTTATAAGAGAAACCCAATGAATCTGTGGATCATATGAATTTACTTTGCCTGTGGTCCATATTTATGGCTAACTTTGGCATTTTTTGGACAAGTCCTATGAAGTTTAGAATTTGTTAGTGTGTTGAAAAACTGCCTCCCCAAAAGTGTACCAAAAAAGGATTTTGAGAGCCATCCCTCTCACCATAGCCTGGACTATATGGAAAGAAAGAAATAAGAGATGTTTTAAAAGCAACAAGAGCAAATTCAGTTTATGAAATATAGCTGTTTTAAGTTATTTGTACTATTGGGAGATGTAAATGTTGTATTTAGCATACAAAAAACATCGTTCATGCTTGAGTACTTGGGTTTGATGTCGTTTAGCCAGTATTATCTTAACACTTTACTGTTACTATCCCTAAAAAAAAATTATCTTTGTGCTTTAGCAGCATCAACTTGAAACTGTTTTTGTTCTGATAAAATTTTAACTCATCAACCAAAATAAACTTGGGCGGACTGACTCATCAGCAATAACCTGACCAATGAGTATCGAAGTAAGATGTTGATATACAGCCGAAATGTTGAGCGCCCAAGAATGTGCCTAGTGGTCAATGAAGTGAGTACCATATGAGGTTTAAGATCCAAAATTGATACATGTGCTAGTAAGAGGCAGTAGATAACCCGAGGAATTATAGCTTATCAGGCCGAGCTTCTAAAATCACAGAAGTACAGTAAGAAACAGTTTGTGTTTGGACAATCAATTTAAAAAACACTTTTGAGCAACAATTAATGCTTGATCAACCTTGTTAAAGTGCTTCTAAGTGAATTTTCTCAAAAGTGATCCCAAAAAAAATGCTTTTGGGCAAAAGATACTTTTTTTGGTTCCCAAGCACTTATTTTCTCCCAAAAGCTTGATCAAAAACCTCCCCTTTTTAAATTAAGCACTTTCGGCCTCCCAAAAGCTTGGACAAACAGGGTTACTAGTCTAGATGAATGCAAACTGTCCCGACACCACTGCTACCAAAAAAAAACAGCCTTGTGGCCTCCCAAAAGCTAGGACAAGCAAGCTATAGTCTAGGTGATTACAAGTTGACACCACTGCTATTACAAAAAAAAAAATACAGTCTTTTGGCTGAAGAAATGTTATTAAGCCACATTGAATCGTTAATACGCTATAATCTACTCAATGTTAAAACAAACACGCATATATGAATCGAATACTAACCCCAAGCTCTTGATCTTCAATCAAATTTAACTGCTGATCAAGTGCCTGCTCCGCTAACTCAGGGAAAAACTTAACAAACTTAGGGATAAGCTGCGCAGCAAGTTGTTTAGCCTTCACACTTCCATTCGCTGCCGCAATAATTCCTTCATAGTCCTGCTTATTCTGTTTAACCAAGCTAAATAAAATACCTTCTATAAACCCTAACAAACACAAAAAAAAACGAAAAAAATACAGTGAAGTTGAAGAAAGTACTAACCTCAGACTTGTCCTTTGCGTCGTTGAGACTTTCACCGAACTCGTAGAGCTTGTCTATGTCGTCAGCAGCATCCGCCATTGAAGTAGAGAATAGGAGAAAGTGCACCAGTGAAAGGCTAGGGTTTAGGAAAAGTGAACGGAGGTTGAAGGAAGAAGAGAGGGAAGATTTTGGATTGTTGTAACTATTACTTATATATTTTATTATTTTAAGCGAAAAGAATTAAATATGCTCCTAAACTATTCGAAAATGTCTAAATATATTTTCGTTTGAAGTTTGATTCATTTATATCTTCGCCGTCTAATTTTTTGTCTAAATATGCCTTTTATGGGCGTTAGTTGTCATGTTGGACATATCCAACTCATTTTTCATTTCTTTAAATATCACATCAAATTGTCATGTCATTTCGACCTTACCACATAACATTTATATGAAAATGGAAAGTTTTTCAGATTCATAAACACCTAATCCGACCAATAAATCAATTCCTTTTAAATTCACTATCCGACTCATTTTTAACAATTTTGTTTAATTTTTATTATTGCGGTAAATTCTGAAAATGAGTAATTGATTAATAAAAAATAGGAAAAATATGAAGAAAAAAAACATATAAAATTAACGCCAAAAATTCAGAAATAAATATAGTAACTTTAAATCTAACATTTCAAATTTTTTTTAATTTTTTATTTTTTTATAAATCTCGAAAATGAGTAATTGATTAATAAAAAATATGAAAAGTATGAAAAAAATATAAATTAACGCCAAAAGTTTACAAATAAATACAGTAACATTTCAATCTTCAATTTTTTATATTTTTCGGCAAATCTCGAAAATGAGTAATTTTTTTATAAAAAGGGAAAAATATGAAAACAAAATAAAAAATATACGTCAAAATTCACAAATAAATATAGTAAACTTAAATTCAATAATTTCCAGGGAGATTTTCTTAAACTTTTATCTCATACTTCAAATCTATCTATGACTCATAAATTTTATATAACAAAAATAAAAATTTTAAAAATATAACAGTTAAAGCTTTCGGAGAAACGTTTTTCCTAAAGATAAAATGTTTTTACCAATTACGTATTGAAAATACGAATATTATTAAATGATAATATGTAAGCTTAATAAAGAAATTCAATCCCATGTGAAGCACAGGTAATTTACCTTGTTCTTATAATAATTTAACATAACAATGTAATCAAACTAAACCGGTTGCTATATAAATTAATTTTTGTGTTTTTATCTAATAATGAATTTAAACGATATACAATTAAAATAAATATTATATTTAAACTAAAAATACAATATAGTAAATAATAGTTATTTAAACAAGGTAATAGTCTGAGTCGATTTAAATCGTTTATTGATTAAACTTATATATATTTTTCGATATGATTGTATCAAATGCGATTAGATTTTATTTGATTTGATAATTGGATTGTTAATTATATCAAAAAACAAAATGGAGGAAGAGAAAAACAAATTAGTTAATAAATAGACATGTCTATGTTATAATGTACTTTTTTTTTATTATGAACACAATAGTTTAAACAAATTATACATAAAACTCAAAATTTTGATTTCATTTCTATCTTCACATAACCTTTTTTTTTTTTCCTTTTTTGATAATTATATTATCATGTCCAGGTTGAATGCATCTATAGTGTAGAACAATTAGCTTAAAAAATAAACAAATATATGTTTAAAGTGAGACCAAAGTGGTAAGATACACTATTCTCTTGCTATATAGTTTATATTGCTCGAACTTTTCAAAAATAATATCAGGTGTACGCCAAATGCTCCAAAAGGATCCAACAGTTATGCAAAAATATTTTTGAAAGACCCGAGCATTATGGAACAGTTTGCATGCACCACAATTCACAAGGTACGAACAACCTCCCGCTAATACAAGTACTGAATAGCTCAATCCACCACACAAGTATTGAATAACTAAATCCGCTAATACAAGTACTGAATAGCTCTATCCACCACACAAGTATTGAATAACTAAATCCATCAAGGTTGGGGCACGTGAAAAGAAATCACCTAGTGTTTTTTCCGAAAAAAATATACCAAAAGAAACTTCAAAGGCAACCTTTTTGCATCAGCATTAACAAGAAAAACCATTACACAAGAACACATCAACAACAATAACCAAAGAGTAATTGTCTGAAAGGGGATAAAATGCCCATTAAGAGGTCTGTAGTAAGTACAACTACAGGAGACAGACCAAAAAAAAACTACAAGTTTCTGTACAACTTCACATGACATAGATAAGGTCAACAGGTTGTTTTTTGGACATGTTGACAGTCAGTCATATCATGCCGAATATATATACAAAAATACAGTACATTTGTACAGTTTCAGTAACGTTTCCTACTCATCGGAGAATAAATATTTAGCAACAGATTCAGAATGTTTGCTCTTTAGTTCATTCAGGTGATCATATATCGCCTATTTTCAGGAATCCTTTGCTTCTGCGCACAATGCTGTGGACTTGCATATGGGACAATTGTTCTTCAGAATCAACCAACTTGTTACGCACTCTGCATGATATTCATGCCCACAATCAAGAGTTCCCACGTTCTCTTGGTCCTTGTAATCGGACTGAAACAAAGTATATAAACGGAGGCCATCAGAAATTTACTTTTTGGTGGGGGAAAGGAGCAACAAAAAGAATGCAACTTGGATGAATAGCGAAGCTTGTGAACTAACACCATATGATGACATAAACACGGTAAAAGTACGAAGCTCACCTTTGAAGAAATAGACATAGGCCAGAAATAGTAAATATATCCAACTTCTAAAGTATAGAAGCCTTGCAAAGATTTAGTAAGGCAATAAAAAGGGCAGCCGGGTGCACTAAGCTCCCTCTATGCATGGAATACAGGAAAGGACAGGATCTCAATGGTCTATTATACGCAACCTTACCCTACATTTCTGAGAGGCTGTTCCCACGGTTCAAATGAGACCACATGGCAGTAACTTTACAAGGTATGTCAAGACTCCCTATTTTTAGGAAGGCAACGGCACATAAATACCAGTGGTGTTCTTAATGAACTTGAAAAACTAAAGTTTAACTCAATAAGCTACGGGAATCATAAAAAGTTCCTGGAATAAAGTCACAAGTTGAGCAATTAATGACACCTCTGGAAAAATGTATTCAAATAATTCCCATGTCAACCTTAAGTCAGCATAGAGGTAAATACCTGGCAAATGACACAAAAATCAGTCTTGTGATCTAAACATGCAGCATTTTCCAAATTGCAAGGAATTTCCGCGGATGAAAATGATCTTGTTTTCAAATGGCCAACAATAACCTCCTCCGATAACCCAGTTTTTGCAGTGCCAATCTGCTCTCCCAATGCAAGAAGCTCCTGGAGTAGGAGATAAAAAAAAGAAAAACAAAATTAGTTTCCAGAAGTTACAACAATAAGTTGCTACTTGAACATAAATAAAGTAGTATTCCCTCCATTTCAATTTGTTTGTCTGTATTTTGACTTGGCAAGGAGTTTAAGAAAATAAAGAGAACTTTTGAATATTTGTGATCTTAAATTAAAAGATACATAGATATACCAAAATTTTCTTTAATCTTGCGGTCTTAATCATGCCATGTGGAAAGTTGAAATTAAGAGTTGCCAAACATGGTAAGGGGCATTCTTTTTCAAAGAGACTAAAAAGGAAAGTAAGACAAACAAATTGAAATGGAGGGAGTATATAACTTACGAAAAAAGGAAAATGGAGAAGTAGCATATACTCGTTAACCATCATGATAAATACAAACCGGTTAAAACTGAGGAAACTTCTATCTTCCTACCTCATAAGACATGTGATCTACGTCCATACGCATCTCCCTGTGCTGATCAACAGAATCACGTACTTCATGATAGCCAGGAATATCCAGCATTGCCACACCCTACATACAACCACCAAATAAGGATAAACCGTTATCTTGATTCCATAACTTTTACTGCATTAAATTAGACCATAAATGTGAAAAGAAGTTCTGGTAAACAGAAACATATTTACATCCTCCGGAAGAACTCTCATGTTAGGTAGGTTGTGAAGTCTAGTATTTGTTCCAAGCATGAATTCCCCTCGCTGAGGTCTGTACAATCTAAAGGCAGTCGGTGGGAATGGTCTAATATATCTAGACCCTGCCTCTACAAGGGCAAATGGATTGATAGTGCTGTCAAACGAGCTACTTGGTAGGTGTCTGTGTGAAGAAGCAGTCATCTGAGGAGGGAGAGTGATAAATTGAGGTCTCACTCCTTGAATATGTGGAGGTAGATGACGAAGGTTTGGGTGCCCTTGAGGAATGGATGGATATATAAAACTAGTCAAACCTCCATTTCCGTTTGTTACTTGATATCCTTGCACGCTGATATTTCCACCATCTTCACAGCCTTGAGTATCACCTAAAGTAATGGGAAAAAAGCAGAAGAGACATGCAATCAGTTCAGGAAGTTAAAGTTGGAGATACAAAGACCTAGAGTTTCCCTTGAAGATTGAAGGAAGGGCTAAAAAACAGTCCGAAAGACGTATAAAGTATAGGAGAGAGATATCATTTCTCAATGTTAACTTTTAAATCAATCAAATCAACTCTACAACAATCCCAAACTCGTTGAATAGCTACACGAATCTTTTATAATCATTCCATGCTAAACAAAGTTAACTTTTAGCACGTAGAATAAATATGAGATGAGCTTCGGAAGAGAACGTGGGAATGGAGAAGGAAAGAATAAGCGGAAAAGGGCCTAAAATACCCTTAAAGTATCATAAATGGTACAAAATTACCCTCCATCCACCTATTGGCTCCAAAATACCCTTATCATCCACCTATTGGCTCTAAAATACCCTTCACGTCCACCTTTGGGCTCAAAATTAACCACTTATTTAACGATTTTAAATTTAAAGTATTTAAATATTTTTTAATACACTGTGCTTAACTATTTGTTATAATTTAACTTATTAATATAATTTGTTAACCATTCTACTACCCAACCATTACTAATTAGATCATACCCAATTAATAAATTCGCCCCATTATTAATATACAACAGGAAAATTACTACCAATGAATGTTTCTAAAAATTTAAGGCGAAAATGTCTATAAAAGTATATTATCATACATTCAAGTCGTCAATCAACACATAATATAATTCAAATGTCCAAATAATAATTACCGATAAACATAAAAGTCTACTATGTTCATCTTAATTATTCTCTCGCCTCAATTATGTGACGTTAGTTAATAGTAATTTTTTTAAGAAAAATAATATATTAAAGTTTTAATATTTAAAAAAAAAAAAAATATTTATAAAATTATATTTTGAAAAGTGCATGAATTAATTCGAGAGGTGATACTTCTTTACCTTTTACCATAAATTTTGAATTCAAGCTTAAAACATAATCATATTGGAAGTGTCCTCCTAAATAAGCGGCTCTACCTAAATTTAATTGGGGATTCAATTCGGACTCAAATAATTTTGAATGTCATTTTCAGGAATCGGTAATCGTCATGCTTTAGTAATGTTTAACGCGATTTTGATATTATAAATGGTATATTAATTGGGTGGAGCTTGATTAATAATGGGTGAGAAGTGGATTGATTTATAAATGATATTAATAAATTAAATTATATCGAATAATTGAGCGTCAAATATATTTAAAAATATTTAAATAGTTTAAATTTGAAACCGTTAAATAAATGGTCAATTTTGAACCTAAAGGTGGATGACAAGGGTATTTTTGAGCCAATAGGTGGGTGGAAAGGGTAATTTGGAGCCAATAGGTGGATGGAGGGTAGTTTTGTACCATTTCCAATACTTCGAGGGTATTTTAGACCCTTTTCCGAAGAATAAGATTTGTTTCCCGTGGATATATCCTTTTAACATATACGAATGCAGAAGGAAAGCTCACACTTTTCAACTAGGTGACACAGCAGTAGCACATATTAGAACAAAACTTAAAAGAACACTGACTTTGATGAACATTAAATGAAGAGACGAATAGGAAGTATTCTCTGTTTTTAGCTGAGCAACTTTTTGCTTCTTTTTTTTTTTTCCTTTTCTGGGAAAAAAAGGACAAAAATAGGGAAAGACATTCATGACTGAAAAAGGAGAAGTGTAACATGCAAATTCCCCAGAAGTTGTATCAATTCAGGAGAGAGCTTGAGGGCGCGGGTGGGGTGTTCCTAGTCTTCTCCTAGTAAGAAAACAAGGTTTTTACTGTTTTAGAATTTAGGAACAATCTCTCCAAACTTAGATCCCGAATACTAACATTTCACCCAGCCCTCTATAACTGAACTTGCACATCAATATCTCTCATTTTTGGATAAATTTGGGCTAGCTTCTAGAGGAGGAATGTTGACAATATCTTGTGATTGAAGATGCAAGGGAACTCTTCTATCCTACGAAACAAGTTTTCGGCAAATTAGGCAAATAAATAAAATAAAATGGATAGTCAAAAAGCAAGAAATATCATTGAGGAAAGAAACAGAAACTCATCTCTGGATCCCTTAGAAACGAAGCGATATAGGTTATAATAGATCCCTAGAAGTCAAATGAAAAATGAGTAGAGTGTACCAGGTATATAAGGTAGACGAGCACTATGATTCCAGGCCCATGTTTCACTCTCCCTAGCACTGCTGTTGAACTGCAAGCCTGACCAAAAATTGCCAGGAAATTCACAGGCTTGGCCGACATAGTTCCCTTGAAGCTGATGATTGTTCATACCTCTCGGTGCTCCATCCTCGGTGAATGATAATGAGCCATTCCCTCTGTATTCAGGTGGTACAAAGGACGCAGCATTCATTGAGGCAAGAGGAAAGCTGGAGCCTACCAAAGCATGTTGATACTGAAAGTTCACAGGGATCCCTTCAGCATTCTTTCTCTTAAACGAGCCTCCAACACCATCTACATAAGGATTGTTCCTTCCATAACTGCCTTCATTAACTCCAAGGTTGCCTTGAGTGCTTGCAAATGGAAGCTGCTCATGTTGCCCATGGTTTACTGGAATGGGGAAATCTCTAGGAGCGGATGGAGCAGCCATGTAATGGTTATAGTGATTTGACGATGAAGCAATGGCTGGGTCAAGATTGGTGGCAGGATGCTGATATTGAACCCCGTCATACTGCAACTTTCCATAAACTAATGTACCTTCTTGATGGTACTGTGGATGGTGCAAATAGAAATTACCAGCATTTCCAGGAGCTGGTAATATCGCATGGACATTAGGCTGCGGAAAGGTTGCTAAGCTCCTGTAGAAAGCATAAGGCTCTGGCTGAACATCTTGGCTTCTTTGTTCCGCTTCTGAATCAGTTATTTGATTACTATACGACATACTCCTTTGTGCAATGTTATCGAATTAAATTCAGTGGAGACTGCCTGCATGGAGAAGAATCAGGCGTCATTATACAAATTACTTTCTCATAAATCTATTGGTAAGAGATTGCACAACTCGATTTCATAGAGAACACAATTTTGGATATTAATTAAAAAAATATCTATGTTCATCTCAATAAGCATAGTTCAATACAACCTAAAACCTATGTTGAGTTTTCGTACTCATGAACTTTGAGTCAAAAACCTGATCTTATCTCACAAACCATCACACCTATATATAGCAACCCTGGATGACTTGCTTCTTAACACAGAGCAGTTTTGTTTGGTAAAGGCATACCAATCCATGCTGAAATAAATATAAGATTTAAATGAAACGAAGTAGGCGCATGGATAGATGGTAAGCTACTCTTACTCAAATGTACCTCAAAAAATACTAGTTCCAGGATCACTACTCATGAAGGGTATATTTTCATGATGCTAGACACAATAATTTCAATGGTGACTGTAGGGGTAGGGCATGAATAATGGAGGTAAGTGGTGTACATCATGAACATTATAGTATAGGAACGTAATATCTGAAGGCATGCAAAATGGAGTAGAGAGAAGCTTTGGTCGAGACGCGTTCTGGTTCATTAACAGAATCAAATCTATAATAATAGTAAAGCACCAACAACCAAGGGTGTGGCCTAGTGGTAAATGAAGTGGGTTGAGCACCATGAGGACTCGTGTTCGAATCCCAACAAAGAAAAAACACTAGGTTATGTCTTCTCATTTCTTCTAGCCTTCGTAGACAGAGTTATCTGGTACCTATTGTTGTGGGAGGAAACTGTATACACCAAGGCTAGGACAGATGGGAAGAAATTACCTAATGTTTTTGTCTCAACTGCAATTTGAACTCAAACCTCAATGTTCTCTACCACTTCATTGACCACTATGCCACACCCTTGGGTGCATTAAACAAGCCAGAGTTATGTGTATCAACAAAAGTTGTTTGGCTTCAATATAATGAAGACCTGGGTGATTCTCAATCACAATCACTCTTTTATATTCACTAACTCGATGACCCATTTGAAGCATGCAGTCAAAGAATATCATCAGTTACTCATATCTAACAAAATAGGAGTAAAGAGAAGCTAGAGTTTGGTCGAGACGCGTTGTGATTCATTAACAGTATCGAATCTATAATAATAGTAAAGCATTAGAAACCAACAACCAAGGGTGTGGCCTAGTGGTAAATGAAGTGGGTTGAGCACCCTGAGGACTCGTGTTCGAATCCCAACAGAGAAAAAACACTAGGTGGTTTCTTCTCATTTCTTATAGCCTTCGTAGACAAAGTTATCTGGTACATATTGGTGTGGGAGGAAACTCTATACACCAAGGCTAGGACAGATGGGAAGAAATTACCTAATGTTTTTGTCTCAACTGCAATTTGAACCCAAAACCTCATGGTTCTCAACCACTTCATTAACCACTAAACCATACCCTTGGGTGCATTAAACAAGCCAGAGTTATTTGTATCAGGAAAAGTCGTTTGGCTTCAATATAATGAAGCCCTGGGTGATTCTCAATCACAATCACTCTTTTATATTCACCAACTCGATGACCCATTTGAAGCATGCAGTCAAAGGATATCATCAGTTACTCCTATCCACCAAAATAGGAGTAAAGAGAAGCTAGAGTGGACGAGACGCGTTGTGGTTCATTAACAAAATCGAATCTATAATAATAGTAAAGCATTAGAAACCAACAACTAAGGGTGTGGCCTAGTGGTAAATGAAGTGGGTTGAGCACCCTGAGGACTCGTGTTCGAATCCCAACAGAGAAAAAACACTAGGTGGTTTCTTCTCATTTCTTCTAGCCTTCGTAGACAAAGTTATCTGGTACATATTGGTGTGGGAGGAAACTCTATACACCAAGGCTAGGACAGATGGGAAGAAATTACCTAATGTTTTTGTCTCAACTGCAATTTGAACCCAAAACCTCATGGTTCTCAACCACTTCATTAACCGCTAAACCATACCCTTGGGTGCATTAAACAAGCCAGAGTTATTTGTATCAGGAAAAGTCGTTTGGCTTCAATATAATGAAGCCCTGGGTGATTCTCAATCACAATCACTCTTTTATATTCACCAACTCGATGACCCATTTGAAGCATGCAGTCAAAGGATATCATCAGTTACTCCTATCCACCAAAATAGGAGTAAAGAGAAGCTAGAGTGGACGAGACGCGTTGTGGTTCATTAACAAAATCGAATCTATAATAATAGTAAAGCATTAGAAACCAACAACCAAGGGTGTGGCCTGGTGGTAAATGAAGTGGGTTGAGCACCCTGAGGACTCGTGTTCGAATCCCAACAGAGAAAAAACACTAGGTGGTTTCTTCTCATTTCTTCTAGCCTTCGTAGACAGAGTTATGTGGTACCTATTGGTGTGGGAGGAAACTCTATACACCAAGGCTAGGACAGATGGGAAGAAATTACCTAATGTTTTTGTCTCAATTGCGATTTGAATCCAAAACCTCATGGTTCTCAACCACATCATTGACCACTAGACCATACCCTTGGGTGCATTAAACAAGCCAAAGTTATATGTATCAGGAAAAGTTGTTTGGCTTCAATATAATGAAGTCCTGGGCGATTCTCAATCACAATCACTCTTTTATATTCACTGACTCGATGACCCATTTGAAGCATGCAGTCAAAGGATATCATCTGTTACTCCTATCTACCAAAATAGGAGTAAGATAAAAATAGCAAATGAAGATTCTACATTTATAAATAACATCTTACATATTTGGAATAGTAAAATTCAACCACAATTATAAAGATTGAGTCTCCTCAACAATCAAATTTGGTCTGGGTTCAGTTGATTAAAAGTATTACATAATCAATGAATATAAGTGCTCATTTAGAAACTAAATCACCTTCATATACAAACATACAATCCAACAGAAAACTAATGCATCAAATCTGCAATAAATTGTCAGTGTAGATAATAGTAATTACTACTTTTTTTTTATAAAGCATTTGACTATGGAAAGAATTACCAAAATGAAAAGAGTGACTACCCATTCTGTACGATATATTTCAGATATGGTCTCTCCTCGAAACATGTGTTAATCTGTTTATCTAAAAATAAAGGACAGAAATAAATGCATCCAGACCTTTTTATTCTTTTTACTTTCTTTGATAAATTGGAAACTACATAAAACCAATCATCAAACGTTTAACAGGAATGAGAAGTCACATTTCTATGCACGGTGGAGCAGAAACTAAAAACATCCCGATAGACTCTTTATCTTGCAATTTTATAACAACAAGAACCGGACAAATCAAACTATTTAAGTTAATAAAATGAAGAGAAAAGCTGTCAAGCAAACGAAACTTTCAATTTTTTGTTCAAAATCCAGAAAGTTCTGAAGCTATAAATCCCAATTTGAAGATATGATAAAAACTATGACATTGATACAAGAATCGACAAAGTTAGAGAAACTAAAATTGAAACATCAATACATCTAGGTTCAATGGAAAAGGTAGTATAGCAGGGGATGTGCGGTAGGTCAACATCACGTGTTTGAAGCCTTCATTTAAGCAGATAAGGGTAAAGGGTCAGAAGTAACCTCCAAGTTCCAATCAGAAACAATGGATTTCTTGGTCATCAAAAAAAATGACACTCTCAATCCGCTATGAAATAGGCCATCAGTCATATTGGTGTACAGTTCAACAGCAAACACCTTCAACCATATAGCATCAAATGCTCATGCCTTCATCATATACAATTGGACCTTTGAACCTAACAGTACAAGTAACTAAAGGAACTCTTTTTTTTTTAATAAATGTGGTGGCCGGGTCAGCTTTGCGCACCTCGAAAAATTCTACTAGATACTTGTCACCCTCCCACCAGCAACATGTACCAGCGACCAGATAACTCTATCCACCAAAGCAGGGATAGAACAAATGCGAAGAAATCACCTAGTGTTTTTTTGTCTCTATGGGGATTTGAAATTGATAACTCATGCTTCTCAACCCACGTCATTGACCACCAGGCCACACCTTTAGGTCCTAAGGTGTGGAAATAATACAAGACAGCAAATTTACCAAATCAAACCTTGCTTCACAAATTCCAAAATAACTCTCCACAAACCATACAAATGCTTTAAGCAATAAATTCTTAACCTTTCTTAAAAGTGACAGCACAGATACATAAATTATGAGAAATTCTTTTTACCATGTTCAAAAAAGTTTCTGCCTTTGTGGATAATTGTTTCTTAAGTCACTCCATTTTAACTTTTTTTATCCCTGCTGAACCCACAAAAATTAACCAGATTATACACACACACCTATCAGCATTATTCAATTGAAGTAACATGCAAGTGACAAACAAAAACATGTCATTAATCCATGTTGCTCGGACTCTTCAAAAACGCCACGAGGTCCTTGTCAAATCCTCCAAAAAGTAGTGCATTTTTTAAAAATCCGACACACGGGTGTGGCTGCATGTTTGAAGAGTCCAAGCAACAATATCCATTAATTAAAAATAAAGGAAACATATAGCCAAATCAAAACCACACATTTTTAGTATCCAAATTTGTTTCCTTTACAGAGTGTTGGCTCTAACCACAAATATTTACTGCAACTAATCTCTGCATATGTATAAAAAGAATAAGTCTTAAAAGGTCAAAATGGAAACCCCCAAATTTGACTTAGCTACAAAAATCACAATCAAACCAAAATCCAAGCAAACCCCACAACATTTTCTCCAACTGGAACCCAAATGCATGCAAATTTTTTTACAGTGATATCAACAATACATAAAAAAAGAGTCTTAACAAGGTCAAAATAGAAAACCCCAAATTTGATTTAGCTCTAAAAATCACAATTAAAACATAATCCAAGCAAACCCCACATAAATTGCTTCATCTGTAAGCTTAAAACATGCATTTTTTTGCCAAAAAACACATAAAAATTGTAACTTTTTCACTGAAATGCTTCATCTTTTTAGAAAAAAAAAAAAAAGAGAAAAAGGGGCTAACCAGAGTGAAGATTGATAATGCGATGAAGAGGGATTTTTCTGCAAATTGAAGAGAGTAAAGTAAGAAAAAATAAAAGTAGATAAAAGGAGCGGAGATTTCAACGGAGTTTCACCAATGGTGTTTCTTGAAATGCCCTCTTGTGTGATGAGAAAAAAACTTGCTATTAATATTTGCTCTTAACAAAAAAAAAAATTAATAAAAAAAAATTATTCAAGAATAAATTCTTGAATTTAAATAATTACATTAATATAAGTAAAAAAAAAAAATATTATTCCATTAATAGTAGTGATGGATATAAATTTAGTTATTGGAAGTGTAGCAACCCCAATAAGATAAAGGTTTACACTTTTGATATTGGTGTGATAAAAATTATATTATCGATTTTTAATTTATCGATTAATCAAATATCATATTGAACGAGTTATTTAGATTGGTTTGATTATTTTTTTACGTGAAAAAAGAAAAGAGATAGTTGCGTGTTTGATTCGTTTTCATCTAGGTGGAAATTGTTTTTTTACATTAATTTTAACTTGACAAGTTGATTTTGTGAAGTTTAGTAATTAGTACATTTTTTGTGTTAATAAAAATTAAATTATAGTGTTCGATTTTCATTCGTTGACTAAAAAAATATCTGAAATTTTGAAGGTACGAATTATCTATATTTTTACTTTAATGAAAATGGTTTTTTATTTATTTTAAGAATTTCTTTTACATTAAGCTGATAAGTGAACTTTGTTAATATCGATACAAAAATTCAAATTTTCATTTATCTTTAGCTAGAGTGAATAATATGAATGGCTTTTATATATATATATATATATATAAATAAGAGGAAATAAATTTTATTGTTATGATAAACATGTGCTCCAAAAGGCATCCTAAGCCTCTATGTTCGAAATTTCGAAGTTTTTAGAACAAAATTCACTATACTATTAAAAAGAAAAAAATCTTAAAAGTACAATTATTTAATTTATATCGCAAATTTATATCTATGTTATAACTTAAAAACATTGAATTACGTTGAATTTGTAACAATTATATTATATTCGTTATTTTTATATGATATTTGAGTAAATTTATTTTATGAATCTATCGTCTTTTCTTTAGTCAATGGCAATTTTTAATTCCTAGATTGTTGGAAGATTTTAATTTGTGATATTTAACTAAGATCATTTATTTTTTGATAAATTAATTGCTTAAATTTAATCTTTTTGCTTATAAATGTTCACACATTTTCAAAATTGCTATGCGTTTCATCATTTGGTATATATTACTTATTAATTACTCCATATTTAAAGATAATATATTTATAAAAATAGTCCAAATATAACATATTAAGAAATTCAAAACATATTTTCAATTAACTAAAATTTGAATATGTTTGATTCATGTATCACAATGACTAAAATCAAACTTTATTAGTAACTCAATAATCATGGTCGATATTTTTCAAGATCACACCTGATCTAGAATTAAAAAGAGGTATATAGAGCTTTTTCGCTTTTAATTACAATACAACCTCTTTAAATTAACATAGGCGGGGACAATGAAAATTCATTATTTTATCGAGATATTACTTAATCGATAAATTAATATTTATTAATTAAAAGAATGATTTGGAATTTAACAAAGGTTAATTTTGATTATATCAAAATCATTGTATCTTATTAATTTATGTATCATATTTATTGAGTTAACATAAAAAAATATTATACATAAACTGAAACGAAAACATCAAAATCATTGTATTTACTAATTTATGTATCATATTTATTGAATTGTCACCATCGTGCAAACAAAAACATGGATAACAAGTATGCTTTTGATGAATATATGGTTTGGCCACAAAATAAATGGTAGACGAGTTTTGCTTATTGTAGATAATTATTTAGGTCATAATAGAAATATTGAAGGACTACAAAATGTTGAATGTTTTCTTACCACCCAATATGACGTCGAAAATTCAACCTTATGATGCTGGATAATAAGAGTTTTTCAAGATGTATTATCGTAACAAATTTTACTATAAAATGTTAGAAGGCTATGAAATTGGACAAATTGATCCAACAAATATTAATGTTTTGGATGCTATCAATTTTGCAGTCCCAACTTGGACAAATTTTTTTTTAGCAAGAGACAATAGTAAAATATTATTTTTGACATTGTAAAATTCATTCGGGTGACGCAATATTAGAAAATTTGAATGAACGCACTTGTTAAAACAACATTCATAAACTTGAGGTCATAATTAATGATCTTGGTTACCACAATAAAATGAATATCAATAACCTATTGGATTATGTGGGTGAAAGTGATACATATTCGAAAATCCAGAGCTTAGAAGAAATTATGGATGCCATCAGTAAAAAACAATGTTGAAGATAATATAACTCTTCACAATTTTATAGTGCATTTCGAAATAAAAAACATAACTCCTAGATGCATTAGAAAAGTTAGAGATGAATTCAACTAGATTTATATTTTAAGAAAATAACAAAACACAAGAGAATCATATTTTACTAAATTATTCTAGATATATTTGTACTTTTAAAAATTTATTAATTTATGAAATTAATGAAACCATATATTTATATAGGGGTCTTCTGTAAATATATTATCTTATCGAAATTAATGATTTTTCCATTAGTCCAAATTGGGAACAGCGAAAAATATTACTTTAAAGAGATAATTAATTTACCTAAAATTAATTTATAGAGATTTTACTATATAAAGCACTACAATCTAAAATTAACAAAATAAAATTAAACCCTTTTTTTTTTATATTTCTCTATTTAAAATAAATAAATTAAAGTTTAAACTCGTGATTTGACAATAAACCTATAGCCACAATGACAATTATTCCTTTTTTATTTTCTAAAATTAAGTGCACAAATTGAAAGCAAAACGACAACAATAAAACGATAAACAATCTCAATGAAATATATAAAGGTATCTTAAAGCAATGTTTTTGCTTAATTTTTTAAAAATATTCTCATGCAATTGACGGTGCAATGAGAATTAAAATAATAAAAACTCATCAATTTTAGATAAACAATTCATTACTTATTATTTTTAATTTTATCAATCAATTATTTTGCACGTGAATGATTTGTTCAATCTTGACAAAGAATATAAAAAATAATTGTTTGATTAAGTAATAATTTGTATTTCAAAACATTGTTTAAGGATTTGTGATGAAGCAATATGATTTTTTTCACTTTTAATCATAAATTTGATTATGTGATAAGCATATATCATTTGTTCTATTTTTCATATATTAAGTTTATCTTAGAAAAAAAGTTAGCTTTCTATGCTATAATTTTAATTCCATATTTTTACTTTATTCGTAACGAGGATATTATAAAAAAATGACATAGGATTTAGGAGTAAGCATTTAAGACTAAGAATTTGTTTGATTGATTTTTGATTTTTAACCTATAAATAACAACTAACAAGTTATTACAATGTAGAATTTCAATGCACGGATATTTTAGGGTAAATTGTATATAATGACAAATTAATAAATTAAATTAAATATTATAATCACACTTTAATTTAATTTTACCTTGTAGCAAATTATTTGTCAGTCACCTCTCTCCCTCAAACTCTCACACGCCACACTCCACTTCTTGCTCCATCTCTTGCTCGCTCGCTCTTACTTTTATACAAACACAGGTGTATAAAATCAATTTCTGATTGTATAAAGCGAGAAAAAATTGCATATATACATATATTTTTGCTCCCCTCTCCCAGATCTCGCTCGTCACTCTCGCCTATACAAATAGAAACGAAATGTATAAATTGTGTTTCTGTTTGTATAAAGTGAGAGAAAATTGTATATACACTTGCAAATACATATATCTTTGTCCTATACACTTATAATTATATTATACATCTCTTTCTCGTTTTATACATACACAAAAATAATGATTTATATACAACTGTTTTCTTTTGTATATATATAGCGAATTATACAATTTGTTTCTTTGTATATATAGCGAATTATACAATTTGTTTCTTTGTATATATATAGCGAATTATACAATTTGTTTCTTTGTATATATATAGCGAATTATACAGTTTGTTTCTTTGTATATGTATAGCGAATTATACATATTTATGTTTGTTATGGAGCAGAATTATTCAAATTTTGCTATAACATACAAATATGAATTTTGTATTTGCTATATGTGAAAATTGCTATTTTTTAAAAAAAACTAATTTTATCATTTCAGCTTAAAACCAAATAAATATAAACATTTCCTTAAATTTACTCAAACGCTCAAAAAATTATTTTAGCTTAGTGACACTAAAAATAAACCAACCCAAACATGATCTAAAAAATTGAACTTTTTTTTACATATAGTATATTATTTTATTTACTATTTTTTTTTATATATAAAGGGTAATTTATAGTAATAGTTTCAATATAGGTAATATATAGTAATAATATAAATATAAACATATAATGAAAAAAATAATTTAAAAAAGATTTAACCATAATATTATTATAGCCTTATAGGAATGATTTTCATAGAGAGTAATTACAATATGTTAATTTCTAAAAAGGGAAAATAAAATAAAAGAAAAAGAAAAGATAAAAAATAAAAAATAAAAGATAGAAAATATAATTAATAGAGTTTAATCCACATTTTATGCTCTCTCTTTTCCCTCTTCTCAAATTCTACCGGCCGCTGTCTCCGTCGTCCTCCGCCTGCCGGCGGTAAGTTCAGTTGCTACCTGAATTTTGTATTGCTGAGTATTACATCAACGCTGTCAACAGATGGGAAGGCCGCCGAGTAATGGAGGTCCTTCTTTCCGTTTCAACCCTGCAGAGGTTAATACAACTTTTTTTTTTTCTCTCTATACATGTTTCGTTGTTTTCAATTGGTTAATTATTACTGATTTTATGATTTGTGTTCAGTTTATTTAGTATCGTGATTGTATTTACCCTTACTTTTTATGCATTTTGAGCTAGAATTTTAACTAAGGAGTTCATAAATGTGAAGAAATAGACACACGAATAAATTGAAGGAGGTTGAAGCATAGTAATTTTAAACATGTATAAACAATATAATTCTTTGCCGAAGGGATTGGGATGAAGTATGAACCCCTGGTCCATACCTGGCTCCGCCCCTGGTTGAGATTTGGGGATTCTCACATTTAGGGGTTGTTTGGTAGGATGCATTAGAAGAAATAGTCCATGGATTATGTAAGGTATTATTTAGTACTATGTTTGGTAGGAATTTGAGTTTATGTATAACTAATCCATGGATTAGTTATACCTCCAACATGGTATTATAGGATGTATTACTAATACCTTCCATTTGAAGGTATTAGTAATACATAGGATATAATACCATGGGATAAGCTATGTAAAGACAAAAATATCCTCAATCATTTCAATTATTTTGTGTTTTTATCTTGATTTTATTATTTATATTTGTATTAGTAAGTTTATTTAAACAAATTGGCTTACAAATTATTTTGAGAGAGTTGTTTGTTACTAATAAATCCAATATAAATCAATACAAATTTGAAATGTGAGTTGTATATATGTATATGAAGTTTGTGATCTAAATTGAATGTGTGTGTATATATATATATATATTTGCTTGGTTTTCTAATTATTTGTATTTTAAACAATTTAAAAAATTTACATACATATTAAAACTAAAACTTGCAATTTTATATGTCCATGTAGATGGTTTATTCAATTTTACCGTTGTTGACCACTTTCTCGATTTTGAAAGTAGATAATTTATCTTTTTTTAATTGAAAAATGACCTTTTGTGAGTGATCAATTTATTAAGATACAACTATTTATCCTCAATTAATTCAAGTGAAAAAAATAACAAACAAGACAACTAAATTGTTCTTCCCATAGCTAGTTAGAAGGTTATGAAAATAATATTGTCCAACAATTATCTACCTTGATTGAATTACATAATAATTCAAGGGTATAATTGGAAAGAAGCTTTTTATAGAGCTATAATCCAAACACAAGATGAGGTGGGAAAAAATGAACCAAACGCTTGATAAAAATAATCCCTGCATTACTAATCCCTGCATTATTAATCCCTGCATTACTAATCCCTGCGTTATGAATCTTTGTACCAAACGACCCCTTATTGTTTGACTCACTAGTGGAGGAGTCTGGAATTTCATTAAGGGGTTAAAAATCTGAAGAAGTGGACATACAAACTAGCTGAAGGGGGTTCAACATCTAGTAATCTATATATAAAAGATAACGTTAACTATATATAATTAGTATTATTTTTCAGTGGAGTCCTGACACAAGCTGAATCTGCCCGTGATTGTTCTGCTTTTGTATTTTATATGCAGTTTAATTATATAGCTGAATCTTCCTTTTCAGTGAGAACTATCTCTGAAATAAATTTTGACAATATCAATTCCTACACTTGTTTGGTGTTTCCAAACTTTTTCATGATTTAGTATCACATCTTCCCTACAACAGAAGCACTAGATTTAGATATGAAATAACATTATGACTATGATAGACGACATTGTACTTATGAAAGAAGTCTTAGACGTCAGATGTTTTCTAATCAAATCTTTATACGGTAGAAATGGAGGTAATCTTCCAATAAGTAGATGCAATATGGAGTTGTCTAGAAATAAAATAGCGGGTCCCTAGTTGCTATACCTATCTTTTTTACACTAGTTATTGTTATACTTTCATATAATGCTTATTCCTTTTGCTATTTCAGTTGCCTTCCATGATAGGCCTTTGATGTCACTTGTCAACATGAAATGTTTTCTGTCAATTCATGAGTTTGATTGTTTTAAAGCAACCCTTGGAGAAAAATCTATGCCATAGAAGCTTTCCCTACTTGTCATACATCCTTCCCTTTTTCAATGATGGTATTCAAACGTTTCAAACATGTGAACCTTACAGCTCAATTGTACTGTCCACAGTGGTTGTATCTGATAACTTCCGCAGCAAGATATCAGATCTGGTTGAAAACCTTGGTAAATTTGTCAAATGTTGCAGGTAGCTGAGATGGAAGCTATATTGCAAGCTCATAATATCACAATGCCGGCCCGTGAAGTTCTTGTAGATCTTGCTGAGAAGTTTAGGTAGGCTGTTAATGTGCCAAATATCTAGAGTTACTCTTTTGATTTATATACTCATGAAGTTTGGATGGTAATGTTCCTACTTCAATGTAGTTCTTCATCGGAGAGATCTGGAAAATTTGTGGTTCAAATGAAACAAGTAAGAGGCTTTTCACTTTATGCACTGTAATTTCTGATGATCAAATGAAAATGCTTTCGTAACTATGGCTATTTATCTTGTACCTAATATTATGGAAGTATCGTCATAGGTTTGGAACTGGTTCCAGAATAGACGATATGCTATTAGAGCAAAAACAGCCAAGAGTCCTGGTAGATATATTGCCCATCCAGTGCCTCAAAGTGATCCAGCTGCAGTAAAGGCTCCTGCCAAATTGAGTGCCTCACCTATGCCTCACAGTGATCCAGCTGCAGGAAGAATTATGCCCCAAGCCCCTCAACCCATACCCGCTCCTCAAGGTAGAATTTGTAATTTCCTACCATGTCTCAAAACAGTCACAGATTCTCTTGTGCATCATTTATGATTAGCAAGTGTCTTAGATATTCGGTTTTCACTATTCTTCCTAATTTGAACTACCTCTGTTAGTTACAGTGAGAACAATGCCCCAGGTACCTCAACCTCTGCCTGCTCCATCAGGTACAATCCTTAATCAATATTCTTATGGTTTCTTGTTTTTGCAAAGAGTCCTTTCTGATGGGTTCCAACTTCCAACTTATGTCTTTCTATCACGATTTATCATTTATTGTAGCTGCATATTACCTCATTCTGCCGTTATGTAGGTTCTCTACTTTTGTTGTACTTTTTGATGAAGTAAGTGGTTTATTATTCACAAAATCATCAAGAAGATGCATAGTTGCAAAAGTCAAGGAAATATCAGCTCATACAAAGATACAAAAAACCTATAATAAGACTATACAGCCGACAAGATCCAATAACCTATCATAAAACTAAAGAGCTGACAAAATCCAGAAAAGATTCTGGGTTATATACAGGGGTAAGATTAATCCAACTAACGAGAGTAATCAGGCATTTGGCTTTGATATTGGAACTGGCAGTTGAAATACGATTAAAACATCTTTGGTTCCTCTCAACCATAAACACTACAAAATACAAGCAGGGACCACAGACCAGGTTCTTCTGATGGCCGTCCCAACTTTCCAAGAGCTCCAAGCAGACAAAGACTTCCTGACAGTGAGGCATAGGCCATTACAAACTAAAAAGATTACCTTTTTGGCAATACTACTTGCATAACCCCCAAAATACTAATGAAATATTACCTTATCACAAAAAAAGGAAGATCACATCGTTCCACTATCTATACTTTGTCATGTGATAAATATCTGAACTTTTTGAGCTATGTGCCCTTGTGTCTGGTTATCCTGTTCTATGGCCTTCTCATATGTGGAAGTGTGCTCATTTCATCAGTCTTAACTAGAGCTGGAAGGAGTAGAAGTATTCAATACTAGTAATATCTTTTCTGATACGTTTGATAGTGTAATGTGCTCAAAGAATGGTGTAGGCATTCCAGTGCATAAGCTACTTCCTGAGCTTCGTGGTATCCACCTTATCTTGAATTGATTTCCGCTATCTGAGAAAATGGTGCTTTCAGATTTGGAGGTCCGTACACGTGCAGAATCATCACAACTGTTGAAAACGATGACGTGACGGTGATCCTGAGTTGGGTCTTATTACAGTAAATTCATGTCAACTTACAATAAAATAATTGGAGGATACCTGTGAGCCGCCGTTGTACTGTTAGCTAGCTGAGTTTTCTCTCTGTAATTAGTGACAGATTTCCAAAAATGGTGATAATAAATTAGAATAAATAGCTAGATCTGCCAATGTGAGGTTCCCCTGTGGTTTGGAAGAGCAGATTGGTGCTTGGAAACATAGAGCTCACTGGTTTTGATCTTCAGAAGATGGATGATTAGATTTGGCTGTTTCAGGACGAGTAAGGTATGGTATATTGGAAAATAGTGGCTGAATCACTACCCTTGTTGATTAAATGATGAACAAGAAATATGGCTAAATTTCAAGTACTGTAATCAGTTATATACTGCAAAATTTGTAGGTTCCTTTTGCTCATTTTGTGTTTCTCTCATAAAAAGAACTTATCCTTTAAAATATATATATTTGTTTCAAGTATTCTATTTTTTTTAGTGGCAGTGCAAATTGTGGGCAGGAGTGCTTCAGATAACACTCAAATGGAGTTCGAAGCTAAATCTGCAAGAGATGGTGCATGGTTCGTCTTTTAAGTCGTTCAATCCATTTATGCCTGGCTTTATCATTTGCTTAATCTCCAGCTTCTTTGTATTTCGATAGCTAGTAATTATAAATTTATGATATTATCCTTTCTTAGGTATGATGTAGCAAGCTTCCTGTCACATAGATCTGTGGAGAATGGTGATCCGGTAATTCTCAGAGTTACATATCTATGGTTTCATGAAAGAAATTATTCGTTAGCCTGCTCAGTAGTTAAATTTCTATCGATGTGTAGAATCATCTCCTTGCTCTCTCTTTTTACCAGTGGAGTTTGCCATTGATTGTTAAGGCAAGATCAGGCTATTATTTTTTCAGAAATCAGGAAGCACATAATTGGCTCTTTTCTAGTTCATTTATTGTTAAGGCGATGTTAGCCCTCTAAAGGCAATATTAGCCCTCTAATTTTTTCTCTTTCTTAATGGTGATAAACTTCTGTTTTCAGGAAGTCTTGGTTCGGTTTGCGGGGTTTGGAGCAGAGGAGGATGAATGGGTAAATGTACGTATGCATGTAAGACAGCGATCTCTGCCGTGTGAATCATCGGAATGTGTTGCAGTTCTCCCTGGCGATCTGATTCTTTGCTTCCAGGTGCATTTTATTTATGGATAATGTTAAAGCTAAACATACCAAATTGTCATCATTTAGCTAAGGCTCTAACAATTTTCAGGAAGGGAAAGAGCAGGCCCTGTACTATGATGCACATGTCTTAGATGCTCAAAGACGCAGACATGATGTGAGAGGTTGCCGTTGTCGGTTTCTGGTTCGCTACGACCATGATCAGTCTGAGGTATTCATTATATCCTTTTTCCTTCTAATTTTCTGCTTTTATCTTAATATTCAGGCCTCAATTTTCATGAGTGTATTTCAAATTTCCGACTTCCGTGTTTCCCCAGACCCCACTTGTGTGGGGTTACACTGGGTTTGTTGTTGTTTACATAAAATCGTCCTCATCTTATGACAAGCAAAGAAACAATTGTTTTCAAGGAACAAACAATTTTAGCTGTGAATAAGCACAAATAGTCAGATTACTCGTTAAAAAATGGCTGTTCCTTGTAGATTTGGTAACTGCTGTTTACTGACTGGTATTATCTTTTTATGTGCTGTGAAAATGCTTAACGTTTTTTACTAAAATTTAGCATTTCTCCTGCCTTTAGCCTAATAATTCTGGAGGCGAACTATATTCTACTGCAGCCATGTGCTTCAGGTAGCATTTTCGAACTTAATGGTACCAATAGCTTGCTGAAATTATTTCATTGTTATCCATTCCTGGTTATTTTAGAATATATCTGAGCCTTCTAAGAGGTAGCGATATTCGGATCCTCCTCTTCTACCTAGAGGACCCCATTAGTTACTTTTAGGTTGACAATCTTGATGCTTGCTCACATGTAAGTTTGTTTTTTCGCCAACTTGTACTGCTTAGTGGGGTACACCATCTCTACTTTTCGATGTTGGTCATTTATGTTGAAACATCTGGTTGTCATACATGGTGTTTCTTAGAACAATGAATATTTTTACTGTCAAGGATACACATCACATCAGTCTTTAGTTAGTTTAATCCACTTGTCTTTTCCTATCTAGGAAATTGTTCCTCTGCGGAAGGTTTGTCGTCGGCCTGAAACTGATTATAGGTTGCAGCAACTAAATGCTGAATCTGTGAAGCAGCAGAAAATAGGTAATGACCCTACAACAGGCAATACTATGAAGGTTTACCCCCCAGCTGATACACCACAGAAAGCCCAAACCGAATCAAAGATGAAACTAGCTGAACCAACACAAAAGCAGCCTGCACCGGAGTACACCATCAAGCCAGAACCCAATGTGTTCCCTATGCCGCAAAAGCCTAGTACTGATTCTCTAACAGGAAATACTTTGGCGGAAACAACACCCAAGCTTATGGAAGAAATGGCAGAGAAGCCGGTAGCTGAAACAGCTGAGGCGCCTCAGGAAGAAAAAATAGAGACGCCTCTGGCAGAAATAACAAACAAAGCACCAGCAGAAGCACCAGAACAGCCTCCTGCCGAAACAACTCCTAAGCCTCTGGCTGATTCAACATCGAAGCCAGCTGAAGCAACAGAGGGGCTACCTGCTGAAACAACTCCTAATCCTCTGTCTGCTTCTACATCGAAGCCAGCTGAACCAACAGAGGAGACACCTGCTGAAACAACTCTTAAACCTCCAGCTGCATCAACATTGAAGCCAGATGAAGCACCAGAGCAGCCTCCCGCTGAAACAACACCTGAACCTCCAGCTTCTTCAACGTCAAACCCAGTTGAAGCACCAAAGGATCCTCCTGCTGAAACTACTGCCGTTGAGGAAACAACTCTTGAGCCTCCTGCTGAAACAACTCCTGAACCTCCGGCTGATACAACATCAAAGCCAGTCGAACAATCAGAGGAGCCTCCTACCGAAACAACTCTTGATCCTCCAGCTGATTCAACATCAACTCCAGTCGAAGAAGCATCAGAGGAGCAGCCCAAGGCCGAGGAGCATGAAGATTCTGGACCCCCCGCACCATCCACTGATCAGGACACTGCAGATGTATAAGCAAATCCTTATCGGCAAAAGTTATGAACATTACAAATGTAGTCAATGTTACCAAGTTAGGATTCCTAAGGAAAGAGAAGCCCAGGGTTGGAGAAGCCAGGTAGAAACTTATTCTCGCGCACCCCTCTTTCCCTTGCGCTGTTAAAAGCACAAGGGACTTTACTAGTGGCTCCGACAGATCAGTCATAGTCTTGTAGAATATTTAGATCCTGACCTTCAACTTAATACTCTCATTCTTATCTGTCTCTATATCAGATGTTTTTCTAATCGTGCAACATGAATTTTACTTGTGTCCATGCTACAGCTGCAGATTTTATTTTATATTTCAATGGAGAAGATTGATTGAGGAGTTCCGTATATAATTTAGACAAATACTGAGAGTTAGAGAGTAGAGAGGTAAGAGTGGTGGGGCTGGGGAAGATGATGTATTTTGGAAGAGGCAAGGAGAACACTACTAATGTCGAGTGTTACTTGTGAAACTTGTTTTCCCTCTTTTTCTGTTACGCAAGTTATTCTCTTCATTTCTAAGGATCATGTTTTTCTAAAAAAAACATGTTCTCCAAAATTTTAACCAATCGAACATGAGAAAATCAAAAAACATTTTGTCACACACTACTTAAATGTAAAAAGATTCATTAAGCAAGTACAAATAATAGAATATAAACCTAGTTAATCCATAAATGAATCTATAAAGTTCAAATTCTAAATCTGACTATGTCGGAAGACCATGGTCATTGATTGTGAAAACTTCAGTAAAGAAATTTGAATAGATGGGAACAATCAAAAAGTTGTTCAGAGGTGAAAACTTTCATTGCTTAACAAAAGAAAACTTCACAAGCATTGCAACTAATAGAATGTACAAATGCACAACAAACAAGATCATTATGATCTTTCACTATCTACTCTTCAATATCTCTATTATGTTGGAACCAACAAAGTTTCAAGTGGCTCATACAACTTCTGTTTGGTGTTTTATACGTCCCACTGTAACTTCATGAACTGGTTGAGGAATATCTGTACTGGTTCAATCATCTCGACTTCACTGAAAAGAGGAACGTCATCACTTGTTGCGTTACATTTCACTATCAACGATTGAACATATGGTCTTCGAGCCTTAACCAATTTAACACCTCTGAGTTTGCACTGCTGGCGTTGATGCAGTCTGATCCGAACTGCCTCGTGCACCTACAGGAATCGTGCACATAAACTGGCTAGTATCTGCTATAATCACTATCTTGCTGCAAAAAGGAATTTTGTCCATCAGAACTGACATATTTGTCTTATAATAACTGTGTTCTTGATAGTAAATCAAGAACTTTCGACAGTAAAATTGCATATAATGCAACTATTTATGCCGTACTTCCAAGGAAAAAACATGTATGTATTCATACAGACCCCTGCCCGCTAAGGCTGTTGTTTTCGTAGTGACAGTATGTTTAAACCTTATGCGCCTAAAGGGTCCATTTGATGTTCCAGAAAATGGCACTATGCCGAGGGGCAATGTCTGCGTTGACTCTACCCTCCCAGAACCCCACTTGTGGGATAAGTGCTGATAGTTTTCTTTTAGCCGACCATGCAGCACTTGCAAGGAGCTTCAGAACTTATTAATTGCTAACAAAAGGCAGCCCAGTGCACTAAGCCTCCGCTATGCGAAGGGTCCCTGGAAGGGCTGGATCACAAGGATCTATGGTATGCAGCCTCACCCTGCATTTCTACATGAGACTGTTTCCACAGGTCATAACCATGAGCTCCTAGTCACATGGCAACAACATTACCAGTTCCGCAAAAGGCTTCCCCTTCAACCTATTAATTTCTACCATTTCAAAAAGGCCGTATTGGCTCTTGGGTGGCAATTTTTCATGATTAATTCTGCAGCGGAAGGATAATAGTCTACAAATTGCAAAAAAAAATAACGGAATAATAGTGTGTTAAACCTGGAGTTCATTTCTAAGTCACATTCTTTCACTATTTTGTATCCTCGGAAGTTTTATTGCCATCGTCTTTGTTCCCTTCAGCGCTATCTACAGGACGTACTGGTGTTGAATCCTTTGAACTCAACTGTGCTTCACCTTTATTGTTAGTTTCTCCACTAGCAGAATCTCCCATGACAGAGTTCAAGGCAAGCTGACCAGAATAAAGGAACAAACCGATAGAGTTGATGCCAAAGACAAACGTCGCGAGGTAACATATTCCATTTATTATAGTTCTGCAAAAAGTTTGTAAATAAGAAGGTTTTATAATCTTTCAACAGTAAAGCAACGCATTAGCGTAAAGGGAAGCTATTAAAAAACTACCTAATCGTTATTGTTATCTGGCGAACCTGTTGAACACAAAGAAAGAATGATTATCAAATGGTAACCAATAGAAGTATGAAACTGAAGGATCCAATCCTCTTCATTAACATCAACCAAACAATTGACACCGAAAAGTGAACATTGGCAAGATTCTTTCACTAGAGGTTCTTGTTCACAGTCGCAAAATCTACTCTGCCAAAGGTAAACAACTGAGTGTATGCTATATTCTAGTTACAATCAATTCTCTACTAAAGCATAGTAAAGATTATTCCTTCTCACCCCGTTTTCCCATTCTGAATAAGTTGTCTGAATGTTTACCCTACTTGTTATGCATTATACAGATCACAGTGGAAATGGAAGTTAAGAAACAGCGAATATAAAAGCAAATGAGATGCAAACCGAGAAACTATCTGAAAGTGCTTGGCGGTTCAGAGAAGCTTCGATGGTAGTGGTGAACTTGTATAGGAGAAGTGCAATAACACCAGCTGTTAAACCTCCCAAGAGTGCCTGAACAGGTGAAGGTGGAGTCTTGGCATCGATTGGCGTTGGCGTAATAGCTTTCAAACTCTCCACTGCCTCCTCCTTCAACGTTTTCTTCGCCCCCGTTGACCTAAGTTTCTAACACCAGCAAAAAGAAATCCCACATTATTATCACAAAATAAACATCTATGTTCCTTAATTACCTTCAGTCTTATGTTTTTCGGACTCTCCAAAAATATCATGTCAAGTACATATGCATTTCTAATCAACTGAACAAGAATTGCACAGCTAAGAAGTGATATGCTTTTACTCATACTTCCATCACCATATTCAATGAAATTAAAACTGAATAGTGAAAAAACATGACGATGAGAGCATGTACAACCAATTTCATTGCCCAATGACCTTCTTCCGCTCCTTAAGCGGAGGATCTATCGAAAACAACCTCTCGTACACTCTACCCTCCCTCGACCCCACTTTGTGCGATTACACTAGGTATATTGTAACTATTTGAGAATTCAAATCATCTTTATTTTTCTCAAACGGGATTCTGTGATTATTTCATGCAAACTACAAATAGAGGCGGAGCCATAATTTCAAACTCAACGGATTGTTGATTTTAACCTGACAAATTTAAATGCTAATAATATGTTCTAAATTTACTATGTCTACACATTCAATAAATATCATAACACATATACATTGTTTGAGCAAAAGCTATTGCCGAACACATAAATATACTAATTTTATGTGACACGCTTTCCTTTTTCGTTTCGTTCCAAAAAAATAAAAAACTGAACTTCTCTATAACTTAAAATAATTGCATGTTTTCACTCTTTCAACTTCGTACCCAATCAAATATCGTAACATAAATTAAAATTAAAATTAAAATTGAGGGAGTATTTCAAAATGGATTCAAATTTTAAAGCTGAGTTCGATTTACTAAGCTTTCGCTATGGTCTATTTTACGTAATCTTACCTGCATTTTTATAAGAGGTTGTTTCTACTGCTCGAAATCATATTAGCAAAATTCACATTATATAGAGTAAAAAGACAAGAGCTTTTACCAGTTCTTTGGCTCGTTTAGCGCGGCGGCGGAGGGAGCGGAAGAGGAAAACCGATATAGCTCCGGTGAGGAGAAGACTGGTGGCGGTTTGAAGCGGCGAAGGGTCATCAGAAGTAGCAAAAATATCCGTTATTGAAGATGGGAGCTCAATGGGTCCTTCCTCCGGCGGCGCGTTGGTTGTTTCACCGCCGGAAACAACCGTTTCATCTGGGGCTTCAGCTAGCAACGACGACGGCGCGTGTGATTTAGTGACTGATACAGAACGGCGCGTGGAGTTGGATTTGTGAAGGAAATTGTGAGATGGAGTGAGAGAAGTAATGGGGTTGGGAGGAAAAGTGAGAGGGAAGAAGTGATTGGATGAGAGGAAGGATTTGGTTTGCAGCATTTTTGAGTTCTTGGGAAGTTTATGTTAATGGTGATGAAGAAGATAAAGAGTTATGCTCTTCAACACACACAAAAAAAAATTTAAAAAAATCTTAGGATATTTTTTTTTGGACAAAATTGAATTAAAACCTTGATTTTTGGTAGAAGTAAAAAAAATCTCATATATGTCCCAAATATTTATTTGTTTGTTACCTATGATAATAATTTATCAATAATGAATATGAATATTTTAGGATGTTATCTATTTTAATTAAGAGATCGATAAATATTAAAAGCATATCTAAATTATTCATTTTTTGATTTTCATACTTAAACTATTACGAGTACTTGTTAATTTGAAAAATATCTCTCTCTTTTATTACACTCTCATCATGTTGCATATAGTATACTAAAAAAAAGAGAACATGGATAAAAAAAAAAGTGTTCGGCCATACTCCGAGATAAAGATAGCTTTTAAATTATTTCAAAATTATGTGTTTAATCGAACGTTTTTCGAACTATTAGTGGCTTGAGTTCTCGTGAAATTTGAGGTAAGTAGGAAACTCAATATAAGGGTATGACAACAATTCCTCAAAAATCCTTTATCATTCACTGTTTCAGAGAGATGAATTTGTGAACGGACAAAATTGGATTCGTCAATTTCATTTGCCTCGAATCTCTTTCATCGACTCTAGGCAAAGGAAGAAAAGTTGTTGACACCCAATTCTGACTCTCCACAATATGGATATATTAATCATCAATCTTTTTTAAATTCAAACGATTTAAAATAAGTATTTTCAAGTAATTTTTTCATTTTAATACTTTTTTTTAATAATATGTATGTTTATATAATTACGTATATGATTAATATATGTTATGAATATTCGAAAATCATTTCAAAAGATTCTATTTTGAATTAAATATTTTTTTGAATCAGTTTAGTTTAAATTGCGGTTATATTTTTTGAGTCATTAAGTTAATAATTTTATTTCGTTAAAATTAACAAGCTTGTTAATTAACTAGTATTAATTCATCTTATTTAATTAGCTGAATCTACTAAAGTAATTCAATTTGGCTAAATTCTAAACTCCCATTGGCTAATAATTACATTTCGTTTGGCCATTTCTTGGCTTGCAATTGTAGCCATATTTTGCTCCACTTATCTTATTTGTCCAATATTTAGCCATATATTTGCAATTGTAACCATGCCATATGCTTATATTTGCAACTTTGGCCTATGCAAGTACTTTCTCTCGAACCATAGTACTATTATTTGATTAGATCATCGAATCTTTTATTTCGCTTGAGATTTCTTCAATGTTCAGTTTTACACACGTCTTTTTTTCGGAGGTCTACAGCCATTATGTGGCATCGGAGTGATATCCCGTACGAAAGTTAATAGTATACCACTGCGACGGACGCCGGTATGCCTGAATATCTTATCCGTCTCTCCAGAAAAATGGATTTCTCCAGAAAAGATTTTCAGTTCAATTCGTTTTGATTAATGTGTTTGAGTGATTTCTTTTAGCCTAGCTTGAAAAGCTTCTTTGTAACTTAATAAAAAAGGCTTATTGACTTGACCATGAGTGACATGATATACACTTTTTATACATAGTGATACAAGGACAAAATGGGCTAAGACAGGCCCACACAATGATGCAGCAACTTTAAGGACAGGTTCAAGTTTGGGCCTGCTAAGCCCAACAATGAATTTGACAAAAGCCCAAATTTGAGATTTTCCTTCCTTTATTATTGTTGTATTTGATTATTTCGTGTTCGACTCTTAACTTTTTTTTTTTTTTGGTTAATTTAGATGAATCCTTGGGGAGATTTGAACTTTATTACTTATTTACTTTTAAATAGTCAATTTTTAAAACCCGTTTTTTTAAGGCAAACTTATGCTTTAAGACTAACTTGAGAATTATCGATATTCTTTCATAGTTAGTAACTATCAGTGGATCCACGTTTATGAGTTTGAGCTAATCATTTAGTTCATAGTCTTGACACGAATAAAGTTGGGAATTTTTTATATTTTAACATTTAAATTGTTCCATCACTTAGGATAATAAGAGTGTATAAGTATCAATTAGTTTTTTAGCAATTTGTTTTAAAAAAAGTATTTTTACATTTAAAGTTAGTTGTCTACTTCATAGTACATTTTAGGAATCTATTAGATTTTGTTGTCAATTTTTCCTCCACAAAAAACTTTTTTTTAAAAAAATTATCAATAAATTAAGTAGCAAGCAAATTCAAGATTCATTAGATTTTTGAAAGAAAAAAAAAAAAGGAAAAGCCTCAAATATGCTAACAAACTTTCAGAAAAGACTCATTTATATTATTCGTTAAAAGTTTGGCTCATCTATGCCATTATCGTTTAACTAAAGGCTCACTCATGCCATTATTTTTTTAACAACGGTTTTGCAATAATTTGGCCACGTCATTTTTTAAAATAATAAAATATTAAAATTGTGAACAAATATTAAATGAAAATAACCCATCCAATTTTTTTTTAAAATAAAGTATTATTTAGTTGATTTATTTTATTTAATGTTTGTTTAGAATTTTATTTTTTTATTATAAAAATTATGTACCTAACATGAAAATTATGTACGATTTTCATGCGGGGATTAACGCAATTACGATAGATGTCACACATACGATCGTATAACGCACGATTTTAAACTCAATTTTCAATATAATATCCGATATTCAATATGCGAAACTATAAAAAATAAAATATCAGGTTAAATATATATTATTATTATTACTTTAATATATTTAACAATATGTGATTTAAGTTGCTTGGTATTGTATAATTAAAATTATAGACCATTCATGCCTTTTCTTTTGTTACATTCATTTTAATTTTTATATTAACGTTTAACTAGTAGGAGAAGATGTGTGTATCATAATTAACTTTTCTATTATTTCTTTCTATAAAAAATGGTCAAAAGCGTCCTAATCTATATACCATATATGTTTTCTGTTTGAAAAAAAAAAAACTTTGTTGTTTTTAATTTATATTCTTCAATCATAATTTTGCTTTAAAAATTCAATGCAGTTCCCGCTTTCCGTAAGAAATAGAAAAACCAACGGACTTCATCAATTTTCTTATAAAAATGTAATTTTTTTATATAGTTTTTACATATTTTGTGCGAAAAATAACTTTATGGACTTTTGTAAAATTTATCGTTATTTTAATTAAAACACAAGGATTAAACAAACGACTTGTGGTCGATCTTTTTTTATTGAAATTCTTTTATTTTATAGTAATATATCGTACACAATCTTATCTGTCATTAGATTCGTATAATCTCTGGATCACGTAACAATAAAAGTTTAAGTTAACCACAATTTCCCAACTCATTTTGCTATCTATCTTCTAATTCTAATAACTTGTCATCTTCAAATTTTCCAACTCATTTTGTTATCTTGAAACTTCTTATCCTCATCTTGACACTCTAATTTGTTTGTATTTGTTTATCCAAAAACTTGGAAGACTTACCATTATTTCATCTCACATATATATATTTACACATTGCAACACCAACTTTTTCGAAAAAAAATTATCACTTTATTTTAAAATTTGATTAACTTCTATACGTTGATAATATAAAGAATTTCTCAATAGAGTTTTCTATACAACTAGAGAGAGAGACAATTTACAGGTATGTTTTCCACCCCCAAAAAAATGTTGTTTCGTGTAATAGTAGAATAATATTTACTTACGTACAAAAAAATAATAATATCATTTGTTATTTAGTGTCATGAAAAAAAATCTTAAAATTATTAATTACTAAAAAAAAAATTAAGTTAGGCATATTGACATTGTAAATAAATTATGTATCATGTTAAATTAATCGATTGTAGCACGTTGCGTTTTTTTTTCTTTTGAACTATTGTATCAGACTTGCAATGGAGATTTACTTCTATAAACATAAATTGATGGTGTAAACGGTGTTATAATTATCTAATTTGATGAAATACAAAATCATATACAATTAAACTCTTATGAAACGATTAAATTGATCATTTTGTCTCAATAATTAGATCTTCTATTTATTTTTTTTATTAGAAGAAATACATTTAAATCTTAGCCTTACAAAAGAATGGCTGGTAACAACATTATGATTTTCAGGCCCAAAAAAAAGCCCATGTGATAACTACTAGTGTTCGAACCCTAAGATTTGACGGCGGACTTAAAAAAACATCTATAGACGATTTGCATCTAATCATAACAGATAATCTTACATTATTGTTTTGTCGGGACAGAGTAAACAGATGTGTATATCATCAATATCTTTATTGCTTCTTTTTTAGTAAAAGAAGTTCGCGATCAATGGATCTTCTACATCCACGTGACTTTCTAAAAGAAAAATTTATAATGGTGTTATATGAACCAATTTGCGTGCATTTTAATTATTTTCACGAGATGTCTATCACCTTCTACCTACAACAAGTATTAAAAAAAAATCTATCTATTAAGACTAAAATAAATGTGAATTTCATTTGAACTTGTAAAAACTTCCTTTATACCTAGGGTAGAAATTAGCTCTCACATAGCTAACTTTGGTTAGTTCGTTTTAATTTCTAAAGCCTAATTTTAGATCTTGGACATAAAATTTGAAATTTTCATTTAAATTTCTAAAGCCTAATTTTAGATCTGGGGTTGAAGTTAAGCTTCGATAGTTATTAAACTTCGGCCCCAGATCTAACTTTAATTCGTCATACAGACGTAATTTTTAGAACAAAATATCATTTAAATAGTACTATGGTATATCCCTTTATGTCTTGTATAAAAATTAGGTTGTAGAATTCATTTTTTTTGGGGAAAAATGCACAAGTAGCTCCCCAATCTATGCCCGAAATATCAGAGACACACTTATACTATACTAAGGTCCTATTACCTCCTGAACTTATTTTATAAGTAATTTTCTACCCCTTTTCGATCTACGTGGCACTAGTTTGAAAAAAAAGTCAACCAGAATTGGGCCCACAAGACAGTGCCACGTAGGTCGAAAAGGGGTAGAAAATTATTAATAAAATAAGTTCAGGGGGGTAATAGGACCTTAGTACAGTATAAGTGTGTCTTCAAGATTTCGAACATAGGTTGAGAAGTACTTGTGCATTATCCTTTTTTTTTGTCAATTTTAATTCACTACAAAAAAAAATAATTAAAAATTAGCTATAAAATTCATTGCCTGATTTGTTCATAGCTAACAAAAAATTATGGCTAAATAAAATCAACAAATTTTGTTATATAAATTAAATGTAAAATTTGTCTGTCATAAAATCCATTTTTTAATAGTGATTACCTGTTAAACTAAACACATATTGGAAAGTCAACTTATCTATTAGCACAACTTTAATTAAAATCATAATTAGGGAGAATGATTCTCTTTGTATTGTCATTTAATTTATTTTTATAAAATAAAAATTGTATTCAACTATAATTAGTTATCTTAAAAAGTCGCTCAATTAAAAGTAATTTTCTTAGAATTTCACCTAGCTAATTTAAATAATATTTTCTTTAAATTTTGTTGATAGTAAATTTTTTATTTTAAACTATTTTTTTAAGAAATATAAAAATGCCCATTTAAACCATTTTATAAGTGTCCACCTAAATTTATATGAGTTATACATATATACCAATATCCTTTTATTTTAGATACATTTAAAATAATATTTAACATAAAATTAATAACTCTTAATAACATTTAAGTTCTTTTTTATGATAATTTCAACTTCTTGAAGTTTATAATATGAAGACATAATTTGCTACTATAATTTTTTCTCATATAATTAAGAAATATTGGAATTTTTTCATTATTGTCTCACTAATATATGTTCAAAGGTTGGCATAGACTAATAATTACCCAATTATAAGCTAATTTCATAATTATAATGTACACAGCTAACTGACAGACTTGTTTACATTTTTATATTTATTAGCAATTTATTTTAATTATGTTTGACTAATGGCTATCAAATTGTATTTAATTATGTTATATAACATTATTAATTTTATTGGACTGCATGGATCAATAAAGTTAAAATAGGGACCTTTTTATTTCTTAAAAAAGTTAGCTTAAAATAAAAAACTCATCTCAATAAAAAAATCTAATGAAATTTTTAATTTCAAATCAGGATGTACGTCCATTTTTTTTTATTGCTATAATATAATATAAAACATAAGGTTTTTATAAAAAAAAATATGATCGTTATAATTAATTGTTATTCTTTGATAATTAATAACTTTTTCGAGATTTTTAGTTTTGAATTTTGACGGTCTAAATTAAACATGCTTTTACCGTGAAGGTTTGACTATATAAAGCTTTTGATTCAATTATTACAAACAACTTAACGTGAAACATGTAATGTGAAATAATTAATTAAACAAATATTATAAATTTAAATATTACGTCGAATATTTTGGATCGTGTATCACTTAATAAATTGATTAATTCCTTGACTTATATGACACGTGAATTGACAGACAATCTTCTAATTATTATTTTAATTTTTTTCTTAATAAAAAAGATTAACCATCACAATTAGGATTATTTTTATTTCGAAAAGTGTGTTGTCATTATAGTCAAATAATTGCACGGATTTTTTTTATTATTATATGTAGAGAGAGACACACTAGTGGCAAGACTTTTGTGATTTTGGTTAAATAATTTTACTGCTCCTTTGTCCGATATTGTTTGTCGTGTTACATTTTTTGAAAGTTAATTGTGAAAGCTTGATGTTTAAGCTTGAGAAACACCATTAATGGTGGATAACTAAGAGCTGAAACAATGCTAAGAGAGGAAGCAATCTCAGATTCTTCATGTATTGAGCAAAACTGAAAACATGTGAATACAATGTTAAGCTATATATACACACACTACACACTTCTAGATCCTAACAGAATTTGTAACTAACTATTAACAGATTGAATAACTAACTAACAATAATATAACTAACTCTTCATGCATTGTGTAATTCTAAGTCTCAATACCCCCCCTCAAGTTGGAAGTGAGGGAGCAGTCACAGACAACTTGGACAGAACATTGGAGTGTTTGATTCCTGGAAGAGCTTTGGTTAGGATGTCAGCTAACTGTTGATCAGTATGTACATAGTGGAGAGTGATGAGCCCTTCTTGAAGTTTAATCCTGACGAAATGGCAATCAATCTCAATGTGTTTAGTACGCTCATGGAAGACTGGATTTCGAGCAATGTGTAATGCAGACTGGCTATCACAAAATACTGAAAAAGGACCTGTATAAGGGATGGTTAATTCATCGAACAACCTCTGTAACCAGACTAATTCACCAACAAGCTTCCTAAGAGATCTGTATTCAGCCTCAGCAGAAGATAAGGAGATGGTTTCTTGCTTCTTAGACTTCCAACTCACAGGGCAATCACCAAGCAATACTAGATATCCTGTAACAGATTTTCTAGAATCTGGACAGGAAGCCCAATCAGAGTCGCAAAAGGAACGAACAGTGTAATCAGCTGAATTAGACATGAAGATTCCCAATGTAGGATCTTGTTTAAGATACCTCAACAGATGAAATGCTGCCTTCAAATGTGGCTCTCGAGGTGCATGCATAAACTGGCTAAGATGTTGAACCCCATAAGCAATGTCAAGTCTTGTGTTTGTGAGAAAATTCAGCTTTCCAACAAGTTTTCGATAATACGCAGGATCTGATAATAAAGAACCATCATCAGCTCTTAATTTGATCAGGGGATCAAGAGGTGAAGATAAGGGAGTAAGCTGAGCACAATTATACTCCTTGAGTAGATCGAGTGCAAACTTTCGCTGAGATACAAAAATACCATCATGTGTATACAGAACCTCCAAGCCAAGGAAATACTGCAGTTTTCCTAGGTCTTTAATTTTGAATGTATAATGAAGAAAAGACTTTAAGTCATTAATTTCGACTAAATCAGTCCCAGTGAGCAATACATCATCCACATAGACAGCCACAAATACAATGGAGGTTCCTGATTTCTTGTAGAACAAAGAGTAATCATTCATAGAGTGAGTATAACCTCTAGAGTTGAGAGCATCAGTCAGTTTTGCATACCATTGTCTGCTAGCTTGTTTAAGTCCATACAAGGATTTGTTCAACTTGCAAACAAGCTTGGATTGACCAGTTCCTATGCCTTCAGTAATAGCCAAACCTTGGGGAATGTCCATGTAAACTTCTTCATGTAAGTCTCCATGAAGAAATGCATTATTAACATCCAACTGAAAAATATCCCAATGTTTCTTAGCTGCAGTGGCAAGTAAAGTTCTCACTGTTGTCATCTTTACAACTGGGGAAAATGTTTCATTATAATCAACCCCTGCATGTTGTGTATAGCCCTTCACTACCAGCCTTGCCTTCAGCCTCTCTACACTACCATCTGCTCTATGTTTTATCTTGTACACCCACTTACATCCAATGGGTTTCTTGCCGGGGGGTAGAGGTACAAGGTCCCATGTATGATTGTCATGTAGTGCTAAGAACTCATTTGTCATAGCTGTTTGCCAGTCAGGATTCATTGTTGCTTCTTCATAAGATGAGGGCTCACAATCACAGGATATATTCATTACAAAAGACTGACTATTAGGCAATAAATCCTTAGGAGCAACATGACTAGTGTGCTGAGAAGGGACACAAAGAGAACTGGATGATGGTGCATAATGAATAAAGTCTTTCAAGAATGATGGTGTTTTGTGAACTCTAGAGGATTTTCTGAGAACAGGTTGTGTATTTGTGGGTGGTGATGCAGAAGTATGCACAGGAGATGTAGAACCAGACATAGAATTGTTATCATGATTAGTAGAACATGAAGGAATTGTAGAAGAGTTATCAGGAATGATAGTTGGAGCAGTTTCTTGTTGAGAATCATCAGGAATGTTGGAATAATAGAAAGGAAATGAAGGAAATGAAGTAGTATCAGTTGTTAAGGTAAAGGGAAAGACAGTCTCATGAAACACTACATCCCTTGATATATGGATTTTCTTAGTAGCTAAATTCAACACTTTATACCCTTTGGTATTAGGTGGATATCCAACAAAGACATGAGGACTTGTCTTTGGATCAAATTTGGTTCTGTGGGCCTTTGGTGTGGTAGGATAGCATAAACAGCCAAAGCTCCTTAAGTGAGAATAAGAAGGTACTACTTGATGTAACACTTCAATAGAAGATTTATTGTGAAGAATTGGTGAAGGAAGTCTGTTTATTATATAAGTTGCTGTTAGGATACACTCACCCCAATACTTGATTGGTAGTTTGGATTGAAATAACAAGGCTCTAGCAGTTTCAAGAAGGTATTTATGCTTCCTTTCTACAACACCATTTTGTTGTGGTGTGTATGGGCAAGACTTTTGATGTATAATTCCTTTTGACTGAAAGAATGAATTTGCCTCATTGTTGGAGAATTCCAGACCATTATCTGATCTAATGATCTTGATTGTAGTGTGAAATTGGGTTTCAATCATGAGTACAAAAGCTTGGATTACACTAAGGGCATTACTTTTGCAACTTAACAGATGTGTCCAGGTTGCCCTACTGTGATCATCAACTAAGGTGAGGAAGTATTTGTAGTTATCATGTGTTTTGATATGATATGGTCCCCAGAGGTCTATATGTATCAGATCAAAACAGTTTGGTGAAGTAGTGGTGCTATTGGAAAATGGTAGCCTAGATTGCCTAGCCATAGGACAAATTGGACAAAGGAAAGGTTGTTTTGGTGAGAATGTTACAGGTATAGAGGTTAATTTCTTCATTTTTATGAAAGGAACATGTCCTAATCTATAATGCCATAACAGGTCTGCAGTATTTTCATGAGACATAAAAGGATTAACAACAGAATTAGCATGAGACACAGAAGAATTGGAAATGTTATTTCTATTATCTTCAAACAACTTTGTTACATCAGAAGTGCAAGAATGGGAATGAGAACAAAGGCTTTTATTTTCTGCAAAGAAACAAGAAACAGAAGAATTTTTCTTTTGCAGACATTGAGAACATAGTAGATACAAACCATCATGTATTCTACCAATTTCCAGAGGCCTCCTCAGTGAAGGGGCCTGCAATAGACATGAAGAGTTAGTAAAGAATGCAGTACATTTGAGGTGATCTGTCAAAGCACTGATAGAGATAAGATTGTAATGAAAGGTAGGTATGAAAAGTACATTGTTGAGTGTGATCCCAGAAGTCAATGTTGTTTCTCCTACTTGTGTTACCTTAACTTTGTATCCATTAGGTAAATTTACAAGTATAGGATATGGTATTGTGATGAGTTTGGAGAGGTAACTCTTATCAAAAGTAATATGATGTGTTGCTCCAGAATCTAATATCCACAAGTTAGTTTTTGTTTTGAAACAACCACATGAGTGTTTGCCATGATCAATTGAAGAATTACAAGCAATTATACCTGCAAAATTGGCAGCAGCTCCATTGTGAGATGATGTTGATGCAGATGTAGTGAAAGGATCCTTCATATTTCCTCCTCCTCCTTGGAAAGTTTGCAGCAAGTTGATCAAGTGAGTGTATTGTTCTGTTGACAGGTTATTTAGTGATCCATTTTGAGGTCCATTTTGAGAAGAAATATCTTCTCTTTCACTCGAGCATTCTCCATGAACATTTGCTGCAGTTCCTTTTCCCTTATACTTTCTGTAACTTGGAGTAAAGTTTGAGTTGGAGGTACCAGATCCTGGGCCAGAGGATGGTTTCTCAGGGTAACCATGTAACTTGTAACACTTATCTTTTATATGTCCCAATCTCCTACAATATTCACAGAAAGGTCTTGTTCCTCTTCCCCCAGTGTTTTGTGTGTAGTTAGTCTGGAAGCCTCGTCCACTTGAGTTGCCTCCAGTTTGGCGTGACTGTCCAGATGAAGAGCTAGCACACATAGAAGGTGGATCTGCGAAAAATTGGCTGTTAGGCTTGAATTCTCGCTGCTTCTCCTCCTGAATTAGGAGAGCAAATGCTTGACCCATGGAAGGCAATGGTTTCATCATGAGTATGCTGCCGCGAATGATGGTATATGCTTCATTAAGCCCCATAAGAAATTGAATTAATCGTCTATCCTGTTCTGCCTTGTACACAGTATCCTTGGCACCACAAGTGCACAAACAGCTGCACTGATTCTTTACACACAAGTTGTTCAGTTCCTCCCAAAGTTTCTTCATCTTGGTGTAGTAGGAAGTGATATCTAGAGATCCCTGACTTAGATCGTTAATCTCCTTCTGGATCTGATATAGTCTTGCACCATTTGTTTGATCATATCGATCCTTTAGCTCACTCCACAATTCCAGTGAATCAAAGACGTATTCGACACTATCAGCAATGTCCTTGCTTAAAGAGTTGAGGATCCATGAAGTAACCATGGCATCACATCTTTCCCATTGGCGATAATTTGGAGAAGTTGATGATGGTTTCAAGCATTCACCATTGATGAAGCCCAACTTATTCTTCACTGACAAGGAACGAAGAACACCTCGCTTCCATGAGCTAAAACCTATTCCATCGAAAGGAACAGGTACCAACACTGCACCTGCACTATCAGAAGGATGAATATACAGCTGGCTTCCCACATCAAAAGAAGTAGGAGGAGGAACAGAGGATTCAACATTTGATCCAACTACTTCAACCATTATGAGATTTGTGAAGATTAGAAGCTAGATCAAGACAAAACACAACCAATGAATTGAACACGAAGATAGGAACAGATCACGATTTGAAGAAGAAGAATTCTGTGAATTGAAAATTGATCGAAATAAGAGCACGAAGACAGGAACAGATCACAATCCGTCGTGGCTCTGATACCATGTGAAAGCTTGATGTTTAAGCTTGAGAAACACCATTAATGGTGGATAACTAAGAGCTGAAACAATGCTAAGAGAGGAAGCAATCTCAGATTCTTCATGTATTGAGCAAAACTGAAAACATGTGAATACAATGTTAAGCTATATATACACACACTACACACTTCTAGATCCTAACAGAATTTGTAACTAACTATTAACAGATTGAATAACTAACTAACAATAATATAACTAACTCTTCATGCATTGTGTAATTCTAAGTCTCAATATTAATTCAATATTTAAAAAAATAGATATTCTAAAACTGTATGAAAAGTACTTTAAATTGCAATTTTTTTGCATATTAATATGATAAAAAAATACATCTTAAAATGTTAATCAAAATTTTTATTGTTTGACTCTAAAAATAGAAACCATGACAAATAATACCGGACGAAAGAAGTAATTTTTTATTCTAAATAAGTTATATAGTTGTATTTGTATAATGATAAATAAGATAGTGTGAAATGAATACTTAGTGAAGACGATTAGCCAATAAGCAATATCATTGACTAAGCAAAAATTAAATTAACTAATAAGCAATAATCAAAAATTAAATTAACTAATAAGCAATAATTTATAAAGGAATTGATCAGTACTCAGTCTCTAGTTACTTGTTCACTTTTAAATTGATATACTCCCTTCATTCATAATTATTTGACAGATATACTAAAAATAGATGTCCAAACTTATTGTAAATTTTTAATTAATCAAGAAACAATTAGTCAATTTTTTTCAATTTTGCCCTTAATATAGTGAAGTTCAATTGAAAAGTTATGTAGACTTTTGATATTCTTGGTATAGTACTTATATTAGTCAAATTACACATTGTATTAAATTTTCCTTGAGCGGTGTGCATGACCTTACCATGACAAACAATTGTGGACAAAGAGAGTACTTATTAAGAAAACAACGATTGACATAGCGAATTTACCATTTTATCATATTAATTATTAAATGCATGAACTAAAAATTTAAAATTTTCAAGAAGTTTACCTTTTTCAAAATTAATTAATTAAGGGTATAATATGTAAAAAAAATTATCTTTTCTTGATTTGTCAAATGAACAATTAAAAAAAGAAAATTGGACTAGTAATTAAGGACAAAGAAAGTAATTCTCGAAATGTCCCACTAAGATTAACTAATAAGCAGTACCATTAATAATAGACGTCCAATAATACTTGTCCACGATTGACTTTGCAATACTCTTCTTAAAAACTATAAACAGAAGGGTAATTTTACATTTGAATATAATAATATTTTTGAGCCATTTCTAATACTTAAGGGCATTTTTTTATCCTTTTCTCAATATACAATGTCTTGAAAAATACAATTAATAAATTATTATAATTAATAATAATTATATATTAAAAAAAATCTAAGTGTAAAATTGTCTACTCGTTTATAAAGTAGACAAATATTATTAGACATTATAAAATAATATAATGAACAACTATAATATGACGGAGGAAATAATTAGGAAACTCAAAAGAGAAATAAAATAAATTGTTATTTATAAGAAGCTCAAAGAAAATTAACTAATAATTCCAAAAATAGTCCTTACAACCCCAATTTAGATTAATCATTTTTTTCGTGAGTAAAATATGTTTGTTTTGATACTTTAAATTTGTTTACTCAATATATCATTATGTTAATGTATGTAAGAAAAATGTGCCTTTTTCTTAAATTTTTTATTCGATGTTTATTCTGCGTATTGAAGCATCAATTAAATTTAATCGCGCATACATAACTCGTTAGGAAGTAATACTCTCAACAAAATTTTCTTTATATTTAAGACTCGAATACGAGTCTTTGATTAAAAGAGAAACAATCACACCACCATATAACAATCTATTTTGATTTTTTTACTATAGTAGACCAGATAACAATCTATTTTGAATTTTTTACTGTAGTGGAGCAGTCACACAACTAACATCAAGAAAAAAATATTTTGTATTTCAAAATATTGTTTAAGAATTTTTTATAAATATTTTTTTTCTATGAAATTTTGCTTCCAACATTTTAGAAACAAACTTCCTTTTTTGGGGGCATTTGTCTCAATGTCCATTAGTGATTTAATTTTTTTTTTTTTTTTAAAAATGTTTTGTTAATTTTTTTTTTCTCGAAACTTTTTTTTTTTTTTTTTTAAAATGAAATCATTTTCAACACCGTGGAGAAAATATATAGCTCTCATCCTGGTTCGTGGGAAACTTATAACCATACAACATCAAAGCATATAAGACAGTTTCCTACTATTGGGTGGGTCCCACATTTCTAACTAACTACTCAATCGGGATTCGGTTAGGATATCAATCGCGTGTCTGGTGTATTACGATTTTACTATATATAAAATTTCGATAAAGATTGAATTATAACGACTCTACATAATGTAAATTAAGATTAATTAAACCGATGAACTTCTAATATGAATGATTGAATCATCTAAACCAGATTAATTTTATAAGTTTTGTTTATCCCTAATAGGGAGTTTTTTTATTTTTAAAACTTATAATGAATTTATATAACATGAATTTAAGTTATTTGGATCAATGAATTTCTAATATAAATAATTATTAATTTAAAACTCGAATTTGTAAAATTTAACTCTCAAATCTGTTATCGATTAATAAAAAGAACTTAATTTCAAAAAAGTGTATATAATACAAGTTTAAATTAATTAAATTAATAATTACAAAAATCATATATTAAAAAATTTAATTTAATCAGATCAGTAAACTTCAAATAATCATGATCGGAGGACATGAAAATATGGTTAATAATTAATAGGGTAAAAGAAGGACTGATGAAAGAACATGGACATGAACCTATAAGAATTGGATTATTGAATTTCAAATTCGAACTCATAAAACTTAAAATTTAAATTTATTTTAAAAATTCTTTTATCTCATAATGAATTGTAAATTCAATTTACTTAGACTAATAAACTTTTAATATGAAATGAACCTAAGTTCAAATTAATCGATCAACTATTTCTGAATTTGAAATCGTAAAATTTAAATCTAAAATCAAACTAATATAGAACATGAATTCATAAAGTTCAACTCTCAAATTCAACTTCCACCGATAAAGAGCTCTTCATTTCATAATTAATTTATATAGCGTAAATTTAAATTAATTAAATCAACAAGTTTTTAATTTGAAATAAACCTAAACTCAGATTAATTGAATCAACTAATTCTGATATCTAACTCATACACTTTAAATCTTGGATCAACTAATTCTGAACTTGAACTCGTAAAATACAAATCTTGAATCAACTAATTCTGAACTCGAAGTCATAAAATTCAAATCGTGAATCGACTCCTATTGCCAAAAAACTCTTCATCTCACAATAAGTATACTTAACGTGAATTTAAATTAATAAGACTACGTAGTAAGTTTCTTACCCCTTAATGAACCTAAATCCACATAAACTGAATCAGCAAATTCTGAACTCGAACTCATAAAATTCAACTCTTGAATCAACAAAACCTAAACTCAAACTTATGACGTATCAACTAATTCTGAATTCAAACTCATAAAGTTTAAATCTCGAACCAACTAAATCTGAACTCAAACTTATAAAATTTAAATCTTAGATCCGCTTCGACCGATCAATGACGAGAGCTTGGCATGTGAATCTAAACTAATGGAATTTGAGTATCTAATAATTTAATGAAGTTAGTGAGATTCAAAAATCCCACCAACACAATTAAAAAAAAAAAAAAAAAAAGTGGATCTTGAACCTCTATATAATAAGTCAAAAATGAGTGGTCTAAATACAAAGCAAATAAAAATTGAAACTTTGTCATTTTTTTCTCTCTTTGTAATTTTCAGTAATGGAAGGCAATTTGGTTGGAACAATTAACAATCAAATTGAAATGGAAACCCCAAACAACATCACAATCAAAGGGATTCTTGGATTGTTAATGGCAAATACAGAGGCAACAGATGTGAAGAAAGTTATATCATTAGGAATGGGTGACCCAACATTATATTCTTGTTTTCAGTCACCTGATGTTGCACATGATGCTGTTATTGAATCTCTTACTTCTCACAAATTCAATGGTTATTCACCTACCGTGGGACTTCCTCAAACAAGAAAGTAAATGTGCCCTCCAACTCTCTTTTTTTAATTATCGTATTATTTCGTTGTTATTCTGTGAAATTATACTGAATATGTTATTGCAGTAGTTGTTGCGTCAATACCAACAACTTACATGCATCTCTTACCCTCACCTCCTCACACTTTTTTTTTTTAAAAAAAATTAGTAGTGTTTCGCTTACCATTTGGAAATGCATTATTTAAACTAAGGTCTATCAGAAATAACTTTCTTTTAGAGAGGTATACTTTACTTTGCACATCCTCACTTGTGAGCTTACACTGTGTATGTTGTTGTTATTGTAGTAATTGTGGTGTACTGGCCAGCTTACATGCAGCTTAATTTTCCCATTTTTAATTAATAATAGTGGTGTTCAGTTATTGTAGATAAAAAACACAAATATATCCCCGAATTATCGTAGATGGTACGCAGATACACTTTGTTGTACTTTTGGGATGTTGATGCCCCTATCGTTCAAAAACTGGAGCATATGTATCCTTTATACTAACAGACATGCACGTGTCATAATTTTATCTACCGACCCGACATTTAGTAAAATTGGATCGACGGATAAGATTGTGCCACGTGTCCCTATTTAGTCTTCCGTACGAGAGAAGGACACATATGTTCTAGTTTTTGGACGGCAGGGGACACGAATGTCCTAAAAGTATGACGAAAGACATCTGCATACTATTTACGATAGTTCGGGGGATATATTTGTCGTTTTTCCCATTATTGTATTCTTTCGTTGTTGTTATTGGTGTATGTTGTGTGCTACTTTCGGATTATTTTGTTTTTGCTACTGTTCTCATTTCTGTATTCTCTCTTTCAAATTCTTTGGAAATGGTTTATTTAACCTGATGGTTTGTCAGAAATAATCTCCGTATCTCTATGATATAGGGTAGGGTCGGTGTATACTCTACTCTACTTTGTCCTCCCCAGAACCCCATGTGTGGGATTATGTTGTTGTAGTTATGGTGTCCGAGTCAGCTTAGGTGTACCCTCGATGTTTTACTAGTTGGTTACGTTGTTTTAATTTATTGTTCCATATATTTTGATCGAACAGGGCGATTGCAGATTATTTGTCGCGTGAGCTCCCCGAAAAGTTATGTGCAGATGATGTTTATATCACAGCTGGTTGCACCCAAGCCATTGAATTAGCATTGTCGATTCTGGCTCGCCCTGGTGCTAACATATTGCTACCGAGGCCTGGTTTCCCAATTTATGCACTGTGTGCTGCATTTAGAAACATCGAAGTTCGATACTTTGATCTCATTCCAGACAAAGGCTGGGAGGTTGATCTCAATGCTGTTGAAGCTCTAGCAGATCATAACACGATCGGAATAGTTGTTATAAATCCTGGGAATCCTTGTGGAAATGTTTATAGTTATCAGCATCTTCAAGAGGTTGTTCTTACTATCCTTTTTTTTTTCATTAGCGCGGTGTCTGGGCTAGTTTGTGTGCATCTCGACTAATCCAACGACTTAGCATTCTGTATTAGTTTTGAGAACTTGTTTTGTGTGTTTAAATCAGATTGCGGAAACTGCTAAGAAGCTTAGGACTATAGTGATCGCGGATGAAGTATATGGTCATCTTGCTTTTGGGGCTAACCCCTTTGTACCAATGGGAATTTTCGGAGACATTGCTCCTGTGCTCACTCTCGGTTCTTTGTCTAAGCGATGGTTAGTCCCTGGCTGGCGCCTCGGTTGGCTTGTTACGAATGATCCTAATGGCACCTTCAAAAATCCAAAGGTTTGTACTAAACACGACATGATCAAGTGCTTAGCGATGAATTACGACTTAAAATGTCTGTTTTCGTTCTCTCTGTATCGACTTATGGATGAAATTGTTTTCAGTTTGTTGAACGTATTAAGAAGTATTGTGACATTTGCGGAGGTCCAGCTACTTTTATACAGGTTTGCATTTTATCCCTCGTATCCTTTATCGAATGTATATTGATTAAGGTGTCTTAGAATTGCAGTTTACGTAATGATCAGTTGTAAATACAATAAGTACTGCAACATTTCTGAGTTTTAGACAAGTGATGTAATCGAATCTCATGTTGTGTAGGCGGCTGTCCCTCGTATTATTCAGCAAACTGAAGACGTTTTCTTCAGGAAGACGGTTAACTTGTTGAAATGGACTGCAGACATTTGTTGCGATAAGATAAAGGAGATTCCTTGTATTAGCTGCCCGTATAAACCAGAAGGATCAATGGCCGTAATGGTAAGCTGTGAGAGAGATCGAAGACAAATAAATTCATCAGGGATATTTGCTTTTCGATTTTAAAATGATGATCTCTAACGTATGCAGGTGAAGCTGCATCTACCGCTTATGATAGACATAAGCGATGATATTGACTTCTGTTTCAAACTGGCGAAAGAGGAATCTGTTATACTCCTTCCAGGTAAGAACTAGTCAACTAACAATCGAGTTAAAAACAACGATTCCAGCTTTATAACGAGGTGATTTCATCTGAACGAAACGTTTTTGCAGGACTTGCTGTGGGTTTGAAGAACTGGATTAGAATAACCTTTGCCGCGGATCCAGCTTCTCTTGAAGAAGCACTAGGACGGCTCAAATCGTTCTGTCAAAGGCATTCGTATCAACAAAATGATCATCATTGATTCTTCTCCGATTAACGCCTACATAAATTGTTGCAGCAATAAGTAATAAAACTTCACAGGCTGATCGTATGGCAAGTTACATCACACATTGAATTGCCAATATAGTTCTGTTGTATTTACTAATATCATGTAATATATTCCTTGAATCACAGTGCAATAAAATGAAAATATGTGGTTACTCTCAATTTTATTTTCTGACTAGTCGTGTGGAAGTGGAGCCTTGGTGTAACTGGTAAAGTTATGGTGACAGATTCAAGCTGTGAAAACAACCTTTTGTAGAAATGCTGGGTAAGATTGTACATAATAGACTCTTGTGGTCCAGCTCTTCTTTGGACCCCTCATGTAGTAAAGCTTAGTGCATCGCTCTGCCCTTTTATTTGATCGATTAGTGGTGGGATTAGAGCTGTCAAAATGGGCTGACCCAATCCAACCCTAACGGGCTAGAAAGTTAAATGGGTTGGGGCGGGCTGACCCTTTTAGTTAAAGGGCCAATTCAATAGCGGCTCAACCCAGCCCTAAGCGGACCACGGGTTGGCCCTTCAACTAAAAAATGAACAATTTTATTCTCTTAGAAGGAGTATCTAAGAGAATCGAATGTTGACGTCTATGAACAAGACATCAATACATACAAATTTTTATTTATGAATCACACACTATAGCGAATACTTATAGTTACAGAAATACATTTATGAATCTCACAGTTCGGTGAATGCTTACCAAAATACGTAATAGTCAACGTAAGATTTAACGAAAAAATGTTGATCATTAAATCATTCTTCCCTTAAAAATAAGCTAGTTTAAAATACTGGATTTTTTTTTTATGTTTTTAATATATTTATTGATAAAACATTTACAAATAATACACTACTATATATATATATATATATATATATATATATATATATATATAATATTTATAAATGTCATAGTCCATGGGCTGACCTATGAGGCTAGCGGGCCAAGTGAGGTTGGATTAAAAGGCCTCGTTCCTAAATGAGCCAAAAAAAATTAGGCCCAACCCACTTAATTCAGGAATTGAGTTGGGCCGCCTCGCAGATCAAGCCCATTTTGACGACTCTAGGTGGGATATTCTCAAACATTGCATGATGGTTCGTCTTTGATACATAACGAAGCTAGAAAGATACTTGTTATACTACTTGTGAAGCTTGAAAACTCATGTAATAGCTAGAAATGTTCATTTAAATCTATATTGTCCGTCTACAAATGTTGTCACACTCGTATCTGATCCTACAAAAATGCATCACTTTTGAAAGATCTTGACACACATTAGTTGACATTTTCGAATAGTCCGAGCAACATAGACTTAAATCCCCTTCTCTGCTCCCCTCTCTCGTAACTTTTTAGAAGATCCGACACCCATATCACTTTTCTAATCGTGAGCCTAACATGTATAGTATGACATTTTGATCACCTAATTGCATGCGACGTAGAAGAGTTTGTTGAATACTGAGCATTGTTAGAGATATTTAAGTTTTTCGCATCCATTAAAACAATAAACAATGCAATTTTGAAACAATAAATAAGAACATCCAATCAGCTCAAGCCACGTGTCAAATCGTGATTGATATAAAAAAAAATTTGACTACATGTTTTTCTCGTGAACCAACAAATACAGAGAATCAGAATTCCAGCAGTCGAACAGAGAAATTAGTACAAAAAAGGGGAATTTGTAGAGAAGCGAAAATTTGCATTACATTTTTCTCCATTGAAGAGAGAAATTTTAGCTTTTCTGAGCTCATTTCAATGGCGGCGAACTCGACGGAGAACGATGCGAAGCCGAGATTAAGGAAACCGGTTTTTGTAAAAGTGGAGAATCTGACTCCAGGTACTAATGGACACACACTCATCGTGAAAGTTTTGGAATCCAATACTGTTCTCCAGAAAGGACGTTCTGTGTCACCGCACCTTCGGAACACTCGTATTGCTGAATGCCTCATCGGCGATGAGACCGGAACGATTCTCTTCACTGCACGCAACGATCAAGGTATAAGCTGGTGAATTTTGTGATCAATTTACTAAGGTGTCGTTTGTAGGATGCGTAAGAATAGCGCTGAATAAGATTAATAGTGTTATGTTGTGATTATTTGTTAGGTACGGTTTAATTTGATGTATTAAAAACACTAATTCACAATGTTAATGTTCAAAAACAGTACTAAAGTATCATTTTTTTTCGCGAGTTTATCCTTCAAATATCCATGAATTCAGTTATCTATCTAAACTATTACTCTAAACATGCCTCAATACTGAATTGAACTACACGAGCCTGTTGTAAAATGAGAACGATATTTGGTCAACTAATCGAGGTGTGTTTTAACACTAACGATTGAAAGTTTAGTTAGGTAATTGGAGCAATAAACAGTTGAATTATGGAACTTGTGAGAGCATGATAGATTAGATGTATTTTTGACCATTTACTTTTTAGTTTTTTGTTGAGTTTGTCACTAAAGCTTTTTGAAGGGTTGATCCTTGTGTGATTTCTGTTCTGAAATCACAGGTTGCTGGTTTTGAGAGGTTTGACTTGTTCGGAATTTAACTGAGAAGATGCACTTCTATTGTAGTATGTGAAAAGTTTGTTCCTTTTATTGGGGCCAAACAAATGAAATTGTTTCCTTGACTAGGTGATCATAAGACTTCGAAATTAGGAAATTTGCCTGCTTAAATACTGTGTAAGTTAATTAGACCATGATACATGTAGTATTTATAAGATTACATACAGGAGAGTCCTAGCATATCAAGCACACTACTTTAACTTCACTACTTTATTCTTTCAGTTTTTGTTTATCATTGAAACTTTTTGGAGAGCTAATTGTTGTAAATTCCGTTAGGAAGCCCTAGGGTGCTGGTTTTGAGAGGTTGGTGAATTGACAATGCTCAGATTTTTCAATTGATGATCTCATTTGATATGACATGATGTATTTTGGACTCTTCTTGTAATAGACTGTGTGTATAAGTTGGACATTTTTCTTTGTGTTTTGATATGGAGCACTTTATACCTTCGCATATTAAGTTAGTATCAAATATATACATACATGTGAGGTCGAAGTCAGAAAGTCTGCACCCCTTACCACTTGAATTTGCGCCAGCATTGAATATTGTGTTCTAATTTCGAATCTATGACGCATTGCATGATAGTAGAACAAAGTACCAAAATTTTCTCGCTCACATATCGATAGAGGATATTGTTTCCTTTTTTTTTTTTTTTATTGTTAATGATTGAGGACATGGTTCTTGGTACCAAATTAAGAAATGTTTTTGCTGAACGAGATAGATAAGAATAGCTTTCTAGTTTCTTTTTTTATGAGTTTATGGTTTTGCAAAATCTGCATTTTTCAATGATAGCAAACTGTGGGTACAAGATCCTTGATAGTGTTGCCTGCTTAATAAAATGGGTTAATGATCAAAACCTCCTTTTGATTGGAAATTCAGTTGTATGTTCTTTCCATATCATCTATAATGAAGGAAAGGCTAGAGCATGAGTAGCACCTTTTTCCCCATTTATTTTGCTTTTTGTGAATGATTAACAGGAGTATAGACTAGAGAGAACTTCTAATGATTATTATGGTTGTAATCCTCAATTAAATAGGAGACAAGCAGCTAATGTTCTTAGTAGAAATGGTCTGGTTTGGAGTAGTTAGAAAGATAATGCAGCTTACTGGAGGATTACCCACTCTTGGAGTCTTGGTAATGTTTGAGTTCTGATGCAGGGTTAATTAAAAAATGAAATTCATGTTCATCTATTGTAACCTTTTGATGTGCTTGGCTTCTTCAGAAATCAGAAAGGATGATAGATGATGCTGTCATTGCAAGGAGGATTTTGTTTGGCTCTAATATCATATTTGTTGCACAACATTACGCTACACATACTTAAAAGTTTGTTTAGGGCTCTAACAGCGAGACGCAGACATTTAACATCGTAATTAATGAGTCCTTCTATTGTTGATTAAGATATATTAATCCATCTATTGTTGATACTTATATGTTTTTTCTGTGGAAAAAAATAATTTCCTTTTTGACTGCTCAGTTGATGTTAATGTCACATCCTTCTCCATTCTGAGCCTATAGCATATTTGCATCACAAATGTCTTGATTCATCACTGCTAGTCAGTGCTTCTTTCTCATTTTAGTTTCTATTTTGTACATTTTGTGCCTTTACCATCTACTTTTTCCTGTTTACTTGGATGCTGATGCATTTCGAGTAGTTATATTTATGACCATGGCGTCTGACTTTGTATAAGAAGCTGGATTATTAATAAGATTAGTCAAGTATAACTTTGATTAAGTAGCACCACTTTGTGTAATCTGTGAAGGCATCCGGAAATAGAGTCCACATAATTGTATTTATTCATTTTTCCTTCTCCCCCCAACTTTACTGGAAATTAAAGCCACTTTTGTGACTTTGTCATTTCAGATGATGTTTAGTGCTCAAAGTGGCTTCCATGTATTTGGTTTTGTTTCTTCTTGTGTTAACAAAGATTTGTTTGATGCTTAACTTCGATTTTGTGGTCAGTTGATCTGATGAAGGCTGATGCAACTGTCATCCTTCGGAATGCTAAGATCGACATGTTCAAAAGCACCATGAGACTAGCTGTGGACAAATGGGGACGCGTCGAGGTTACTGAACCTGCTGCATTTGAAGTGAAACAGGATAATAATCTCTCCCTTGTTGAGTATGAGCTGGTCAATATGGAGTGAACAAAAGGATCTTTTTAGTGAAAGTGCTAACTAGTTGAAGTTCATAGTTCTACTACCAGGTTTAGTACTATTATCCTCCATTTTGTTGTAGTTGTGGTCCCTTGGAATTGGAAAGTACTAACTTTGAAGATGGTAATATTTGGTAAGAGTAAACTTGAAACTAGCAGGAATCAATGGTATAAAAAGAAAACTTAATCTAGTAAGATAAACCTAACTTTATGTGTGATGCTTTTTATTTGCTATGTTGCTCGGACTCTTAAAAAATGCTGAAGGGTGTGTGTCGGATTCTCCAAAAGCAATGCATTTTTGGAGGATCCACCATAGGTGTGACAACATTTTATAGAGTCTGTACAACGTAATTTATTTGAGAAAATGATCCTTCATGTATTTCGATCCGTTTATCAGTTTGTTCCTAAGCCCTATGAGTGACAAAAGTCGCTACTTTTGCTGCCAAAATACATTGAGCCCTAGCCTTATGCAGGGGATATGATCTATCAATATACAAAACAAAGATCCCTTGTATTACAACTCGAAAAACAACATACTATGTGTAACCCTACAAGTGGGGTCTGATGAATGACAGATCATGATACGATCTTTTTGTATTTAGGTCTTATTAGATTAACTTTCGTTGATACATTTCAAGTATATCCATTTCCGTTTTTTGCGCATCTGAGTATTCCACAGGTATCTGCTACTTTCTACCTAGTATAGTTACTAGGTAAATTTGTCTTTTAACGCTTTAGATGTAGTGAAAAGTTAATCACCTAGTTAAATTCCAAAATATTTGAGTGTTTATGTTTGAATATAAAGAGATGAAGGTCTTTTCGGAAACCAACCTTCTACCTTCATAAGGTAGGATAAGGTTTGCGTACACATTACTGTATACCTTACATAATCCACTTGCGAGATTACGTTAGGTTTATTATTGTTGTAGTTTTGAATATAAAGTTGCCAAAAATGGCATGGTCAAAGAATATGAAGAGAAGAAGGGCCTATCAAACTAGTTCTTATTTAAGTAATCATTGTAGCAAGTCATGTGACAGATAAGTTTGTTTAATGTTTTGTCATAAATCATTGATTTTTTGAGCAAAACATAAATCTAATATTAGTTCTTTGAATTTCCCCTTTCTTGTATTATAAAATATCATAAACAAATAACTCAACCAATGGGGTCCTTCCAAAAATCCAAAAGACTTTGGACCCTTTAAACTAATGGTGTCTCCATCATCATCTTCTTCACATCATTTAATTAGCATAATTAAAAAAAAAAATATCATGTGCTCTATACCCTATTTCAATTTGATTGAGAATGTTAGTCATCAAGCTTAAAAGAAACCATTTAATTTCTAGCATATGATAAAAAAGAAGAAGAAAGATAATGGTCAAAAAGTAAATTTCAATTATCACTTTCCGACTTGAAAATCAGGTGTTTATGTTTTCTACGTAAACTATCACTAACTATTTATTAAAAGACATTTGAAATTTACGAGTCAGTTGTCATATGGACAAATTAAGTTGTCATGTACATTTTGGCGATTGTATTCAATCATTTAATCTATAGTCAATTTTAAGATATGTGTTGATAAATATATATTGATAGTTTAGGTTAAAAACATAAAAAGTTGGTATTTCAAGTTTAAGACTTAAAAAAAAAACACCAACATTTCAAATGCATTTTTCATAGTTATATCTTAAAAATAAGTAACTAACGACTCAAACACTTGACTTCTATGTTTCTTGTCTGATCGCTTCCATTCTGACTAAATTAACTGTAATCCTAACAATATCTTCTTCCTCGTAGTGTTATTTTTTCGGGAAAAAGAGTTGTATTATCCCATTTCGACTGAGCTGATCGTCGCATCTAACTTATATGTTTCATTATTCTAACATCTTCTTGTTTATGGTATTGTGTGTGTGGGGGGTGTGGGGGTGGGGTCTAAAAACTTGTTCAATCAAAAGGAAATCTGTAGTGTCATATCAAATATTTGATAAGCCCCTCAGGTGCATGAACAAAGATTTCAACCACCATTTCTATACTTAAAAATAAAATTTGTGGGGAATGTTATGCCCTTCCAACAGCCTACAGTTTTTGACAAAAATTAGTTCACTTCTAACAAAAGAAGAAATGTCACTTCAAGAAAATTTATTTCCAATATGGTGATGGGACATAATATATATTAATATGAAAAATAAAAGAACTAGATTAAACTAGAAGTAGTCAAAATAAATATTTAATTGATTGGATATTAGTTGAGTAAACAAAGTTAGATTAATAAATTATTGCTATACTATTCTTTGAATTGGCTAGTTTTATGCTCTAGTTTGAGATCGTTTATATAAGCAAGCTTAATAGATCAAGTAAAAAAGTAATTTAGAAATTATTGCCTAGTTACTTCACGAATTACCTAATTTTATGTTGTGTACTACTCAAGCCTTATCCTTTAACGATATAAGCAAGGATCACATAAATTGAGTTAGAATTTAAATAGAGAAATATGGTCAATATAAACAGAGACAGAAGTAGAATTTGAATTTAATATATGCTAAATTTTTATAAAAACGATATCTGATATTAATAATTAGATATATTAGCTTTTAAATTTATTTTTACCAGTGAAAATTTATATAATCGACCCAATTTTATCCATGATTGATCCATAAATATTGTTATTGTATTTGAGTAGTGCTTCAAAGTATCTTTCTTATATTGATAAGATTTTCCTTTTAACTAAAAGGCTTTGCTACAACATAAAATTGATTGACCTAAAAACTCAAATAAATAATACATTTATCAAAGAAACTGAATATTCTTTTTTTAAAAGAACCATAAAGAATATAAATTATTGCATACAGCTGTGCTCTCATAAAATTTAGCTTTAATTACCAAGAAAATAAAATGGGTGACATTAATTTTAGATATGTTTGCTTTTTATACTCTTTTTTTTAAAAAAAGGTTCAAATAACAGTAAAGTTATCTTTATCTGATTTATAAATTGAGTTTGAGTTATGAAAATAATTATTAATATTGTATCAAAATAAATTATATATAATATGCCCCTTAAAATTAAGCCATTTTCGAAGTTTTATGTATACGTGAAATATTTTATACATCGAACTGTTATTTTTAAAAATAAAATATTGTTCTAGTGGAGCAACAAAAAGATGACCAAGTACATGATACGAACATTGAAAATTTGAATCTAATTTGGTATTATTATTATTTTTAATTAAAAACTAGAAAGATATTGTTACTTTATTTTATTATCAACTCCTTAATCTTTATAAGATAATAAAATTAAATACTCCAAATTTTAATTTACTAAAAAAAATTTATTTTAAACTAACATTGTAGGACCAACTTCACGTGAACATCAAACTCATTGCATGAGAAGTCAGCCCTATCCACCTCTTCATATAGTTATTTCCTTACACAAATATTTTATTACATTCTAGAAAAATCTTCGATATTCGTATTTAAATTTGATTAAATTTAAATTAAAAAATTTTAATTGAAGGATAAAGTATTTTTTAACAAAAATAATTTCATAACTAAAATTAAATTTAAAATTTTTGATTAAAAATGAAAAAAGTATTGACTATTTATCTGAATAGAGCCACAATGACAATTCTAAGTTCGGAAAAAACCTAGAAAACTTAGTTTAAACTCTATATTTGTGTTTAAAAGATCTATTTAAAATTATGAAATTCTGAATTCATAAACTAAAAATTTTGATTTCAAACTTCGATTACATAATTTTTTTTTTTTAACCTTCCCTATGTAACATTTAAACAATTCTAAAGAATATTTTAATGACAAAACTAATCTAGCTAGGTACCCATAGGTTTAAAGACTTTGTGAATATATTTTTTTTGTATAAATATAACAACATAAAAACATTACAATATCAATATATTACAAGTTCTAAACTCTCTTCTTCATTTTTTTCTAACATGAATAATTTCTTGCATTCTCAATATCTACATAAACATCAATCTATATTGAATCACAACAAAAAGAGGCTAACTCAAGAACAAGTCAAGAGGTTAGAAGCAAGTTTTGATTCAACCAAGAAACTTGAGCTTGACCAAAAGCTTCAACTTGCTAAAGAGTTGAGTGTTCATCCTAGACAAATTGCTATTTGGTAAGTAATTAATATATACTCATAATAGCTAATATAATTTTCAATAACTTGTTAAGTGAGATTAGTATAATTAATGTGGAGCTACTATATTACATAGCGGTCCAGATGAATTCAGTAATTTTTTCTTAGATTTTGTATTCGTGTCAGGAGAACTTATTTTCAAACACAATAAATAAATGAAAACGAGCAATTTCAAAGCCAATAAACTTTAAATTTCGAACAACCTTCTCCCTCCTTGGCTCCGCGTTTGGAATAAGTATTTCTATTATTTAGTGACAGAAATTATCTTTCTCTAATAGCAACGAAGCTAGAATTTTCATTAAATGAAGCCAAAATATAGAGAAGTACCAAACATATGAAAGAAACTTAAAGGAAAAGAAGCTTAATTAGAGGTTCAACATAAAGTACATATATCTATAATATAATAAAATAAAATAAAATAAAATAAACCTATATGTATATATAGCGTAATTTTTTGATAAAAATGTGTCAATTGACTTTTTAAACAAGGGTGGCTTAGGTGTGGCACTTGTAGATAGTTTCTATTTTTTGTATAGTGGTAAAAGCATAGTCTCAACTATTTTTTTTTTAAAATTCACATAATTATATCTTCAACAGGTACCAGAATAGACGAGCTAGATGGAAGAACCAAAGCCTCGAGCTCGACTATACTACACTCCAACTCAAGCTAGACACCACATTAGCTGAGAAAAAGCAAATAGAAAAAGAAAATGAACGTCTAAAAATCGAGTTGAAGAAGGTTAATGAGATGTTAATTGCCATTAAACAAGCTAATATTCAAGATGAATTAGCACAAGGGATATTTCCTTGTTCTATTTCTAGTGGTAATTGTGAAGAAGGAGGGAGTTCAAGTTTTCAAGAAGATGTGAGTTGTTCATTTGTAAATAATAATAATAATAATAATAATAATAATAGTATTAATAATAGTAATAATTGTGAGTCTAATTTGGTACTTGATGAGCTTTATTCTTGTTTGATGGGTGGAGAAGAAGGGTCAAAATGTAGTTTGAGTTGGCAAAATGGGAAAGATCTTTGGGTATGGAAAAATTAATACGTGTATCTGGTGTCTACATTAAACTGATAAATATAAGACGTATGTCATGTTTTGCTTTATACATTTATTTGATGTGTTTTTTTCGCTTTAATTTGTAACTAAAGTTAAATTGTTTGAAATAGTATTATTTTTTGATGCGCGTTACTCTTATGTGTTATACTGTTTATTATAATACTTTAGTTAATTGCAACGATTGATTTAGATTTTGAGTAGGAAAAATGGGGAAAAAAATCTATAGATATTAGAAAACTTATATATAAGTATGTTGTTACTGAAAAAATTTATTCGTATTTGATGTTTATATAATTCAAAATGTATGCTTTTTACTCACATGACTTGTCACTTAATCATACTTACTCCAAAATAATGATCAAATTGTTTGATCAATTTTTTTATATTTCTTTTGTTAGAATGTCATGTAATTAAAATCACAAATAGAAGTTAAACTCATAGGACTTTTTGACAAATTCTCTAGACATTGTTACTGTTAAAATAAGTGAAAATCAATAAAATATGAAAATTAGAAAGAATAGTGATGCATTATTCCACTATTTTATTGTAGTGTTACATAGAGTTTGAGAAAAAATAATAAGTCTAAATCACACAATTAAAAAGAGATTAATCAAGATATGATTAAAGAATTGTGTATGTTAGATTACGTATATAACAAGAGAACAACAAAATAATAATTATTCGTCTTTACCTAAATATCATGAAAGTTTACTAAGCTATTATAGTTTGTTTATACTAAGATAATCATTAATCATTATTTGTTAGAGAAAAAGTCTGTGAACTTTGTTTAAGTAGGCGTTTGACCGTGTGATATCATATTACAATTTTTAATCATGAGAAGGAATCAGAATTTGGACATGCAATTTCACGTTAATTTCATCTCATGATTTCTTATTATGAGATTGTTGTGAACCAAGCTAGCTCTATAAGGGCCTATGAGTTAGAACTGAGAAATAAGATTGGGCCGACTAAAATATTGGATGTTTTATTCGAAATCCAGACACAATTAATATATATAAATAACACCCTATACACATTTAAGGTTATATATATCAAGTTATAAACATACTTTTCAAAAATAAATTACTTATAGGAGATTATTATCGAGTTATAGCATATCAATTAAAAATATATTTAATTAAAAATAAACTATAAGTAATTATTTAAATATTAATTAATATGTTTAAATATTTTTTTTTATTTTTTAAATAAAATAAAAAAGAAAAGAAACGTTTATGTATAAATTGGTAAGTAGCACTAATTGTGGGATTTGAATTAATTTTAATTAATAATAGACCTAATTTACACATTGATATTTGGTTTAAAGGCAAAATGAGTTGGAAAGTAGAGTTTATGCATATCGAAGAAAATGATTGTCTTCTCCTCTTCTTCAAGAATCTAAGTCCTCATTTCCATTCTTCTTCGATCTTTAATTACTCGTTATTTCAATATATTGTAATTCGGTAGTTTGATTATTTAATTAGAATTTTAAGGTTGTAATTCTGTTTTAGTGCTCTTATTAATATAATGAGGATTTCAGTTTGTTACAGAGATAGATTACCATATTTTCCAAAAATCATTATATAAAAATTTCATATCATAATTTGAAATTTTTAAATACAAAAATGGACCCACAAGTTAATATTTTTTTAAAGCAACCCTACGTTTATATTTACTAACTATTTATTTCATATGTAAATTAAATTCATAATCACATCATTGCCTTTTAAATTTATTTTTCTCACCAATATAAAATTTATATTACTTTAAATTTGATGAATATAAATGATAAAGTAGAAATTAATTTGATGAATATAAATAAGAATGGAGAGAACAATACTTTTTTTTTTCGTAATAAAAAATCTCTTTCGACTACATACGAAAATGTTTAAAGTAATTTAATATGAAAAAAGAAAAAAAGTTGGTGATGCATGTATGTTTGACAATCACTACTATTAATATATTTGTTTTTAGCACGAAATTAATGCAGTGGAAAATGTGTAACTGCACATAAGTAAAACAAGACACGAATCATTACGGTACTGACATACTAGTGAAATTTTTTCTTAGTTTGTGCGGTGTAACATAATTATTTGCGAGAATATCAAAAGTGTGATGAAATATTTATGATCTATGAGTATGAAAGTATAGTTACGGATGATATGATCAACAAATGGCTCAAAGTAGCAATGTTGGTTAAAGATTAGTACACTATAATTTATGTTCAAATTTTTTTTTATTGAATTAAAGTTTGGTCAATTCAAGTTAGATTGAACAATTACTTAGATAGAAATTAAATATCTTTTTAATAATTTTGAATGCAATTTTATAATTTTTTTCTTTTTATTTGGAAAAATTAAATAAACAATTAGGACTATTTTAATAATCTTACAACTTACAAGATTAGTTCTTATGTCTTTAAAAAATATAAAACACAAAATTTTTATATATTATATCTAATTAAAACTTTAATTTCATTTTATAATTTTATATTATAATATCATATTATAATTTTATATCGTGTAGCCAAATGAACACCAAAAATGTGAGAGAGTTATTGGAAGAAAAAAAAAAGATTTTTGTATGACATTTAAAAAGTTGAGTAACTTTTTGGTACTTCATAAAAATATTTTCTTTGTTATTGTTACGGTCTTTAAAGTTATTTATTTTAATTTCTTAGTTTTATATATATTTAAATATTAAAAATAAATAAATAAAAGTATTCACTATAATTAAATATTTGAAATATTTCAAAATATAACAAATTTATTAATTTTTAAAATTTTATTGATATTACAAAAAATGAGATAAAAAAGTAACTTGTATTGTTTGAAAATGACATAAAAAGTATTATAAATCATTTTTAAATTCTAATAGTGTCACATTAATTGAGATAAAAATAATATACATTATTTAAAAATTATGTAAAAGTTGCTATAAATTATAATAATTAACTATTTAAAATATTTAGAATACATATAACAAGTATGATTGTTTCTTAAAATTTCGTTAATGCCACATAAATGGTACAGAGAGAATAAAATAATTTTATTTAAAAAATACATAAGATGCACTATAAATAACAATAACTAACAATTGAAAATATTTATATATCACATTAAAATTTAATTGATTCTCTAAATATTATATATATCATATAAATTAAAATAAATAAATGACACGGATCCTATATATATATATATATATATATATATATATATATATATATATATATATATATATATCGAGTGAATCGTTTACTTTTTTGGCCATAACAGTAATCTTTTTAGAAAATGATTGAGGTAGAAGTGAAATGTGTGGAATATGATAAATTTATTACAGAAAATTTTGAAAATGACTTCGAATTGATTATAATTTCAAAATATTATTACGTATATTAGTATCTTCCCCTTAGTTAAAAATTTATTATTATATATTAAGAAAAATAAATTTAAATATATGTATTTTTGCTATCAGATACATAAAAATAGAGAAAGAGGCAAGCAAAACGACAGAAAGGTGAGCGAGTTTCGTTTGTATCTCAGATACATGTCATTAAACTAGATACATTAATATATCTAGTGTTATTAATGTGTATCAAGAATACCAGATACGTAAAAAATTGGTGAGTAAAATTAAAATAAATAAATAACATATGTGGAGCCCGTACTATTACGAGTCATATTTTTCGATATATATACATAAATATATAAATTAAAATATATCAATTACATATGTTAAGTCCGTACTAGCACGAGTCATATTTTCCATAATATATATATATATATATATATATATATATATATATATATATATATATATATATATATATATAGAGAGAGAGAGAGAGAGAGAGAGAGAGAGAGAGAGAGAGAGAGAGAGAGAGAGAGAGAGAGAGGAGTGAGTGAATCCTTTACTTTTTTTCCATAACAGTAAACATTTTTTAGAAAATGATTGAGGTGAAGTGAAATGTGTAGATAATGATAAATTGATATATGGGAGTGAGGCGGGTGAGATGAGAGTGAGATTTGTTCTATATATATATCTATATATATATATATATATCTATATATATATATATATATATATATATATATATCCATTTGAATGCAATTTTGACTCAATCAATTTTGATCAAATCACAATTAGTTAATTTTGACTCCATGTATCCTCAGATACATTTATTTGAATGTATCTAAACGTATTTAGACACATCAAAATTTGATAAAATATGTAATATTATAAACTAAATTATATCTAAAGAATTAACTACTAATTTAGTGAAATTTATGTAAGTTTCCTTCCGAATGAATCTCTTTGGATGACATTTGATTATGTTTTATTATGAATTGTTTTTATTGGTTTTTATTTTAAAATAAAAATAATATTTTGAAACTAGAATGGTCTGTTGTCCATGAAATAAATTAGAGTTACTTTTAATTTTTGTGATTAATTTAAAGTGAAAAAGTGAAAATAATTTTTTATTATTTTTAGAATTCAAAATAAAGTAATATTAACTTTAAAATTGAATTCTGAAATTTTATTTGCTTTTTAAAAATAAAAAGATGTTGAATTATATAATTAAAATTTTAATTACAAAATATTAAAATTAATTCTTATAAAATTAAAAATATTACATAAATTAAAATAAAATAAAATTAGATGGAAACTCTATATTCACAGGGCTTTATGCCTTAACTATTTTGAGCATTTATTGCCAATGAATATATATATATATATATATATATATATATATATATATATATAAAGTGAATCATTTACTTTTTTTGCCATAACAGTAATCTTTTTAGAAAATGATTGAGGTTGACGTGAAATGTGTGGAATATGATAAATTTATTACAGAAAATTTTGAAAATGACATCGAATAGATTATAATTTCGAAATATTATTACGTATATTAGTTTCTTACCGTCTAATTTTTTTTATTATATATTGAAAAAAATAGATTTAAATATATATATTTTTGCTATCAAATATATAAAAATAGGGAGAGAGGCAAGTGAGATGGGAGGAAGGTGAGCAAGTTTCCTATGTATCTCAGATACATACGAATCACATACATGTATATGTATATATATATGTGATTCACATGTATCTAGGATACCAGGTACGTAGGAGATTGACTAGCGAAACGAAAGAGACGAGCGAGATTTGTTATATATCTCAAATACATGCGAATCCACTTGGATGCAATGCATCTGGAACAAATCACCTAATTAATTTTGACCCATGTATTCTCATATACATTTATCTGGAAACATCAAAATTTAATAAAACATGTAATATTATAAACTAGACTATATCTAAATAATCAACTTCTAATCTAGTGAGATGTATGCTAGTTTTCCTTCTAAATGAGTCTTCTTTGATGACATTTTATTATATTTTATTGTAAAATATTTTTTATTAATATTTATTTTTAAAGTAAAACATAACATTTTTAAAATTGTGTGTTTTCCATAAAATAAATTAGAGTTACTATTCTAGTTTTTGTGATTAATTTAAAATAAAAAGTGAAAATATTTTTTTTTATATTTTTAGAATTCAAAAAAAGAAAAATAACTTCAAATTGAACTTTGAAATTTTATTTTACTTTTTAAAAATGACAACACGTTAGAATTATATAATTAAAATTTTAATTATAAAATATTAAAATTAATTTTTACAAAATTAAAAGTATCACGTAAATTAATATAAAATAATGTTAGGTGGGAACTCTATATTCACATGGCTTTACCATTTTGAGCATTTATTTCCAACGAATTACTGCCACAACAAATTGGTTGGCTCTTATTCAGATAATAATAAAAATAATAAAGTTTCGATTCTAACCAAACTCTATAAAAATTAGGCTAAATTTAATTGTGATCTCTTAAATTTATTGGTAAATTATATTCAAATAATTGATAATATGAGTTGTTTAAATTAAATGCTCGAATATACTATAAAGTGTAATTTTTTACATGTATTTTCAAGTATCTAATTATCTATTAAATTAATAATATAAATATGTTATTTGAAATTACAACTTATTAAGAGTAATAATGCTTATCGTATAATTTAAAGAAGTGATTAATTTATTTATCTAATAGACAGTTGAGAATAAACGTAAAATCGAATTCTCTAATAAAAACACTTTATCATATAGTCAGATATACAATTAAAATATATCGTAGTTCGAATGTTATTACATGTTAAATTACACCAATTGTCTTACATTCTTCAGGGTCGTTTGATACGCAGATTAAATTATAAACGTTAAACTGAAATGTCTAATAGAAACACTTTATCATGTGTTCAGATACTCAATTAAATTATGTCATTACAAGTTAAATTAGTACACCAATTGTCTTATACTCTTAGGCTCGTTTGGTACGCACGCAGAATATATTATAGTCTAAAGATTATAATTATGAAATATCTCATATTATCCCGTGTACCAAACTAAACCCTTTTAATGCATATAAAGAGAGAACCTTTTAACATTAGTTAACTAAGAAACAAACAATTGAAGAATACTTTCTCTAACATTTGTGTAGCTATGGATGATAACTCAATATCAAATAGTCTTAAAAGTCCCATGTTATTACCTCAAACATCATTAGAGACAAACAAATGGTGGATTATTGTTATTAATAAGTTAATTGATGTTGAAGAAGCAAAGAATCAAATATTGTTTTCTTTGCCAATGATTGTTGTTACAAGTTGTTTCTACTTCATTAATCTTGTGTCTGTCATGTTTGCTGGTCATCTTGGACAACTTGAACTTGCTGCCTCAAATCTTGCTAATTCATGGGCTGTGGTTACTGGTTTAGCTTTTATGGTATGTATATATATCTTTGTTTATTAATTTCGTATTTCGATGAAATTAGAAATTTATATAAGGGGATTTTAAAATATAAGATTGTTATAGTTAGAGATTCGAACTCATGACTTAATATATATAAAAAATAAATTTAACCCCTTTTGTATGCTCGAAAATTCGATTATCTAGAACAGAGTTAAAGCTTCAATCACAGATTCAGCAGAATTCAGTAGGTCTGGTTTAAATTATTTGAATATTCACTAAATATGTATTCAGCAAAATATATGCAAATTAACATTAACAATCTTTATTTTACTAAGGGGGTTTAGAAGTAATAAATTGTTATAGTTGAGATTCGAACTTATGATTTAATATAAAAAAAATAATTTAATCCCTTTTGTATGCTCGAGAATTCGATTATCTAGAACAGAGTTAAAGCTTCAATCACAGATTCAGCAGAATTCAGTAGGTATGGTTTAAATTATTTGAATATTCACTAAATATGTATTCAGCAAAATATAAGCAAATTAACATTAACAATCATTATTTTACTAAGGGGATTTAGAAGTACTAAATTGTTATAATTGAAATTCGATTACAAATTCACAGATTCAGCAGAATTCAGTAGGTCTGATTTAAATTATTTGAATATTCACTAAATATGTTTTGAGCAAAATATATGCAAATTAACATTAACAATCATTATTTTACCAAGGGGATTTAGAAGTAATAAATTGTTATAGTTGAAATTCGATTATAGATTCAGCAGAATTCAATAGTTTTAGTTTAAGTTGTAATTTTAATTGAATATTCACTTCATATGTATTTTTAATTAACAGTAATAGCTTAATTACTGGTAAATATATATTTTTAGCAGCGATTAACACTCTTTGTATGTGTCGCTAAAACTTTTAGCGACATTGGTTCTATTAACACTTAACTAATGCTGGTAAAGACTTTAACATTCTTTATTAATATTTATATTTATTGCTGCTAAAAGTTGTTTTTGTGGTAGTGAAACTAGAATTTGCCTTTTTATGTTTAAAGATTCACTTAATATGTTTAAATGATTCATCAAAATACCCGGAATTTATGTTATTGTTATTATTGTTGTTGTTGTATATAATCGTTTTGTTTATATATGTTGACACTGCTTACGAAAAATCCTGATCGTAGATTGGACTAAGTGGTGCACTAGAGACATTATGTGGTCAAGGTTATGGAGCAAAAATGTACAGAATGTTGGGAATACATCTTCAAACATCATGTATCATATCATTCTTATTTTCAACAGTAATTGCTATAATTTGGTGGAATTCGGATACGATTCTGATTTTACTTCATCAAGATCCTGATATAGCAAGAAAGGCAGGGGAGTTTTTGAAGTTATTGATTCCTGGATTGTTAGCATATGGTTTTTTACAAAATATTTTGAGATTTTTTCAAGCACAATCAATTGTGTTGCCTCTTGTTGTGTGTTCAGTGACATGTTTAGTTATACATATTGGCATTGCTTATGGTTTAGTTCATTGGACAAGTCTTGGTTTTAATGGAGCACCATTAGCTGCTTCCATTTCGATTTGGATATCCGTCCTCTCGTTGAGTGTATACGTGCTTTTCTCCGAGAGGTTTAGTCATGTATGGAGGGATGGTGGTTTCTCATTCGAGCCGTTTCATTATGTCCTTGTGAACTTGAAGTTGGCATTGCCTTCTGCAGCCATGGTTTGGTAAGTTGTAACCTCATACATCTCTTAATGTTGTTATTCTTGTTTGTTATATAGTTTTTGGACGATTCTGTGATCTCTGTGTGAGCTAGTTTTTGGGGTTGAGTTGTCTCAGCATCTATTTCTTTATGATGGTATCAGAGTCAGACTAATCTCAATTCTTGGTTTATATCTGATGTTGGATCTACGTTTTATGTTGTCCTGTTCAACCCCCCCCCCCCCATGTCTAATACTAAGCAAAACGAGGTGTTAAACAATCTTCACCTCATGAGCTAGATTTCGATTGTTGAGTTTAGCATAAAGTCCATTCATTTAAAAAAATCATGTTTTCACTTGAATTTTCCCTAAAACTTGTGTGTGTCAAAAGCCTTTGTGTATTGCCAAAAGTCACTGAATGGGTAAGTCGTCAATCCTTGGACTATATAAGTCATGTACTTTTTCTTGGACTACGTGCAAACGTTTCACACCAGAGAATGTCATCGTCCTAGAAAGTAGAGTCTAGTTCCGCTCCCTTCATTCAAAACGAATGAGATATGAATTCTATTTAGGCGGATCATGTCTTGGTTTCGAATCCATAATTTCCTAATTTGATGTTTACAGTTTGGAGTATTGGGCTTTTGAGCTTCTTGTGTTATTAGCTGGTTTAATGCCAAATTCAGAAACAACAACTTCTCTAATTGCAATGAGGTAATTAATTAAGCTTAATCTTTCCTTTAAACCATTCTTAAAAGGGTAAAAATTTAGTTTAGCTGACACTAATTATTTTGGTTTGTGACTTTTTTTTTTTTAGTGTAAATACTGAAGCCATTGCTTACACAATCTCTTATGGTCTGAGTGCAGCTGCAAGGTAATGTTATTTTTTTTCTTGAGATTTCATTTTGTTAGCTTCAGCATGACACCTGATTATTTCGATCCGTTGTGCAGCACTAGGGTGGCAAATGAGTTAGGAGGTGGAAATATTGATAAAGCTAAGCATGCTATGGTTGTTACTCTCAAGCTATCTATTCTTCTTGCTCTTATAGTTGATTTGGTTCTATTTTTTGGTCACAATGTCTGGGCTGGCCTATTCAGTGATAGTACTGAAATAATAAACAAATTTGCCACTATGACACCTTTGCTCTTAATCTCCTTTGTATTCGATTTCTTTCAAGGAGTTTTATCAGGTCAGATTCTTAAACTTCATGTCAACTCAAATCACTCAAACTTGACTTCAGCTGACAACTGAACGTTACAAGTCTACAACTTTGAGTATACGCAACTAGACATACATCTCAATTTATCTTCATTATGTAAGTTGAACTCTCCAACTTCCGAAATGATCACATCTAGACACCTCTAACATTACTTGTCACGTCAGAGTTGAGTGTCTATGAGACACGCTGGGAATGGATTGAGGTGTCGATAGATGTGAATTCTCAAAGTTGGATCGTTTAGTTGTCAGTTCAGGTCGAGTTTTTGTATTTAAAATGGGATTTCTTAATAGAGATTTTGTAAATGAATTGATCAAATAGGGGTGGCTAGGGGATGTGGATGGCAACATTTGGCTATGTGCATCAACTTGGCAACATTCTATTTTATTGGTATGCCAATAGCTGCCCTCCTTGCTTTCAAGTTCAACTTACATGCTCAGGTAATTCAATTGTTATTCTGGTATTTCGAGTCGTATTCAGAATTTAAACTTGATAAATTTTGCGTTTTTTGTGATTATCGATATCGAACTTATTGTTATTCTAAAATTACGAGTTAAAAATCTAGTATTTATTGATTTTTTTTTGTGGATTTAAAAAAATTATATAATGATGATTTGATACTGAATTCAGGTGATTTTATTAAGCACATGCTTCATCCACCTCTATTTTATCATGATCAACAAACTTTCAGTTTTTTTTTCATATATCGTATTTTTGGATTTAAACTTATTTATTCGCGACTACGCCTTACATCTTAGTTTATTGTAAAATTATCATGTCTAATATCCTATTTTTTTTTGAAATTAAAATATGATTTTAGGGTTTATGGATGGGCTTGATATGTGGTCTAGTTTGCCAAGGTTTGGGCTTATTGCTACTAACATTATTTATCAAATGGGAAAAAGTAGTGGCCTCAACAAAGAGCAATGGTGAAAATGAAATTCTAGCTTCAGCATGAACTTATTGGCCATTTATTGGAGTTAATTTTCGGTTACCCAGGTTTCGAGAATTGTCTTCAAATATTATTTTTATTTTAATTAAAATAAAAATATTATTCGATTATCATTGTTTTTTCCTCTATTAAATACGTAACACTTCAAAAATTTCATTCTCTCATAATTGATATGTCATGTTAATAAAGTCTCGTTATTCTGAATAGGAGTAATAAACATATTTAATTCATTTAACTAAAATTATAATATTGTTCTTTGTTTAAAAATATAGATTAGACTTTTTTTTTGCAATTAAAGGAACATTTTATTAATTACTAGGATGAATTAATCAATTCAATTCTTTCTTAAATAAAATTTAACAATTGAAGTTTTATACTAATTCTTATCACAGAAAGTACTAATCACCAAAAAATAAATTTAATACATAAATATATATTTTTTTAAAAAGGACAGACATGCTAGGGGTATATTATCATACCAGAATTTATGTCAAATTAAATAAATAAATTATAGTTAAATAACTTAGTAAGGTGTTTAGACATTAAAATGTGACATTTTTTTTTTAAAAAAAAATGAAAAGTCAAAGTTATGTTTAGACATTTATTTAACTTGAAAAAAAAAAAAAGAAATTAATTAAATGTTATGACTAAAAAAAGATCACAATCAAAAACCACTTTTTCAAATACAAAACTTGTTTTAAAAAAAATAATCCAATGTATAACTAAATATTATTTAAAAAAATTATGTACAAACAAATCATTAAAAGGCTAATTTAGTACTTTGTAGTCAAATATATACATGCTGGCTTAGAATTGTTTCAATAAAAATGTGAAAATTGTACTGTGATGTATTATTAGGACCACAAGTTATTTTAATATTTATATTTATCTTGTGATAAATTTTTTTATTATCAAAATTGAAAATCAACAATTACTACTCCTACAACTACCTCTCAGTCTTTCCTTTTCCATTTTATTGGTTAATGTATGATTAAACTATGAATATTCAAGAAATTGTTATTATTTGTTGTTTCGTGTAGTTAATTTTTAATTAATATTATTTTGTTATAGTATTGTTTTGCTGTTTCTAAACCCCTAGCCTGGAGCTTCTACCTTTCTGCTCTCTTGATGACTCGAACTTACAGTCTTAAGATTGGAAGTGAGGAGTGCTTAGTATCTAAGAACTCTCCCTTGTCATTGTTCCGTTACTTATTTTATTAAATATATACGTGTAGTTGTACTGTTAGTGCTCTTCCTATGCCTTTTTTGCATAGTCTGATTGTAGGATCAGTGATGTTTCGTAGGAGAAGACGAAGACAATCTCCAACAACCTCTATTTTTCCTTCTATGTGGTGGAAGTTATGTCATTTATTTATTATGTATATCTTAAAATCTTATTAGCTCTTGGGAAAGTTAATTACTTTACAAGTTAACTTTTAGTTGTTGTTTTTTTAAAAAAAGAACTCCTTAAATTTCATCCGCATGTCTTAAAGTATTTGGGAATCGAGGATTCTCCTACTTAGGTGTTAAAGTAGTTGCCTGCACGATCTGGTGGGTTGGATCGTGACGAATTGATATCAGAGCCCAAGTTACCGATCTCCCCATACAAGAGCAAATGTGGAGTAGATTCCTACAAATGGGTGTGTTGACATCTATATCTAATCTTCTTGAAGCTATGAAGCATTCTAGGAATTTGTTTCGTATCTTCTCTCCTTTCGTGCGAGTTGTCGCTTGTGAAATGGATTGAGTTCAACTGACATTTCTCGATTTCAATTGGTATCTCAACAAAGTGATGAATTGAACGTCGTAGTTCTGGCTGAAGGGACGCAAGCAAAGTAAATTAGAATTGAGAAAATTTCAATCGATATCTGGCCTTACGGGTTGTATAAATGCATGGACGATCAATAATGATCATCTATGGGACCAACTAGTTTAATACTTTGGACTTATCTGTGAAGTGTAGCTTGAAACCGTGAAGGTGTACTTCTTCTTGTCTGTTGATGTGAAAGGTATAATTGTCTGAATGCTATGATATGATTATGTGTACAATATTGGTCGTATGAAATTCGATATGTATGCAAAATTGATAACCTAAATGTCAAAATTGAAAATCACCAATTACTACTCCTACAACTACCTCTTTGTCTTTTTATTTATTTATTTATTTATCTATAATTGTATAATATAATTAAAACTATGAAAATTCAAGAAGAAAATGTGTAGAAAATCCTCACCATATTTATGAGTTGTGAGCATCATGCATTCAAGGACCAGTACAAGTCTACAACTAGGTTGGGCCTCATTAAGAGAATGAATTTAATTAATTTTGCACAATATTATTATTACTCAGAGATATATAATTATGGGAAAATTGTATATAATAGCAAACTAATAACCTAAAATAAATGGAATAGCTAGGGTTTGATTTAATTGTGCTCCATAGCAAACGTTAGCTAAAGTTTGTCAGGCGTCTCTCTCCCAAGAACCTCCCAAAAACGTTAGCTAGCAAGTAATCACTTCAGTTTTGAGAGTGCACATGCATCTGGATACCTCATTGGTCTCAATGACAACTAATCACTCTAACTCGACCCTCTTATGTCTCGTGGACACCAAATGCTTAAGTGACACATAATTTTTGGAGGTGTCCAGATGATCATTATGTAAGTTGGAGTGTTCAACTGACATAGTGAAAATGAGTTGAGATGTCTAGACGATGTGCATACTCAAAATTGAAGTATTACGTATCAACTGAGATTAAATTGTTTATTTTCTGTATCTAAAAGAGAAAATGTAATTGAAATTGATCAATAGGGGTGGCTAGGGGATGTGGATGGCAACATTTGGTTATGTTCATCAACTAGGCAACATTCTATTTTATTGGCATGCCAATATCTTGGCTCCTTGCTTTTAAGTTGAACCTACATGCTCAGGTAATTTTCGTCGAGAGATGAATTCGGAATTTTACTATTATTTTTTTAGTTCTATTTTCTCCTCCTCTATCTATATACATTCATTTCTTTTTTCGTATTTCTAATGGTTTGACTATTTAATTTCAATCAACTTTGCTCCGATTGAGTTGTTTTTGATATCACATCTTGAAAGTGAATACTGAGTGTTCAACTGAAACTATCAAATTTAAGACTTTGTTGGTTCTCTTCTCATATTGTATAATTTGTCTTCACAAACCCTATAGTGCTTTAATTTATTACTTTCGAATTTCAATATTGTCTAATATCAACTAATTAAGAATCGAGTTGTAGTTGATTGATCGATATATTATTATTGATATATATATATAGAAAAATACTATATGATTGCATGGCTTATGGATGGGCTCAATATGTGGGCTAGCCTGCCAAGCTTTGGGCTTATTGCTACTAACATTATTGACCAAATGGGAAAAATTGGAAGATTCAATAAAGAGCAATAGAGAAAATGAACTTTTAGCTTAAGCTTATTGGGCCACTAATGGGCTTATATTATGTGGCCCAATAAAACAATTTATAATGAAATAAATTGGGAAATTTTTAAAATGTCAATATTTTAACATTTAAGAGGGTTCATTAACAACACTTTTAATATTTAGTAAAAATGTCAAAATTTAAGTTTGTTATGTATCTTATTTTGTTATTATTATTTGTTTTATTTTAAAAATATAATTTTTATATAACAGATTGAGAGGAATTTAGGGGAGATATTATTTTTAAAAGGAGCACGTTAAAAGTTCAATTTCATCAGTTACAATTATTAAAATACACCAACTTTCATCTATTTCTTCTTTTTTTCGTTATAAAAAATTCTTTTTTTTTCTCCATTGTTCTAAAAAAAATTCAATATCCAATTTTGGTAATCTTTTTTTTTTTTTCTAAACACTTTATTAATCAAAATAAATATCCAATTTTCACTAATTATTGTTATAAAAATCACGAAATTAAAGAAGTACCACATCTATAAAATTTCAATATCATTTTTTCACTAATTACTGTTATGAAAATCATAATAAAAAAATATAATATCTCATTCTCACTAATTATTATTATTATTATGAAACTTTATGATAATACATTATAGTTTTATCTATTACATTTATTTATTTTTAATTTAGAAACTTGAACACCTATAGTTTTATTTGTAGTTGCCATACTTTTCTCACAATGTATTTATTTTATTTTTAAAAATTTTGTATCCTTGCTTAAATTGTATTTATTCCAATATGTATACAGTTTGTAATAGTATCCATTCTAGTTTTCATATTGTATTTTGTATAATGAAGCTTGTATTTCTTTATTAGTTTGTATTCATTCCAATATGTATGTCAAATAAATGTAGCTATTTAAGAAATACATTTGTATTCGTATATATTTTTCACTATGTATTTATTTTTCTTTTCAAAATCTTGTTTCCTTTTCTAAGTCGTATTCATTCCAATATGTCTATTATTTGTATTTGTATTCGAATACAAATAAACTAATAGAAAGTTGTTTCTCTTATAAACAAAATACATAACTAGTTGACATACATTTGGATGAATACAAATTAGGGACAAATACAAGATTCATAAACCATGCAACATGAAATTTTTAATAAATACAAATATTGATAGCATACATAGTGATTTGAATACAAATTAAGAAAGCATACCAAATTCTAAAAAAGAACTATAAATACAAAACAAACTAATAGAAAATTGTTCGATAACTATCCGATCTTCGTCGTCATTTTCAAAATCCTCACGAGTAGACAAAGATTCTATATTTGCGTTCTGAATTTGAGGAAAGTTTTGCACACCAATGAGTCTTGTAAATGTTCTTACCCTCTTTCTTCCCTCATTTTAACAGCGGATCATACATTATACACTATTTGTTAAGTAATAAATAAATTAAAGGATGAAAAATCACCAGAAATTGATTGATTAAGATGAATATCTTTAGTAAGCCTCTTGGATTCAGCCATTGAAGAGTAAATCATAATGGAAATTGAAAATACAAACAACATTTTTTAAGATTTAAACAAAAATAAAATTAGAAAAGAAATCTGAAAATAGGATAAAGATTAAAGATACCTTAATCAAAAGGATTCTTGTTGATCCAATTTTGGATTAAAAAAACAACCAAAATATATGGCAGAAAAATATTTGCAACTTGAATGTTGGAGGAAAATCAAAAAAGATAACTATGAGAGAGAGAAAAAAATTAAATGGGAGAGAGAATTAACAATTTGAAAAGATAATATGAGAGAGAATGTTTTTTTTTTTTAAAAAAAAAATGATATATAGAATTAATTGAAAAAGAAAGATAAAATAGGAGGAAAATTGGGACACATAATTTTTTTAAATAATGACATTTTTGACATTATTGCTATATATTTATAGTATGGATATTTTTACTAAATATGTTATTTATTTTGACTAGTTTACTAATTTTTCCAAATAAATTTCGTATGCGGTTGAAAATTTTATAAATTGGTCATCACTCCATCCACTACAATTACCGCATTATAATTATGTTTTTTTTTTCTCATTGATACCATTATAAAGTAAGGGAAACGAAATAAATTTAAGTTCTAGTTATTCTTGGACTTCTTGATTTGTGATTCACATATATCGTACTTACATAATTACGCTTTTCGTAAAGTTATTGAGCACATAATGTTGAAGTTTAGTATTTTTGTTGAGTGATGTTAAGCGGACATTTAGTATGTTTGTCTGAAATTCTGAAATTCAGACATATGTGGCATTTCGGCATTAGGGGGGCTAATACCGAAAACCGAAACACCGAACCGAACCGAAATTTTTCAGAATTTCGATTTCGGTATTTCGATTTTTGATTCGGTATTCGGTTTACTTTTTTGTTTTTTTTAATATTTTGGTTCGATTTTTCGATACGTATTATTTTGGTTTTCGATATTTCGGTTTAAACCGAAATATTATACTATAATTTATATTATATTAATTAATAATTATTAATATTAAATAGTTTTAAAAAAAAAAGAAAAAGAAAATAAGAAACCCTATGATCCTATTCCTCTCTCTTTCATCTTTCTACTGATTTTCTATTCATTTCCGTCCAAATGAAGGACATATACATATACCTAACTTCATACACCGTATATGAGATTATTTCTAAACTGATAGATGCATAACAGAATGAGTATAGTTTAAATAGCAAGATCCAAATGCAGTATCTCATAAAATATTTATCGATTATTCCTTTTTGAGCTAGTTATTTATTTAGTATACGATAATTTTTTAATTTATGTTTAACCTTGTGAATCTTTTAGATAATAATCTAAAGATTCGAAAACTGGAAATTATACTAAAAAAACATTAAATAATAATCTAAAATATGCAAGTTTTTGGAATGCTTGAACAAATTGAAAGTGTAGACTAATATTTTGTTAATAAGATTGAAAAATATATGAAAAAAAAACTAAGAACAAATTTGCCTAACTTTTTAAAATAAAATAAATTAAATGATGGCCTAAAAAAACAATACATTGCATTTAATTAATTAAATACACTAACCGTTACGTCCTAAACCTTTTTTCAACTACACTTTTGTACTTTTTTTTTCTCTCATTAAACACAGGGCCCGTTTGGATGAGCTTAATAAAAGCAGCTTTAAAAAAGTACTTTTGAAAGTGCTGAAACTTATTTTTAAAATAAGCAGTTATGCGTTTGGATAAAAGTGCTGAAGTTGTTATGTCAAACGTGAAAAGGGAAAATAGAAGAAAGAGATGTTAGGGTTATATGGATAATTTGGAGATTGTATAAAAATATTAAGGGAAAAACATAAAAATGTGGTCAACTTAAAACAGCTTATAAGCTAAAAGAAAAAAGCACCCCTACCCCAGCTTTTAACTTTTGGCTTAAAATAAGTTTTTTTTAACTTAAAATAAGCTGTTTTGAGTATTGCCAAACAGTCAAATAAGTCAAAAACCAGCTTTTAAGTCAGTTTGACCAGCTTTTAAGCTGAGCCAAACAGGCTCACATTCTCCCAATTAATTTTTGTCACTAAACATTTTTTTTTCTTTTTTAAATTGTTGTTTCTTTAATTAATTAAATACACTTAACCGTTATGTCCTTAACTTTTCTCCACGTGTAAAATACTATATAATAATTCATTCACACTTTTGTCTAGTACTTTTTCTTTTTTTTAATAATTTTATTCATTGACGATTTCATATCTATATTGAAAGTAGATTAAATTTAAATTTGTTCACTGTACAATTAGTTTTTCGGAACAACACGCTCATGAGGATGTTTTCTCATTTCTGAATGCTTAAACACAAAAAAATAAAGGAATCTCAATCATCACATGATAAACTCGATCTCTCTGAATAATCGAACACATTTTTCCCACTTTTTATTTTTTTTTTTCCATAATTATTTTCCAACCCTCTTCAACCCCCACCCCCACCCCCACTCCACCCCACCCCACCACCACAATCAAATTATGAGATATATAACTCTATTTTCATTCTTAAACTTCAACATCAATCTATAAAACTTCCTCTTAATTTTCTCCATTTAATCATCTTTCTTTTTTTTGTATTCTTTCTTGAAGTTTCCTACTTTTTCTTTTTCTTTTTTTTTTCTATCATCACTCATTCTCCTCTTTTTGTATATATTTACATAAATCTACTTATATCACAAAAAACACATATTTAAAAAAAAAAATTGTTATAATTATTCATGGCTTTGCATAAACATCTTATAGTGATTCTCTTGGCTTGTTTGATCAACTCTTGTTATGCTTATCAATTCTATGTTGGTGGTAGAGATGGTTGGGTTCCTAATCCATCTGAAAATTACAATAATTGGGCTGAAAGAATGAGATTTCAAGTCAACGACACTCTCGGTAAGTATATTAAACTGTACGATCATCTCATCTTAAAAACATAATCATAGTCACCGACAAAAACATATATATTTTCAGTATCCATAAAAAAAGTCAAAAAATCTCAATGATACCACCAAAATGACTTTAGAGACGGTGTTTCCACGGAAACGATTGTCAGATATCTGTCTTTTTATTGAAAACTTGAGCTTTTGAAAAATATATTTCAACAAAAAACAAGAAATTTTACTTATCATTGAAAATTTGAGATTTCTAACATTGATCGAAAATTTATGAAGTATTAATCTAATATCGATGTGATCAGAATAGATTGATCGAAAATTTATGTATATCTAGTAGTGATTGTTATGTTATACCTAACCTTATTTGTTTATTGATTGTGTTTTATGTTTTTTTTTTTTTTTTTGTGTGTGTGATTAGTGTTCAAGTACAAGAAGGGATCAAATTCAGTATTAGTGGTAAACAAGGATGATTATGACAAATGCAATACAAATAATCCAATTATGAAAATGGATGATGGAAATTCATTTTTCAAATTTGATCATTCTGGTCCATTTTTTTTTATTAGTGGAAATAAAAATGATTGTCAAAATGGATCACAAAAATTAATTACTGTTGTTTTAGCCATTAGACCTCCTCCTCCCCCTTCAACTCCCGGAGTATCTCCGGCCACTTCTCCGGCAACTTCCCCGTTGGTATCTCCCGCAACATCTCCGGTGAGTCAAACACCTACTTCATCACCCACAATTTCTCCGGCAACATCTCCGGCAACATCACCATCAATATCTCCGGCGACTTCGCCGGCAACATCTCCGGCGATTACTCCGGCAACATCTCCGGCGATTACTCCGGCGCCGGCGAGTATATCGCCATCAGGGGCGATAATTTCACCATCTCCATCGGGTAATTCATCGTCACCAAGTTCACCGAGCACACCAGGATCGCCGGTGGAATCACCGCCGGGAGGCGGCGGGAACAGTCCGCCGGCGGATATTCCGGCACCTACCGGCTCAAAGAACTCGGCAGTAAAAGCATATACTACAACTTCGGCTGTTTTTGTGTCAATTTTATTTACTATAATATTTTTTATTTCTGTTTAGTGGAAAATAGATAAATTTATTAAACATATAAAAATAAAAAAAATAGTTTGTTTTTTTATTATAAAAAAAAAAAAAAAGTCTTCGTACGTTGGATTACTGAGAGGTTTATTAGATAGAAAGGCAGTGTTTTATTTTTATTTTTTATTTTTAGTTTTTGTTGTTTTTCATGATTATTATGGAATTTATTTCATGAGAGTATATAATAATAATAACAATAATAATAAAAGTTTGTTCTTGTTAAATAACTAATTAAATAGTTTGATGAGGATGAATTTTTGTTCAGTTTGAATTGTTATGAAGTTTTGAACACATAAAACATATTATACAATTAATGTAGTTACAATATTTTTAACATTTGTATTTGAATCTTAATATAATAAATATGTGTGTTTATAATAAAAAATTAAAATTAAAAAACATAATCAACAACATCAAGTACCAAACCTACCAAGAAGATAAGGATAACAATGGGAAAATGAACAAGTATCGTCTATACTATGATCGAAATTAAGTCTTATTACTTTCTGAATTTTATTTTTTTGTAATTTTTTATACCTATGTTATGTGGCACTCTTCGTAACTCCACGTAATTGAGGCGCGTGATAGATATTTAGATGTCACATAAGTCAAAAAGGTATGCAAAATTACAAAAAAAAAATGGGTCCAAAAGGTAATAGGATGTTGATTTAGTTAAGATGTGCATCTGAAATTTCGATTATAATCTAGAAGTACTTATACATTTTCTCGATAGCTAATATAGTAAGCCTAAGAAAAGACCGAACAAACTAAGACATTTAAAATAACAAACAAATATGAAAAAAGTAATTAAATTTTAGTGAGACTTTGGAAATTTAGTATTTCCAATTATAAAACTATAGCAATTAAATGGATTAATAAGTAAACAATATTAATGGAAAGAACGTTTACTTTATCTCATTGTGATAAATACTTTGTTTAATTATTTAGAGCTTTGAAAGTTTTAACGTAAACTTAAACAGCAATTAAACTATGTTTAATTGTAGTAATTTTGTTTGACTAGCCTTTCTAAATTTAATGTTAATTTATTGCTCACTTAAGTGCTCCTTTTTTCCCTAATTGTTGTTGAAAAAAATAATTTACAATCACTATTTTTTCATTTAGTAAGTTTCATGTGATACTATGAATCAAAAAATCATACGTAAATTTGAAATTTAAATTTTATTCGAGAGATCAACAAATTTATCAACTCAACAAAAATATAATTGTGTACCACTAAAAAGGAGAAAATGAAAATATAATTGATCTTATTCCTATAGTTAAAAATAACTAATTAAATATTCAATTAATGGATCATTTAGTTTTTTTAGTATGATATCATCATAATTAATTTTTAATATATATATATATATATATATATATATATATATATATATATATATATATATATATAATATATATATATATTATCTATATATGATATTTCATTTGACAAAAAGATCATGAATCCACTGTGAACGTGTATCATAATTATCCAAAATCATTTGAAAATTGTGTAATAGTTAGTTCTAATTAGAAATTTTTTATTCGAAATCTAAATTAACTAAAATATATTATCTCATTAATTATATACATTCGTTACAATAAGGAGGTAAAATTCTAGGCATTTTTTAGTTGAGATTAATGTATATAATTAAAGCAAATGATATACTATTATGTGATTAATTATCTACTTACCTAGAAGATAAATTAAAATGCATGCAATTTTATGAAAAAAAATTCAACCTAACAATATCTAAAGAAGCACCATATTAAGAATTTGAGATATTTTATATTTTAATACTATGTATTGATCCAACTATTATTACAATATTATTATATGGCTTAGTCATGTTTCATTATACACATCTAAACGCCAAAAAAATAATCTAATAAATAATATTTTGCTTACTCTAAAGTAATTTTCAGAAAATAAAAAATGTGCAAATTATTTTGAAAAATAAATAAATAAATCATTACCTACTTTTGTCATGGTGTATACACTATATATGTATATGTTGCCATATGGCAAGCACTTACTCACCAAATAGAATCCATTTTTCCTCACTCGATATTCGATTTATATTTAAGATCTGATTAATTCAATTTTTTGTAACGTAGAAATAACTATTTTTTAACGAAGATGACTTCGTTTGTAATATAAACATTTGCTTGATCTTTAAGAGGAAAAATAAGAAAATAAGTAAGGTAAAGGAGTCATGTTATCTCCTTTTTTTTCTTTATTTTAAGATTTGATTAATTCAAATTTATAACGGTAAATTTTATTTTAGAGATGAAACACTCTCTAACAAAGATAATTTCATTTCCAAGACTAAACACACAATTTTTTAAATTACAAACGAAGGGATACTTATCATCTAAACCATAACTTTTCGTGTTCTACTGTCATTAAAAAAATTTAAATCAGACTATAAACGGTAGACTCATAGTAATATAATGATACATATTTCTTCTTTCTTAGCTACAGATTATTATTCAAGCCCTAAATATAAAATCATTTTTCATATCGATCGACTTTCTACACAAACCTAAATTTAATACATTATTAAATGTCATATGTAAAATGAAAAAGAATTTCCCAAATAGAATGTTTTTACTTAAGCTCTAGAACTGTTTACAAGACTTAAATTCAAAACTTTTAATTATTTTCAATGCTTAAAATTCGAGACTTATAATTAAAATGAATGATTATTTTAATTTAAAACAATCATCTCCTAACCAATCACTTGAACTCTAGAATTATCCATTCATTATTAGGTTATAGTTTTATGGAGATAAGAATAGAACATGTATCAATCAATGAATTGGACCCTTGCAATATTCAAACTCGTAATCAATATGAGTTGTGGAGATCGAAACTGCTACTTTAATTTTTAATCAAAGATTTTAAATTTAAATACGTAAGAATAGAAAGGAAATTTATGTTAGAAACCCCACCTCAAAAATTTGTTATATAATATTGCGCATTTTGAATTTAATCAGATCTTAATACGAATACCGCATATAAAAAATAATAAAAATTTCTGAGAAGTTATTGTCCAATTGAAAACTGAAGGGCCACAAGTATGAATTTAACTTTTAAACGTGTACCTAACTTTATTGATCAATCAACTTTAGTCAAATAATTTAAATTGTCACTAATAATTATAATAAATAGTATATCCGTTTTATTCTATCAGAATTTATTTCATTCCAACGATTAATTAAAGATAATCTAAAATAGGAAAAAAAATTCAAATCTCAAAATTATAACACAAGTTGCGTATTCAATTAAACAACAACAATAATTGAGGCCTAATTTGAATATATCATTTTAATGGATTTTTAACTTGTGTAATGTAAGAATGTTAGTGGTTCAAAATTGTGGTTTTTAAATAGGAAAAATATATATAGCAAATAATAATTAACCTAAAATAAATGGAGTAGCTAGAATTTGATTAATTGTGCTCCATAGCAAACTTTTGTAAAAATTGTCAGGCGTCTCTCTTCCAAATATCTCGCTCGCCACTCTCCTCCAATCTCTCGCTCGCTTCCTCACTTTTTATACAAACACCAGTGTATAAGATGTTTTCTAATTGTATAAAGCAGAGAAAATTTATAAATACTTATATTTTTGTTCCCTTCTCTCCCCTCTTCCAGATCTCGCTCGCCACTCTCTCAAATCTTCTCGCTCGCCACCCACCCTCTCGCCTTTCTTACTTATACAAACAGAAGCGAAATGTATAAATGCGTTTCTATTTTATAAAGCGTGAGAAATTTGTTATATACACATGCAAATACATATATTTTCGTCCTATACACTTATAATTATACAATAAAAGTACTCCTCTGCTAGTTTTCTTTTGCCTTTCTTTTTTTCTCGTTTTATACAATTTTCTAATTGTATCTAATTTCTCTCTTTCTTGTTTTGTTTTATACAAATTCAAATTGTATAGAATCGTTCTATACACTTATAATAATACAATTCGTTTTATACATTTCGTTTTTATACAGTTCTCTGCCCAAGTGTCTTTCTCTTTCTTGTTTTATACACTTATACAATTTGCTTCAACTGTATATGTATAGCGAATTATACGATTTCTATGTTTGCTATAGAACATAATTATACAAACTTTGCTATAGCATACAAATACAAATTTTTTATTTGCTATACGTGAAAGTTGCCCATTTAAATATATGTATAACATTTTTAATTTAATTAACATATATCTACATATTTTTAAGATGAAAAATAATATATATTTTATATATATACAAGGCATGTTACATCACATTTATCACAAAAAGTCCAATTGACATATGCCTTTAATATTATTCCTTTTTACGTAATATATACTTTGTGAATTATAGTATACTTACTTATAAAAATCATATTTAATATGATATTATTTGACAAAAGATAATCATAAATAATCTTATATTTCGAATATCTTTTTTATATGTCTTCATCAACCCAACCATCTGTCATGAGTGTCACATATAAAGTCGGCAATCAAAAAAAGTCCCTACTAGAAAAAGTCTTTGGCTCATTGTATCACTTGAGCATTACTTAAAGATTATAATATATATATATATATATATATATATATATATTATATTATATATATATATATATATTATATATATATATAATTAAGTAGCCTGGAACCCACAGATAGATAAAAGAATAATAATTTTTTTAAAAAAAAACCAAAATGTCTAATATATGCTAACAAAAAAATTGTACATGTCAATTATTTAACTTTACGTACCTTATTTGAATTTGCAACGTGTTCCACTGGATATGTATTATCCTGGTTCTGTATTATTTGACTCGTGTTCTTTTTTTTTTGACTCATGTTCTTTTTTTTAGTTACAAAATACGAATATGAGCTATTTCGGATACTAAATGAAGAGGAAAAGAGTGAAATTAAGATTTGGAATCTATGTGGAGGTGGGGTGTGTTTGAACCGCGCACATGGATGCTTACGTTAAACAAAAGGGCAAGTATTGTTTAATAATTGATGGAAAGGGTATTTTTTAGCCGAAATATAGTTAAGCTATTTCAAATAGTTTAAGAATAGTTTTGACATTTTTCTCCGGAGATCTAGTGGTGGGGTCTGTTTGGCATGCATCCATGTGGCATTTAACGCACGCATGAATACTTCCGTTAACTAGAAGGGTAGGTGTGACCCAATAGTTAAACGGAAAAGATACGTTTAAGCTAAAATATAATCTAAAGAGTATATTTAAGCTATTACGAATAGTTAAAACGGTAGTTTTTGACCCTTTTCCGTTCCTATATATATAGGATCTGCAAAAAAAAACTAGTGGGTTGTTCAGAATCCATGGACCCCCACCTAGCTCCACCTCGTCGTTCTTGGCTAGAAAATTTGGTTCAGGTCCGGTGCTCAGTCCTAAACTCACACTATCAACCTATCCTTAAATAACCAAAAATAAGTATATGAAGCTATTTCGAATAGTTAATGGTATTTTTTACCCTTCCCGTTCCTACAAATATATAGATCTACAAAAAACTAGACGGTTGTTCAGATCCATGAACTCCCACCTAGCTCCACCTCGTCATTCTTGGCTAGAAAGTTTGTTCAGGTCCGGTGCTCAGTCCTAAACTCCACCTATCAACCTATCCTTAAATAACCAAAAATAAGTATATTGAAGCTATTTCGAATAGTTAAACGGTATTTTTTACCCTTTCCCGTTCCTACAAATATAGGATCTACAAAAAAACTAGACGGTTGTTCAGATCCATGAACCCCCACCTAGCTCCACCTCATCGTTCTTGGCTAGAAAGTTTGTTCAGGTCCGGTGCTCAGTCCTAAACTCCACCTATCAACCTATCCTTAAATAACCAAAAATAAGTATATTGAAGCTATTTCGAATAGTTAAACGGTAGTTTTTGACCCTTTCCCGTTCCTACAAATATAGGATCTACAAAAAAACTAGTGGGTTGTTCAGAATCCATGAACCCCCACCTAGCTCCACCTCGTCGTTCTTGGCTAGAAAGTTTGTTCAGGTCCGGTGCTCAGTCCTAAACTCCACCTATCAACCTGTCCTTAGATAACCAAAAAAAAGTATATTGAAGGGACTAAATCTAGTTATAACATCAAAAAACTTGAATAAATACAGCTCCCACCCAATCTGATATTTAATCTTCAAAACTGTATCAACAAAATAATCTATGTAAAGAAATGACCTCAACTTGATTGAGCAGCAGAAAAATCTGATCTCAACCATCAACAATGTGATAGAATATGATGCTGTATTACTAAAGTCCAAGCCGGCATATTGGATTTCTTTTGATGAGACCTAGATCCACCTGCGAAAACAAAAAAAGAACGAGGTCAGACATTGATATCGTTGAGAAATTCTACCGCGGTACTTGCCAATAATACCTTGGGACCAAAAAGATCTCTGATGTTGTCAATTCCGTAGAGAATCATCGTTGGCCTGATGCACCAACACAAGCAAAATAAGCTTTCAACAAAACATGTGAACATAATGAAATGCTACTGAAAAAGCAAGCAAATGATCCAGGGTTCAAACCTTGAACATTTAATTATCCCTTGTTTGAACAAGATAGATGCTTCACAGATACAGTTTAAACTTAAGAAAACGTTGCCCGCAAGGGTGGCTTTACTATGGTTATCACTTCTCCTTAAAAGGTTTAATAACTAGTAAGTTCAAATATACGAACAACTCCCAGTTATATCAATACCGCCCAGCAACATAGGCATGTTGCTGCTAACATATAGAATACCTCTCAAGGGAAAGGCCCCAGGCAATAACACGAACATCTTCTGGCAGACCCATAGGAAGAAGCATTTCAGGCCTAAACATACCAGAATTTCCAACTTCCACCCATTTCTTAAAGCCTTCATGGTAGCTGACAAACAAAAGCATATGAAATTATTACCGAGTTGAACAATTGTGCATTCACATCAAAGACACTACTAAAACCTGAAAATTTCCATGCTGGGCTCAGTATAAGGATTATAAGCAGGTTTGAACCGAAGCTTGGACATTCCTGTGATTAGAAAAAGAAAAGTAAAACCACTAATTAGCCTTCTCAAAATTAAGAGCTCATGTAAATTGAGTTGGACGTGATATCAATGCAAGCTTTATCTTTTCTGATGTACTAAAAATAGAACATAAGAAAGAATAGAAGCACGGTGTTAGTTGGTCACCTAGACGAGAAAAGAAGTCATGAAGAACACCAATCAGGTCACCAAGAGTAAGTCCACGATCACATATTAAACCTGGAATAAGAAACCATGAGAATATGTTCATGAAACTGTTAACAGGAATAAAATGCAAATAAAGAATTAGATTTACTTACACTACTACCTAACACAGAGCTTAACACAAGTAGCTCTCACCTAAGAGCTATGAAACGAATACAATTTAAAGTCACATATTGGCGTTGTAATCACCTATAGTACAGAATAAATAGTATATAGAGGTCTCTTGAGTTAAAGGAAAGTGTGTAACATTTGGTTTACAGCATAAAACTCTGAATGCTAATTAAAGCTTCGTATAACTAACAGAACATTTGGTTTTCAGTATAGAACTAGTGGATAACTAATACAGTGAACTATACTTAGCTAACACCACTCATGTGAAAATTTATGCATGAAAAAAATGGAATAAGCATATCTAAAGACCCCTTAAAGTAGACAATCTCTACAAAACAATGCATGTAATTATTATTCAGCATAAAACAATTCCTACATTATAATTCACATAACGATCCTTGTACAATTAGTTAGTGAACCAAACTGCAACCTAATTGTCATATGTCAAGAGGGGTATTGGCTCTTTGATAATGAGCTGTCATTGTAAGCAACAGAAATACTCTTCAGTGTTTCCTACTTTTCCGACCTAAAACAGAAACCAAGCCAATGTTCATAAAGTATCTAAAGCACAGCTCATTATAATTCTACAATGAGGAATTCAACCACTAGTTGGGACTTGGGACGATAAAACAGTTTTGCTGGCACTTCAAGGACCAGTGTCTATCTGAGCTAAAGGCTTCGTACCATGGAAGAACAAGAGAAGAAAATAATAAATCAAGGAATAGGAAAACAAGAACAACACGAAATTAGTATAACTATATCGCAACCTTCTATCTGATGGAATTCAGCAAGATGTGTCCGATCAACTGCTTCATTTCTGAAAACACGATCAATAGAATAGTATTTCTTGGGGGCGAATGGCTTCTGCAATAATGTATAGCACAGGTTTAAGACGCAAGAAGTAAAATCAATATATGGAACTATGATTCTGGATATGGTGAGCCATTTAGACCTGAGCTAATGCATACAACATTCTTGATGAAACAGCAGTAGTGTGTGTCCGCAAAAGATTCTTGTTCGCTTCCTCTCTTTTCCAATCATACCCATATCTAAGCAAGACGAACTGTTAAATACTGAGTATAGAAATGTCAAAGCCTTGACAACTGTGAGTGACATTGAATACCATACCCCCTAGATTGGTAACCACCAGATTCATGAATTTCTTTTACCCGCTCAACATAATCTTCTGGCAGCATCTTTGTAGAGGAAGGCACTATATTTCAAACAAATGATTCATTAGAAGAAACTCAGATGATGCAGATAAAATGTGAAGTCAAACTAACCTTTCAAAAAGAAAGTATCATGTGAATCACGGGCAGGGTGCTGTTGGGGCTGGAAAAGTGCATCGAAGTTCCAAAAACTGCAAATTATGACAAGCCACATTGACATATACTTCTTTGACAAGGATTAAAACAAATAGTAATCCTAACATTTTTTTTCTCAGAGAACATGACAGAGCACAATTCACCACTAGCTATACACCAGAGAAAACTCCTAAATGGATTACGTTGTGAAATTTATGTTTGCCATCAGTTTGAGCTTGAAAGCTCATGAATATTGTATAGCTATATATTACCATCCATCTTCAATAAATTGATTGTTTACCATCAGAAGCTCGTGAATGTTCGACATGAAAAAATAGTATTTAGTAAATTGGTTTACAGAAGAGGTACTGTGAAACTGTTAAGTACTAGGAACTAGGAACTTTAGCAAGTAAAATGACAACAGGCAAAACATGTATCTCTAATGGAGGATAAAGTAGGATTTGATTCAAAATATTTACATATTAACCTCTTAACGAAGAACCATGCAAAGAAAATGTCCTCTCCATCTATTCAGATAAAAAGTAAAAAGGCAAGGAGATGCGCCTTTTTCCTAGTTCAGTTATTTCATATAGCCACACTACTTTTCAATTTTGGAAGATGTTCCATCAATATGAAGGGCTCACTTGTACTTATGACTGGGATAAGACTAACAAAATAAATAATAGCTTACCTGCTTTCGACATAATTATTTGTTGGCATCTCCTCAAACCTGCACAATTCAAATGAAAAATTGCACTTACAGTTCAATACAGAGAATTTCCAAATCCATAACTACATACATATATATATATATATATATATACATATATATCTATCTATCTATATATATATATACACACACACACATTCATCTACACACATGCATTTGTTCATGAGAAAAGGTCATTCAGTCATACCCCATATTAAGAAAAATCGTTTGTACCTGCCGCCTAACCTGCAACAAGATGGTAAGATTTAATCAACACGTGAGGGAAGGAAATTTGGCCTCAGTTAGCTAACAGAAAAAAAATCAATGTAAGGCCACAACAACAATCAATAATGAAAAAGGGAACCAAAACATGCCTTGAGCAGTGGATGAAGATGTCCGCCTTCGACAGGCTGACCTTTAGCACTGAAGTTGTACTCTTTAAATTCCAATTCCTTCCAATCACCCCTTCAAAAGAACAAGCAACATATGTTAATTAGAAAATAAACTAAATGCTTCGTCCATCATTGAATTAGTGGATCCCTACTAAGATTAATTATTCAAACATATGAATTTGTATAAAATAAATATGGAATACTCAAGTGCTGACCACTTTCTAACTAGTAATTGTAAAATAGACAACATATGAAAACTGGTAGAAATGTGGAAGTAAAATATTCTAAAAGTTTAAAACACAAGAAACTCAAGCACATTGTCTTGGAGTTTGAAAATCCTACATGGGGAAGTCCGGGACAGTCGACACTCTGAAGCATAAGTGCTAGGGTTCGAATCTGAAGAAAAAGCTAAAAAGGTACACTTTCCTGGAGATCCACACATAGGGACTTCTCAAACACCAAAACAATGTCAAACTCCATCAATTTTTGGTGTTTGATTAAGTTATGGAGCATTTACCAACTCTTCAATTTATAGTTCAAAACCGAGGACTGAATAATATGCTCAAACTGCCTTAGCAATTGATTCGAATTCCCTATTCAGGCATTATCCAAAAGCTGACTGTCACATTCCAAAATACTTTTTTTTTTCAGTAATTTAACCCGAGCTGTGCGCACAACTGAATGACTTAGCTATCTTTTTATAAGGAACTAACAGTTTTTTCTTTCCAAATGAGTCAAGAAAGTTACCTCTGTAAATTTTCCCGAGTGAGATCAGTGGCTGCTCTTTTCCTTTTTGGGGCATATTCGGGACCTTTTCTTACGGAATTTCCTTTCCAAACCCTAGAAAGATTTGAACACGTATTAGGATAATTGTAAGATTACATCTTGTAAACATCAAGTGCCGGACAAAGGATACTAAGAATAGATAATTACTGCTGAATTATTAGTTTTCTTCGCTTTAGAGCATCAATATCCTCCTGACTGACAGCCTGCAAAGCATTGCTTTGTTGCAGTCAAATTGATTAATATAATAGTCAACTAGCTACAAAACCATTACTAATTTCCTGTCTGGGAGGAGAGCTATTAGTAAAGATGAAAGGTGAGCAAAAAGTGAAGGATTGGGGAATAAGATAACCACAGGCTACAAACTATATACCTCGTCATTTTGTATCCGCAACAGCAAATTTTTAACTTTGTCATCAGCATGTTGGACCTACATGAAGTCAACAAATAGACTAAAAGGTAGCCCTGTAAAAAGTACTAAATAAGCACATGTTGATGTCACCTTCCCTTGCTGCCTCTACATAGTTCTCAGAGACCTCATTAAACATATATGGATAAGGATAGAGAACGTAAAACAAAAGAAGGCCCTTTGCTATGAACTGAAGTAGATGGCAAACAATAAGCAGCAACAAAACATAGAAGAAGAAACAGAAAAATCCTGGAACCACTGCAAGGGAAGTCAAGGGACAGTTACTGTTTAAAATCATGTTGAATATAGGCTAGAAATGACATGTTATTATCGCTAAAGAACTGGTACTAAGCAAGTAATAAAGACTTTTCCAGACCTTCATAGTCATCGCGAGGCATGAGGCGGTTCCTGATTATTTGACTACCCTAGTCCCCCAAGCAAAAACCACCAGGGATCAAGGAATAGATAAACTGCTATTCGTCATTTAGGCAAGGTCAAATGATGAGACTAGTCCATTTATCTTGCCTCTTTTCTCTAAAGAAACAGAACTTATAGCGGAAGGCTCACAAACAAGACCTTTCAGCGAAAAGGTTGCTTCTCATAGATTTCCACATATTTCGCCCTCAAAAGTATTGGAGACACTTGGGTCCTAATCTTCACGATGATTGTATAGATATACTTTTGCACTTACAAGCTCAAGTAGAAGGGACAGGAAAGTCGATTGTGATAGTGTTAAAAACTTTAAGTGGAGTGAGGTTAACAAAATTAAAATTGCAAAGACAGGAAATACTACTACTACCTATCCAAATGAATTATGTGGGACGAGATTGGTGATTGAGAGACAGTGATAAGCAACTCCAAATGAGAGACGATCATGCAACAAAGAACCAAGCTTAACAAGGGAATAGTCTTTTTTTTTTTTTTTGAAACTGAAAACAGGTAATAATCTTTTGGTACCGAAGATTATAAAATTTTGTTTTAGGCAAGGACTGGGAGAAGGTACAATTTTTCATCAATTAAGAAACTGTGATCGTAACAAAGACTGATAAATTAGACATACAGAGGAGTATGAGCAAAACTACAGTTGCGATAAAATAAACTAGAAGGAGCAAAATTATACTCCTATGCAGCTGCCTACTGTACCTTCTTTGAGACATGAGTCTTTGCCATCTCCACCCACTTGTTCTTTATAGCTTGCTGACAACCAATTTTATAAACTGCAGGATCCAATTTTTTCTGCATCCAGATAAACGATTAGCCAAAAGAGAGCTCACAAATCTCTAATTTTGTATTGTTTGATGTAAAAGCAATCTGAAATAACGCATGAAAAAGTAAAAAAAAAAAAAATCAAATACAGTGCAACCTGCAAATCTTCCCTCGCAATTCCCTCCAATGGTACTGCTGAGAAAAGCTGAAATTCTGGTGAACCTACAGCAGCATAAGTTTTCCCCTCTTCAGTAAGCACCCATCTCTCTCTCCTAATGTCCTGCACAATTCAAATCTTCTTAAATCATAATTAACTTCAATTCTCTTATCAAATTTGAATAGGACAGAACGAAAATGAACTAGGAAAAAAAGTACCTTAGCATCCACAAGTCGAAAGCCATGTAGTCTGCGAATAACATTGACAATGTCGTCATGGCTAAAACCCAAATCCTGAGCAAAGTTAGCAGAATTTGAAATCTCATCGTTGTCTTTGAGATATGCCAATATGGCATCTTCCGCTTCATCTGCCATACTCATACTCATTTCTGTTAGGGTTTGTGTTACGGAGACGGCGATTTTGCTTTACCTAACACCGAAGAGTTTTACACTCGCTTCTGTAAACAATAAACTAAAACAAAAACTAAAATCTATAGCGAATACTTACCACTACATCACAATCCTTGTACATATTTTATTTTTTATATCTATAAAATATAATAAACTAATTAATATATATATTTATTTATTTTTTTATAGCATTTTTCTAAAGAGAGAAATATCCAATTGAAGTAGAGAGCAGATAATGGCTATAGCTTCAGCAGCACCATTACTGGCCATGAACGGAGCTCTGAAAATGGCGACAAATTCACAACAATACTTGGAAGGTACCATTAAAGTCCAGAATAACTCAATTCCTAAACCTGAACAACTTATCGTCATCTCCTCCTTCAGGTAGTAAGCATCCATTTAACGTATTTATTCAGAGACGGATTCAAAATTTAAGCTCTAGGGTTTGAACCAATTGTATGAAATTATCCTCATTTTTGTAAATTTCATATCACCTGTGTGAGTTTAGAATATTTATCCCCAATTTTTAATTGCTATATAGGAAAAGAGAGTTTGAGCTGTGTTTTGATGAATTTTATACTCCCTCCGCTTCAAAAAGTATGTTCCAGTTTGATTTGGAACGGAGTTTAGGAAAATAAAGAAGATTTTTTAATTTTGCGGTTCTAAATTAGAGTTATGACAAATGTACCATAATTCTGTTTGATATCTTAAATATGTCACGTGTAAAATTAAAGTTTTGCCAAAAAAAGATAGGAGTCATTCTTTTATCAACAGACTAAAAAGAAAATAGTGTCATTCTTTTTCAAAAGGAGGGAGTAATACATAACATACGTAATGTAATCACTAATCCTCGAGTGGGGTATGATGACAGTGGTGTGTAAGGAGTTTTGCTCCTATCTTTTTTTGAAAGCTATACTACATAAACTCATTTTGTTGACATTTATGTTCTCTAACTTTGAGTGTTAACAAGTGGGCGTTTAAATTTGTATAAAGTTGAACAAGCAGATAAATGAGTCCTACATGACATGATGTGCGTCCTGCGTAATAGAAATCACTTCGAATGTATCTTACGTGAAATGCTACGTAAGACAGATGTATTTACTTGTTTAGTTTTATGCAAGTGTAAGTCTCTACTTGTGCATACCCAAAATTGGAGGGCGTAAATGTCAGCTATATCTTAGCTAAATGACACATTTATGTATTATGTTTTTTATAAGTAGTTGATGATTGTTCATTCCTCTCATTTATCCTAATTTTGGTTGAATTTCACACATAAACTTATGTTCTGCATCAAAAGTATTGTGTTCAGATCAACCCACAACTAAATAGCTGCATGTGCCCCTACTCTTAGAATGAGAGGTAGATCCTAAATTTAAATCGTCGTGATTCTTGTTTGAATTATTGGGTACGAAAATATATCATCTGCATTTATTTAGCGAGGATTCGAACCATAGCTACTTGTTGTTAGCTAGTTCCACCTGTGGTCGTAGCTCCTACCTCCCACCAGACTTGAGCAACTTTGTCCACTAAGGGTCAAACTTCAAGGTTATCAAAAAATATCCCTTAAGTCGGATTAGTTTGGTTTGGCGAAAATAGGGACTAAGTTTACTTTTTCCTATATTACACCTACTAAATCTTGAACTTTGCTTTCTGTTATCTTCTTTGAGTTCTGTGTGTATTTTGGGTTGTTTGATCAGGGGTGCAGAAGGAAAGGATGGTGGAAGAGGATATGTATGTGTTATCTGCGCCATTGGCCACATCTTACCCGCATAAGCCTCCCAAGTATTCTAAATTTCTGATAGTGCTCCTCTGTTTTTAAAGGTACAATTGAATCATCGCTATCATAATGCCACAGTTAAACTTAATCAGTTCGGACTGGACTGGACAACAACAACTCATGGTCCTATTCATAACTGCAATGGTGCTTTAAGCAGCACTCGAAATGTCAAGATGTCTGCAAAAGCAGGTGCTCTTGCTTCAAATGGTGACATTGAGCCATTAAGGGTAAGCATTTGAAAGTGTTGGACCATTCTCTAGTTTCTTGAAATTTATGATTTTGATTTAAGCTTCATATGCATATAAGTAAGTGTCACGTGAAATGCATAGTGATTTTTGTAGTTTGGTGCAGCGCTGCATCGTTTTGGATATTGAAGGAACCACAACGCCCATATCATTTGTTACAGACGTTCTTTTTCCTTATGCTCGTGATAATGTGGGGAGGCATTTGGATGTAACATATGATTCTGCAGAAACCCAGGAGGATATTAAGCTACTAAGAGCCCAAGTAAGCTAACAGATTTCATGATAGGTTGATCTCGATTTGAGCTCGAGCTACTCTCTATATAACCCAAGTTGAGCCCAGTGGCTTGTTTACACCCCTTACCTCTTCTATATGGTAATAATTCATTACATATACTATTACACATCCATTAAATCGGTACTATCCACTTAAATCTCACACTTTCAAGAAAATAAATGCTTGTTTTACACTCTCAACACCACATGTTAGCCATTTTTTGATAATAATGCCATGCTGAGTGTGCTTTGCTTTTCTGAATTCAGTTATACTAGAAAGAGAAAAGTGTATTTGTCAAGCCCATTTGGGTTGCTGACGCTTGGATAACAAGGGCATTGAGGAAGGAGTGGTGCTTCTGTCGATTAGTTCAATACTTTCAAGATTAGGAATTCGGTTGTTTGGATCAAAGGCTAGCATTAGACTTAGATTCAAGTTTTCCTCTTTATGACAATACTCATAAAGAGTAAGATATGAAAACTAAAGCTGATTAAAATTAGAACCCCACTAAATATTTTACGAAGTAGAATACACCACTCCGCTGGAGTTCTATATCTCTGTCTTTATACATTGTATCCATTATTATGTAAAAGTAGGTATCTTTCCCTTTTTCACTAAAACACGGTTCAACATTTCTCATAAGTAGAAACTGTCTAATATGCATGTTGAACTTTAAAAAACGGTACTATGCTGTAAGGGCAACTGAATTTTGCCCCCTTTACATTCTTCTTTCAGGTACAAGAAGACTTGGAAAATGGCATTGCCGGTGCTGTGCTTATCCCCTCTAATGATGCTGGGAAGGAGAGGGTAATTGCGGCTTTGGTAACAAATGTGGAGGCTATGATTAAAGCTGACCGAAAAATTACTGCCTTAAAAGAGTTACAGGTGAGGAGATATGTGGTAAAATTATTTGTCCCTCCCGTCCAAATAGTTTATGGTTTCTCAGTTTCAACACATGTTCCTTACAATTTATGCTTGTCTTCATATTCTGTCACTCAGGGGCATATATGGCAAACGGGGTTTAAAAATAACGAGTTAGAGGGAGTTGTATTTGATGATGTGCCCGAAGCTCTTGAGAGATGGGCTGCTTCAGGCATCAAGGTTCCCTCGGTTTCCCATCATTTCTGCACTTGTGCATTTCGCTTTTTCAATGAGCTCTAGTTTCATAAAGTTGTAGTTGCAAATGAAGACTTCATGTTGGATTATGTTCGAAGGAATTTCTTCTACTATTAATGGCTTCCACCGAAATCACGTGGAAGGAAGTTTTCTTGAAAACCTACAAATTTTTGAAATCAATGCAGATTTAGCTAAAGATAAAGCACAATGGAAGAAGAAGATCCGTATAGGTGATATCTACTAGTTGGCTTAAGTTTTCGACTTGTTGGAGAACGTCTAATATTATCATTGGTATCATAATTACTATATGTATGTATGGTTGAGTTTAAATGAGGAAGTAGAGATTAATATACTAGCTTCAAAAAAGGAGTCGGGATTCATATAGTAGATCCAAAACTTGTTTGGACTGAGGCGTAGTAATGGTTAACGGCTTCAGCTTGCTGTATTGCTTGCATTTTTCTTCTTCATTATCCTGACGGAAGGTGTGTTACAAAATCTATAACCTCTTATATCGAAAAACTGACTTGTTGTTTTGTCCTTAAGGTGTACATATACTCAAGTGGCAGCAGATTGGCACAAAGGCTTTTGTTTGGTTACACAAACTATGGGGACCTGAGAAAATACCTCTGCGGATTCTTTGATACAACAGTAGGGTAAGTTTCTACCTCTCATCAAGCCACGTCTCCTATCTCTCTCGTTATTTTAAGTAATTCGAATTACTTCTACTTATTGTAGGAATAAGAAAGAAACAAAAAGTTACCATGAAATTACAGCATCCTTGGGGGTAGATCACCCATCCGAGATTTTGTTCGTGACTGATGTCTATCAAGAAGCTATAGCTGCAAAACCAGCAGGTAAAATTCTGGTTGTTTTATATGAGAAGTACTTCGTTTCTTAGTTTCGACCTATTGCTCTTCTTACCATTATAACAAATAGTAGCAACAGTTTTATTTTCTGTTATACAACACTAAATCAAAACATATTCTGATGATTAAACATGTACTCACTGTCATGTATTCTTTTGTTTCCTAGCCGGTGTCTAGTACCTCTTTTGGAGCCCGACTGACATGAATTCACCCCTAGAACTCGAACTTTGGGTGGTTAAACTTGACCAGGATTGAACCTAAGACCTCTTGTTAAAGATAAAAGGGGGTACTTACCACCCTAGCACAATCTTTGGTGGTACATGCTGTCAAATATACTTAATGATTAAGACTCTTCTCTTAACATCTGAATTTATAAAACTTGTTTTTCTAGTATTAAGCAGTTAAACAATGATTGTTGATAGTGGTAGTTGGTGGTGACGGTTGACAATTGTGGTGAATGTTTTATAGCTAATGGTGGTTGTGAATAATGATGACGATGATGAACGATATATAGTGGTGATTGTCAGCAGACATGGGTGGTTGTTATGGTAACGGTGGTTGATGGTGATGATTGTAAATGGTGGCTAGTGATAGTAATGTATAGTGTTCTCTTGAACCTCTTAAGTCATTACATGAGTTGATCGTACACTTCAATATATATATATGTTTCATTGAACTTTTTAACCCTCTTTTCTTCATTCAGGTTTGGAAGTGATAATATCTGTCAGGCCAGGGAATGGACTTCTTCCGGATAATCATGGATTTAGGACAGTCAAGTCCTTTTCAGAAATCTAAAGATGGACTATCTTGCTCCCCCCCCCCCCCCCTCCCCCCCCAAAAAAAAAAAAAAACCCTCTTGAATATCAACATATTCAGTGTAATCTCACAAATAGGATTTTTAGGGAAGGTGAGGTGTACAAAGACCTTTCTGTCATGTGCATAATCGTATATGTGGCTATTGTTATCTTATCGGTCTAGCCGCGTTCTAGAGGGATCATTGTCGATGTCAATAAACTTGGTTTGAAGAGAGGCTCAATACATGGACGATGGATTCAATTAATCGAAATTCATTGTGGACTTGAATCCTACACGGATGGAAATGTTGCTCAGCTATGTTGCTCGAATTTTTGAAAGATATCGCTGGATGCATGTTGGATCTTTAAAAAATAATGCATTTTTTAAGAATCTGACATAAAGTAGCAATTTAGTGCAATATGTCAGTTAATATAATAGCATTGGATTTTTTTATTTATTTTTGACATCCATAATGAGGTGGTATTTTAGAGAACATATAACATATAATAAAATAAGTCAAATCGTTATAGTAAAATATTATTATTGAGAATGATTTTTATAAACAGGTATAATTTTATCGCGTACGAAACAAATCTTTCTTATTATACAAAAGGGGTGTGATATAGATGACATATTTATAAGCAAATGTCAAAACATTGAAACTACACTAAATTAAAATGAATAACTTAAATGTTACTAGAGAATGATCGAGTTTTTAATATCCGGAAAAATAAATTTTACAAGTGACATTCCGTACCACCCCATCACCTGCATAGTTTTTCTCTAGATTATATATATTAATGTTTTGATGATATATATCGAAAATAAAAATAAAATAGACCACACTCTTAATTTACAAAATCAAATTAATTATGCATTAATTATATAAAATATACATAAATTGTTTAATATGTTTTCCTGGAAATCAGTTAACAGAAAATAGCTCAAAGAAAAACACCAAACTGAAGTGGGATCTTCTTCTCTTTCACATCAATTTTCATTCATCATTTTATTTTCCAATATAAAGGTATTTTTTAAAAAATAAATCATTCTATTAAATTTTATGTAAATTTGATTTTTTTTTCTCTATGCATGGTACATTTTACATGTTTTTTTAAAAATATCGATAGAGGCAGATCCAGTATATAAACAGTAATGGGGATAATTCGAACTCGAATTACATGAAAATTATGTGTGTATATGATTTTATGTAATTAGTATTTTTTTTTCTGGAATTATTATATTAGATTCTTTTTTTTTCCTACCCCTTTTTGGGGTTTTAGAAAAATTGCAAATCTGAATTTTTTTTTTAATTTATTAGCTTAGGACAATAATATTGGCCTATGTTTTTGATTTGTTTGATAATGCAGTCCTTGATGTTTACATTTCTGGACTTTTTCTGCTAAAAAAGAATCATTTGGATGTTTACTTTTTTTTTCTTTTATATATAAATATAAAAATCAAAATTCATTTGGATATCCACCATTGTAATATAGTATAGTTGAATAGATTCTTGTTTTTCGTCTTTTTTTTTTTTTATAATCGTGGTGTCTGGGAAAGCTTGCAATCATGTCGACTAATTCAATACCCTATACCTCAGGGTATCTCCCATCAGCACAGATATCGAGTAACTCTGTAGCTTACGGTACTTAAATCATACTTCATTGATCACTAGTCACACCGTACCCTTGGGTGAGAGATTATCTTGCAATATAGTATAGTTGAATAAATTCTTGTTTTTCGTCTTTTTTTTATAATCGTGGTGTGTGGGAAAGCTTGCAATCATGTCGACTAATTCAACACCCTATACCTCAGGGTATCTCCCATCAGCACAGATATCGAGTAACTCTGTAGCTTACAGTACTTAAATCATACTTCATTGATCACTAGTCACGCCGTACCCTTGGGTGAGAGATTATCTTGCAATATAGTATAGTTGCACTATTAGCCGAAGGGAAGTCTATTGACACATCTTCGTCGAAAAATTACATTAAATATGTTTATCTTTATGTATGTATACATACTATATGTTAAATCCCATGGCTTCTTTGTGCATTTACTTTTTTATATATTGAATTCCGTTAGTGAATATTCTGGCTCCGTCAATGTTTACAATTGCAAGAGTTTTGTTTTGTCTTTCTACCAACTTTTAGCTCATGGACAGTTTAAGGGTTTATTGAAGAAATTTTCTTTCACCATTTTAGTTTAAACTATTGTTGATGTTGACATTTGATTTTGTTGCTTTTGATTTCAACAGAATATGCAGAGATGTATAAGATAAGGGATCATTTTAAAGAAGGCAATTCGTTTGGTTCGAGGGGCTCGAGGGGCCTTTTAGTTCGCGATTGCCTAGTAAATGAGAGTTGAGTGGCAGTGAAGGAAGCTAGTAAGGCAGAGTGTACGAATCGTTGATAAACCCTTGGATTCCACTTCCTGTGTTGAGATCACGGAGGCGGATCATCCACCTATTTGTCAATCGTTCCTTCAGGGATATACTGAAGGGGACGAGTGGTCAGAAGTAGCAGACTGTACATCTGTTGAAGCTATTTTTAGGTATGTTCGAACCCTGCCTCTCTGGTTTTTGTTCGTTGTAGACTTGAGAGAAGAGAAAAGAGATTCATTTGTCGGCTTACATGATAAGGTCTAGCTATGAGGTCGTTGAACGCGGAGAAAAGATGGATGTTTCCTCTTATTATAAGCTCAGTTGTGTTTATTTTCCTTCTTGTAACCTCCTTCGACTTAGGCCTCATTTCCTCGTTGCATTCGATCAATTCAGTCTTCTCGATTTTCCCATCTTGTGTTATGGAGAATCAAACTAGCCCGTATATTAATGAAGTAAAAGTTCAGCAAGCTCCAAGTCCATCTCCGCCTCCTTCACCTCCTCCACCTCCTCCGCCTCCTTCTCCTCCTCCTCCTCCTCCTCCTGCTCCGCGTTTTGCTTATTTGATATCCGGATCAAAAGGTGAACTGAATCAGCTGTGGAGAACGCTGAAATCGATATATCATCCGTGGAATTACTACATCGTTCATCTGGACTTAAAATCAGCAGCAGAGGAGAGACTAGAGCTTGCTTCAAGAATTGCAAATGAATCTGTTTTCGCCAAGATTGGAAACGTACACATGATTACGAAAGCAAACATGGTGACATACCGGGGTCCAACCATGGTCGCTAACACTCTACACGCCGCCTCTATTCTCTTGAAGAAGTATACGGACTGGGATTGGTTTATCAACCTGAGTGCTTCCGACTATCCCCTGCTAACTCAAGATGGTTAGTTTTCAACTCTCATACTAGACAATTATGTTGCTCGTACTCTTCAAAATCCTCCAAGAATGTACTACTTTGGGGGGGATCCGACACACTCTTGTCAACATTTTTGAAGAATCCGAGCAACATAGCTCGAAATAGTATGTTCTGACCATTTATTCTATTGCTTTACAGATCTTCTCTACGTGTTTTCTCAAGTAAAACGCGACTTTAACTTTGTTGAGCACACCAGCCGGTTGAGATGGAAAGAGTATGTTCTCCTACAAGTTCACCGAGTTTCTTGACTTGTTCTTTGTCTGTATTTGTAGTTCATTCTTTAACTTTTATGTCACTCGATTTATCCTATTGCAGGTCGGAAAGGGCAATGCCGCTTATTATAGACCCCGGGCTGTATCAGAATACTAAGTCTGATATATTTTGGGTTGCACCAAGGAGAACTCTTCCCACAGCCTTTAAACTCTTTACTGGTAAGATCTTAACTGCTAATCTGAATACTTTTAGCCTTCTTGAACATGTTTGCTGATATTTACGCGTTACAAATGCAAGTAGAAAGTGCTACGTAACGTCAACAGATATGTTTGATACCATAACCTTCTGAGCTGTTGTAGTGAAGAAACTAAACTATTGGTACCATGTTAAGACGCAGTTGGCACTCGTCTGCAATCTTTGGATGTGATCGATATGCATACTTAGTATCGTCGTTTGATGAATTGATGATAAATTTTTCATATATGGAAATGACTTTGTTAGAATATGAACTATATGATATGATCGGAGACAGAGTTAGGATTTTGAGTTTATGGATTCTGGATCCTAAAATAGGCGGTTTACTAGCTCTGATCTGATATATATTAAGTAGATTATCGTAAACACAAATACATGGTCTAGCCAAAGCTTATGTTGCTCCGACTCTCCAAAAATGTTTCCACACTCATGACAGATTCTCCAAAAGACGCACTACTTTTGGAGTATCTAGACAACATAGGCCTGTAGCTCCATCCTAGATCTGTGCACCATTCTGCCTGGAGTCATCGGCTATATGAATCCTCACTGACCACGTGACAAATTTTGTAACAGGCTCAGCTTGGACAGTGTTGTCACGCGCGTTCATAGAGTATTGCGTATGGGGTTGGGATAATCTTCCAAGGACTCTACTTATGTACTACTCGAATTTCGTTTCCTCTCCAGAAGGCTATTTTCAGACAGTTATCTGCAATGCTCCTGAGTTTTCATCAACAGTTATTAACCATGACTTACACTATATATCTTGGGATGTTCCACCAAAACAACATCCACACATTCTATCACTCAATGACATTGGAAAAATGATAGCAAGTGGCGCTGCATTTGCGCGAAAATTCAAGAGTGATGATCTAGTTATGGACAAGATTGATCAAGAGTTTCTACACAGGGTGAATGGAACCTTCACCCCGGGTGGTTGGTGCGCGGGGAATCCACCTTGTTCAAAAGTTGGGAACTCGAAAAAGCTAAGACCCGGGCCAGGGGCTCAGAGGCTAAGACGTCTCATCGATAGATTAGTTGATACAGCTAGTCAGAATCAATGTAAGTAGACCTTTTCTTTTTTTTTGTTACCTGTATCGTTCTAATTTTATCGGATGTTACATACTTTTCCTTTGATTTTACGATCAAAAAAGAGTATAAAGTTCATTCAGAGATCCAAATCAATAAGTATTGCCCATTGTACTAAGTTTTGGTTTTCGGAAAATGTTAGTTATATTACGTGTACTGTTAGTGTAAAGAACTTAAATTCGTTTTGATTCACAAATGTTATACTACATACTCCCTCTTTTAGATGAAATGGCTATTCCGGATTATGGTGCATAACGCGATTCGGATTTAGTCGAAACTGGAAGCTATTCACACAAGAGTGATTGTTAACCAACAATTGCTAACATATATAATACATTTCATTAATTTATTCCCACGCAAGAAGCATTGCTAACTATTATTATATTTTGTTTTCACATCGATATTTGATATTTATATAAAAGTCTGATTTGAATTCACGTATTATAAGTTTTAATTTTGCAAATAGTACTCTTAACAATTTTTTTTTTCATTCTTAGGTGCTTGAACCCAAGAGTTAACTTAGCCATTTAAAATAATTTTTAAAAGATATCTACAAATAATTGTATTTCATCACTTTAAAGAAAGTAAAATAATTGAAAATAATATAATCCAAAACCATGAATATTATAGTAGATCATAGATTGTTTTGCCTTTAACATATTAATATATCTAATTTTTAATTAATTAAAATATGTGTGTTTAGTTATTTCATATGTAAAATATATTGTATTTTAACTATTTATAGAATTATATTATTATTTTTACATATGAAATAACAATACAATTTTAACATAACGTATAATAATTAAATAATAAAAATAAATATATGAATATTCACAAGGAAAGTGATAGAAAATTAACAATTCAATTATTTGAGGGGTATGTACTTAGTCAAATCTCACGAGAAATAAATTAAAATTTTATCAAGAATTAAGTGCAATTAATCCCTTTAATTACTACATCACATAATCACCACTAATTAACAAGAAGAAACAAAAAAAAAGGGGAAAAGATAATGCAAAAAAAAATAAAAAAATGAGAAAAATAGAAAAAACATTTAATTTACACCAAAGATTTTATCTTTATTTGTTTGACTATAAATAGAAAAAAAATATTCTAGCATTAGTAACCGTCCCTACACTCGTACGTATCATTTCATAGTATATTATATTATATTTATTATATTACATGATATAATATAATATTATTTTTATAAATATAATTTTTAAATAGATGGTAATTCACTAGAGAGATAAAGTACATAGTAAAATTATAACAAACAAAGATAATAGCAATAACATATTCAGCTAAATCTCATAAAGTGAATAATGAAGAGATTAAAGCCTATGTAGAGCTTATCATTGTCTCTCCCAATTCGAGATAGAAAAACTTTTATCGAAAGAATTTCAACTTTATTACAACGAAAAATAAAAGAAACAATGTTATCAACCAAATCAATTATTTTATAAAATTAGACTTTTACTATTATATAATAACAAATTTAATACAACAGAAAATAATATTTTTTCTGTCACAATATAAATGACAAATTTCATTTTTTCGAAAGTCAAACCGAGAGTTTACACATGAAATATCTAATTTTTTAAAAAATAAAAATTACATCGAAAGAAAAATTATAATACAATAAAAAATAATATTTCCTCTGTCCCAATTAATATGAGGCATTTCATTTTTTTTCGAGAGTCAAATTGAGTAAAAAAGAAAAATTATAAATTGCACGTATTGATAATCCGACATATTTTATAGGTATATGAAAAAACTTACAATAAAAAATAGATTAATTTAAATTTTAAAATTCTAAATATGACATGAAAATTGAGACGTGAGAAGTAACAATCAAAACAAATATTGTATTTGTTTGTAATAAGATTTTATGTTTTTTTTTACACACTCTCTATAAAATATATGAAAAAGAAGAAAGAAGAAATATCTCTTCCATATTCCTTGCCTTCCATCACTTTCCAGCTGTTTGAGAATTTGGGTTTTTGGATCCAAAGCCTTTTTTTATCTCTCTAAATCTTGAAGTCCATCTGTCTGTCTAATCTTTCATCCAGATCAGTCACAAATTCTTAAAAATTGACATTTGGAGAACTGTAAATGGACCAAAATCCTGTTGTTCATATACCAGAGTGATCTCTTTTCAGGTATATATGTTAATGATTTATCCTTTTTTGGACAATTTATTTTCTGGGTTTGTTGTGATTTGTGGAAAAAGTCTTTCTTTTGAACATTTGGTTAGTCTTTTTCACTGTTTTGGTTTATGGAGTTCTTGAGAATTGAGGAATAAATCTTCTCTTTTGAACATTTGGTTAGTGTTTTTCACTGTTTTGGTTTATGGGGTTGTTGAAAATTGAGGAAAAACTCTTTCTTTTGAATATTTGGTTAGTGTTTTTTACAATTTTTGTTTGATGGGGTTCTTGAGAATTGAGGAAAAACTCAATTCTTTTGAACATGAGGTTAGTCTTTTTTACTGTTCTTGTTTGATGGGGTTCTTGAGAATTGAGGAAAAACTCAATTCTTTCAACATTTGGTTTAAAAAGTTTCAGTGTTATGTTTTGTATGTTCTTGTGAATAGGTGGCCAAATCTATGTGATTCATTGTTTTGTACCTGAGTGAATCTTGAAGATGTTTTTGTGCCTAAAATGAATATTTAACTAGCTGAAAAAAGTGAGAATTTTGGGGTGTCTGAAATAATCAGAAGGGGTCATCTAGTTTTTGTTTTTCCTTCTTATGTATTATCCACTCATAAATGTTCAACCTTTGGTGAGCTTAAAGGAGGTAATTTTCGTGTATTGATCTGTAGCTTGTCCTCTTTATGTATTCAAAAAATGAACCTTTAAAAAGCTAAAAAAGGAGGTAACTTTTGGTATTGTTTGAAATAATCAATAGGGTCAATCTGGATTTTAACTCTTATATATGTATTATCCACTCATTAATCTTGAAGCTTTTGAGTTTAAACTAAAAAGGAGATAATTTTGGGTGTTTCAAGTGATCAAAAGTGTAATCTGTATGTTGCCCTCTTATGTATTCTCCAGGCATAGAAATTGAAGCTTTTGAGAGCTAAAAAAGGAGATAAATTTGGGTGTTTCAAGTGATGAAAGGAAGCCATCTGGATTTTTCCTATTATTTATTATGATATGAACTTAAAAGAAGAAGTGAGGATTCATTTAGCGACCTCAACTTGTGTGGGATTGAGTCATAGTTTTTGTTATTCTTGTATAAAGATTGAAGCTTTGGTGAGCTAAAAGGAGGAGATAATTTTGGGTATTGGTTCAAATAATCAATAGGGTCATAGAGTTTCTTCCTCTTATATAGTATAATCAAGAAGTAGCATTCATATACCCGACCTCAACTTGTTCGTAACTGAGGCATAGTTGTTCTTCTTGTTGTACAAAGATTGAAGCTTTGGTGTGTTAAAAAAGGAGATAATTTTGGGTGTTTCAAAGAGATCAAATGGGGTCATCTGGTTTTTTCCTCTTGTGTATACTTCATTCCATAGTGGCCTTAACTTCTGGAGCTTTGATGATGTTTTATAGCAATGAGGTATTCATATTTAGCCATGGAAGAGAGCGCGCGAGTAAGCTTTTTGGATCGACACCCCATGACCAATTGATAATCCAAACATCAGATTCATTCTCTGGTCTGCTTTTATTTGCCATTGGTTTTTTCTTGTTCATGGTGGCATTTGTAAAAGACAGAGACTTTCACAATTTCTTTGCTAAGGGATGTGTCCTCCTTCATATAGCTATGGCTGTTTGGAGAATTTACTTTGAGAGGAAGCTTGAGGAGGATCTCGGACACGATTGGCTAAGATTGGTTGTTGCTGACATTGCTTTAGGACTTTCTTGGGTTTTCTTTCTTGTGTATTCTTGGAGAGAGAAATATGATTAGTCCTCGTTCCTTCGAGGGACGATACAAAGAAGATTAGCATGATCCTTGTTCAAGGATGACACAAACAAATTAGAGAAAAGTGTGATTAGTCTATGTTGCCTTACTTCCTTTGTTTCATATATGGATCTTGTCATTGTCTCTGACATTGTTTTAGGACTTTCTTGGGTTTTCTTTCTTGTGCATTCTTGAAGAGAGAAGTATGATTAGTCGATGTTGAAATTTGAACGATACAGAGAAGATCAGCATGGTCATCGCTTGAGGATGACATGAACAAATCAAGAAACATATCATTAGTCTTTTCCTGCATTGAAGGGACACACATTTGAGTCCACAATCCATATTTAGATGTTTAGAAGAAAAAAAAGTCTTTGTTCAAGTATCAATCAACTACATCGCAATTCCGAACTAGTTGGATTGGCTAAAGAATCTGAAAGTTTGCAGACTGAAATCTGGTTGTTATTACTTTGAGTTATAGGTAAAGCTACTTTGCAAGAAGTTTGGTTTTGAAACACAACCAGATTGTGCTTCTTTTGCTTCTATCTTGGATAGTACTTTCTTCCTCTTTACTTTTTTGTGGACAATTCTTGTAAAGTGCTTTGTTTACTTATGTAAGTTTCTGTTGATAGAATGAGATGTGTTTGTGATCTCCTGATGTTGGCTTTTTGTTTGGACTTCTAACTTTCTATACTTCAAGACTTGATTTGGAGCTTTGAAGCAACAGTAAAGTTCTCTTCGCGTAACCTATAAGTTACGTGCTCAAACTAGTCACTGACGTTTTATCTTTCTTGAGATGCGATTCTTTCATCAAATCTTGTTAATAAAGAATGTTTTGTTCTCTTCGTGTAACCTATAAGTTATGTGTAATATCTACGTAATATTCTTTCTTGGGATGCGGTTCTTTCGAATGCTTTGTCCATCGAGTTGCCTTTTCTTTTTTATAAAGTTGTATTTATTTCTGATTTGAATATGTGTGATTGATCACCTTGTCTTATTATATGATACATTGTCAATAATATAAGGCTTAATTAACCTGCTTTATGAATATTCAATGCTAGTGGCTTTGATTAATAGAGACCCTATGACTCAATCCTTATGAATCTTTAGTTGGGTCCCTCTATTTTTAATTTTTTTAGGCCAACTTCTTAGATCAATTATAGCTTTTGAAACTCGAGAATAATTGGTTCGCTATAATTATTTTTCCCAACTTAATACTAGGTTTTGATCGAATCGAGCATATTCAAATATGTGACCTGAATCACAAGTTTCTTAAGGGCCCGTTTGGCCATAAATATATTTGGGAAAAATTTGGCAAATAATGTTTGTCCATACAATTTGCCATTATTTGGCAAATATCCCAAATTTTCAAATACTAGTTTTTTCTAGTATTTGGGCCAAGTCTCATTATTTGGGATATTTTGAAAATTAAAATTTTACCCCAATCTTTTATCTTTTACAAAAACACCCTCTTTAGTTGTTGCTTGCGTTGTATTACATCATTTTTTACGTGAACACCAAAATAGTGATGAAATATTTAGTGAATATTAATAATGATATGATTGTTGATGAAAATTATTAAAAATTGACTTTATGTAACAAAGTCATGTACTTTGTCTGCTTCACGATACATGGAATAATTCTTGTTGCACTCACTCTAAATACCACATTGTTTTAGTGTTATGGACATTATTTGTTATTGTTGTAACGAACATTCAATTGACTTGTAATACAAACTTTTAGTTAGTTTTGATAGTTTTTAAAACTTGTGCGTACAAATCATATTTTTTTAAAAAGGTGAAATATATTTCCCAAATTTTATGGCCAAACACATGGTGAAATTTCACTCAAATAATATTTGCCAAGAATATTTGAAAATCTATGGTCAAACGCTAGCTTAGCTTTTGCCCCTATAACGCAACCCTAGGGCATCTTTAGAGTCTTTTTTTAATCAACATCGGTCTCGTTCTTCTACCTTTCTCTACCGAAATATCTTTGCGTAGCAAAGGGAGCTATTTGTTTGGTTAATATCAACTCCACTTATATTGACTTACAATCTTTTTTAGTTAATAATTTTATTATATTTTTAGTTCTCTAGTTAAATTGAGGAGCACTGGAAAAATTGAATTGGAGATGCTTTGAAGATTACTTAATCAACTTATAAAGAACATGAATGAATAATTTGTCATCGAGTTTAATTCACAAAATAAAAAACGATCAATATTCCGAGTTAAAAGTCACTTTTCCATTTGAACTCAACATGGGGTATCTTTTGTTGGTCCCCGTTTTAGCTTAGTTTGGTTGATCCATTGGTCCACCAAACATATGATAAGATTCTTGATTGAATATTAGCAAGTCTTTTTCACTATATATGACCTCATCCGTTAATTCATTGGTGACTCGAATACAAAAATGTTGTATGTATATATTTTAACAAGTTCTTTTTAAAGATAAATATATTAAAATTTTAAATATCGTTAACAAAATTTTTAACTTCGCTATTGATGATAGTTCTTTTATCTCTAGAATTATTTTCTATTAGGTCTTAGAAGTATGTCATTTGCAAATAGTATAGTTACTGTTGGTATACTCAAATCTTTTTTGAAAAGAACAAATGAAGTGTGAGCCCTACTCCCCACCCCATAAGGGTGCATCGGGATAGGTCCGAACGTTATTTGATGAAAAATTATATATTATAATATCTTGAATTTATTTTGACTACAGACAATTGAAAAGAATGGCATGTAAGGCAGAGACATATTACGATATATTTATATAATAATGGTGTTTAAGTTAACGTATGTGCATTTTTACTAATTTACGAAATATTTAACTTTTAATTTTATATACACAAAAATTAGAAAGTTTTATTTACTAAAAGTTAGATACATGAAAAACTTTACTAAAAGTTAGATACAAAAAGTTTATCTAACCATCTTTTTTTTTTATTGATATCCAATAAATTAAAAAGCATAAAATTTTAAACTTTTTTATACATGTATATATATTGGTTGATGTTGAAATTTTTTTAAATAATTTTATGTCGGCAGAATTAAATGAAAAAAAAAAAGTAATTTTATGATGTTTAAATTCTAATTTTGACAAAAGTTTCCACAAGTTGGACATAATAAATTTGACCGACTATTCTATTTTATTTATTTTTTATATTAGCTTTCGTTCGAATTGACATTTTATCTGATTGGATTTTCGCATTATTTCGTGAAATAGATAAGATTATTTATCTTTTATAATTTTTTATATATATTACTTTGACTTTTTAGACCACAACGTGAATAATCGTACTTTATTCATTGATAGAGTGAAAAATTCTTGCACAATCAAATCATAAATAGATAAATAAATGACTATAGTCTATAAACATTAATTAGTAATTTAATAAAAATAATTGACTATTACGTATTAAAATTTGCTTGAAGTAGGGCAACTTTTAAATATAGCAAACAAAAAATTCATATTTGTATAATATAGCAAACTTTGCATAATTGCGCTCCATAGCAAACATAAAAACTGTATATTTCACTATACATATACAAGTGTATAATTCGCTGGCCTAAATTGTATAATCCACTAACCTATTTCGCTGCAATTGTATAATTTACTTTGCATACAGTTGAATCGAATTAAAATATATGTATATTGCATAATTATAAGTGTATAGCAAGAAGATATATGTTTTTCTCGCTTTATACAAAAACAGAAACACAATATATACACTTCTGTTGTATAAAGCTAGAGAAAATTGTATTTCACTGCAATTGTATAATTCGCAATTGTATAATTCGTTGGCCTTTTTCTCTGCAATAATTGAAGTAAAATGTTTGTAAATTGTATAATTAAGTGTATAACACGAAGATATACATTTTTGCATGTGTATATACAATTTTCTATCGCTTTAAACAAAACAGAAACAGAATTATACACTTCTGTGTATAAAGCGAGAGAGGCGAGCGAGAATGGAGAGTGGAGAGCGAGATTTTTGGGAGAGAGACGCTGACAAATTTTAGTTAATGTTTGCTATGGAGCACAATTAAATCAAACCCTAGCTATTTTATTTAATTTAGGTTATTAGTTTGCTATTATATATAATTTTCCTAAAAAAAAATTACACTAGAATATAATAAGGTGAAATTGCAATCTTTTAGGATAATTTCAATCCACGTCATGTTTAATTGCATGTTAATTTTGGATTGGAAGTTGAATTCTTTTGTAATATAAGTGATGACATGTACCAAAATAGAACTTCATTTTTTTCATCTAAAAGATTTCATTAAAATAGCAAAAAAAATATTATAAGTGGAGATAGTGGTATATATATAATCAATTTTTTTTGAGTTTAAATAATTGAAATAAATTCATGCTTTTCGATTGTTGGGATGATTGTTGCTTTAGTACGTTATTTTGTGTTATAAGTGAAATTACGTAATTACGAAAGAATTTTAAATAATTTTTAAAAATTATTACATTTTTATGCTTATTCTAATCGATCTCAAGACTAGACGAGCTAATCACCACAAGTTTGGGTCTTAAAAATATAGAAAACAACCTCAATGAGCTCGTATGTCGTGATTCTTATCGCTTTTGCTGAATCATATCTTATTTATCTTAAATCTCCTCATGTCATTGCTCGTCACGTATAATAATGATCACGTCATTATTAAGTCATACAAAAATTCTAATTTATAGGATCTCAAAAAATTATTAAATACCGAATGAAAAAAATAAAAATAAAAATAAAAACCTAGTAAAAGGGGCACATTGGTAAACCAAATATTAGTTTAAAAGGCATTTGTCAACAGATGTACATCGCCGTCTGCAATCAACCGAACGCCGGCGAAGAACGACGGAGCAAAAAAGGTATGCCGCATATCTTCATACTATTTCATTCGATCTTTTTAGTGATTTTAACTCCGATAACTCAATTAAACCCTTGAATTTGTGTTTTCCCCCAAATATTAGTTTGAAAGGCAATTGTCAACAGATATACATCGCCGTCTGCAATCAACCGAACGCCAGCGAAGAACGACGGAGCAAAAAAGGTATGCCGCATATCTTCATACTATTTCATTCGAATTTTTTTAGTGATTTTTAACTCCGATAACTCAATTAAACCCTTGAATTTGTGTTTTTGTGTGCTCCTTCACTTTCATTTTAGAACCCTAAGTGTTTCGATTACTGATTTTTTCCGATGAAACAAAGTATGCCTAGGTGCTGAGGTGGAATTTGAAATCAATTGGTCCATTGTGTAATACAATATTAAACCTACAAGTGCAATCTATGAAGGCTAGTGTGTACGCAGACTTTAATAATTGTGAAATTTGCCAGTACTTTGAGCTAATTGTAACCTTCGAAACTCAGAATATGATGAGTTCCCCGTTCTTAGCATTCTCTATTTAAATTGTGGATTTAGTTCACTTGGTTGAGGGCTTGAACTTGTGGCTTAAGACACAAGTCCATTAACCTTTGCTAATTGAGCTAATTACTAGTGTTGTTGGAGGTAATTTTTGTCTCTTGAGCAACAACACAATACTCAGTGTTATCCCACAAGTGGGGTCCGGGAAGGGTAGTGTGTACGCTCACCTTATCCATACCCTGAGAAGGTAGAGAAGATGTTTTCGATAGAACCTCAGCTCAAAACAAATGACATCAATAGCAACAAGTTAAAACAAAAACAAGAGAATACAGTTATAAGGAATCAACTAATAGAATTAGAATCTAAGAATACGAAAATACAAGACTAATACTAATACACTAGGAATAGGAAAACTAAACACTTAACTACCTACTAACATTAGATCCTTATTTTCGACCATCACACCCTCCTATCAATATTTGTGCTTTTGTGTGCTCCGTTCCTTTGATTTTGAGAACCCTAAGCGTTTTGATTACTTATTTTTTCTAATGAAACAAAGTCAAAAATAGATGCCTACGAGCAGAGATTGAATTTGAAATCAATTGGTCCATGCTGTAGTGCGATCTATGGAGTGTAGAGTGTACGCAGACCTTAATGACCGTGAAACTTGCCAATAACTACGAAAAATGTCCACTTGTGGCCAAAAGACACAAGTCCATCAACCTTTGCTAATTGAACTAGCCACTTGGGCCGTTGGAGCTAATTTTCGTCTCTTGAGCAACAACAACAAACCAGTATAATCCCACATGTGGGGTTCGAGAAGGGTAGTGTGTCGCAAACCTTGCCCATACCTTTAAAAGATAGAGAAGATGTTTTCGATTGAACCTCAACCTAAAACAAATGAAAAGACATCAATAGCAACTAGTTAGAACAAAAACAAAAGAATACAGTAATCGAGGCTAAGGAATAAACTGATAGAATTAGAAATCTAAGAATACGAAAATACAAGACTAATACTAATACGTTGGAATTGGAAAACAGAACACTTGACTACGTACTAACATTTAAGTAATAAAAAAAACATTTAAGTGAATATAGACCAAAAGCGTCTATAAAATGTATTAGGTAATTCCATACTAATATACTACATGTTTGTACCAAACAACACCAAACTCAACTAAATTTAGTTGCTCGATTTTTCGAAGTTTTAAACAATATCTAACCATTGTAGTTTAAAAAAAGTCATTCGAATAATTGACTACTCAATTGTCATCATAGCCCTCAAATTCAGGATCTTCCCTTTTCGGAATGAAGCTACTCACAACCACCTGATAGTAAATTGAAAATCGTTAGCAAGTATACAATATGCACTCAAATATAAGGATAAGTATATCCCTAGGTTTTAATCGAGCGATAAGAGAGCATGTGATGTGCAAGTTATGCACACAACAAGGTTCAAAGTTTGAATCTGATCACAAACAAAAGTCTTCTACTTAAGTGAACAATAGAGGGGTGGGACCTTGTTTTGTGCATAGCTTAAGTAGAAGACTTTTGTTTGTGATAAGATTTAAACTTTGAACCTCGTCGTGTGCATAACTTGGACATCACATTCTCTCTTATCACTCGATTAAAGCTTAGGGATGTACTTATCCTTATGTTTGAGTGCATATTGTGTACTTCCTAACGATTTTCAATTTACTGTCTGGTGTTAGTGAGTAGTTTCATTCTGAAAAGAGAAGAGCCTGAATTTGAGGGCTATGATGACAATTGGGTAGTCAATTATTCGAATGACTTTTTTTAATCCACAATGGTTAGATATTGTTTGAACTTCGAAAATCGAGCAAATAAATTTAGTTGGGTTTGGTGTTATTAGGTACAGGCATGTAATATATTAGTATGGAATTACCTGATACATTTTATTGTCGCTTTTGGTCGATGATCACTTCAATGTTTTTTTTTTAAAAACTTCAACATTTAATTTTATCACTTTGATTCTAGAATCCTAAGCATTTTGATTACATATTTTTTCTCATGAAACAAAGTCAGAATTACATGTCTAGGAGCTGAGGTGGAATTTGAAATCAATTGGTCCATTGTGTAATACAATATTAAACCTACAAGTGCAATCTATGAAGGCTAGAGTGGACGCAGACTTTAATGATTGTGAAATTTGCCAGTACTTTGAGCTAATCGTAACCTTCGAAACTCAGAAGATTATGAGTTCGCCCCTCTTAGCATTCTCTATTTAAATAGTGGGTTTAGTTCACTTGGTCGAGAGCTTGAACTTGTGGCTTAAGACACAAGTCCATCAACCTTTGCTAATTGAGCTAACCACTAGTGTTGTTGGAGGTAATTTTTGTCTCTTGAGCAACAAGAACAAATTCAGTGTAACCCCACAAGTGAGGTCTAAGAAGGGTAGTGTGTACTTATGACCTTACCCCTAACTTGAAAAATTACCTTGAGAAGGTAGAGAAGATTATTCCTGTACAATAGAAAATAGTAGTCGAGGCTAAGGAATCAACAGATAGAAATAGAAATCTAAGAATACAAAAATTAAGACTAATACTAATACGCTGGAGAATAGGAAAGCAGAAAACTCGTCAACCTACTAACATTTATCCTTATTCTTGATCTCCACACCCTTTTATGTTGAAGTTGCGTCATGTCTTACCTGATCACCCATTGCAGTACTTCTTAGGCCTAATTCTACCCCTCCTCAAGCCTTCAATCAGCCAACCTCTCGTGTTTTCTTACCGGCACAACCACTCTTCTCTTTTGTCACAAGCCTGACCCAAATATCTTCATTCCTAATTTTATCTCTCCTTGTATGCTCACACATCCACATCCACATCCACATCAACATCCTACGTCAATTCTACTCTCATCTTCTAGACATGAGAATTTTTGACTGGACACTCTTTCCCACATAACATAGTCAGTCTAACCACCCTTTTAAAACTTAATCTTTAAATATTGATTGCGTATTCATATGACACAGAACACCAGCTCAGTAGAATCTTTTTTTGCTCTTAATTTATAGAAACATATTATCTTTCTGCACCCAAGGATGCCTAATAGTTAAGGAAGTGGATTGAAAATCATGAGGTCTCAGTTTTAAACCCCACTAGAGGCAATAAACATTAGGTGATTTCATTCTATTTTGTTCAGCCCTTGGTGGATGGAGTTGCTCGATACCTTTGCTAGTGGGAGTTAGCAGGTACCTCGTGGAATTAGTTGAGATGCACGGAAGCTAGACCAGATAACACTATCATTAAAAAAACAAAGAAGTGTATTCTCTTTTGTTTCTTCCAAATGTTTTTTTTTTCTTTTTCCATCATGTTCTGAATTTTGATCCATGTTTTGTGTTAAGGAAATTAGACAGCAGCACTATTTGCTGAAATATGGACAATGAACACCTGCTGTTCATCATTTTAAGCATTTTTAAATTCAAATTATTCTCCCAAGTGAAGATGTTTTTTTATCCCTTTTAATTGCAGTATAGAAATGTCTATGTGAATAATTTGTTATCCAAACAATTATGACTTCTCCATATGTGTTTTCCCCCACAATTGTGATTGATTGAACGGGACTCTAATTTTTAGGAGCATCTAGTTTCAGAGTACGTAAAATTTGTTTTAGGAGAACATAATGGAAGAGCAGAAGTGATATAGAAGATTCATATAGCTGACGCTACCCATTTGGGTTTTAGAAGTAGTTGATTGATTGATTGAAGTAGACCTGATTAGGAAATTTGCATTGTAAAGCGGCATTGTTCATAAAGCTAGAAAATCTCACAAATTATCACTGAATACACACTTCTTTTGTTGAATAAATTTCACTTCACCTTTTCTATTTCATTATGTATAGTGTCTGACACGTCATGTGGAATGCTTAGTAATTTAGTTGACACTTGGCATACTATTGCTTAATTGTTGAAAGTCCTTATAGACAACACTCTTTGAGCTAGAATGTAGCACGACACTGTAATGTCATCAACGACTTCATTTGTGCATCTTGTGAATGTGTTTGAGATTATATCTTTGTTGGAGAAATATGTTAGTATGAAAGAACTTATGTAGTGGGAAGATTAGTTATCATTTGGCTATATAGAAGATGAAATAAAAGGTGAATGGAAAAGCTCTTTTTGATAGTTGGGGTGCAGTTAGAGTTGATCTTTACTCTGATAGTTCTCAGACATTTTTTTCCCCCAGGAAAAAGCTTGTCTCTCTTATCTTTTAGCCTTCGCATGAGAAAACTCTTTTTTCTAGGATAATATAATTATCATTTAGGTAAACCGATGAACTCATATATAAAAGGTTCCAAAAAACTTATGCACACTTAGATGTGAGTCTTTTTGTAGTGATATGAATTATGAGCTGGAAAAGGGTACCGAAAGAGCGCGGGGAGGGGGGTGGGGGTGATAGGAAAAGAGATTCTGTTTCTGGAAGCTCTATATGTTTTGAAATTGTTTTACTAGTGTAGAACCCACCAGAATCTTTTTAATGATTATTGAGGATTTCTTTTAATAACAAGTGCATGTTGTTCGACATGTAAGTGATGTGGAAAAAAAGGGAATCCTAATACTTGCAATATCTTTCTCCACTTATATTCTTAAGAATTGTGGTTAAGCATCTAAAAAGGGACTCCTTCAGCACTAGCTGTGCTTGATTGCTCATGTTTAATCAGGCTCTTGATTACTTCATGTGAAGGTAAGTGTAGTAAAACACTATTTTGTGGACTCCATAATAGATTATTAGATTGATGAAATTGGTTAAATTTGACGTTCTATCAGTGTTATTGGTAGACACCCTTTTGGGTTTCTTCTCCTCTGGAAGTTTTGATGAGTTGAATTTGAAAATGCATTTCTTATACATTTATTTTGGTCCTTTCTAGTTTGTTTGGTCATGTTTTTAGGAAGCTAAAAGTGCTTATTGGCAAAAATGTTTATAAAATTGACTATTCAAACACAACCCTACTACTCTCCAGGAGTACTTTCTCGAAAAACACTGACAAAAAACTCTTTTCAAAATAAACAGACTTTAGAAGTTTGGCCAAACAGACTATCTGTTGGTTTACTTATATTAGTGTGTATTTCAGTTCTCAAGTGTCCTTCAGATAGCCGTTGTTGATCGTTATTTCTTACTCCTCCAGTAATCTTTGACGATGGGTGGACTTCCGATAGAGAATACATCCACAACCATATCCTTGTCGAAACTTCCAAAAGATCAGAAGTCAGCCGCATCTACAATGCCCGATTCAAAGCCAAAGAAGAAGATTTGCTGCGCTTGCCCTGAAACTAAGAAGCTGAGGGATGAATGCATTGTGGAGCACGGTGAATCCGCGTGTGAGAAATGGATTGAAGCTCATCGTAAATGTCTTCGAGCTGAAGGCTTCAAGGTTTGATATTTAGTGATAGAAGCAGATTTCTAACTAAAAAAGACAAACGAAGATACAATTTTTTTGTATAATGCCCAGTTTGTTTTTGAGACCATACAAGCTCTCAATTGCCTAATGTTTACAGATAATTTATACAGAGGAATTTTGTTCATCCAAAGTACAAAAATAAAGCTAGGAAATTGAATAATTTGATTTGTTTAGGCAGGAAATGTAAGATATATTGTGAATTACATTTCTTAATGTAGACCGATCAATCCCGCCTTGTTCAAGTGATTGCCCCTAGCCAAGCGATATTGGAGGTTGTGGTATTTATTTTTCATAATGGGCCTATGTTTAACTCGTGTATCGTAGTTTTGGTTTTTGTGAATTACATTTCTTGGTCTTGTTATTGTTTTTGTGAATTACATCTTGATGTAGATCGATCAATCCCACCATATCCAAATGTTTTTTCCTAGCCAAACGAGATTGGAGGTTGTGTTAATGATTTGTTATTGTTTTTGTGAATTACATATCTTGATGTAGACTGATCAATCCCATCATATCAAAGTGATTGCTCCTAGCCAAGCGATGATTTGTTTGTAATGGGCCTATATTTAACTCAATATGTCACATCGTTTTTGTTTTTGTACGTTTGTCGTCCCTCAACACCTCTCCCACCTTTTCTATCTATCGTTAGAAGTAAAATTGTGACATTCCTCACTGAGCGTAGCACCCATCCGCCCTAGCACCTTTGCCACCAATTTCACAACTTACTGTAAGTCAGAGTTAAACTCGATCTTCGTCCTAGAGTTCTTATGAAGATTCTGGTGGTGCATATGTATAATTGGGCTCCCGTACGTGTCAAATATCAATATGTTGTTATAATATAAGTGTGAGAAGTTGATAGTATACATCGACTTAATATTAAAAGTAGTATTTGTGAATCAAGTAGTTACAAATATTTTACTATAAGGTAACTTGAAATATAAAGTAACAAGTAGTATTTGTATAATAATGTATAAATATTTTAATATAAGATAACTTGAAATATAAAGTAATAGTATGTTATATCTATTTAAATTGTAATAATCAATATAAAGTTTCCTTTAATGGAATGTATTCATAAGAATATTTGGTATTAATATCTAATTCAATTTGTTTAACTTCAATAGAGTTTATTAATTACATCAATTACTTGAAGAGAGTTAATATGTTTATTAACACATTATGAAATACTATATTTTATTTATTTGTTTATTCTTAAGTGATTAAAAGTCTCAAAAGAGATGAATTAATGATTTGATTATTGAAATTATCAACCTCAATTTATGAGATATTATTAATAGGTGTAATTAATATACTGAAAGCCATTTTAAGAAAAAAATGATATATAGTCAAAATAGAAGTTACATAATTCAAATAAAGAGTGTGAAAATGCTTTTTGGAGATTTTTATTAAATATTTATTAAATGTAATCTGATTAAGATACTATCACATTGAAAGAGTATTTTAATATGACAAATCCATTTTTTTCAAAAATGATATTTAAAAAAAAAAGGAAGACCTTTTTTTCAACTTCTCATTAATTAGTTAGAAATTACTTTTCTGAGATTTGAAAAAATTTATAAAAATTAATCTGAATTATGATTGAGATAATATTAAAAGTGTATTGTTTAATATGTCGATAGCTTCTTTTTTTATAAAAAAATAATAATATCTTGCCAAAAAAGGAAAAAGAAAGAAGTAGCAAAATATGTATTCAATGTTTGGTCAATGAGTCAGAAAATAGTTTGCAGAATTTCTTTATTTAATATTTAAAATTGATGAAAATATTATTTAACTATTAGTTAAAATATTAAGAGTCGAAACAATTTTTAAAAAACAACTTTCACCCCAAAATAAAGTTTTAAGTACATATTTATCAACAACCAAATAAAGTATGTATTTGATGTAAAAAAAAAATTGATCTAAATGAATTTCGCCACACAAATAGATTTATTTAATATTTATTACTGATGTGAAAAGGTAGATATCATGCTGAATTAGTCGAAGTACATAAAAACTTAGTTCAAAGACCAAAATACAAAAAGCACACATCAAAACTAATATACAAATATAATTCGAAGAAAAAAAGAAAGAAATGTACATTAACCTTATTCCTACTTTATAAAATAAGAAGAAAAAGAAAAATACGTTCTCGAACTATCATAATATGTAGATATCTTTCGTCATACTTATTGGGACATTAGTGCCCTGCTATCCAATGATTAGATCATATATGCCCTTCAATTTAACAGAAGACTAAACATGGACACGTGTCGCAATCTTATTCGACGAAAAATATTAGATGGATAAAATTATGACACGTATATGTCCGTTAGTATAAAGAATATACATAAGGAGCATACCATTTACGATAGTTCAACTATATATTTGTCCTTTTTCCCATTAAAAAAAAATGTTTCGAGTAAAACACTTGACTCAAAATCCTGTTCTAGAATTAAAAAAAAAAAAATGAAAAATTTAGGCAATTCTTTCTATTATCGTAGTTTTGCTGGACAGAACTATCTAATACCTATTGCTAATCAAAAAAATTAGTCGAAGTGGACGAAAACGTAATCCAACACTACAATAATAAAAAAAAACACAATAACAATACAATCCTACAAATAAAAACTAAAAAAAAACGACCCATACCCTAACCTTATTCGTACTTTATAAAATCAAAAAATTATTTCGAATAAATCCTCGACTCAAAATTCCGTCCTATCAACTTGACCAGGCGGGAAGAATGAGTCATAAAGCTTAAGTCTTAACTTATTGGAACCAAAAAGTTTCATAATATATTTTCTTTGTGAGAGCAATTTTTTAAAATTATAGAATCCACTGAAGAGACGGAACATAGCAATAAATTTTTCTATATATATATATGTGGAAGAATTTTCAATTTCATCGATGAAAATCTGTGGAATTTAACAAGCTAGACCTAAATCGCCTCTTTCAATTCTCTGCAAAATCGATCCATGGAGACTCATAAACAAGTAGCAGCATACGTTTCTGAGAATTCCAGGTAAATAGCACAAACCCAGTTGATCATTTTTTATTTTTTTTATTTGTTCAGAGAGTTTTTTTTTTTGGGATTGTATTGATTTTCAAATGAAAGAGTGAAAAAGATTACTTTTTTGATGATGGGGTGTGTTGGGTGTTGGTAGAATTAGTTGAGTTGATAGTGGAAGTATCTTTTTTTGATTTTTGATTGTATTGATTTTCAAATGGAAGTGTAAAAAGATGACCTTTTTTGATGATGGGGTGTGTTGGATTGTTAAAGAAGGGAAAAAAGGAGATGACCCAGTTGATGATTTTCTCTGTTTTTAGGGGGGAAAAAAGAGAATTATAACGAGGGTGTGTGGGTTTATGCACTTTTGATATGTTATTATGGTGTTCCTAAGGTTGATGATTGTATTGTTTTATTGTGAAAAGGAAAAAGAACTCTTTTAAGTATAATTGGGGTTGGTGTTTGTTGAATTTGATGGTGTTGGAAAAGAATGTCCAAGTATTTGGGGAAGCTGAGGGTTGTTTCTCTACCTCCACGAGGCAGAAGTATGGTTTGTGTATATTGATATAAACTGGGTATGTTGTTGTTGTACATGTTTTGGGGGTCTATGATTTTGATGTGATTGAATTCAAAGTACATAATTGATGATCTTTTTGGTATCTATTAAGTGTTTATGTGTATGTGATATTGATGGTATATTGTTACAAGTTAAAAACAGACTCAGTTGATCGTTTCTTGTTTTTTTCTATTATTTAAGCATTGATTTGTGATGGTACTATTGATTCACAGGAAAAGAGTGTTTCCAGGTGGAAGTGCAATTGATGTTGAGGTAGTGGAAATTTCGCGACCTACCAATTGGAGTTCGAAATCAAAAACTCCTAAGCAGCATAAGAAGGTATAAAATTATGTACTGTGTACCAGGATTCAGTCTTTTTGCATTTTTCTTTGTTTCTGAATTGATTGATTACCTTTAGCTTGCGCACTTTCAGCTATGATATATGTTAATGACCTCTTTGAATCGTCTTGCTGATACACATTTTACCCCCAATGTACAGTTTACTATTTTTTCTTGGCTTATATGGTGGTAAATGCACATGACATTGAATTTGCGTTTCAGAACTTTTGGCTTTGCATAGAGTTTATGTTTCTTTTTTATTAGGAATAGTCAAATGATCAAATGAAGTGTGTTAAGCTTCATGTCATTTTATCTCCCACTGTCCCTCCCAAGAAATCAAAGATTTTCTGGAAGAAACTCTATGCCAGTCCAACTTCTGTATGACCCTCTTGTTGTTTAATTTTTTCACTTATTTTCACCAATGTTCAAGACTCTAGTTTGTGCCAGTGAACACGTCTGAGTATGAAGTACTATCCATTGTGTATAAAGCGGGTTGAGAATCATGAGGTCTGCATTTACTTACCCTGTCCTCAACATGCCCTTGTACTATTTTTCAAATATTTTCTTTGTAAAAGTTAATATGAACTTGTCTACAAATCAGTTGGTGTTGACATAATCCTCTTAACACATGCAACATATTACATTCAGCTGGATTTCACTCTCCTTTATGTGAGCAAAAGGTTGATATATCTGGATATATTTTCTTCCTTTCAACTGAATAGACGTTTATTTTTCCTACGGCAGAAATCTTTCGCCATGTACGAGAGTGCCTCTTCATGAAAATAGAAAATTGAGGAAGGACTAGAGTCCTTCAGATTAGCTAACCTCTTTTGACATCTTTCTTTTTTTCGATTGTGTGTATGTATGCCTTTTAGTCCAAATTTGCAGGAGATTCTGTTGGAAGCTTGGTTTTATTGACAAGACAAGCATTGTTGTTTTGACTTGATTCTCATTCCTTGTGACATTATTGTTGGCCCTGATACTGTGCTGATGTATTCTTTGTAGGTTAGTTTCCATGAAATAATAGATGTTGACGTGGAAGAAAATTTAACTGATGTTAAGCGCTCTTCTGGAAATGTAAAATATAGTGGCAAGGGGAAGGTAATCAGAGATTCCCAATGCGCTCTTGTCAAAATACTGGTTCTTTTCTTGTCTGTCTTCTATGCTGTCCTTTTTTGGAGGTCTAATTTTGTCAATCACATCTGTTGCAGGATATTTTGGTTGGTAATGGTAGCTCGGATAATAGTGGACCAGTAGATGCGGTTCAGTCTTCAAAGAAGAACTGCTTTTCGTCATCAATAAAAAAGAAGAATTGTCTTTCAGCATCTAATAGTCCAATTATTATAGATGAGTTTGGTTCTGATGTACTTTTCGGAGCTGATGAGCACATGGACATGTATTATGATGATTTAGTGTATTCCGACTATGCTGTTTTACAAGCACATTTTGATAACATGGACATTCCCCCTGGAGTTGAGGCTCCAATCCCATGGATGCCTGGTCTCATGGAAGAACAAATGGTGTCAACCACTACAAGTACTTCAGGAAGAGATGTCCCTGGGGCAGTAAGGAATCAGTCCGCTTCATTTAGCAGCTCTACTCTCGTTGGTCAGCCTACGCAGTTTGGGTCGTCTTGGTCATCCCCAGGACCTGCTTTAGGGAAGGAGGGACAATTAGTCATTGGAAATTCAAATGAGAAGAGTTCTAAGGGAGTAAGTAAGTCAAAGAAAATCCATTCATCCGGTGGTACAGCCTCTTTTGATTGGAATAACCCATATAACATGTATGAAGGGTCATCATCTCATTATGGAAAGAAATTACGTTCATCCGGTGCTACAACCTCTTATGGTTCGGGCAACCAATCTACTCCTATTGGGCCTTATTTCCCAAATTCCGTGGGAGCTCCAGTGTCTGATATGAAGAATTTATTTCTTAATCCAACCACTCCAATTGCAGCAGGAACTGCTCATGCATCACCTGCTATGATGAATTATTTCCCTCCGAGTTTGCATAAAGGGGCAACAACTGCAGGATGTCCTTCAATTCCTTCAGGACCGGCTTGTAATGGAGTGCAACATAGAAATGTAGATGAAATTCTGAAGAATTTCCAAGCTTTCAAAAAATTTGATACTGTTGAGGATCATTCGGACCATTTCTATTCTCGACAGGCTTCTTCAGGGAACCTGGTTAGTTTATTCCCAATTAAAATATTTCACATAACTTAACTAGTTTTGGCTTCATTATCGTATGATATATCTAATTCTATTGCAGCCTTCTAAGAACTGGGCCAAGAAAATACAGGAGGAATGGAAGATACTGGAGAACGATCTGCCTGGTATACAAGCAAAGTTTCATATGATGTGTTGTGATTTTCTTTTTTTGCATTGAGCCCTTGAAATTTAATATACAAAAGCCTAGAAATTCTGCTTAGTCAGGGAATTCTGAATATCTCAGCCTTTCATTTCTATCTACCAAGACTAGGATAGATGGGAAGAAATCACCTAGTGTTTATTTGTATACGTGGGGATTTGAACCTGAGACCTCATGGCTGTCATCCCACCTCATTGACCACTTGGCCACACCCTTGGGTGCAGCCTTGCATTATTTATAACACGTGTTTTTTGCAATTTGTTAATCATGCACTCATCTTGTCGTCTTTTATTGAGCAGATACGATATTTGTCAGGGTGTACGAATCAAGAATGGATCTGTTAAGAGCAGTTATCATGGGTGCTGATGGAACTCCATATCATGATGGCCTTTACTTCTTTGACGTTTTCTTTCCAAGCAACTATCCCAATGTTCCCCCGGTAGGTGTCTCGCTTTGTCTCTGAGGACTGTACTGCTTTATACTTTCGACCTTTAGCCTAACACCTCCCTACCTATTGTTTCCAGCTTGTGCACTACCATTCCTTTGGCCTTCGGATCAATCCTAATTTGTATAACTGTGGAAAAGTCTGCCTGAGTCTACTTAACACTTGGACTGGCCAAGGAAGGAGAAATGGATCCCTCGTGCATCTACTATGTTACAAGTCTTGGTGTCCATACAGGGGCTAATTTTAAATGCAAAACCCTATTTTAATGAGCCCGGTTATGCAAACACAGGCGGGACAGCCAGAGGGGATCAAAGCTCACTGCAGTACAATGAGAACACTTACATTTTAAATCTGAAAACAATGGTCTTCTCCATGAGACGTCCACCAAAGGTATCCATATTTTCTTTTATTCTCTGCCTGCTGTGATCGTTGTCAATGGTTCTTAACCATTTATTACCAAAATAGGTTCTATTGTTATGCTTCATGACTATTTCTTGACTTCATTCACACTTGTGGTTCTAAATCAACTACTAATACCAAATGCCGTTCTTGCTTCAGTATTTTGAAGATTTTGTATTAGGGCATTTCTTTCGAAATGCACAAGATATTCTTGTGGCATGTAAAGCATACGCAGATGGTGCTCAAGTAGGTAGCCTTGTCCGCGGTGGTGTTCAGGATGTTGATGAGGGCGACAAAAGCTGCTCACCAACTTTCAAGGCTTCTTTGGCCGGATTCATCAAGACAGTTATAGATACATTTAAGGAGATTGGCGTAAAGGATTGCGACAAATTTCTTCACTTGACACAGAATGGGACTGGAGTAGCACCAGTTGTTCCTGCAAACGCCGCGAATTATTTCTTCAGTTGAGACCATGCTGATCATTGGATTTTGACAATAGGTGAATTGAGACTAATGTTGCCCAAATAGTTCAACTTTAATTGGGTAAAATATACTAGTACATTATTAGCTTCATATTAGTGCTCTTTCTAGCTTTTGTTCAGAGTTTCTTTAACTGTTTTTATGAGTTCATAGACAGCAAAAGTAGAGCTCATTAGAGAATGATGAATGACTTGTTTATCATCTGTGTAGATACATCTACTACAATTTATATAGGCTTTATTATACTTCCTCTCTCTTTCTCTTTGCATGATGATCATTAACTGACTCGATTAATTCAGATTTGCATTAAGTCAGGTCTATTTGAGGCGGAAAACTCTCTTTATACAAATAGGGATCGCTTCCGCTCATTGCTAGAGGTGTCTAACTCATAAACGAGTTAAAGTAAACTGAGTTATTAATCAAGGTCGAGTGTTATTAAGATGAACTAAATTGGACAAATTATATTTTTATAAGTTACTTTTATGGGAAAATTACACGGTTGAGCAAACTTATACTATTTAATTACTCATCGTAGCTATAGTTTGCTACAATTACCACTCACGACTAACATTATACATTAATTATGTGGGTTGATTTTGAGTTTATATAATTAGTCACATTTGTATATGTATACTTCGCCAGAATATTCAATTATTTAATCAATATACATATACAATTTATCTGTCTCGCTTGCCTCTCTCCTCCCTCTCTCAATTTCGCTCGCCTCTCTCCTTTCTCTCCCAATCTCACTTGCTTTTTATACAAATGCATATGTATAATATACAATTATCTAACGAATATACCTATACCAATTCACCTCTCTCCCGCTCTCTGCCTCTCTCCTTTCTCTCCCAATCTCGCTTGCCATATATACAAATACACATATATAATATACAATTATCTAATCAATATACATATACAATTCACGTCTCTCTCACTTTTTTCCCTCTCTCTCACCTCTCTCCTCTCTCTCCCAGTCTCTCTCGCCTCTCTCCTTCCTATAGCATGTAACTACCAATTGTAATTATCAAATTATAGCTATGAAGAGTAATTAAGCTATTTTTTAGTGGCTATACGTGAAAGTTCTCCGATTTTTATCACGAAGCAATTCAATTTAATTCCCAACTTGCCCAAATTTGTTTTGATAATATTTTTATTATCCTTTATCCAATGTGAATTAGAATTAATAAAAGGAAAAAAATAATAAAAAAATAGTAAAGCCCTAAACTAGTCCAAGTTAATTCCACGACCGTACTGTTGTGAGGAGACACTCTGCGGATTTCAGTATCAATGGAAGTTGAGGGCATTTTGTACGAAACTCTCCGTCCACTCTCCGCTGCCGGCACCACCACAACCGCCACCGACGACATACCTCCGTCGTTGTCGTCCTCCGATGAGCATGAACCCTACGTCGTATTCCGGAACCAGATTTCACTATCCAATCTCCAGTGTCCCTCACCGGAAACTGCCGCGCCTGATTACTTTTCACTCGACCTCGATGGAGACGCTTCCGACTTGAATAACGGTTCCGTATCGACGCCGGTACCAGCTGCTACTCCTTTGCGGGATAAAGAAGTAGAGAGAGGACTTGAAGGCAATTGGTTTCGCGCTAATTGTCGGTTTAAGAGTCCCATGCTTCAGCTTCACCAAGGTAAAGCTATGTCGTTTTGGTTTTCATTGTTCTTCATGATGATTTATGATATTCTTCTTGTTAGAAGCAGCGCCAACTAAATTTGCTCTAAACTTGCTCAGGTGGATCCATTAGCTTTTGCTCAATTTTTTTGTATAATTATTAAACTATTCTGTAAACATAGTTATTATTGTATATGAACTTGAGATCCTTGTAGGAACTCACAAACTTTAAATTTTGAATCAGCTTCTGGATTATGTATATATGCTTTACAATATAAACACACACATATGCATGTGGTTGTGTGTGTGCATATTTAAATTTACTTACAGCTTTGCAGCTGAATTTGCTTTAACTTGCTGTGTGTGATATTTGCAGAGATAATAGATTTTTGTGAGTTTTTATCACCTACACTGGAGGAGCAAGCATCTCGAAATGAAGCAGTAGAATGTGTTTTTAATGTTATTAAATATATCTGGCCCAACTGCAAGGTCTGTGCTCACTTGCCATTCCCATTCGACCCTTGTATAGCACATTATGTTTGTGATGTACAAAGCTAATTGCTTCACTGTTAAAGTTCCTTTTATTTCTTTTTCCAGCCAGAGGTCTTTGGATCATTCAAGACAGGGCTTTATCTTCCCACTAGTGATGTTGATGTAAGCTTACTCTTTTTTTTTCTAGTAAATTTTGGATTTTCTTTCTCGGTTACAAGATATTTTCCTTTTAGTTACTCATTAATGTGCTGCAACTTCTGCTCAAAAGTTGAGCTAAATTGAAATCCTTGCTTGAATAATTATAATAACAACTGTCATTCAATGTCGTATTTATCAACAAACAAGTACAACTACCCCCCAAACACTGAATGTAGCAGTGTTTGGGAAGCGAGAAGCGGATGAAAGCGACGAGGGCTCGCTTCACAGAAGCGAAAGTGAAGCACGCGCTTTTTTTAAGCAAAGTGATATTTAATTTTAAAATATAAAAATATTAAATAACTGAATAGAGGTAATATATTATTAGATTAAAAGTAAATAGATAGTCAATAATCCTCATAAGTCATAACATATAAAGCAAATACATAATTAAATCACTAAAGAATCAGTCGCAGCAGCCTCACAGAGAAGAAGAGAACCTACCTGGCAACAACCAAAAATAGAACAAAAACTCGCAGAGCAGTCGCTAAGAAGAAGAGAACTTACAGCAGCCGTCACAGCCTCGCAGCAGTCCAACAAATAATTGAAGTCGCGAAAGAGGTACGTGAAGTCGCGTAAGGATTTCAGAAATTAAAAAACAATTACAATTTTTTTTAAAAGAACCCTAATAGCGCTTTTTAAAATTAAGCGCGCTTTTTCACACTTTCTCTTTTTTTGCGCTTCTCGCTTCTACAGTAAAGTGAGCGCTTTTTCAATGTCGCGTCGCTTCAGGAAATAAAAGCGCAGGGGCTGCTCTTCGCGCTTTAAGAGCGCTTTTCCTCGCTTTTTATAACACTGGAATGTAGTTTGGTACTTAGGTTTACAGATCCTCCGTAACATGCTACAAAAAGCATCATGCTAACCTGGACATCCTGTACTTGATCACTTATTCTATGATGTTGGACCTATAAATGTTGTCATACCCAACAAAAGAGCATATGTTTTTTTTAAAAGAAAAAAACAATTTTTTATTGACAAAATACTTCTGGAGCATGATACTATATTGTGGTGGTTACTATGTTGTAAATGTGTTTAAGATGTAGACTTTCTTTGTCTGCAATGCTAGATCTTTTCATAGACATACATTATTTGTTGGTTGATTATGGTGTAGAAGCAAAAATGATTCAAGTTATAATAGAAGTAATTAGCTACTCTTTGAAATGCAGCTGGTGATTTTAGGGTCAGAAATTAGAAGTCCTCAAATTGGGTTGCAAGCTCTTTCCAGAGCTCTCTCACAGAAAGGAGTTGCGAAGAAGATACAGGTGCATCACGTGGCCCTGTGATCTCTCTATGAGGAACATTTTCTTTTGTTTCTCCCCCCAACCTCTGTGATAGATTTCTGCAAAGAGAACTTTATAATCTGGAATTTTCATGTACTTCCCTGAATCAGGTGATTTCAAAGGCTCGTGTGCCAATAATAAAATTTGTGGAGAAGAAAAGTGGCATTTCATTTGACATAAGGTTCGATTCTTCTTAACGGCCAATATAAGGTTTTATTATGCACTAGTTTTACGGGATTCTGGCAATATTATGATTTTGTAGAAGATAGTTCCATATTGCTGATGTCTATATTTGCCTAGTCTTTATCCCGTAATCATAGCTGAAAAGGCTATGTGTTGCATTTGCTAGAACTCATTCATTTTGTCTCTTGCTGTGAATTGTCTTGCCCCTACTTGTTGATCAGTGGATAGTGTGCATAAGGGGAGTTGATGTTTTGCTTTCAGCTTCTCCATACTTGGTTTCTGGTTTTATTACATTATCCAATTTAAATATTCCACTGATTTTATGATGTACTTCATTTTTGTGTTTTGGCCTAATCCTTTTCTTGTGTTCCCTTTTTTCCTGTTTGAGTTTCTCACTTGGTCCATTTCATTTTTAATTGTCCATATTAGTTTAGACTTTACTCCTTATATTAACAAGCCAACAAATTTAAATGGGGGAATTGACCAATTTCTCTCCTTCTGCACTTCTTAGAAGTTAGAGAAAAAACCTATGACGACTCATTCCTCACCCTTGGTAACTTGAATCGTTTTGATATACCTCATTGTTTTATATCAGCTTCCTCTGAAGTTCAGCCAAGTACTTACTATGCAAACAGACTGCCATCCCTCTGAACTGAATGACTAAGTCTGATATTGACTGAAGAGCAATTGTGTTCTGTATCTTGTTAACTTTATGCTTCTAATTTTCTGTTCTGTGGCCACAGCTTTGATGTGGAAAATGGACCCAAAGCTGCTGATTTTATTAAGGTTTGTGCCGACATATCCACTCGCTGAACAGTGAAAATCCAGTGATGTAGAAATTAACTGTCTGATGTTATTGTTTTTGCAAACTTCTATAGGATGCTATGTATAGCTGGCCCCCTCTGCGACCATTATGCTTGATTTTGAAAGTGTTCTTGCAACAGAGAGAGCTAAATGAGGTAAAGCATTCCTAATGTCTTCTAATATCTCCAAGTTGCTGTCTGCAGACTTGTGTAGAAAACAGAATAATCCTAGTTGCTAAGTCTCAGCAAAGACATGCTTATAAACATGTTTAGGTTGCTTGCTGATAAGGTTTCAATCTTTTCTGCTTTGACTTATCGTCTTCTTATATTGCAGGTTTATACTGGTGGGATTGGATCCTATGCTCTGCTTGTAATGCTCATAGCAATGTTGCAGGTGAGTTAACTCAATCATATGTTCTAATAGTGTGAATGGTAAATTATAACTGGTCATGTATTTGTGTGAATAATAAGACTTAATGTCTCACAATTAGTTAGTCGAGTGAAATAGTGGTGTAAGTTGTAACTAAGCGAAATATTAGTTTCGTGACAGAACTAATTATTCTCATTTAGAAAAGGATCCTCTTGTTTCTGTTATGCTTTATGTTTCACTGGTGTTGGCCTTGCACTTGCCAAATACACATGGCAGGATATTACTGCTGCTCTCTTTTCACATAAAAGAAAGGTGGAAGTTCTCTCTGGGATTGAAGGAGTATGGAGTAAAACAAGTTTTTGAGATGAGACAACTCAATCATGTTATCTTTAATTTGATCAAATAGCATTGGCCTCTTGTTGATTAAGGTTTGAAAAACTTAAGTATATCTAATAGAGAACATAAGCTGAGATGGGGAATGAATGGAGATTTGAGGTACTATGGATGTCTGTTCTAATTGCTATTTCCTTTGTCTTTGATACTTCATCCATCTGGAAAAGATTGTCTAGGCTTCTGTTATTGGTTTGACCAAATTTCTACTGTTCATCTCTTTTGTATTAAGTACTATAAAAAGGAGGGAAGGTCGAGTCTGTTGAGCAACACTCTTTGATGCTTCAAAATCAACTTAACCCCTGTGGTGTTATTGTTATGATGTGCTAATTGTCATGTAAACTAGTTGCTACCAATGCACCTTTTGTGTTTTACCTTGTTTTGATTATTTGGTCTATGCTATGTCATTTGTTTTGCAGAACCATCGAAATGGCCAAGCTTCTGCGGAGGAGAATCTGGGAATTCTTTTGGTATGTTTCTTTCCAACTTGTATCTCTTGAAAGTTTTCAAAGAGATCAATGCTCTACCTAAAATGACCGAACAATGTTCTTGCTTTGAAGAGAATGGTCAAGCTGCCGGTTGGTGAACGGGGTAAAAGAATCAAACCTTAGTTTCTTAGAGGGGCAAAAGAGAAAAATCCTTATAGGTCTTTCTTAGAGAAGATGAAAGTCCGAGGCAAAGTTTTCTAGTGACTAATTTAATAGAAAGCCATAGCACCTGTATGAGAAGTACACTTATTCTGAACTTCTAAACCATGTTGAAATATGTTAGCTTTACATGTTCCTTGCTGATACATAAATCTCCTCTTTCAAAGTTCCAGTGTGATAATTCACGACTGTCGCGTTTGAAAACTACTGCCATATTGACCATGCTTCTCTCTCTCTCACTCACGCACAAAAAAAAAAGCTTATTCTGTTTTTATGTTTTGTTAGAAGTGTTTCTAAAAAAAATTAATTTGTTTATGCTATATTAGAAGTGTCTTTTTGCTTGCTATTAATTTCTTTTGATCTCTTCCAATTGTTGCTGCAATTAGTGCCGTTGGGGAGAAGATTATTTTGACCCTACTACCAAGTATTAAAAATTCAGGCAAGTGCAAGGGACAAAATTTTTACTTTGACTCATCTTTAATTCTTAATTTTTCTGGGAGAACAAAGAAATAAGTTCTTAAGAGGTTGTTCAAGCAGATTCCTTGAGGCCTTCGAAAAAAGATCAAAGACAAAAAATGCAGAAGTTCGGAAACTATAAGTCATCGATCAAACCAAAGCCATACTTATATTTATAGCAGAAAGACTGTACAGCTCTAATTGTTACCAGTCTATGATATTCAGTTCTTGCACTTAAAAGGTTTCTAAAGGAAGTTTCCTCCTTTTAGAAGCAATCAAGAGAAAGGGGAAGTTGTAGCTTTTGCGGAGTGCACAGCAGGTTGTGCATTTCGTTTTGCCTGTGTCCTGTGCTCACTTTTCCCCTTTTTTGTCTTCGATTTAAGATATCACTCAAAAGCTTAGTGACTACCTTTTTCTGTTCCTCCTGGCCTGCTATCTCTTTTTGCTTTCATTCCTTCTTCTTTCCCTTCTTTTATGTAATTTCATCTCATTGGGACTTTCTGTGGCAAAATTATCCTACAGGTTTATATTATTCAGGGCAAGTTACTCATATTTCCTCATATGTTGCGATATAGGTTAATTTCTTTGATATTTATGGACGCAAACTAAATACATCAGATGTTGGTGTATCTTGTAATGGAGAAGCTACCTTCTTCCTGAAGAGTTGCAAAGGGTATGCAATTTCAATATATTTTAAGTTATACAAGTGTTTTACTTTTTGAAGTTTATATCTGTTAGGTAATCTAGATTGTTTCCTTCTTTTTGTTTTCAGGTTCTCAATTAAAGGAAAGCAATCTCTTATCTCCATTGAGGATCCACAGGTTACCCCTCTTATATCTTTGCTGTTCACATTTCTCTGGGGTCTTTTTAAATATCACAGTGAATCGTGTTCGTCCATTCTATCTTTTCCTATTTATATTTGTATTAGTTATATATATTCCATTTGGTTTTATGTTTTTTAAGCTTGACTATGGTGTCAGTTATTTTGGTTGGTTTATTTCTAATGGACCAATGAATAGAAGGATTATGTCCCTTACCTTTTGTGTAGTTATTTGTTGTGTTAACCTTATATTTGGAATTTAGGAACCGAGTACCTTGTTTTTTTGAAGGTTGTTAACATTATTAACAAATTACTAAACTAAGTTCCTTTCTTGTGATTGCAGACACCAGAAAATGACATAGGCAAGAGCTCCTTCAATTATTTTCAGGTGAATTCTACATGATTTCAGATTCTGCTCATCCTTTTATCAAATTCTTACTAGAGTCATTGCACTACATCAATAAGATTTGCTTCTTTTTTTGGCGCTATAAGAAGCTTGTTTCTCTAGCAATGTTTGTGAGTTTCAGTGATTGTGAATTTTGCATGTTTCCCTTGTCATGCACATTCGGTATTTAGCAGGCAGCATGTGTTATCATGTAAGTTTGCTGTATGTGCCTGTACCCCCTTGGGGTTTGATCTAGTTGTAGGAGTGCAGCTCATGATGTGTGGGTTAGATGCACGTCATAGGTTCGAAGTTTGAATGTTGCTGCTGACAAAAGCCTGATATTTAACTAGTTTCTAACTGTCCACAACATGTCCCCTGGGGATTTCTCAACTAGAAGATACCCAGTGAAATCCCATAGTGGAGTATACACAGCCTTACCCCTACCTTATGAGGGTAGAGAGTTGGTTTCAATGGACCCTCGGCTCAAGTAAAGGATAACAAAACAAGAAGGAAAAGAGAGTGATCCTTTCTGATATTTGCTCAGCTCTTGTTCATGAAAACTGGAGATCATAGAGTAGTTTTATTACCTACTCGCCCTAATCAGAAATAATATAGCTCTCCATTATTTTGGTTGTAATTTATGTACATGCAATTGGTCCTTTTGCTTCTTGCTCCCTCCGGAACTACATTCTGAGATTCTTGTTTGTGTCGGTGCAGGTCAGATCTGCTTTTTCAATGGCTTTCACGACATTGACAAATGCAAAAGCCATATTTGCCCTTGGTCCCAACAGGAGTATACTTGGCACAATAATTAGACCGGATGAAGTACTAGTGGAAAGGAAAGGAGGATCTAATGGGGAAGTGACTTTCAATAACTTGCTCCCAGGCGCTGGGGAGGGACTGCAACAGTATGGTGACCAGCAAGAGATCTACTGTAACTGGCAATTAAATGATAACGAAGAAGCACTCCCCCGAGGAAATGGTATTGCAGAGAATGGTGGTGCTGAATCCTCAGGAAAGAAGAGGAAAACTTCAAAGGATAAACAGCCTGCTAAGAAGGTGAAGGAAAACGGGCATAGCAGTCATATCAGAGATGAAGAGAATTCCTCGAGGAAAGAGAAGAGTTCGAAAAAGCATTGGAAACATAATAGATGGTGATAAAGAACAACATCAATACATATAGTGGTAAGCATTCACCCCACTTGGATGCCTCTACCTGATATTTAACCTATTATACCGACTTATCTATACACTGCAACTCCATTGAGTTTCCGAGATACCTGTTTCTCTAGTGGACTGAATTGACAGTATTTATATGGTGAAGTTCTTTAGCTAGTGGTAGCTACAATATCGACGTGTGAGCTTCCGTATCAGGTGAAATTGTATTGGAATTTCATCTTCATTGTTGTAAAATGCCAATTTTAACAAGAGTGCAACTGCTGCTGTAATTCGAAAAGGGAAAAACTGTTGTAAGACTATTCTTTTAAAAAATACCATTTGATCCTTCTGCTTGGCTGTCAATGCCTATTTTGGAGGCACAATTTGACGAAATGCAGATGATTTTAGGCTTTTTGTTGTTCTTTTTGTTAGTTTTCCGCTCGATGTTTAGTATTCACAGTGGGTTCTAAATCCGGATTTGCCTCGGAAAATTTCACATTGGGATGAATTGTGTTTCTTAACGAAGGCGTTTTGTAGTCTGGGTGAACTTGAGATGTCTTACTAATGATAAATTTGTACTTATTGCTCTATCACATTTATGATGATTACAAATATATTATTTCATATGTTTCAAATTTATATGATATTATTCGAATAATATATTAAATCTTAGGAAAAAATGTTTTTATTTTTAAATTTTGCGATTTAAAATATGATATAACATTTGGGCAAAGATAATTTTTTTTTTGAAACTTGTTGCTTCAAATCGGAGGAGAGAACATTCGCTATTTTCAAATATATAAATTCTATTTTAAAAAATCGAAGATTTCATATGAAACACGTAAATTAAATATTTTATAATTAAAAATACATTATTTTATTTTTTTAGAAGTATGCGACATGAACATTGAGCACACAAGGAATAAATTTGTAAAATTGTAGTAGTATAAATTGAAGACTTGCATGTTACTTTAACACCGACAAAATAACACAAATGCCGATCTGTAGCTCTTCTTCTTCATCTTCTTCCTTTAGCTCCACAAAATCATGGATCCTTCACGGCTTAGCCGTCGGAGCAGCAGCAGCCGTAGCTCTCGGCGCTCACGCTTACCTTAGCCGATCCGGCAAGTTTCGGAGCCGGGTCATAGGTATCATACCCGCTCGTTTTGCTTCTACTCGGTTTCAAGGGAAACCGCTCGTTCAGATCCTCGGCAAGCCTATGATCCAGGTATGAATTATGTACAGTTGAGAAGAATTTTGAAATGTTTATACTGCTGTATAATCTAAGCTCTTCGCACTCCACTTTTGGGATTTTAATATGTTGCTGTTGTTGTTGAGTGTGAAATGTAGTTGTAGTGTTGAATTTAGTGATTCTTAAAATTCTAGATAATTAGATCCACCTTGGGTAGAAGCAGAGTCAGGATTTGAAGTTTATAGGTTCTGAAATTGTGTTTACTTTACATACTTGAGTTTCGATATGCTTTAATTGAGTCGAGAGTCTATCATATAGTCTTTCTTCTGTATACACACTACCCTCCCCAAATCCACCTCACTTTGTGGGATTCTACTGACGGGGTATGTTGTTGTTGCTATTGGGTTATGAAATTGTCTCTTTAATTCTACAGCTACATGACCTTCATTTCGAATGATCTGTAGTTGAGAAAAAGTTTGAAATGTTTATATGTGTATTCTCTCTCTTGATGAGTGGAAGTAGAAGTATGTTGAACTTAGTGACTCGAAACTCTAGATGATTAGATCCATCTTTGGGTCAAGGCGGAGTTGGGATTTGAACTTTATGGCTTCTGAACTTGCAACTGAACTCATAACTTGTTTGCTATTGGGTTCGTAATGAATATTTATACATTTTTAGTAGATTTCCTTATATAAATACTGTGTCTAGGCAAACGCAGGTTCCTCCAAACATATGTTTTAATACTGTATTTATGCCCCTAAATTTGGGTAACCTGTCATTTTCCCAACGGATTCATGTCGGGCATCATAACCTCTTTGACAGTGTAAATATAATGGTAAATAAAATGCGTCTTCCTTTGTTTTTTCTCTTTCCTATAGTTGTATGGTGTATGGTAGTTTCCAATTGACTGACTGGAAGTCTAAATGCAAGCTCAGCAAGCAGAATTATTCGAAAAAGGTGATTATAGTCTTTGGTTTGGTTGCTGATAGAGCAATGCATAGTCCTAGTTCGTGGACTTCAATAGAGTGGTGGAATGAATAGTAAATTGAGGCTTGTAAAAACAATGTGAACTTGTTCCATTAAGACTGAGTTTTGAACTGTGATCAAGTGAGTCTCAACTGACCCTTGAGGATTTCTGGGTTATGAAACGAAAAGGAACATTGACAAATTTGTTATGATTTTATGGTTTTAGCTCCAATAGTGGTCAAGTTGACAAATCGTTTCATAGGAGTTTCTGATAATATTCTTAGTTCTCATACATACCCAAGTCTTTGGTAGAGATCCAAGAATCTTAGTAGTTTTCGTGAATATTAACAATCTAAGGTGGTATAGCTCTAGAAATGGGCTTTTCCCTTCATTATATGGGAGCGGGATGTTCAGTCATAGTCAACAGGGTACCATTACTTAAGTATCGCGGCACTGGCCTAATATAAGTTTGCCACTTAATCCACTATCAATGTACCAAAGGATAGAATAAATCAGTAATTTGTCAAGTAACAAAAGAATAGTGAGCAAACTAATAATGCCAAATGAATTTTCAGTTACAAAGTCAATGTTACGACAGAGACATCTCTTTTCACTTGAATACCCAGGAATGATGTTGGTCCTGAGTGGTAATATTTTTGCTTTGAAAACATAATATAAGGGATCTATTATCGCCAGGTATAAAATTTATAGATCCATTTATTTCTCATGTGTGGTGCTTTCCCTTCTAGCAATATCAGGATTCCAAAAATTCCGGACCAACTTCAAATTTCTCTGAGGGTTCTAACTTTTGGAAATTTGTATGCCATATTCCTGTTTTTTGTCTCTTTCACCATTTACCATTGGTGAAGCTTTGATCAAGAAACAGTGAAATGTCATAATTTTATTTGCTAAAAGAATCTGACGCCCTCACCATATTCAATCTTAATGGCAGAGAACATGGGAAAGGGCAAAGCTTGCTGAAACATTGGATCAAGTTGGTATGTATCTATTTGACTTGGCTCAACCTTCTCTATAGGCGTACATTATGCTCCCACGTCGACTACCCCCTCCCCCCCCCCCCAAAAAAAAAATGAAGATATATAATATATAGATATAGATATATATAGATATAGATATATATATATATATATATATAGATATATATATATATAATATATATATATAATATATATATATATATATATATATATATATATATATATATATATATATATATATTAATATATATATATATATATATATATATATATATATATATATAAGGAAAAAAGGCGTGGCTGGTGCTTATTTGGTTGCCTTTTTGACAGTTGTGGCAACAGATGATGAAAAGATAGCTGAGTGCTGTCGTGGTTTTGGCGCTGAAGTGATAATGACTTCTGAATCATGTAGAAATGGTAAACAAAATGCCGTTTATTTTCTCAATCCATTTTTTTTACAACTTCTGGAAATTTGAGTTTGTGAATAGCTGATGCTTAGCTGTTAATTTGTAGGAACCGAGCGTTGTAATGAAGCTCTTCAAAAGCTTGATAAGAAGTATGACATTGTTGTTAATATACAAGGAGATGAACCTCTTATTGAACCTGAAATAATAGATGGCATCGTCAAAGCCCTACAGGTAGCTTTCCTTTCTGTCTTTTTCTTAAATATGAAAAGAATTGTTGTTATACGTTGGAGTTAGTTTCATTGGAGATTGCATGTAGTCACTTGTTGATTGAGCTTTAAATGACTAATAACATACTTATGATTCTTGCAGGCTGCACCAGATGCGGTCTTTAGCACTGCTGTGACATCTTTGAAACCTGAGGATGCATTTGATCCAAATCGTGTTAAATGTGTGGTTGACAATCGTGGTTATGCAATATATTTTTCACGAGGGCTCATCCCTTATAACAAGTTGGTCCATTTTCTCTTCAATAGCCTATTGCATTAGCTGCTTATATCCTCTATTATAGAAACTGATCAACTTTTGCAAACATTCAGGTTAGGCAAGGTTAACCTCAGTTTCCTTACTTGCTGCACCTCGGGATCCAGGTATCAACTAGTACAATTTTGGTGCAACTATCAACTAGTTTTTCTCAATAACTTTATATGGCTGAATGATACGGTGTCTCTTATTTTATTCTAGAGTTATGATACGAAGTTCCTGAAAATATATCCAGAGCTGACACCAACACCGTTGCAACTAGAAGAAGATCTTGAGCAGCTGAAAGTCCTTGAAAATGGATACAAAATGAAGGTAACGAACCCCAATTTGTAGATTTCTATGCTGAATATCGGTGTTTTAATGACTAGATTAAGAACCGTATGGTCCGGGTTCAAATTTCAGCGGGGGTGAGGCAAAAACATTGGGTGATATCTTTCCATCTATCCAAGCTTTGGTGAATGGAATTTCCTGCTACCTGTGTTGGTGGGCGGTAGGAGGTACACGTGGATATAGTTTAGGTACGCAAGTTGTGGCCCAGGACCATGGTTATTTGAAAAATGACTGGGGAGATATATTCCTAGATGAACTATAGTTAACCAAACGGAAAAGAAGAAGAAATATTGTTGGATGATTGACAAGAATTTCAAAGATGGTGCAAACATTACATCCTTATCAGTTGATTCGTTCTATTTGAGCTAGTTGGTTTGCTTTCCCCTCTCGTGATTGTTCTTTGGCCCGAACAACACGGTTGTAAAAGAAATTTATTGAGGGAATATATTTCTTGTGATTGTTATATAACTGCACGTATCTCTTTTCTTTCTACAGGTGATAAAAGTTGACCACGAAGCTCACGGTGTTGACATCCCGGAAGATGTCGAGAAGATAGAGCAGTTCATGCGTGAGAGGAACATGGCTTAGAGTAAAGTGAGTTATTTTGATGACTCACATATAACTCCTACAGCTATAAAGGTGGTGTTCTTTGGTTTCAATTTGCGCTTTGGTTAGCACGTCAATTATCTCTCAAGAGTTAACTTTTGTGAAGAAAAAGAAAATTGGAACTGAACTCGCTGTGTAAATCCTGCAAATAGTTCATAATATAGAGTTGTTTGAAGTGTGTTTCACTTGGGTATTCATTTGTTGTAGCAAGGTTGTGTGTATCACATTTTCTTTCATATTTTACGGTTAATTGATTTGTATTTATTAAAACTATGATTTAGTGATAACCATATCTGCGTAGACACATGTCATATATTTATTGAGTTCGGTATAAATAGTTAGTGTGGGCAAGTATTTAGAAGTTTTTTTGGTAGCTATTTAGAGTCACCCACTTTTTTCAAAAAGGGTAGTGAATTATCTACCACCACTATTAATGCCTGTTTTTTCGATGTGAATAAAAACCATGTTTTACGTGCATGCTAGTTTATAATATTATGAATCTTGTTGATATTTGAGTTGTTAAGATTACGTGTATTTCAAGATACATGATGATTGATGAGGTCAGTATTATTTATGTGAATGTAATATGATGAATCATATTAAATTTTGATGTACCTAGATATATGTATCTTGGGATATACAGTGTTAAAATTAAGTGTAATTTATTTTAAAATATATTGCATCTAGATAAATTTACATGTATTAGAATTACGTAGGCATTTTATCTTGATCACGTATGTATATATCTCGCTCATCTTTCTTTATCTCAAATATGTTTCTATAATAATATTTGCGTATTTAGATAGTTTCGCGAGGAAATATTGTGCCCACGAAAATATAATTTTGTTGGGAGGATATAATAAGTGACGTGGGAAACACGTGATAGCATGAGCCTCATCCATTTCATCTAAAACGAACGCATATTCGCATGACGAAATCTCACAGAATACTTGAGCCACAGACCTCACTTCTCTCTCTCTTTCTCTTTCTCTCTCTACTGTTTCAATGGCCGGTATGTTAGAAACCATTGCAATTCCACGCGCCTCCGTTTTCTCCTCGTCTTCGTCGCGTTCGGTTCCTATTGCCGATTTGTCGGTCTCCGGTGGCCGTCGATCCTCGGCAGTTACTTTTTCTCAGTTCAGTGGTCTTAAGGTGCAGCTGAATCGGTCGCCGGTTTCTTTCAGCTCACGAATGGAATCCGTTCGCCGCGGTGGACGAATCGTCTGTGAAGCTCAGGAAAGTACTACTGTTACAGGTGTGTTTTCTCTTTTCCTTTCCTTCATATTCTTCACTATTCTCTCCCATTTTGTTTTGTTTTGTAATGTAATTTGAAGATTTTTTTTTGAATTTACTGTTTAAAATAAATTATGAAGGTCTGTTTAAGAGTAAATTCAGGAGACTTTTCAATTTTACGATATTAAATAGTACTCCTTAATTTAATTTATGTTACACTATTAGTCTAGTTATAGTTATTTTCAGATACTGTTATTAGTTGACATATCTACTAAATTTGTCGATTGGACAAGTAAATTATTGTGTAAATAAATCAATATCTATACCTAAGTCAATTTCACACAATTTTTAAGTAAGAAAGCAAGACTCTTATAATTTGTGGTTTTAGATTCTCCTTAATTATTTCATTAAAAATAAAAATAAAATTATTTTATTTATAAAAAAAAACATTTTTTTTTGGAACAACTAAAAGAGAAGGGTGTTTGGGACAAAGGGATTATTTCATAATATTGAGTGGATATAATATATTTGATATTTGGAGTCTTAACGTTTGTATGGTTATAAAGCTATTCATAGAGAAGATATTAAAATGTGTCTTTTTTTTTTTAAGTGAATATTCGACAAAGTGGAAAAATATATTCCTTTTTGTTTTCATTTACGTATTTTAATTAGTTAAAAAAGAACAATATTTTTTTTATATTTTTAGTATTTTCTGTTTTAATTCATGTGACTTATTTTTCTTTTAATCTATTCCTAAAAAGAATGTTGCATTTCTATAATTGAAAAAATAAATTTAACTTTAACAAAATCTCCTTTTTTTACTTAATGAAATAATTTATAATTACACAAATGGTCAAGAACTATTTTAAACGACAAATTTCAAATCCCTCTTTCTTTTTTAACGGTGTCAAACGGAAACCTATAAATCGAAATGAAGAGAGTATTGCCATGTGCATGTGGAATAATCCTCCAAAAATAGTACATTTGTGATTCGACACAAGTGCGACAATATTTTTGATGAGTTTGACTAACATAGATGTAAGTTGTGCCTTTTCTTTGACCTTGTGTTACTACTTCTGATATTGCGAATGCGAACTTTTTAGGCTTCATTCTTCAGTGAATTGGGAAGCATTATTTTGTGATTTTATGGTAGTATAGAGATTGCACTAGAAGGGGAGGACCTTGGAGCAACAATAAAGTTGTTTTTGCCGTGATTCATGAAATCTATAGGTTATGAGTCCGAGTCATGAATTTTTCAGCCATTGGCTCTTTTGTCAGGGTAGGCTGCTTACACCACTCCCTTCTAAGGGTGCGATCCTTCCCTAGACCCTACGTGAATGTGGGATGCTCTATGCACCATGCCGACTTTTATAAGGATTTCACTAGCATCTAAAGTAATCATTAGTTGGAAAAATGAGATTAGATGTTGTAAAATTTGTTCCTTTGGATTCTGACTAACTGACAACTAACAACATACCCAATGTGATCTCGTAAGTGGCGTCTGGTAAGAGTGGGGTGTATGCAAACCTTATTCCTACCTTTGGCTTTTGACTGAAGAGGATATTAAGATATTTGATGCATCATCTATCTCGGGTAGTAAAAATTTCGTATTGTTTATCATTTTTAAGTTGCTTTGATGTTAGCGTGAATTGGAGCATGATTTGCTCCTAAAGGCATTGCTTCTGCAGAAACTTGCCCCAGTTATCAGCTTCTTTCTTTGTGTAATTGACATGATTTATGGAAAATGCAGCTGCTGCTGTTACTGATAAAACATGGAAGTCACTTGTAATGGAGTCTAAGTTACCCGTCCTGGTTGAATTTTGGGCTCCGTGGTGTGGTCCGTGCAAAATGATCCATCCCATCATAAACGAACTAGCACAGGAATACGCTGGCAAGTTCAGTTTCTTCCAGCTGAATACAGATGAAAGCCCCTCCATTGCAAGTGAATATGGTATCCGAAGTATCCCAACTGTCATGATTTTCAAGAATGGAGAGAAGAGAGACGCGGTGATTGGTGCAGTTCCAAAAACAACATTGGCCACGAGCATCGATAAGTTCTTGTAGTACAATGGTGCGCGCATATAGATACGTTTCGTAAGAACTTTTTGCTGTTCTTCTTTTCCTTTATGTATATTCTATATTTGCCTTCAAAAGCACAGCTAGAATAATAGTAAATAAACCTGAAAATGTTCCTGTATAGATTATGGAGCTATGTTTCCTCTTACTTCAGAATTCTTCACTGGTAATTTTTGCTTTACAACTTTCAGTCACTATAACTGAAGTAATATTCTACTATGTTGCTCGGACTCTTTAAAATGTGACATGCGTATGTTGAATCCTTTTAAGAATTGTGTAATTTTTGAGGATTCAACATGGACTACACAAATAGCCAAGAGTTATTGCTATGAAGTGAACTCTACATTGTCATTGTATAAGATGGTATTTTCATGTTAACAACATACCGCATATAATTCCACAAAATAGGATATGAAAGAGATTACAGTGTATACTGATCTTATCAATACCTTAGATCTGAGTTAAGGCATACAAGAGAAGATAGATATAGCGTTAAGGAGATAACAGCTCGGACAAGGACTAAGAGATAATTCCACAAAATAGGATATGAAAGAGATTAGAGTGTATACTGATCTTATCAATACCTTAGAAGCAGAGGCTAGAATAGGATACAAAGAGGTTAGAGTGCAGACTGATCTTATCAATACCTTAGAAGTAGAGGCGGAGTCAGAATTGTTCCTAAATTTGAACCGCATTGCAGGCTAATTCGTAGATAACGCTACCAGCAAGATTTTCTCCATATCCACGGTGTAATTTCTAATGTGCAAGACATGAGTTTAGAAAAAATTTGCCTTGTTTTTCATAAATTACGTATGTATCTAATTTCAAGTCATAAATAAAGACCAGCTTAGAACTTTTACAAAGTTCACGGGGTCCAAATACGGGTATGAAATTAAAAAAAAACTCTTAAATGTCCATTAAATTATAATTAGGAACAAAATTAAAAACCGTTATTTTTTAAAAAAATTCAAATTTCGATATAGATATCATAAATATTAAAAAAAATTAGATATAAGTGCGCCTCCTCCTTTCTCTCCTTATTTGCGGTTGAGAAAACATTATACTGTTTATAAATACACAATTCCCGAAAAAAATTCACGCCCAATTCATTGCTTCTCCATTTTTCTCCCTTCAATTTCTCCTCCGATCACTTCTAACGACGTCGTTTATCTTCGAGACTCGCCGTTGATCATCTTCTCCGGTTATACTCTTCCGTTCTCCGACGCGCCGGTACAATCTCCGGCTCTTCATTCTTATTCGCAAAATGTATTATGTTAATATATTCTGTTTGTTTTAAATTTCTATTTTTCTATGATTTTTTGCTTCGTAATTAAGAACATAGTGTAATGTATATGAATTTTTTCACATTGGCGATTTTCGTTAGTTGGTTTAGAAATCTGTAATTAGTGCGTAGGATAAATATGGAAATTAGATCCCAGCAGAGATAGAAAACACGTTTTTTTTCATATGTATAATCCTTGGCCGGCGAGTTACCTGGTGCTTGTGTTGATGGGAGGTAGCAGGTAGTCGTGGAATAGCTGAGGTGCGAGGTGTCTTGGACACCACAATTGTATTTTAAAATGTGGAGAAGTAGAGAACATATGATTTGGCTTAGAAGCTAAAAATAATAATAATTGGAAAGAAATGGATCCGAATAATTTTTATTAGTCCAACCTAAGTAATTTGAGATTGAAATGTCCGTGATTGATTGAAATGTTTTGGTTCATGATTCGTGTGGTGATTTATCTCGTTAGATGGGTATTTTTCATGCTTGAGATTGTTGAGGTGTGAGCGAGCTGGCTTAAACACCAAAGTTATATTTAAAAATGTGGGAAGAAATGGATCTGAGTATTTTTTGTTAGTCAAACCTTAGTAATTTTGGGATTGAGATGTGCTTGATTGATTGATATCTTATGGTTCATGATTCGTGGGATGGTTGATTTCGTTGATGGGTACTTTTCATGCTTGAGATCGTTTATAGGCATTTATTTCAATGACGAAAGGTTTTTGTATTGTCAATTGTTTAAAGTATTGTGAAAGATGTTAATGCAAATTATTTAGAATTTTTGTTTTGAGAATTGAGAAAGGTGAATGATTTGGAATTGGAATGAAATGGATTTGAATAGAGATTATTTAGACAACCTTAACTAGCTTGAGATTGAACTATAGGTGATTGATTGAATTATTATTTTTGCTTTGTGATTGAAAGTTGTTTTCATGAGCCGAAGGTCTATCAGAAACAGCCCTTTAGGGGTGTGCGGTCTGTGTACACTCCCCCCACCAAAATACCCAACCTCCAACGAATGAAAATATTACAATGAGTTCAAATTAAACATGTGACACAATAATTTGCAGAATTCTGAAACTTTGAAGTTTGGTTCTAGATATCCATTTTAAACAAAACAACACAAATGTGGTTTTCGACCACATCTTTCCCATAATGATCAAGGTTTTGCTTGAGTTTGAAATAAGGGGCAAGAAGCAACTGGGGAGGGTAAGAGTATGCGTACCTTACCTATACCTTTACAGGGTAGAGAGGTTGTTTCCGATAAACTCAGAAGAAATGTAATTGCTGCTGGATAGATATCCCTTTACTAATGGAAAAATGATTGGTCCATTTATATTAGTCCCATTTTGTACATATTGCATAGCTATGCTGGTAAAGACATACGATTCCTGTATACAATGCATTTCCTAGGCATAGATACATAGCCTATGTTTAAGACCATAACCATAGCTCCTGTTGTCATTTATTTTCAAAGTTCAGATGTGTGAATATCTGCTCTTTACTTTGATGCGGGTTTCTTAGATAAGAACTTAGTCAGGTGATGATTCTTTTTGTCTTTTTAATAGATTCCATGGCTCTAGAACAGTCTTTTGGTGAACCTATTATCGGTTTTGGATCTGATGAAGACATTTCCCTAAAGAAAAGGAACTCAGTTCCAGTTCCAATGGCAAACGCTGGAAATCTCATGGGATGTTTTGATTGCAACATTTGCCTTGATTCTGCACACGATCCTGTTGTCACTCTCTGCGGTCACTTATACTGCTGGCCTTGCATTTACAAGTGGCTTCAAGTGGAGAACTCTGCCCCAGGATCAGAAGAGACACCTACATGTCCGGTCTGCAAATCTCACATCTCAAACTCCTCATTGGTACCTCTCTATGGCCGCGGTACATCATCAGAAGAATGCAGATCCAATGAGTCTCAAGTTGATGTGGTCGTACCTCACAGGCCTCAAGCCATTTGGACAACAGCCACTCAAGTTAACACATCATCACCTCCGTCTTCTCATGTTCATCAACAACTTAGTCACACTTCTTTGTATTATCCACCATCCTCAATTCATCACCAACAATTCTTCCCCCACGCTTTTGGTGGCTATGCAGCTATAGCTCCATCTACCTTCGGAGGCTCTGGAATGACTCGATTATTCAGCCCAATGGTCGTGATGTTTAGTGAAATGTTTCTCGCAAGGATGTTGGGGGGCTCGGATGCAAGCTCATTCTCCTATCCTTATCTTAGCCCTCACCCCATTCCCGGAGTCGGTAGCTCTAGAATGAGAAGGCAAGAAATGCAAATGGACAAATCTCTCAACAGATTATCCATCTTTCTCTTCTGCGCCTTCATCTTGTGCCTTCTCCTATTCTGATCACTATTATTACTATATGCTTCCTCGTCATTGTACAGATGTAAAAAGTTATCTGACTGTGCCCAATACCTATGGACGATCTACTGAAACGCCTAGGTGGCATCAGCAGTCGGGCGTTAACAACAACAACATATCCAGTGTAATTTCACGAGTGAGATCTGGGAAAGGTTAAGTGTATGTAGACCTTACCCGTACCTCGTGGAGACTGGACATGTAGTTGATAGTCAAAGAAAAGAATAACATGACTTGTAGTGATTTAAGCATAAAAGGCTCTATTTCTTGCAAAGGTTGCTTTAATCTTCCCTTTGTGTGAAGCGCTCCTCTTCTTTTTTTTTTTTTTTTTCCACTTGATGTCTGATATCTTTTTTATTTTTATTTTCCACTCGATGTCTGGTATCTGTATTGGTATTCTCATGAATTAATTAGCTAATATATATCTGAGATCTAGCTTGAGCAATATCAGTCAATAAAATATTATACTAAGGTCTTATTACCCCCTGAACTTATTTTATTAATAATTTTTTATCCCTTTTTAGCTTACGTGGCATTATCTTGTGGGCTCAACGATGGTTGACTTTTTTTTTCGAATTAGTGCCACGTAGGCTAAAAAGAGGTAGAAAATTACATATAAAATAAAGTTCAGGGGGTAATAGAACCTTAATATAGTATAAGTGTGTCTCTGATATTTCGGGCTAGATTGAGGAGATACTTGGGTATTTTCTCAAATATTAATATAATGAATTGGCTGTATTGTCTTACCAAATATTATAAAGACTAAAATGCATCTTTTAGTTCTAAATTATTATTTTTAAAAATATTTCCTAAATCCGGTGTCTAGACAAATTTTTATATTAATTTATTACCATAACATATTAGTTGATTTAGTAAAACATTGGTATAAATAAGTATTTTTTTTCGATATCCATTATGTAACGTTAACTTAGAAAAACAACAAACACGAGGAAGAATAATGTGAGACTTTGAAGTTGTCCAGCTGAGTGGCTGAATGACATATTTTCTTATTTTTTTTTTCAATTTTTTCGACATCAAGAATATTGACGCACCATGAAAACGACTCTAATTCAATAAAATTACATAATACTCACCAAAAATCATAAACCTAATGTGACATACTCATTACAAAACTAGAAAATTTTGCTATTTATCACTTAATTGATGCTCTACTTGGGAGTTGTTCCATCACACTTTGGACATCGCTATCGAAGAATATTGATGCACCATAAAAACGACTCTATTTCAATAAAATTATAAAGTACTCACTAGAGAACTTTTACACGTAATGTAAAAACATGTTATATAATTAGCAAATTTTGCTATTTATCACTTTATTGATGCACTATTTGAAACAACTTGACTCGATCCATCACACTTTGGATGATATCCCATAATGACGATTCTACTTCAATTAAATTAAATGGTACTTATTAGAGAGTGTTCACAATGACTCCATAGTATTTGTTATAGAAATATTCAAGATTTCTTCATTTAAATTTAAAATGATAACCTATTAGGAACGGTTTTACTCGGTTCATCATGTTGTTGACATCGTTATCAAGAATATTGATGTCCCATGAAAACGACTCTACTTCGATAAAAATATAAGGTACTCATTAGAGAGCGTTTACAACACTCCAAGACTAATGTATGTGTTACATAAATGTTTGGGAATAAATTCTGCCACGTATCACTTAACTAATGCCCTGTTTGGATTGATTTGACTAGGTCCATTACACTTTGACTCGGTCTATCACGCTTTGGTAATCCTGATAATTTGAATGTATTCGCAATAGATTTGATTTTACCTAAGATGATGAGACTTTAAACTCACAACCATTTATGCATTGAACAAGATCATTTCTCATTTTATATTGAAACAATGTATAAAAGCATACCGGGTCGAGCTCATCGCACCAGACTTGCCTAGTGCGGATTACCTCTCCTATGTGATTTGCGAGTTATTACATAGAAGCGGAGGTTTACACTGTGCGCACCCAAAGGGTAGCGACTGCTGGTTTCCCTTGTCATTAAAAAAAATTGTATGATTCCAACAAGTGGGGTTTTGGAGGATAAGATGTACGCAACCTTACTCCTACCTATATGGGGGTAGAGAGGTTGTTTTTTTGATTGATCCTCGACAACCCTCCTCCTTTATCTAGACTCGAGACCAGCAATGTAAACGAGCTCAGCTCACATGTATATTCTTTAGGTGATGTTAGTAAAACCTTCCATCACCAAAAATGAAGAAAATTCAAAGTAGAATCAACTTACTTTGTATGGCTCTTCTCATATAGGATATGTAATTTTTATCAACTTTCAAGAATTCAAATCCATTTCAACTACTCCAATTAGAAACTCTGAACATCACATCAAAGTTTTAACCACTCTTACAAGGATGTATGTCTACAATCTTCAACTAGTTTCGATTATAAGTAGTTAACGGAACTTAATAGAACAGAGTATCACATGTGATTTACGCAGTTCTTAGACTGAACGCGTGCCAACAAGAGAAAAAACAGATGTATTTCGAAGATTAAACTGAAACACAGTTCACACAAACAGTTTTGCAGCATCGAAAAGCCATGGACTATGCAAGAAAAACGAAACCAAAGTTCTATCGCTCTTTCACTTGGTGATATGATAAATAAGAACAAGCAAAGAAATCAAGAATGCATATAGCATACCAAGAAAAAACAAATCTATTCAGAAGCACGTTAAGGCACGAGGAATCGTGTGTCAATAGGCCACTACAGAAGTGATTGGTAAAAGAAAATGTTTCTAAACTAAACGACTAGAACAAGCAGTTCTTTATTAGTTCTCGATACACAAGAAACAAAGCACCATTTACTTACTGTTTCTTTTCTTATTAGGAAGAGATATTGGCCATGGAGGAAGCGTAAACAAGAATGCTGATGACCAACAAGGCGTTTTTCTAAGGCTACCCCGTCCATTTCTTTGAAGTGTACCTCGAATGTCAACTGGATCATCAAGGGCATCCAATTTTAATGTTTTCATGTTGTATGAGGCAATGGTGTCACCGAAACCAAGGTAAAAGATGTTGGAATCAAGCGGATGGAAGGCAATCGGAGTAGGAATTGTCCCATTTAACGCTCTGCTAATTAAAATGTCATCGAACGAGATGTCTTTGATCTTTACCTTGTGCTGCAAAGTCCAACTTGAAGAGTCATACTCATCAAGAACCCAAACAGAAATGCCTGAAAATCCAAAGGGATACACGGACACCACAGACGCCTCCATATACCTCAACCGACCCTGATGAACATCAAGCAAAACAGATCTTCCGTTATTCCTGGCATCAATGCATTGCTCATCAATATCACCAGGGAGACCAATTACGCAACATTGATTGATGTCATCAAAAGGATTAAACACTAAAATCCCATGTCGACGATCAATCCAATGCAACTTTCCATTCAAAGCAACAGGCCTCCTGAGCCACACAACTTCAATTGCTACATCCATATACACAACAACTCTCCTCCAACGTCCAGTCTCAGACGAGAACACCTCAAACTTAAGCACATACGACTCACCAAACTGACAATCCAATCTCACTACTTTATAACTCGTCAGAGACCCCCCTTCAGATTTCGTTACAAAACCAGTACTAACATCACCAAAACGTGTACAAGTTCGAGGAATAGCAACACACCACCCCATCATAGCATTGTAAACATGATAATCAATCACTTCTTCACTCATACCACAATCATACAAAACTAGCCCATCACTAACTCCAACAACATTACACCCCTCACCAACTTCACTACTACCTACCATATTAGGGAAATGAACTATACTAAACCTTGAATGTAACCAATTATCAGAGAACAAATCAGGTAAACAGGACTGAGCTAAAAAGCTACCAATCTTCATATTCACACAGAGAGTGTTAGCAAGAATAGTCCAAGGTGTTAACAAAGAAGCATGAGATATATACAGGGAAGCAAAAGAAGTTGCAGAAATCAAGAAACACCATCGTTTTGACACAGATTTGTACCTAAAAACACATTTTACAGGCAATCTTGATAAAACTTCAATCAAGAACCAATCTGGAAGATACCCATTACTGAAAAACATCTCTGATTTGTTTTTTAGAAGTTCCACAGAAATGGGGTTCTCAAAAGATTCTACCTTTTTGCTATTAACACAAAGTTCCATCTTTCTTTAGCTTAAATTTGGAGAAAAAACAACAAAAAAGACAACTTTTTTAGCAAATCTTTTGGTGGGTGTTGCTAGAAAACAGTGAAGAAATTGAGTAAGTGATTTTACCTTTATATAAATTTGAGATTTGAAGGCAAAAATGGCTTTATTAGAGTCAAGCAGACAATTGAAGACTTGGAGATTTTAACAAAATCAAGAATCCCCAATTTCGTCTCCTCGTGGGTTTGCTTTTGAACCTATTTGAGGGTTAAGACTGACTCAAGTTTCTTGGGTTAGTGTGGATTTTTTTAACGGAGAACGGATAAAAACGCATCTAAAGTATCATCTGTCTGAATTACGATATGTATAATCAATTATATATAAAAATACGTTTCGAGTTAACTGTCATATGAAATTTTACGGGAATATTAAGTTATCGTATGTGTAATCTAAAGTATCATCTATCTGAATTATGATGTGAATAATAAATTATATATAAAAACACGATTCGAGTTAACTGTCATACGAAATTTTACGGGAATATTAAGTTATCGTATGTGTCATCTAAAGTATCATCTATCTGAATTATGATGTGTATAACCAATCATATATAAAAACACGGTTCGAGTTGATTGTCATACGAAATCTTACGGGAAAATTAAGTTATCATATGTGTTTTGCAGTTTTAGTTATTGTATTCAAACACTTGATCTAATCAATCCCGAAATACTTTTTTGCGAGTTTCTTATGTGAATTATTAGGTAGATGGAATCTAGTTGATAATTGATGGAATCTCAAAAAGCATCTCGAAATTGACGAGTCAAATGTCATCTAGATGGAATCTATGAGTATATTAATTAAGTTGTTATGTGTTTTTCGGTGATTCAGACACTTGATCTAATCAATTTTTAGATGTATTTTTAAAAATAATTTATTACAATTCAAATAGAAAATGTAAAATTTAATCAATTTTAATATAAAATTCGTAAAAAAACACTTGATCTAATCAATCTCGAATTACTTTTTCACGAGTTTCTTACATGAATTATTAGGTAGATGGAATCTAGTTAATAATTGATGGAATCTCAAAAAGCATCTCGAAATTGACGAGTCCAATGTCATCTAGATGGAATCTCTGAGTATATTAATTAAGTTGTTAGATGTTTTTCGGTGATTCAGATGCTTGATCTAATCAAGTTTTAAATGTATTTTTAAAAATAATTTATTATAATTTGAATAAAAAATATAAATTCAATCAATTTTAATATAAAACTCATAAAAAAGTGATATCACTATTTTATTTTAGACTATTATCTTATGAAACAAAGACTACTTTAAAATGTAGAACACATGTGTAGGGTAATGTACTCTTCTTTTTCTTTTTCTTTTTATTATAATGGAGAAATCTAGTGGCATAAAACAAATATTTGGACCTAATTTAATTTTAATTTATTATTTAACATCACATTAGAAAATTCAATTAGTCATTATCCAACATATAGGCACTCAACATTTGCAAAATTAGAAACTTCATATAACAAAATATTTGTAATGCTTGATATGCATACGTCATATAATTTTCTTGATATAAAATATAACTTTTCAATAAAAAATGTTTGACTGGACAATTATTATTTTATTTAGCTACGTCATTGCTAGTGCTTCCAAGGTTGGCCATTTAGAGTCAGAGGTGGAGTTAGAATCGTAAAAAACATGATTCGATGATATTTGATACTTTTAATTCAAATTTTATATTTTGAATTGAGATTGTGGATAATTATAAGCAATATTTGTTCAACTTAAATTTGTTGACAACTTCTAAATATGTGTTCTAAATTTAATGGTTAATTTGAATTAGAAATTAAAAACAAAAAATAGGTAATTACTTTTAAACTAAGATTTATTTGATTTTAGAAGTCTTTTATGAGTAGAAAAGACTTTCTTTTCTTTTTTTTTCTCAAGAATGAATACTTAGTAAACAAAACTTTTGTTGACTAATTATAAAACTATTAACATAATTAGAAAAGAAAATGTTAATTTAATCAACTTACTCTAGAATAACATAAACATAATTTATTTGATACGTAAGTCACATATTTTCTTAATTAGTCTTTGGTTAATATTTAGTAATCTCGATTCAAGTAGATATAAAGTAGTCAAATGGACTTTAATTTAACACATTTAAATAAAAAATTTATAAATTACTCAAAGTTTATACTTTACGCAGTCGAAAATTTATATTTAATCAAATATTATCTTTTCTTTACTTAACCAGTCAATGATTATTGTTGAGCCTATTATTCTGATCACTTCTTAGAAATAAAATTTATATGAGCTTTCTATCATGTTTCAATATGATCACTAAATTATCCTGTGGTTGAACTTTATGAAAGCGTACGTTAATAAAGGTATTTAACTTAATACAAAATATATTAAAATTAGTATAATAATAATAACATTTATAATATAATTCCACCTAGCGGGTACATATTAAATTATTACAAATACTAAATACTATATACAAAAAGGTGACCCATTTTTATTTCGAGAGGGAAGAAAAAGAAAATATAACATTATATAAATTGAAATTAAAAAAGTATATTGTATTTTATATTGGAAAACTTTCACATATAGCAAATAAAAAATTTATATTTGTATGTTATAGCAAAGTTTTCATAATTGCGCTCCATAACAAACATATAACTGTATAATTCGCTATACATATACAACTGTATAATTCGCTGGCCTAAATTATATAATTCGCTGGCCTCGCTATACATATACAATTGTATGATTCGCTGGCCTAAATTGTATAATTCGCTGGCCTATTTCGCTGCAATTGTATAATTCGCTGGCCTATTTCGCTGTAATTGTATAATTCGCTGACTTATTTCACTGCAATTGTATAATACACAATTGTATAATTCGCTAGCCTATTTCGCTGCAATATGTGTATAAAAATTGTTTTGCATACAATTGAATCGAAGTAAAATGTTTGTGTATTGTATAATTGTAACTGTATAGGAAGAAGATATATGTTTTTCTCTCGCTTCATACAAAAACAGAAACGCAATTTATACACTTCTGTTGTAGTAACAAATATTGTCATTAAATGTCTCATTTTTCACGTGAAATATTTAAGATTAAAAGATATTTTAATACATTTCATGTAATTTTAATTTAAGATCTTAAATTTAAAAATTTTTACTTCCAATATTTTTTTTGAATTCAAATTAAATAAATTAAAATGGGGGAAATAATTGTTTCTTTGTTCTTGATAAGAAACTAGAGTTGGACAATTGGGCAATTGTCATCGCATTTTTGGGTGCCTTTTATTTTATTTTTTTTAAAAAGTCCCTTTCAATAAAATTAATTGAAGTTGTCCCATTAAATATTTTAAGAAATAAAGTCCTTTTCATATGAAGTTGAATTTTAGTTTACATAAAAAAAAATTAATATATATATATATATATATAATATATATATATATATATATATATATAGACTTTTTCAAGTAAACAACTTTTTTTTTGTTTCTATAAATTTATGGTATTTATTTTGTACCTCAAGCAATTTTGATGGTCGTTCAATTAAGTTTCAAAGCAATCAAGCTCAAAAAGTATTAATAAGCAAAAACTTGATAATAAATAATTGGAAGTAGATTTTATATTTCATTTTCTTATTTTGACGGTCGTGATGTTTGAGCCAGCTTTTGTATATTTTGACTAATTTTACGGAAAGTTTGTTATCTCCCATCAACAACAGATATTAAAATATTGAACTTTTATAATTTGGTTCGGGATGATGAGTAAAATTTTGGCAATATAATTCCGTTATCAAGTGATTGAAGGAATTTTTCTTCTGACAAGATATGTTCAGAATTTACATAACGTTTGACATGTTATATTTTTTAAAAATGATATACCGAGGTTAGATCTCCATTCTCAAGTTCCAACACTAATATTGTAAATTTTGTGTTACAAGTCAATCAAGTCATTTCATCACTCGTTTATGCTACACATACAAAATTCATTAAAATGGCCATTTGATATTCGATTTAGTATTTCAAAAGTTCGATCTCAATAATCAATAGATTAAAACAAATATCAAATATTAAACTTTTAAACTTTAGTCTAAAATGGTGTAAACTTTGATATGATAGATTTTAGTTCAGTTCCGTAATTTAATTTTGATAACCCATCCCAAATTAGTTTGTGTTACAAGTCAATCAAGTCATTCGATCACTCATTTATGCTACACATAAATATAGTAAATAATTCATTAAAATGTCCATTTGATATTCGATTTAGTATTTCAAAAGCTCGATCTCAATAATCAATAGATTAAAACAAATACCAAATATTAAACTTTTAAATTTTAGTCTAAAACGGTATAAACTTTGATATGATAGATTTTAGTTAATTTTCGTAATTTAGTTTTGGTAATCCATCCCAAATTATTATTTTTTTTGATAAAAGATAATAAATTTTTAATATTCGAAATATTTAATTAAAAATAAAAAAATAGTTACTTATTTAAATTCTTACATGTCAGTATTACTCAAACAGCCGCCACAAAAGTTAAAAGCGTTACAGATTAATGTATTTAAATTCATTAAAATTGTAAAAAATAGTTTTAAAAAACAAAAATTAAAAAATAAAAAAAACATAGTGTTAACACATGTAAAAATAATTTAGGAATAAAAAAATTGACAACATAAATTATAAGTCACTTACGTGACCAATTACGTATCCGATAAATAATAATTAAGTCACTAATTAACAGTTAAACACTAAAGTTGCTTTCACAAATTATAAATTACGCCATGGACAATCTTTATTTTATAGTTTAATTTTATTTCAAACATTATAGTAACTAATAGACATGTCCGTATGAGTAAAGATGGTGATTAATTCGATATTTTCAATTTTCAAATTTTATTATTTCTGCATGTCAGTATGATTTCGATTAATTTGTCCGTTTATATGTCATTTTCGATTGAATCGATAAAAATGGTGATTATTCGATATTTTTGATTTTTAAATTTTATTATCTCTACATGTCAGTATATTTTTGATTAATTTGTACGTTTATATTTATGTTAGTTTATGCATTTATTTAATAAATATAATAATAACACTAAAGTTGCATGCAACAGCCAATACCACATATAAATCATTTTAATTTTTTTCGACGTGCCACTAGTCATATATATATATTTTTTGTTGGGTATGTAGCAAGAATTGATGGGAAATAGAGGGAAGGAGAGGAATTTGAAAGGTTTAGAACTTGAAAGGTTGGGAACTTGAAAAGTCCTCTAATGCTTTATTGAAAAAAGCAATAGTCCCTCATCGGTAATGGAAAGGAAAATATGAGAGTTTAAATGAATAAACACTCCTATTAATTGATAAAAGGGTTGGAAAGAGGGACCCCCCTCGCGCCGTCGTCGTCGCTCGCTCGCTTCGGCTTCGGCTTCGGCTTCGGCTTTGGCTTTGGCAAATGATCGAAAGATAATTTTTTGGACAAAATTTATTTTAATTATTATTAATTATTATTTTAATTATTTATTAATTAATTATTAATTAATTTAAATGGCCAAAAATTATTTTCAATAAATTAGTTGATAACCGAAATGTTTTCAATTTTTTAGTTAAAACCCGACCCGACTCGGATCCGCGAGTGACCCATTTTAAATTCTGTATATTCAAAATTTCCGCCATGACTGTTCTGAAGGTTGCAACTTTCAGGAACAGTCAATACCATTTGAAAGTTTGCAACCTTTCATTAATGGTCGTGTTAATTCTGAAAGGGTTGCAACCTTTCAGAATATATTCTTCTTGCCTATAAATACCATTCAGTCTTCAGAATATTTCCAACGAATTTTCTGATCTTCCTTCTTCTTAAAAACACATATTATTTCTTCGTGTACTTTCCTGCTGTGGATTGATTCGCTGACAGTAGAGTTTTTGGTATCTATACTCTACTGATTAAATCATTTTACCCTGGGAGGTTATATTCCAAATCAAACCTCGGATACTAGAGGGAATAATTTCCTTAAGGGGACACTGTGAATTCAGTGGACTTGATTTTCTCCCTAATTTTTTCAATAAGAGAATTCCAGATTCTGGTACGTTTTTACAGATTAAATTATTTTTTACAAATAAATTTTTGTTCATCTTATTTACTGGTTATAAAAATTCTCAGTCACTTCGTGTTTCTGAATAATTATTTAGAACCAGTAATTTTGATTTTTTAACACAGACTGGCAACAATCTTAAGGAAATTATAATCTGTGTTCTGGTGGAGACAAAAATCTTTGTGATTTTATCTCCTGAAGTCTGCAATTATAATTTTATTGCTTACTTATATTATATCAATTTTGTTTATCAGAAATGGAAAACACTGGTGTGACAGTGGCTGTTGCTGCACCAACCCGACCTCTTGTATCACAAGCAGAGAAACCGGGTAAATTCACAGGTGTGAATTTCAAAGGATGGCAGCAACGAGTATTTTTCTGGCTTACCACTCTTGGTCTGCAGAAATTTACAAATGAAGATACTCCAGTCCCTGCTGATGATATGCCAGACAGGGAAAAATTTATGATTGTTGAAGCATGGAAACAGTCAGACTTCCTATGTAAAGGTTACATTTTGAGTGCTTTAGAGGATGACTTATATAATGTCTATAGTGCAATAACAACTTCAAAAGAGTTGTGGAATGCACTTGAGAAGAAATATAAGACAGAAGATGCATGCTTGAAAAAGTTTGTGGTCGCAAAGTTTTTAGACTATAAAATGGCAGATAGTAAAACTGTTGGATCACAAGTGCAGGAACTTCAACTTATTCTCCATGATCTGATTGCTGAAGATATGGTAGTAAATGAAGCTTTTCAAGTGGCTGCAATGATCGAGAAGTTGCCTCCTTCGTGGAATGATTTCAAGAATTATCTAAAGCACAAGCGTAAAGAAATGAAGCTTGAAGATCTTGTGATTCGTCTCAAGATTGAGGAAGATAACAGAAATGCTGAAAAGAAGTCGCGTAAGAGTTCAACAATCATTGGAGTTAATATTGTTGAAGAAGCTCCTACCAAAGACAAAAAGAGAAAGAAGTCCAACGGGCAAAAGTCAGAACAGGCCAAGAAGAAATTCAAAGGCAACTGTATAATTGTGGCAAGGCTGGTCATAGATCTTCTGATTGTCATGCTCCAAGAAAGGACAAAAACAAAGGCAAAGGCAAAAGTCAAGCAAACATCGTGGAAAAGATGGAAGATGCAGATGACTTGTGTGCAATGATATCAGAATGTAACTTAGTTGGAAATCCCAAGGAGTGGTTTCTCGACTCAGGTGCTACTAGACATATTTGCTCTGCAAAAGAAGCCTTTGCAACGTACACTCCTGCTGAGTACGATGAAGATTTATTCATGGGAAACACAACAACAGCAAGGATTGCAGGAACTGGGAAAGTAATGTTGAAAATGACAATCCGGCAAAGTGTTGACTTTAAACAATGTTCTGCATGTCCCTACTATTAGGAAGAATTTAGTTTCTGCTGCACTACTCGTTAAGAACGGGTTTAAGTGTGTCCTAGTTAGTGTGATAAAGCTGTAATAAGTAAGAATGAAATGTTCATAGGAAAGGGCTATCAAAATGAGGTCTTTTCAAACTAAATGTAATGGTTATTGACAGTATCAATAAAAATTCTGCTTCTGTTTACTTATTGGAGTTAAGTGATTTATGGCATGCCCGTTTGGGACATGTTAATTACAAAGCCTTGCGAAAATTGGTTAATTTAGAAGTATTGCCTGATTTTAAATGCGATAAATCGAAATGTGAAATTTGTGTGGAAAGTAAGTTTGTTAAACATCCTTACAAGTCTGTTGAAAGAAATTCTAAAACTTTAGACTTAATTCACACAGATATATGCGATATGAAGTCAACACCATCTCGTGGTGGAAAAAGTACTTTATAACTTTTATTGATGACTGCACTCGATTTTGTTATGTATACTTGCTTAATAGTAATGATGAAGCAATTGATGCATTTAAGCAATACAAAAATGAAGTGGAAAACCAATTGAATCTAAAGATAAAAATGATTCGGAGTGATAGGGGTGGAGAATATGAATCTTCTTTTGCAGAGATATGTTTGGAATATGGTATATTCATCAAACTACTGCACCTTATACACCACAGTCAAATGGTTTGGCAGAACGGAAGAACAGAACATTAAAGGAAATGATGAATGCCTTAATGATCAATTCTGGTTCACCGCGAAATCTTTGGGGGGAAGCCATTCTTACAGCTAATAATAAATACTCAATAGAGTACCCCATCGAAAAACACAATCAATTCCATATGAGTTGTGGAAAGGAAGAAAACCCAACTTGAAATATTTTAAAGTGGGGGGGTGTTTAGCCAGGTTAGAGGTTCCTTTACCTAAGAGGGTTAAAATTGGACCCAAAACAATAGATTGTGTCTTTATTGGATATGCTGTGAATAGTAAAGCCTGTCGATTTTTGGTTCACAAATCTGATAATCCTGAGATTCATGTTAATACGATAATTGAATCAGATAATGCAGAGTTTTTTGAAAACATTTATCCGTATAAAACTGAAAGTGAGTCAACAAGTGAAAGATCTAAACGACCACGAGAAGAATCAATGCAAAATATTCTAACTAGTGAGGAACCTAGGCGAAGTACTCGACAACGAAAATCTGTTTCTTTCGGACCAGATTTTGTAGCACTATTGCTTGAAAATGAGCCTCAAACATTTAAAGCAGCTATGTCTTCGTCAGAGTCAACTTATTGGAAAGAAGCAGTCAATAGTGAGATTGAATCAATTTTAAGCAATCACACTTGGGAATTGACTGATCTTCCTCCAGGAAATAAACCTTTAGGATCAAAATGGATCTTTAAAAGGAAAATGAAACCTGATGGGACTATTGACAAATACAAGGCTAGACTGGTAGTCAAAGGGTACAGACAAAAGGAAGGTCTCGACTACTTTGACACATATTCTCCAGTAACAAGGATAACATCAATTAGGATGTTAATAGCACTTGCAGCAGTGCATGATCTTAAAATCCACCAAATGGATGTAAAGACAACATTCTTAAATGGAGAGAGTTAGAGGAAGAAATTTACATGGAACAACCTGAAGGGTTTATAGTTCCTGGTAAAGAAAAGAAAGTGTGCAGACTTGTGAAGTCACTTTATGGACTCAAGCAAGCACCCAAACAATGGCATGCTAATTTGATCAAGTAATGTTGTCAAATGGATTCAAGATTAACGAATGTGATAAATGTGTTTACATAAAAAATGTTATGAATCATGAAGTCATTGTTTGTTTGTATGTTGATGACATGTTAATAATGAGTAAAGAAATTGATGATATAAATGCTACTAAGCGCATGTTGTCCAACAAGTTCGATATGAAAGACTTAGGAGTTGCTGATTTGATCTTAGGGGTCAGGATTATCAAAACTCCCCAGGGACTAGCATTATCTCAATCTCATTATATTGAAAAAGTATTGGATAAGTTCAATTACGTGAATTTCCATGTAGTCAAAACTCCAATTGATTTAAGTTGTACATTTAAAAAGAATGAAGGTCAAAGTGACTCTCAATTGGAATATGCCAGAGTGTTGGGAAGTTTGATGTATATTATGAATTGCACACGACCAGATATAGCATGTGCTATTAGTAAACTGAGTCGGTACACTAGTAATCCGAATCAAACTCACTGGATGGCTATGAAACGTGTGTTGGGTTATCTAAAATGGACACAACATTATGCTTTGCATATAATAAATATCCTGCTGTGATTGAAGGATATAGTGATGCAAATTGGATCACCGGGTCAAATGATGTAAAATCTACGAGTGGTTATGTATTCATACTTGGTGGAGGAGCTGTCTCTTGGAAATCTTCCAAACAGACATGTATTGCTCGCTCCACAATGGAATCTGAATTCATTGCTTTGGATAAGGTGGTGAAGAAGCGGAATGGCTCCGGAATTTCCTAGAGGATATTCCATTCTGGCCCAAATCTGTTGGACCAATTTGCATACATTGCGATAGTCAAGCAGCAATAGGTAGGGCAGGGAGCGTTATGTACAACGGGAAGTCTCGTCATATACGACGTAGACATAACACCATAAGACAACTGCTCTCTAGTGGAATTATCACAATTGACTATGTAAAGTCAAGCGATAATGTGTCAGATCCACTAACGAAAGGCCTAGTGAGAGAGGCAGTTGAAAGATCATCTAAGGGAATGGGTTTACGGCTTAGGACAAGTCAGCATGACGGTAACTCTATCTAGCAGACTGGAGATCCCAAGAGCTAGATTCAAAGAGAAAAACAAAGTTGTGGCTGACGGTTCGACATTGTCAATTAACTCAATCCATTCTCATGATGAAGACAATGTTCAGGAAAAGGTTAAGACTTTAAGGCTTGTTAATGAGGTAAATAAAGCTTAAAGTTTTAATGATTTGCTAAGTTTGGTAGATTTGACCAAATAGTGTATCTACGAGATGACACGTTTAGAAATCACCTATGTGAGTGTGAAGTGGAAGCCGCTTCAAAGAGAATTTTATGTCAAAAGCCTATTCTCTATACACTCATGAAACCAGGAGGTGTTCATGGCTGAAACGAACACAACCGTAAGAATCATAAACAGTAAAGGGTTAATTGTGTGACATATGGTTGTCTAGGTATACAACCAAAGTTCGACGGTTCAAAGATATCACATCTACCGATTGACCGAGTATATCCGACATATGTTCACTACGGAAAGTCCAAGGGGAAACCTACTTATCCAGATGCAATTAATCCTTGCTTGTAAAGTACACAATTGTCCGTGCATTCCTATGTTATAACTATTCCCCATCAATGTGGGGGATGTGGTTGGTATGTAGCAAGAATTGATGGGAAATAGAGGGAAGGAGAGGAATTTGAAAGGTTTAGAACTTGAAAGGTTGGGAACTTGAAAAGTCCTCTAATGCTTTATTGAAAAAAGCAATAGTCCTCATCGGTAATGGAAAGGAAAATATGAGAGTTTAAATGAATAAACACTCCTATTAATTGATAAAAGGGTTGGAAAGAGGGAAACCCCTCGCGCCGTCGTCGTTCGTCGCTCGGCTTCGGCATCGGCATCGGCTTGGCTTTGGCTTTGGCTTTGGCTTTGGCTTGGCTTTGGCTGGCTTTGGCAAATGATCGATCGAGAGATAATTTTTTGGACAAAATTTATTTAATTATTTATTAATTAATTTAAATGGCCAAAAATTTTCAATAAATTAGTTGATAACCGAAATGTTTTCAATTTTTTAGTTAAAACCCGACCCGACTCGATCCGCGAGTGACCCATTTTAAATTCTGTTATATTCAAAATTTCCCGCCATGACTGTTCTGAAAGTTGCAACTTTCAGGAACAGTCAATACCATTTGAAAGTTTGCAACCTTTCATTAATGGTCGTGTTAATTCTGAAAGGGTTGCAACCTTTCAGAAATATTCTTCTTGCCTATAAATACCATTCAGTCTTCAGAATATTTCCAACGAATTTTCTGATCTTCCTTCTTCTTAAAAAACACATATTATTTCTTCGTGTACTTTCCTGCTGTGGATTGATTCGCTGACAGTAGAGTTTTTGGTATCTATACTCTACTGATTAAATCATTTACCCTGGGAGGTTATATTCCAAATCAAACCTCGGATACTAGAGGGGAATAATTTCCTTAAGGGGACACTGTGAATTCAGTGGACTTGATTTTTCCTAAATTTTTTCAATAAGAGAATTCCAGATTCTGGTACGTTTTTACAGATTAAATTATTTTTTACAAATAAATTTTTGTTCATCTTATTTACTGGTATAAAAATTCTCAGTCACTTCGTGTTTCTGAATAATTTATTAGAACCAGTAATTTCTGATTTTTTAACACAGACTGGCAACATTTTTTACTTATTTTGTTATAATAAGTGATTTTATTAGAAACCATGTTTAAATTATTTAAAATGTTTATATAAATGTATATAAGTAACTTTATACTCCATAGCATTTTGGCATGATGCATATATTTATTTTCCCAAAAAATTCACGTGGTTTAATTTATCTTATTTAATGTTTCCAAAAGCAAAGAAAAAGGAACTAGATCAAGTTTTTTAAATAATATACACTATCTTTAGTGTTGACAATTTTTAAAAATTAAATTTTTTCACCTATTATAATAGGTAACACATCATATTTTAAAATCTCAAATCTTATCTTTTAAAAAAATTATTCATAATACACTTGAATGACAATGATAGTGTTAAAAATACTTAGACAATTATATTATTTTAACGGTAACCACATTACGTAATTAGTTATCGATAATATATGTTAATAGGAGATTTTAGTTATTTCGCAAAATAGGCGAGGTCCATATAAAGAGAAAATTTTTATTGGATTTTGTTAAATTCGTTATTTACAATATGGTTCAGTTTTTTGAATATTCTTACATGCTTTTTAAAATAATTATTTTTATACGTTTTTAAATTTATCTGATTTCTTTTTGAACATTCAATAATATTATTCAACTTTAATTTAGATGTTCATATGATAAAACATGTTCAAATCATTTCAAACAATAATTTTTTAATTACTTTTATCTTTCATGTACGTGTAATTGAAATATAAATATCTAAAATATGCAAATTTTAATATAAAATATATTGACTTTGTATCAATGCAAGATTGATGATACCTAAATACTAGACTAAAATAATGCCCAATGCATATGGTGCTTAATTCCATAAATTAATTCTATTTTTTTAAAGCTATAAATACAAGATTAAAACACTTAATTGTAATCAAGTCATTAGTAACTAGTTCATTAATTACTAGCAAATATCATAATATATAATGATTTCTCAAAATATTTTCCTCTTAAGCTCATTGCTTTTGTTGCTACTCTTAAACTTGGGCTATGCTAATAACGGGCCGATCCCGGGCTCTATGAAGGCCCGAAAACAAGAAAATATGAGCTCACACGCTATTGTTCCGGGCTTTTCGGTATGGAATCAGTCCAAACTCATCATTTTCAAGAAACCATTAATAATATACCGTTGTTTGTATGGATGTCTACCACCACCGAAAAAACATCATCATCATCATCGTCATCATCATTCTCCTCCTCCTCCTTCTCCTTCTCCGTCTCCGTCTCCGTCTCCTTCTCCTCCTTCGTTTAATCAGCATCATCATCATCATCGTCCTCCTCTTCATCATCATCGTCGTCATCAGCCCAAGCCCAATACCATAATGGATCAACCCAAGCCCATGCAAAAGGGAAAACAAGATGGTCACTAGTGTATGAAAGATAATTAAAGTGCCTTTAAGAATATGAGTAATATATATGATAAAATAAAAGAGAAAAATGTGTATCTAGGCCTTTCACTAACATTATGTGTAATCTTATTGGACTTTAATTTGTAGTACTATTAAGTTATAAGAGCATGTATGTTACTTTGTCTGTCTCAAACTTAATGTGATACAGATAAAATTAAAAGAGTTAATCAAATATTTACGATTTTGAAGTATTTAAATTGCTAATTATTATATTTATATTATTTTTTTAATGTAATTTTCAAATAGTACTATCTTCGTTCACTATTAATTGTCACACTTTTCATTTTTAGAGTTAAAATTTTAAAATTTTTGACTAACATTATAGATATAATGCAAAAAATTGTTATATATAGTAACTTTCGTATAGTTTTTAAATATCTATAATCGAATTTAACTTTAAAAGTTAATAAAATTGATTTTCATAAAATACGCATAATATATTATATTATAATAATTGAGATATAAAACTCGAGAAAAATAGTAAACTTATTGATAAATAATGTGATGCTACCAAGTCTACCCATTTTAAGTTTTCGAGTATCAAAACATTTGTAAAACTTCACCAATCGATCGAAAGAGAAAGAGATCTTGTAAGATTAAGAGTTTGGATTCATGGAAAATTGAGAACTAATCTCCATGGATCGAGTTATCAAAGCTGCGAGAACTTCCGGTTCTCTCAATCTATCGAATCGTTCTCTCAGGCAAGTACCTAATTATCCTGTTTTTCTCGCATTTGTTTTTTGAATTTTTTTTATCGATTTGATCTGTTCATTTTGTTCTTCGTAACTGGAGATTCAATTTGATGTTAGCATTGTGCGTGAATTGGTGAATTTTTAGAACATCTTGAAGTTGTGAATCGTTTTTATTTTGTTATCAAAACTTATGAAATCGGAGTATCGTTGATGATTCTGTAGTTAGTTGTACTTTGATTGAGCAATTTTTTTGCAGAATTAATGAAAAAAAATAGTCACAAATTCAATATAGATTATTAGATTTAGAATTTACACTCTGTTCTCGTGAAAATTCTGTTAGTTTTGTGCATGAAACAGTGGAATTAGAACATTTTAAAGCTGCACAATCTGTTTTCTTTTACTTGTTTTTATAATGTTAGGTGAGAACTGAGGATGGATGTGTAATTGGATAGTAGTAACTTGGATATGAAGATCCTTAGCAATTCTAGACTTAGTTATACTCTGAAGAACAAGTTTATCATAGCTTTGAATTGTTTATAAATTCAATATAGATGGAGTTTCACATGAATTGATATTGGACTCTGGTTCTCATTGAAATTACTGCTGGAAGGAAATGAAGGAACTAGGTGTATATCGTGGATAGCTGGAAATTATCTATCTGTTGGTACTTTGATTTTGAAGAGAATGTGAGGTTAGCGCGAAGAAAATAAAGATAGCGGCTTGATTTCAACAAATTCTCAATCATGAATGATAAAGAACAACTGATGATACCTCTTTGGATTCAAAATGTATTTTTTTTCTTTATATGCCATTGTACCAAATCAGATTTTTATCTAATGGCTCTAATCCTACTGTTCCTCTGCACTATTAATAAAAAAAGCGGTAGCTGTGCGAGATTTAGTTGAAGGACGTCACTTTTATTCTGTAAGCACATTATTACTTGTAGTTAGATCATTAAGGGTGGAGGGGATTGCATATTTTGGTGGACAATGAGATGGATCATCCCCCTTTTTGGATAAAGGGATGGCTTGAATAGTCTTACAATTATGCATTCTATTCTGATGAATTGTCATAAGGATTACTGATCTCGTTGATTTTCTCAAGTCAATGTAGTTTGTTCAAGTTCAGTCGAGAGGTTTCCTTGTTTTGTAGGCATAAGCTAGTGATTAACGTTAAATCATCTGTTTGGTACAAAATCAGAAATACTGGCTTTCTGTAGTTTCAAATTTTGATCACTTTTAATTAAATATAAAGCTAAAATACAACTCCGCCATGGATCCAGATACCACTGTTTGTCTTAAATTTTAAAAGGCTAGCCCTTATCAGCTTACCATATGGTCAGTAAAATGACTACACATATTAGAATATGCTCATACAACATTCTGAAAGTTCCATTCTATTGATTCCTAAGTCAGTTCGATAGGGGAATCAAACATTTACCGATTACAATGTCTTCTGAGGGGGCAGAAACCTAAATCGGGAAGGATTTACTTAATCAAAGACAGTTCAATTCAGTCTTAGCCGATCTAAGCTTTACAGTCTATCCGCCCGATTCTGTTGGACTATTAGAGAGCCCAACATGTTCTCTATGGGGAAAAAAGCAATGAAGTTGGATATGGGATTATAAATTCTATGTTCTCCATACCATATTCTTTTTCATCTTTGAAAGTCAAGAAAAGGGAACACAGTTTCCAAAGTGGAATAATTTAACCCCTGTTTAGTTGTTTCTTGTTACTTCTCAAAGAGTAAGTAGTTTTACACCCCCTTCTATGAAAACAATATAAACATAGTGACTGTAACAATATATGATGCAGAATAAGAGAATCTCAAAACACTGGTTCGATGAAATTTTATGTTTAGGGTAAAAATGGAAAGTCAGGTTATAATATATTCATTATTGGAATTGACAATGTTTCGGAATGTCTGATAAGTTTAATGTCTTAAAATAAATAATGTAACAAAGGGAGCAGTATCATACATATGACAGGTTAAGTGTTGGTATTTGATGCCTACATTATGCCAACACATTTCATGTTTCTTTTCTCCATTTATATATGTGTCAGCAAGGTGATTGAATGACTTGTACACCTGACTTTAAGATAATAAATTCAAGATGTAATATCTTAACACTTGTTAGTAACAGAAATAGTAAATGGTTGATTTGGATCTATAAGAGATAGTAGGAAAAATTATTTGCTTTTTCATGTACAGTGAGGTGCCCATTGACGTATACAAAAGTTTGGATGCAGCCAGTGAGGATGAGAAGTGGTGGGAGGTATATGAGTTTCTCGTTAGTAATACTTTTTAGTTCACAAGGCACCTGGTTTATTTCCTTGAGGATTGCTAATGCAAATTTATGCCTTTAACTTTTAGGCCGTGGAGCTGCAGAAGCTGATTCTGGCTCATAATGACATAGAAACATTGCAGGAAGACATTCGAAATTTACCTCTACTGTCAGTGCTAAATGTTAGTCACAACAAGCTAACCCATCTTCCAGCTGCTATTGGAGAGTATGTCCTTTTTTTACCTCTTCAATCTTGAAATACTTTATTCTGGTTCTTTTTTAGCATCTTACATGAAAGCTGATCCAGAGATTTAATGACTTCTCTTTTATTCTGCTAGGCTTCATATGCTGAAGTCATTAGATGTATCATTTAACTTGATAGTGAATATTCCAGAAGAGATCGGAACAGCAGCTTCTCTAGTCAAGTAGGTTTGATCATTTCACCACTGTATTAAATAACATTTGACCCACTACCAGCTTATTAAATATCTGTGTACTGACTCCAGGCTTGATTGTTCAAACAACCAACTAAATGATCTCCCTAACTCCCTTGGAAGATGTGTGGAGTTATCAGACCTCAAGGTAGCACCTCATCTTTCTGATGATATGTTACTACATTAAGAAAAGATGGTTCTGATTAAATTGCTGAACTGTTTATCTTGATATTTAGACGCTAGACAACAGTTATCTGGCATATCTTAGTGAATTATTCACCACCTTAAATTTTGAATGTCTACTTTTAGAATGGCATCTGTGAAAATGTCTATCTGATGTCCTACTTACAAGTAGATACTTTTCTAATATTCACATGATTAGCATGAGAATTGCTACAGGAAAAAGTAACATTTTGGCCTTTTAACCCCATAAGCGAATATTGATCTGAGAATTTCAAAAACATTTAATCAATGTGGTATGCATCTTACTATAAGCGTAATTTGGTAATAAGTAATAAGGTTAAATGGTAAATAATTTTATTAATGTTTAGGAAATCCCCATATACAAGTAACATACGAAAAAGTAGAGACATTAAGAGCAACCATATATACAAACGGTAACCTCTTGGAAAGACTTGGTATTTCATAAATACCTAGTCATTCTAAGATAAATGATTTTAAGTTAACTTTTCAAATTATAATTGGGCTTTTGACATGATATGGAAAGCTATGAGATGGTGAACAATTTTGAAGGCACTTCTTTTTCTTCCTTGCAAAGGAGGATGCATTTTTTGCGATCACAAGAGATCATCATATTCCACATTTATAATCCAGACCTCTTCTTCATTTAATAGCCAAATATTTGAGTACTTTTTGGGATGATATTCAATAAAGAGTACGAGAAATTGAAGACTAACTTCATGACAGAATGTCACATGCACAGTAAGCTCAAATGCTTTTCAAAAAACCCTTGTTAAGAATCTTTGAGCTTGTTTCTAATTGTGCTGCACCTGGTCGTCCAAAATGACCTATAAGTTGAATAACATTTTTCCCAGTATCAATCAATCAACTAAGTCTAGTCTGAAATTAGTTGGGGTCAGCCAGACGAATCCTCTATATCCATTTTGTTCTTTTTTGACAAAGTTAATTTTTTTGTGTATTAATAAACAAAGAACAGAATGGATGTAGAGGATTCGTCTGACTGATCCCAACTAATATCAGTACCATTTCAGTTAAATTGAACTTAAATATCCATTTTGTTCTATTCAAGTTCAATTTAGAGGAATACTAGTATCTAGAATAATTTTGCACTAGCTGTTATCCTAGCCATATTCCTTTTTCTGGACTTTGACTGGCTATGCTTTATGAAGCTCACTAAGGTGGACTCCTAAAAAAATACTAATTATTCTCATTATTGAGGAGGATTCATCGAGGGAGTTTAGTACATTTAAAAGTTTTATTAGCATGAAGAGTTGTTGAGACTCAAAGAAGCAACCTTTTCTTATGTTTATCAAAACATCAACTATCAAACATTCTGCAATTCTCTCTTGCATTTGTTCAAACCAGTTTGTTTTTTCTTCTGACTGTTCTTTCAATCAGGCATCGAACAATAGCATTTCCAGTTTGCCAGCAGATCTAGCGAAGTGTTCAAAATTAACAAAGTTGGATGTTGAGGTACTAACACCTAATTGTCTTGCTACTGCATGATGATTTCTTATAGTTTTGCACTCAGAAAGTCATGCTTGACAATTCACATTTTGTTATATTCATGCCAGGGAAACAAGTTAACTACCCTACCAGAGAGTTTGGTTGCATCTTGCAGAATGCTTACTGAACTCAATGCATGTAAAAACTCTGAATATTCTATTTTCTCTGTACTGTCAATTGACTCTTACTAAGGAACTGCATTTACCTCACATTAATTTCTACAGCAAAAAACTTGCTCAATAGCATTCCAGAAAATATAGGAAGTCTTTCACGCTTAATTCGCCTCGACCTTCATCAGAACAGTGAGTACATCAAGCTTCTTTCGTGGTTGTGGTTACACTTGAAATAATGCTAAAATTTGCAATGTGTATCTTTTGTTAGTTAACATGACCTGGTTTCCTCGCTTTATTTAAATTTTGCTAGGAATTTCATTGATCCCATCCTCAATAAAGGATTGCTCATCTCTTTTGGAGTTCTATATCGGGTATATCTGGAATTGGTGCTTGTGTTTCCTTTGGTTTTGAGAGGCATAAAATTATTCTATTTTGTTACATTCACATTTTCCCTCTCCACCGCGGCCCCATTCTTTTGTTTATCCGCTTTGACAGGAATAATGCACTTACTTCATTACCTGTGGAGATAGGCACTCTTAATAGGTTGGGGATATTTGATCTCCACTCAAACCAGGTGATTACTTATTCGTCATCTTCAATTCATTAGGAGATTCTCTTAGTATATAAATGGTGAGGGGTGCATGGATGGGTCCCTTATCCGCTGAGTTCCAAGCTGTATGCCATTGGCCTTGAAGGTTTCTGGTTATCAAAAGAAAATCACTAGGAGATTCTCATAATTATGCCACAATGTTTCATTGAATTGTTTTTTTGGAAGGCATAACAGTGCCCTGAAAATCAGATGTTGCAACTTGGTCTATCGTGTAAACCAGTTTCCTCTTGGTGAAATCATTTTGTCAACTGAGTTGAAATAAGTTGTTTATTCTCGTCTGCAGTTGAAGGAGTACCCTGCGGAGGCATGTAAATTGCAACTTTCAATGCTGGACTTATCGAACAATTCATTGTCTGGATTGCCTCCAGATATTGGTAGGCTGAGGCTCACTTCCTATGTTTTATTAAGTTCATTAATAATAGTGTAATTGGTTTAGCTATGTTGTTTGACTTTGTATCATTTATTCTGGTTCTCACAGTCATTTTTGCTGTCCTTTTTTTGATAGGCAAGTGTGACTTTTGTTATAGTACCAGCATAAATGATTTTTTTTGCTTTGTCCTTTTATTTCTTGGTGCATTTTCTTAGGAGTGCAAGAGAATATAATGTTATGTTATTATTATACGTATTATTTCTGTATGAGCTAATCTTGGTTACAACTTCATAACTTAGGCTTAATGACAACTTTGCGGAAGCTTTTGCTCGCTGGCAACCCAATTAGGACACTTCGGAGGTTGAAACTAGATCTTTGCACGTTTATTGTACTGCTATTTTTCTTCTCGGTACTTGAATTTATACAAAATTCCTTTTAACTTGAAAAATTTCTCCAGTTCTTTGGTAAACGGACCTACACCTGCTCTATTAAGATTTCTTCGAAGTAGACTTCCAACTGACGAAGGTATGATGGTGTTATTGTTCAATAATGGTGTTCTTTCTATTTTTTGTTTTCTTGATGCAACTACTCTAAATGTAGAGTCTGCAACTTCTACACCCGGGAAAGAGGATGTTGTTGCCAAGGCAGCTAGGTTGTCCCTATCTTCAAAGGTTATTCACTAACTTTATAGTTGTAAAATCCCCAGTCCTCATGCCAGTAAAATAATATATTTATTCTGCTGGATGTTAGACCACCAATGGAGATGAATAAAGTTAAATCTTACTATAAAATTTGCTTCCAAAATGTCGTCATTGTTGGGGATTTTTGTAGTCTACATATCCAAGTTGGCGTGTCTGGTAAATTCCAGTCCATTCGTTTCTAATACTTTTCAATGGACTAGCGGCAGCGAAAGTGCGATATAGGCAATAACTCTGAGATTAATAACAGTTTAGTCAGGAAAAAACTTACCCGCACCGGGTGTTTACACCAAGTCAATGTAATCTCCATTATTATGTGATTTAATAGAGTAAAATGAACAATATGTTTAAACACACGGCATGCATGTATTGGCTTGGTGTGAACACCCGTTGCGGGTAAGTTTTACCCGTTTAGTAACTATTACAAATTTCTGTTCATTTAAAGCCAAAATATTTGTGCAGTGAGGCAATTCAAATTATAGAGCTTACGTTTTTGTTATATTTCACATTATGACCTCTACTGTCTAGCTTTTCAATATAATTACTATTAGAATCCTCTGTTAGTTCAAGGGACAACTGACGAGAAGTTTGTTTTTAGAGGCCTGCTAGAAACAAAAGTGTGCAAAAAGCTTGTTTTGTACCCTGAAGCCAGAACTTGATAGTCGAAGATGTTTAGTATTTCTCTATAGTCTAAAAATAATTTAATTTGGCAACTGCAATGAATGCTTTGTGCCTTTTCATGTAATGGTACATTCTATAGGAACGTCCATTTGTTTCTTCTCCCTGTCTGGTGACCGTATCATCATGAATAGTTGTATTTGCAGGAGCTTTCTTTAGGAGGACTTGGTTTGACTGCTGTCCCTTCAGATGTCTGGAAGTCGAATGACATCTCAAAATGTGATCTTTCAGGGAATTCAATTGAAGAACTTCCTCTTGAACTTTCCTCTTGTATTTCCTTAGAGGTAAAACAATTTATTTTCCTCTTCCCTTGTGTTTGCATTGAAAAGGCGATCAAGCTTGATTGACAAAGGAAAAAGAAAAAAAATAAGGTCAATCATTGTTGTTATAGAAGATATCACTGAAAGCAGGATTTTTTCATATATTTTTTATTTTATTTGTAGAGTTGTAGTTGTTATTAAGCAGTAGTTGAATTGTAACTCAACTGCCTTTGCGTGTGGTCAACTTACATTTGTTAGGTATCTGATTCTTTTCATCCTTCTTTAACCCACATATCTTCTGGATTTCTACATGATTTATTCTTGTTTATGGCAGGTTATAGTCCTTTGCTCCATGAAAGGATAAAAAGAGTGAATTTAACTTTTGGGAGTTTCCACTTGCTAGGACATGCTTATTTAGTTTGCCATAATATCATGAAAAAATAAAATATTTAGGTTGGTTGGTTGGTTAGATTGACTTCTCTGTTGCTAATCACTTATCTGTTTATATGTGCAGGCTCTTATTTTATCCAAAAACAAGATAAAAGATTGGCCTGGTTCTGTCTTAACTTCTCTTCCTGCACTTACATGTTTGAAGCTAGACAATAATCCCCTCCGACAGGTAAATGACATTGGGTCGGTCTATGCTATTAACAGAAGATTTGTTGATGTTCCCAGTTAGATAAGCCTTATAGAGGAAGACTAATAAATTAGTCACATACGATATGGAGTGAAAAAGGATGATGAGATAATGGTGATAAGCTGGCTACTCTTTAATACAGCTTTCCATTGTTTTGTCTTATGAAGTTCTTCAATGCATTTATGGGGGAATTCAACCTTGTAAATATTATTGAAATAGAAAAAGAAAAAGTTGGCTTGAAATTAGATTTTGTACGTTAGAAAGAGCAGTTCCGAGAAAATGCTATATGTGGTAGTGCAATCCTTGAAAAATCATCAATGTGCTTGAGTATTATGGCCTTCCCAGAAGGGAAGCTCTATGAGAAAGGGATTACGAACTTCTACCTACTTGTAGGACTACACAGGTTATGTTGTTGTGGGGTGGTGGGGGAATAAGTTGTCTTGTCTTCTTCTTACTTGCATTAGTTGTTGCTGCTTTAGAGAATGAATCATTATAACATGGAAACGTTATGGTTAATACCATGACTAACAGCCTAGTCTATAATATGTTATCCTGTGCTATGATGGTTAACATTATAAGAAAAGCAAGAAACAACTTATCAGGTGAAAAGTAGAGGAGTAGTTCAGGACATCATGAATGGTTAATTGTACTATTTGCTCAAAGCATAATGATCTCACACATTCTATTTGTGGAAAATAGGCTGGTAAGATGACTTCTAACAACCTATTTATGGGAAAGAATTTGTGAACTTGCATATGGGATTAAGAAGTTTGTTTGATTATTCCTGGTAGAGAAAAGCATTGAATGGGTGGACTTTGGTTTCTAGACGATTTGTGAGTGATGAATTTGGTCCTTGTTTAATTTATAAGCATCTCATAGTGGGGAAGTGTCTCGTTAAATAGGGGAAGAAGTAGTCTGTTGATTGGGTGTAGAACTCTCTAGACTAAATATGACTGTCATATGTTAAGGGCCAGATGACTAAATTCATAGATGCCCAGTGGAGAAAACAGCATTAAGTTTGTCACCACCTGAAAATATGGAAAGGGGTTAGCATTAAGTTTGTCACCACCTGAAAATATGGAAAGGGGTTAGTAGAGAAAACTATCATGAATTTTGTCAGCAAACAAGTACATGGAGGAAGTTCTAATCTTTTTCATTTTTTCCTTTTTATTATTCTTTCATCATATTTTGTATGTCAGATTGTTGTAATTCTTCTTTTTCCCATGATTATAGATACCATCCTCCGCCTTTCAAGCTGTATCCAAGCTTCAGGTTCTGGATCTGAGTGGCAATATTGGTTCTTTACCAGAGCATCCTGTGTTTTCTTGCCTAGCAGAGTTGCAGGAGCTTTATCTGAGGTCTGTTAACAATACTCATAATGATGGTACGTCTTAAATTTTAGACTTGACATATGTTTGCTACTTGGTTGAACAGAAGGATGCGAGTAACTGTTTTCCCAAGTGATATAATCAACTTAAAGCAGTTACGAATTCTTGATTTGAGCCAAAATTCCCTTCAATCAATTCCACTGGTACATTTGTACTTTTATTAGCAAACAGAGTTATGTATCCTACTGAAACCTTGGTTTAATATATGGTATCATTTATCTACAGGGTATCGAAAACTTGACATCTCTCGCTGAACTCGACTTATCAGACAATAACATTTCTTCACTTCCACCAGAATTGGTAAGTCTAAGATCTGCAACTGAAGAAGTTATAATTTGAGCCAATAGACAACTTGTAAGCCTTTTGAAGTATCTTGCTATATGCATACTGAGATGAAGATTTAGCACAAGATTCATTTTTGTAAGCCTTATTTCTTTATAACCAAGGTTTTATCTGAATCTACATTATGAACTTCCTGATTTGCAAGTATATTATCAATCAAACTCGTGAAGTTATAGTACATTTAGCACCAAAAGGTGTGGCCTAACGGTCTGAATACTAGTATTTTTCGCATGGCCCGAATGACACTATTGTAGGTAACTATTGAAGAAATCAATGGTGCTGTTATTTCTGGTCTGTAATTGCATGTCCCAATTCTAACAGATCTTATCTGCATGTTTTTAAATTTGATGGTGTTATATATACTAAACTTTTTTGAAAAATGGTTTTGTAGGGTTTGCTTGAACCTAGTCTGCAGGTGCTAAAACTGGAGGGTAACCCACTCAGAAGGTGAATCTAATTCCTTTTAGTTTTTCTTTTGGCTATTCTGTCTTCTATTTGAATAAAAGCTCTTTTTTTTTGCTTCAATTTGCATTTTCAATGAAAATTTATGGATCAAACTATTCTTAATTATGACCTAATTTCAGAAGGCATAAATTTAAAGAACTCTTGTCCGACATAAATTGTGCAATATCTAATTCACAAAGACATAAATTGTGAAATAAGTGAGTTCTGAAATTGAACTTATGCCTTTATTGAGCGTAAGTTTGTAGGAATTGAATTATGTCTTGTTAGGCATAACTTATAGGTTATGAATTTCTAAAGACTTAAAATGTGTAATGTAATATCATTCACAAATACATATATTGTGAAATAAGTGAGTTCTGAAACTGAACTTATGCCTTTATTGAGCGTAAGTTTGTAGGAATTGAATTATGTCTTGTTAGGCATAACTTATAGGTTATGAATTTCTAAAGACTTAAAATTGTGTAATATCTAATTCACAAAGACATATATTGTGAAATAAGTGAGTTCTGAAACTGAACTTATGCCTTTATTGAGCATAAGTTTGTAGGAATTAAATTATGTCTTTGTTAGGCATAACTTATAGGTTATGAACTTCTAAAGACTCTGACATTTTGAAACTGAACTTATGCCTCTATCGACATAAATTTTATAGAAATTACGTAATGAATTGAACTAATGCCCCAAATAATACAAGTTCTATAGAAATTAAACCATATAACTAACTTATAATCATATTGTGATATGAGAATATAAACTTTTATCCCTTTTTATTACTTCACGAAGAACAAAAATTAAAAACTATCAACAATGAAATGCTACTTCAAAATAGGTACATTCTTCAAGTGACTAGTTTGAACACGTAAACTGAGTCGGTCTAGTATGACAACAAGTAATACAGAAATAAGAAAGCAAACAGACAAAAATACTGTCTCCTGCATATTCCCATCAACCGCTTCAGTGGAATCTGAGTGTCAGTATCTATTGAACTTTTCTGCTCATGTTTAACTTTGTTGTATGTTTTCTTCCTCTGTGCTTTTCATGTTTATCCTCATTTTATTCGAGAAAAAGACTTGAATATGTCATTTAATTTTGATAAAAAAGGTTCATCTGTGTTATTCGTTAAAAAATTGATTTATCTATGTCATCCTTTTGAGAAAAGGTTCATCCATGTCATTATATATTAACTAAAAATAGTTTTGTTTTGCAAAATCTTTTTTTACACGTGGTCTATGATTCGACCACGTCATTAGTTAAATCAGTTTAGAAGGGAAAAGGTTCAGATATGTCATCGAACTTTGAGAAAAAAGTCACCGGTTAAAAGTTTGGCTCATTCATGCTATTAATTTCAATAGTGGCTGCGGGTTTCCCTTTGTCATAAAAATAAAATTAAATGACATTATAAACAAAACTTTTAACGGATGGTATGGATGAACTTTTGTCAAAGTTTGATGGCATATTTAAGTTTTTTCCCTTTATTCAAGTATGAACTCATTGATTTCTTAAAAATAAATGTGGTGTTCGAGTCTCTGACAACTACAGATATCAAATAACATTGTCACAAAAAGAAATCATCTAGCATTTTAGACTTGTGAATTAAATCGAAGACCTCATTATTCTCAACGTACTTGTTTTAACTACTTGGTCATATCCAATTAGTCCAATATTAACATCAAATTAAGAAAAATTGTTCTTCAAGTATTGATCATTTTTTTCCCTTTTAAACTTCATAGCATTCGAAGGGCTATTTTGGATCGAGGAACAAAAGGCGTTTTGAAGTACCTTAAGGAGAGAATTGTAGAGCATTAGCCTCTTTGAACTTCGATTTATAAATGAGGCCTATGGGTGTATGAGTATTTGAAATTTGTATGTGAAATTTGTACTTTTACCACTTCTTTTGGTACAAATCATCCCTTGTTTGAGGTATACTTTGAATGTACAATTGTTGTTGTGTATCCCATATTTTTTTGTTGTAATTTGAGGATGATCAAATGTACAAACTGAACAAGTAACCATATTGGTTTGTGTGAATGCCAAATTATACTCATGTCATCTCTGTTGTTTCATGTAGTAAAGCCCTTTACAGTGTGATTTACTAGTCAATGAAGTGAGTTTAAACTTTGAAATCGAAATTTATATTAGGAGGTGATGGGGTTAATTTGAACCTTCCACTTCAATTGTGAAAGACAAGAAGTTTACCGAGTGAGCTAGCCTTTTAACTTCGAAAATTAAAATTTTAAATTTTATCAGAACATAAAACACTAGTTGATTTTTTTTTTCATCTACCCAAGTCTTGCTGAATAAGTTAAATAGCAAGTACCTATTTTTGTATTAAATAATTACATATTGTTCATACATTAATATCATATTAGATTTTAAGTCAACTATTCTTAGATAAATTATTTTTGCATTAATTACACAAAAGTAGGGAGTGAGGTGAGTGAGAAAGAAGAGGGTCGAGCAATAAAGTTAATATATTATAGATACATGTGAATCACACCAAATATATGTATTTACATTCTGAGATACAAATTTATAAGTATAAAGGTGAGCGGAAAAGTTTTTACATATGAATTTACTTAATACAATGTATTTTATATACATATACCATATGCATGTATTTGAAAGTTCAAATTACGATAAGATTCATAATATTGAAAAAAGCAGGCGAAAGAAAAATAATGTAAACAAAATTTAAATCCAAAAGTTAATTCAGAATCATAATCATATCACAAATGATCTGCTGGTACCAATAACTCAGTGCTTACTCATATGCACAAATCCCAAGATAGATGTATCCTCATTGGAGGACTGCTAAAATGTAAATTAATAGATAGTCAAATCTTAACTAATCTCTTAAACACATATTGTTTTGTTTTTCTTTATTTTTTCAAGATTTATTTTAGAGTTCGATTAATTTTAATTCATAGTTGAAAATTTTATTTTGAAGGATAAAAATGTTTTTGATATCAAAAGTGATTTCATATTCAGAGTGGAAGAGCATTGGTGTGAATTTTATGAAATATAGTTGACTGATTTTGTTTCACTTCAAATTTTATGAGTTTATTCATCACGTCAAGTGATCAATACTCATTGCTTATACATGGTCGATATCACCTTTTTTGAATTTCGAAATAAAAATCCAAAATTATCTAAATTTTTCGTATATATTAATACATGATTTTGTTAAAATAAGACATTGATTACATTTGAGCTCAAACTGAATCCATAAATAATGACCAAATAAATGATACTCATGATCAACATCACTTTTTTTTTGAAGTTTTTAGGGCCAAAGAAACATAACTTTTAGTGGGATCCTTAAATATTTTTGTGATTGTTTTTAATTTGATAGTTGATATTTATTTTAAAATTGAATTAATGAAAATCTTATTTTTAAAATTAAAATATATTTTATTTAAGCTTAAACTTAAAATGAAGTAGTTATTATTGCACTACATTTTTTTTTAATTCTCTTAAAACACCTATCAAAGTCAAAATATTACCTACCGCTAAAGCATGTGGCAAAAAAGGAGATGAAATTTGTATTTGGATATGCAATATAAAGTTATGAATAAAAATTATAATTTAAAAATATTTGGGTATGTAATTTGGAATCATAATTTAAAATCTAAATTTTTTTGAAAAAAATAAATGATTTGAGATTTCACGAGTTTAAAATTTAAAAAAGATTCATTACTTTAAATTTTGCTTAAAAAACTCATGTTCAATATGAAGATCATATGAAAGGATTACCTTAAAGAACAATCAGTTACCACTTATGGTTAGTATATGCATAGCTGATCTTTATAAAATTATGTGTATACAGAAATTTATAATCGTAAATACTTATTTATGAAATAAACACAGTTATATGATATTTATCTATACGATGCCTTATGATATTCAATATCTTGTTTGAATTATGATTTGGTCATTTGATAATATTGTATAAGAAATTCAATTTTTTTTTAATTATAATTTTTCACATGTTCGTGAGAAATTAACTTAAAATATTCTAATTATATGTCTAAATAAAACTTAAACTTTTAAAAAAAGTCTAATTTCAAGTTATAATTTTATTGGAAGTTACATTTATTAACTGTTCATCTTTATGTGGATCTCTCTGAAAAGTTTCAGTAAGACAGAATGTCAAATCTTGCTTTAATTAAACCATATTATTGATTTGCTTATTATTATTATATAATATATAATTGTACTAATTAATTAATTATTATACCTATTCTAAATTTCAGTAACAGCCACTAATAATTAATAAATTAGTGGACTTCTCTGTTTAAGTCATGTACCAACTAGGTGAAAGCAAATAGGGAGTAAAAAATTTGGCCAAATACATAAGCAGATCCCTAAATTTGTTGGATTTTTTTCCTCAGGTATCTTAACTACGTCATTTTCCTATTGAATATTGAATCCCCATAATTTGTTCCGTTTAAACAAACACCGTTGTCTGATGTGGAACTAGATTTGTTAGGAGTATTGATACAGGATACATTTGTTGTTCCACAACTCATTAGTCCAATTGATAATGAAAATGTTCGAGAATAATTGTGTATTACTTTAGTCATTTGAACAAATTTGAAAACAAATGGGACTAACACGGTTTGTCTTCATTCATTTAATCAAAATTATTATAATTCGAACACAATTGAAGGCATTTACAATAGAAAAGCCGATCAAAATCAACCAACAGTGTTTTAAAAGAACAAATTATGTGTGGTACAATGATTAATAGAAAAATGACGTAGTTGAGGTACCTGAGAGAAAAAACCCAACAAATTTAGATATCTGCTTATGTATTTGGCCAAAAATTTTTTAAGAAAATAAACATAGAATTAAAAATAAATATATTTATATAATATAATTTTTCGATATGAACCCCTTCACCTTATTTGGCTCGCCCTAAGCGAAAGCTATCATGGGTTTTCTTGTTCTTTAGTTATTGAGAAGAAACTTAAAATTATTTTATCACTTAAATATTTATTTTTATGAATAAGTGAAGATAAAAGGTTTAAGAAAATTCAATTTCAAGGTTCTTAGATTTAATTTCTTAATTATTGATAGTGACAAATTATAATTTTAAATTTATGAATTCTGAAATTAATGAGTAGTATATATTTGACTAAAACTACTTACTTTTATCAAACCCCTAAAGAGAATTACTATAATATTACCCCTTATTATAAGTTAGAGACAAATTTAAAAATTAATCTTTAATAATAAAGTTTGTATTATTAATTTATAAAGTTTCACAACTTTGGAGAAAAGTATAAATATAGTTTAAGGTTGAGCTAATCATATGCCTTTACTAAAAGCAAATACATAATTACTTATTGCTTTAAGAATGTAAGGCGTGAGGAGGAACTGAGAAAAAATGTAATATATTAATTATCATAAAAGTATTAATTTAAAATACCATTTATTTATTTTTAAACAAGCAAAAAAAATTTAATTCAAAATTTTGACTTTATTATGAGTTTAATTTGTAAGAATTTTAACATTGAACCTGTTACATTTTCAGAATTATATGATTTTTTTTTAGAAGAGAAACACTTCAAGATTAATTAAAATCAAAATAATTACATTTTTATTCTTAATTAAACAATTCTTTGATCTAGCTAATTATGATTTTGATTTGATGTTAGTTTTTGTTTGGTAACATTGTGGTGTAATTACAGGTTATGTTTAACAGTATATTTGTACTTTTTTTATTCTAAAAGATAAAATATTTTGTAATAATTATTTTTAATAAAAGGACTAATATATTTATTTAAAATAGAAAGAAAAGTATACTCCTAATAAATTACAAACAATGATGTGTTGGATCTGTGGGTCCATATAAAGATACTATCCAAAAAGGAAAAAAATGTAAATATATCAAATCTTTATCTTTAAACCACCTAAAATATATTATCTCATTTAATTAAACGTATTTATCTAAATATTTTTTTATTTAAGATTAATACGTATAATTACAGGAGAAGATACATTTATAAAATTAACTTAATTATATGATAAATGAATGAAACTACGAGTATAGATTATCTCTATATTAAGAATTGACATGTTTAATTGAAATATAGCTTAATTAAATATTCTAATAAAAATATTTAAATAAATTTAAAAGACTGACTATGTATTAACCCCGACATAAATATTATACAATATTGGAACATAAATAATTAAATAGGTACAAATTTACTACCCAATAATTGTCTATGGAATTGGAAGTCCATATAATTTTTGAAGAGACAATCTCAAGATTAATTAATAAAGTTGTTTTCTTTCTTAATGTAAACCAATTAAGTGAAAATGATGTTTAATGACATTGAAAGATAAACAAAATATTGATGCACTTTTCACTTTTTACATCACTTTTCAAGAATTGAATAACTAAATATTTCCCTATCAATGTAGAAATAAAATTCAATTAAAAAATTCCAACTTGCTCTTAATAATTAATTAGCATCCTAGAGATGTGTTTAACTTATTATTTACTAATTCTCACTTGTCCATTATCAAAGGATCTGGTGGGATGAATGACGGAATCACTTCACCCTTAATTAAAATTTTAATTAAAAAATTCAAATTCGAGATTTGATAATAAAAGATCTTTATATGTAACTAGTTAGTCGAATTCTTTCTAATTTAATATATATAAATTACACATATATATTAAGACATAAGATTATTTAAGTTAATTCTTTAATAAGAAATCTCAATTGAGGATCATTTTCTCTAATGTGCATGATTAACCAAACCAGTAAGTTATGTAGGATAAATAAAATCACTCTTTCATTTGTCAAATATCTTATAAGTCGAACAAAAGTTTTAAAATTCGAATTATAAAATAAGAGGTTTCTTGCAAGAAATATTTCTTTTGAAACAAAGTTTAGATGATGTAATTATTGAACTTGAAATATCATATGATTATGGAAAATACTTTCTTTATTTGATTTGTTTGTTTTACCCCTTTTTTTAATTCATTAAGAAATTGTCTTTTTTTTTTCTTTCTGACAACTATTTAATTTCAACATCCACTTGATATATTTAAAATTTTAAAAAAATTAAAATATTTTAATACGTTCCATATATTTTAAATTTAAAATTAGAAGATTCATTTTTTAAAAATCTTTTTAGATTCCATGTAAAATCATAATCGAAAAAAAACAAAATACATTTTAAAACATTTTACATATTTTCAGTTTAAGATTACAAAATTTTATTTTTTATTTTTCAAATTTCGTGTGTTATCAAAATTAAACAAACAAATCAAGTACTCCCTCTGTCTCAATTTATAACACATTTTATATTGTGAGAGTCAAACACTTTAAGTTTATCAAAAATTTAAGCATAAATTTTTAACATTTTGAAATAATATTTATATATTTATAAATTATATAAAAAATAATATGAATCACAATAGTTGATAATTCAAAATATCTATAAGATCTATAAAAAAAATTAAAATAAAAATAACTTATTTGACTCTTAAAATTTGAAATGTAACATATAAAATGAGACGGAACTAATAATTATTTGTCATTAATTAATGACCCACCCCCCACCCACCCCCCACCCCTAAAGATATGCTTATGTAGGGTCCCTTTATTTTATTGCTACATGTCTACATTTCTTGCTCTTTATACACCTAACTAATACATAGTACAAAAAAGCAATATTTTATATTCCCAAAAGAAAAAAAGACTCATACTAAAATAGGGAAATCAAACAAAAAAGTACCAAAAGTAACAATGAACACAAAACTCAAAAAACAATACTTTCATATTCCTAAAACAAAATATTGATACAAAAAATAAAGAAATCAAACAAAAAAGTACCAAAATTTTACAAAGTTACAATTAAAACACAATTTTAAATAAAAAACAAGTGGCCAAAAAAAAAAAGAGAAGTACATTCTCATATTCACAAGATCATACTTGCCTCTATCATAAAAGATTTATGAAGAACTATTAATCAAAATGTCCCAACATCATTGACTCCAATTGATCTCTAAAAACTTCTAACATGTTAGCAAATGTCACAATCCCCACAACACTACAATCCTCTTCAATCACCCACACATAGTTTACGCGATGCGCGATCGCTTGAACCATCACGGCCACGAGAGAGCTACCCGGATAGCACACGATCGCCTCTGCCCTCCTAACCATCCTCGCGGAATAGCTACTAGACTTATTGTACCTTCCCCCCGATGACCTCGAGGAGGTAGGGGAAGGAAACTCCTCATCGGATAACGATGAGTTGGAGGAGATATCCGAGGGATCAATCTCGAATTCCTCCAACATTCCTTCAAGATTCCTTTCCTTTAATCTCTCCTTCACGACCCTCACAATATCCTCCGGTGGCCCTCCACAATCAATGTAGGCCAGGAGTTCACCGGCTGTGAGGGTCGTGATGGCTGCAGCCACAGTCTCACCACAACAAGCGAGCGTGAAAGGAGAAATCTCTCCTATCAAGACACCATCCTCATCTACAATCGCCACGGATGTCTGATCCACGAGGGATCGAGAAATGGCCTCAGTAGCCAATGATGCACTCGAGTGATACCCGATGGATAAAAACTCCGTGCTAACGATGCCAAGGGCGTCGATTGAAGTTGTTGGAAGGGGTGAAAACAAACCAATTGAGCTCATAAAGTATCTAATAACATCATCTTGAGTTAGCCAACAGAATTCGCGGCCATTGTGGAGCGTACAACCCCTTGTCGATGAAGATTTCCTTCTTGAGCTACCACTAAATCTAGTCTCTATAGGAACCACAAGGTTCTGAGCTCCTTGTAGGATGAGATCAATAGCTTCTAGTAAGCTACAAAAGGAGAAAAAACAAATACATAATTAGAATACTACAAAACCAAATTAAGAAATGTGGTATTTATCAATTTTGAAAGCAAATCTCCCTATAATCAACAATCTATCAAGAATTTTACAAATGTGAGACATACACAAGAAATTAAAATACAAATTCTTCTAGAAATCAAGAGTGTGAATGAAGGTTATATATAGTGAAACAAGAACACTAAAAAGAACCCCACATAAGAAAAACAAAAAATCAAGAATTTGACACAATGAGAGACACTTCTATTACTTACAAAAGTTCTTGGATCTTTGATTCCTCAACACTCAGACTCAACATAAGGAAATTCAAGAATTGACACTTCCATTAACAAACATTGCACTAATCTCCTAAAGATTTAACCTTTATGAAGATAACAACACAAAGATCTCCAAAGTTTAGATCTTTGAATATTATACAATCCAGAATTTTCAAGAATTGAAAGAACCCCACATAAGAAAAATAAGCAAAATTCAAGATTTTGATACAATGGACAAACATTGCACTCATCTCCAAATGATAAAACCTTTCATGAAGATAACAAAAATCTACCATTCTACAAAACAATAGTAGATAAAAAGACTCAAATATTTTACCTTGTAGAGGGAGAAATTCAAGAGCACAAATGAAGCTAAAATCCAAACAAGATCAATTGAAAGAACCCCATATAAGGAAAACTAAGCAAAATTCAAGATTTTGACATAATGGAAAAACCCCACATAAACCATTAACAAACATTGCACAAAAATGTAAAAAGACTCAATTTTTTATCTTGTATAGGGAGAAACTCTAGAGAACAAATGAAGCTAAAATCCAAACAAGATCAATTGAAAGAACCCCACATAAGAAAACTAAGCAAAATTCAAGAATTTGACACAATGAAAGAACCCCATTACACAACAACACAAAAAGATTCAATCTTTATACTTTGTAGATGGAGAAACTCAACACCAAAAACAAAGCTAAACAAGATCAATTGAAAGAACCCCACATAAGAAAACTCAAGAATTTGACACAATGAAAGAACCCCATTACACAAGAACACAAAAAGACTCAATCTTTTCACCTTGTAGATGGAGAAACACAACAAAAAAATGAAGCTAAGAGCTAAACAAGATCAATTGAAAGAACCCCACATAAGAAAAACTCATTTATTTGACAGAATGAAAGAACCCCATTACACAAGAACACAAAAAGATTCAACCTTTATACCTTGTAGATGGAGAAACTCAACAAAAATGAACCTAAGAGCTAAACAAGATCAATTGAAAGAACCCCACATAAGAAAACTCAAGAATTTGACACAATGAAAGAACCCCATTACACAAGAACACAAAAAGACTCAATCTTTTTACCTTGTAGATGGAGAAACACAACAAAAAAATGAAGCTAAGAGCTAAACAAGATCAATTGAAAGAACCCCACATAAGCAAAACTCATTTATTTGACAGAATGAAACAAAAACACAAAAAAAGACTTAATCTTTTTTACCTTGTAGATGGTTGAACATGCCTAACAAGAACAGAATCTTTAGGTAACAAAGCAGTGACAGGTGTTTTGAGAGCCAAAGATGGAGAATTCACATTCTCTTTTTTACAAAGAAAACATATTATATCAACCATACAAATTTTCCCAACACAGATACAATCAACATTCTTGAAATGGTCACAATCCCAAACACTTGTACAATTTTCTTCACAAGATTTCAGAGAAATTAAAGCTTCACCAATTGTTGCAGAAACACAAAGAGATCTAAGAGGTGGCTTCCCAAGGCATAGGTCAGCTACCTCATGAGCTAAAAGATGAGCTGCCATGCAAGAAACACACACACAATTTTCTTGAAAAAAAATGAATCAAAAATGCTAAAAAGGGGATATAAAAAATTAGAGGAATTTTTGAGAAGTTGGAAGTGTCATTGTGAGAGTGCAAGTGTGCTCATTTATAAAAGCAGGGGATGACACGTTTAGGTACTGTTGGGGTGGTGCTATCGACGGAATCAGAATTTTTAATAAGGAGATTTAAAATTTGAAAAAATAGATACGAAATAAATAAATTAAATTTGATATTTATTATATATATGCGAAGAAGTATTTCAACCATATATAAATATTATAATTTTTTATCGAATAAAATTCGGATGAACTCAGTGAACTTAGAATTTAAAGACTTTAAATACATCAAAATAAAAGATAATAATAATGCTCTAGCTAGATTTGAGCCTCAATCTCATGGATAATTTTTCTATAGCTTGTACTAATATCATAATGATATTTTTATGCTTTTATTAATTATATCTTAATTTTTATTAATTTTTTAAAAAATATTAATGAGTACATATATAATCCGATCTAGAGAAGGGGTACACCTATATAAATACTTATAGCTATTAATATGGGCTAGGCCTGTCGGGACGATCTGGCCTAATTTGGAATTTAATAGGGTTAGGCTACGATTTTTAGAGCTCATTTGAGAAAAGGGCTTTATAGTCCGGCCTGAATAAGATCGCTGATTTGTGAGGCTTGAGAAATATAGGTAGGGCCGGCCTGTGGACCAATAAAAATTAATTAAAAATATAATATAATATTAAAATTTAAAATAAAAAGAGAGTCCAAACTCAAAATAATTAGATTAATATTTCTATTTAGATATTTATATTTTTACTTGAAAGAAAAATTAATAAGTATTATAAAAATAAATTTGATTAAAAAGTAGTAACATTAACACCATCTAATATTGTTTTGTCGATATTTATGATAGTATTTTAAAACTATAATTTTTAATTTGATTTAATAATTCTAAAAATAAAATAATTTTTTAAAAAGTGATTTGGCCCGGCAAACCTGTAGCGCACGTACTTGTGGGTTGGGCCGATCGTTTTCTGACCCACACAAAAAATGAGCTAGCCCAACTTGACCCGTAAAATATCAAAACTTGTATGAATTAGCCCGAATAAAATGAACTAGCCTATATTGACAACTCTATATACTCACATATATATTTTTTTCGAAATTAACGGATGACATATTGTTGGTGGGTCCGCCTATGAGAACATGGGTGGTTTGGGTGTGTGCGTGTTGAGAAGTAACTAGTAAGAAGGACAATTGTGTTGTTTTGTGCATCGATCTTATTTTCGTTTAATTTTTCGTTTAGTTTTAATTTTAATATAAAAATATTTAAAATAAAAATATATAATATATATCAAAATATCTTTTTTTTAAAACTATGTAACTAAAATAAAGAATTTCTTATTTTTAATAATAATTTGGTATTTTAAATTTAAAACTATATAAAATAGATAAACTTGTTTTGTGTTTAATTGAATCAAATATATTATGTGTGTGTTAGGGTAAGTAGCTAGGTTTCTTGTTATCGTTTGCTTTAGGGAATTAAATTACAAAATTTTAATTTTGTATTAGAAAATAACAATTGTAATAAAGTTCCTTTATAGAATGTTAAACCTTATAATAAAGTTATCTTATGAAAACAAGATTGAAAAGTGGTCGTTAAATGTGATATCTTTAAATTATTAATTTCATGGGGTAGCTCATGACTTTAATATTAATAATAAAAAAAGGTTAAAATTATTTGAACTATATGAATAGTGAAAAAAACGTTTGTTGAAAGGCTTATCTAATAATACTCAATTAATGCAAAGAAATTGTAGGGGCTATTTTTCCTAGTTTTATGAATCTTACAATTTTGTTTTAATCAATTCTTATTATTTACATTATTTAATTAATTAAATTATTTTTCAAAACATCTCATATAAAAGGTGGAGGCGTGAGGCGAGGCGTTTTATACAGTGCGAGGTGAGGCATAAGCCTTGAGACACGGGCGTAGTCTCATGTATATTTAAATTTATAGTTTTATTACTAATAAAATAAGCATAAATAAATCTTTCAATGATTTATGATTTTTTATTTGAGATAAATAATCAATAATCAATAATGAAGAAAAAAATATTATAATTATTATTTGAGAAATATCATTAAATCAATAATAAAGATATGATTTAAAGCAAAAGAAAAAAAATTAAAAATAAAAAGCCCGAGAGTACGTTCTTACGCCCACAACTTACATTTTTATGTTCAGAACTTACGCCTCAAATTTTAGGACTTACGCCTTATGAATCTACGTTTTCAATTCACGCCCTAGAGCGTTTTTGGTACGCCCCACCCCGAGACTCACCCAAAAACATTTTCTAAACACTGATCATCTCATATCTTATTTAGTATATACTGTGAAACTTGAAATATCATAGGTTATATATTAAACTTTTTTTAAAAAAAAATGAGGCATATATTAACATGATTTTGCCTCATAAAATATACTCATATAACTAATCTTGGAAGGTTCATATGTTGCACTTTTTTAAAAATAAAAAAAAATTAAGAGAGTAGGTGAATGATTAGTCAGCAAACAAGTGTATACTTATGAATATTATTTTGTCTGTACTTTATGGATTCAAGATGTAGTCCACGTCAATCACATGATATCATCGTAATTTATCGAGAATATAATTTTAGATAGAAAAATATTGAAATTAAGAATTATCATTTAATTAATAGAAAATTGAACATCATCTAATCTTTTAATATTATTTGTGTTATTAATACTCTTATGCTATCTTATTTCTCTAACTTTAATTTTTAAAATAAAGATAGCACAAAAAGATATAATTTGTTGTTTTATTTATTTCGATTATCATATTATAATTATTTGAATTGGGTTGTTTTTTCTTCTCTATTCATTATTTACGTAATGACTTTTTCATTGTTGTATTTTCTTTTCGTATCTACTTTTGGTATGTGTTACTTATACTTAGGATATGCGAAAAATAAATTTGTATTTATATATCACTTCTTTAGATTTTATTTATGTAATTGCACTCAGTATGTTGTTGTTGTTATTATTATTATTATTATTATTATTATTATTATTTTGATTTATTTTTCAAGTAATTAATTAGTTTCACTAATTATAGACGATTACCTATAGTTATTTTTGAGGTGACAATATTAAAAAAATTTACATGTCTTTAATGTTATTTTATATGTTCTTTTTGGTTCATCATGACCTAAGCATAATATTCTAAAAATTGCAAGTTGTGTTATATACATTAGACAAATAACCTTGATGTAAAGTCTAACCTTAATAGCATAGCAATTATAAATTGAAAAAATTAAATACGATTAAACGTGCTATCATCTCATCTAAATATTCATAAAATTATTAGAAGGATATATCATATTTTTGTTATTATTTATGTGTTAAATATGTACGCCCGTTGGATTATATTTATATATTTTTTTCTTGTTTAGAGTGAAGCACACAATCTCTTACAATAATAGTGGTTTGTGAGACTCGAACACAATGATTTGCCTACTACGTTAAATTATATGATTTGTCACATCAAATATTTTAAATTTCTCACATCAAAAAATTTCAATAGGCTATTAAATAAATCACACTTTTTTTTATTTAATCGTGTGATCAGCTAATAAAAAGGACAAATAAAGAAGCTGTAACAATAATTATCAATGTAGCCTCGAAAGTAAAATCTGAAAAGTATATTATGTAATTAATTTTAATTTTAATTATTTTATAAAATTATTTAATCTATTTTCGATAACTAGACTAAAATAAAAAATAGCTAAAGCTTATGAATTCTAATATTCTTTTTTCTAATTTTTCCTTTGAATTTGAAGGGAGGGCCTTCAGATTCTTCTTTATTAGTAAGTCAAAAAAAATAATTATAAATAAATTAGAAATTGTCTATAGCTTATCAATTTTATATTATTTATATTACATAAAAGAGAACCAAAAACCATATAAGTTAAATTAATTTTAATATTCAATCAAAAGAAGCAGATCCCATTTGTTAATTAATTAAGCAGATTTGTAATGACAGCTTGTGGTGAAGGTATTATATATTGTTAACAACTAATTAATAACTTATTTTAAAAAGTTAAACAGAAATTAGTGGTTCTTAATCTTGCCTCATTTCCTTAATTTGTCTTTAAATTGTGTCAAGTGGTCTACGTAATGCATGACGTACATTATTTCATGTTACTATTATTACTAAGATGGAAATTCACATGGTCTTTGTCCTTTATAACCATTCTCGATCAGACGTATCGGATTTGAGTTATAAAATTAAAGTTAATTTAAAAACGAGTCTTTTTTTTATATAAAGAAGGTAACACTAGTTCTCTCTTTAATCTTCTCCGGTTAATAGATTTTGCACGTCGAAATTCAAAAGGGAGTTTAGGAAATCAAATATAAGAGACTCGAAATTAAAAAAAAAAAATCCTACCAAATGACCTTTTAAATTTAATTTATATATGTTCACACTTTAATGTAAAGAGCAATTTGTGACTTTCTTATCGATGTGGAATTTTTGATTCATCATCACCCTCCTCGTTCCCGAATCTGTGCATTCTATTATTCGGGGTTATGTCGTCAGTTCGATATATGTATATTCATGGATCGGGAGTATTATCACTCCGTCCACCGGTCCACGACCCCTCTGAGTTCGTCTTTGATCGGGAGTATTTCCAACCCCTTCAATCAGATAAACCTTATGATTCTAATATCATATTAAATAGTGTTCAAATTAGATCTGAATTCTAATTCGCGCTCCAAAAATTATCCCAAAAGGACAAGAATTCCTTACCTACGTCATGTATGAATGAAAAAATAATACATATTTTTATTATAAACATCGAACACGAATAAATCTATCGATAATTAATAGCACATATGAAAGAAAAATGATAAAAGGGTACCTCTGCACCAAGACAGTGTCTCTGTGTGTGTCTTAAGAGCTATAAGCCGTACTTCTCATACATGTGATATAAGATAAGCAAGCCAGGGTTTCACAGAGTATGGGATCCATCATGGACGGTGGATAGGATCATGTGATTTACGAACCGTTCGAGGGCGTGGTCCAGTGATCATGAATATAGTACATGTTAAAAATTACGACGTTAAACGTCCAAATAATTATAGCAAAAGTAATAATATTTGGTGATTATCTCATGTACGAAAGATAACATATACCCCGAACATCTGACTTGAGAGCATAATAAAATTGGTAAAAATCGGTTGAACTCTGTTACGAGTATATCATATACTCCTTCTGTTTCAAGTTATGTTACGTAGTTTAAAGGATTCTCGAGCCCCGCTATTATCCGCTACATTTAAATGGGTCTGAGGTTGAATCATTTTTTTAATCCGTTCTTTGAATGCAAAGGGCGAAGAAAAAAAAAAGAAATATTTTTGTCCAAAAAAAAGAAACATGCGGTTTTCTTTCATATCTAAGAGCCCTTTCTACATTTTTTTCTATTACATTACGAAATAATGAATTGAGTTCGTATAGGCATTTTGGATGCTGCTAGTGAAATAGCCCTTCTGGCTATATTTTCTGTTACTCCACCCATTTCATAAAGTATTCGCCCCGGTTTAACAACAGCTACCCAATATTCAGGGGTAGGGGTGTGCAAAAACCGAACCGACCAATAAATCGAACCGATAAAATGTATTGGGTTATTGTTATTAGGTTATTGGGTTATTGGATTTTTAATGGGTTTAGAAAAAATAATTATTGGGTTATTGGGTCGGTTTCGATTTTTCCTATTCGGATATTGGGTAAACCGTAACCCAATAAGACTATAGTTATTTACTACTTTACCCTTCCTCAATATTAAATATACATAATTTAATTTATAAATAAATTCAATATTAGCTTTTCAGGCTATGTGATTTTTTGGTTAGGAAATTGGTGAGAACTTTGTTGATTATTTGGTGGATCAAGCAACTGTTCAAGATTGTCTCATTGAAATATTTTATTTTAGTTTTAATTCTAGTTCGTAATTGTAGGCGATAGCTTTTGCAAGTTTGTGAATGTTAATAATTTGATCAACATTCAAAGTTTTTTAATTATGTTTTGGCGGTAAGTTGGTAACATGTAATTATAACATACGTACTATTATATATTATTTGATCGACATTTTCTTATTGGGTTAATTGAAACCGAACCGATAATATCGAAAACCGATAACAAATATCTTATTGGTTTGTTATTGGGTTAGCATATTTTAAAACCGAAAACCGATCAATTATATGTAAAACCGAACCGAACCGACGGATGCACACCCCTATTCAGGGAATCCTTTTCCTGAACCCATACGGGTTTCTGCCGGTCTTAATGTAACTGGTTTGTCTGGAAATATACGTACCCATATTTTTCCACCACGACGTGCATTTCGTGTCATTGCCCGTCGGCCTGCTTCTATTTGTCGAGATGTAATCCAAGCAGGTTCAAGTGCCTGAAGAGCATATTTACCGAAAGAAATTTAATTACGTATGAAATTATATAATTATTTTTGAAACTTATAATATTTAATACACGTTTTATATAAATTTATATTTTGTATTATATATTTTTAATTTTCTTTCTTTATTCTAACGTGAAATTTATCTAAAATATCATGTAGCAATCATCAAAAGCATAACACTAAGGATATTAATGGCATCTTCTATATTCTTAGTGCATTATTAACTTCATTCTTAATGCTTTACATATTTTATTTATATTTAGACAAAATTTGGGACCTAAAATTTTTTCTATATTAATCATTACACAAATTTAGCTGTTAGATCTGCTTATAATATATTAGGAGAACTACTTATTAATAGTACTTATAATTAGTTTAATTAAAATTACTTATTTAATTAATTGAATAATAGCTCAATCATTCACAATTAATGACTAATTAATGTTTTATAAACCATTTTTGTCATTGCATGGAAGTTGGAACATCTCATTTTAAAATTGAAAAAAAAAACTGCATGAAGCATTCTTGTAAATATAAAGTAGATTATATTCCTGGCTAATACAAACGAAAATCAATAAAATTATTGTAATTTTTAAAAGTTGATTGGTAAGTAAGAAAAAAGGCCTTAAAAATGGTGGAATTATACGTAATACTTTCCCAACTTACTATGGAGATTCTTATAAAGTTCTTTCAGAAAATATTTTTAGGTGCTCCAAGGCGCCAGATTCACGGATTAATACACATGAAAATCTGGAAAGTCACATAATTTCTAAAAGTTAGCTGGTAAATACGGAAATGGACCTTAAAAATGGAAGGACTATACGTAATGTTTTCCCAACTCATTACAGAGGTCCTCGTAAAGTTTTTTCACAAAAGAAAAAAAATTGAGTATTCCACGGCACCAAACTTATGGGCTAGTACACAAGAAAGATTGAAAAAGTCGCATAATTTCTAAAACATGGCTGGTAAATATGAAATAGGTCTAAAAAAATGGTGAAACTATACGTAATGCTTCCGCAACTCATTACAGAGGTCCTCATAAAGTTTTTCTAGAAATTTTTTTTAGGTGCTTCAGGACATTTGATGATGGGTTGATATGCACGAAAAACAAGGACAATTATGTAATTCCTAAAAGTTAGTTGATAAATGCAAAAAAAGGCCCTAAAAATGGTGGAACTATACGTAATACTTCACCAACTAATTATCGAGGTCCTTATTAAGTTTTTTTCAGAAAAAAAAATTGGGTGCTCTAAGGCACCAGATCTATGGGCTAATACACATGAAAAATCAGAAAAAATCGTATAATTCCGAAAAATTGACTGGTAAATGCGAAAATAGGCATTAAAAGAATGTTGAGACTATATGTAATGCTTCCCCTTTATTGAGGTCCGTATAAGAATTTTTCAGGAAAAAAAATATTGGGTGCTCAAAGGTGCCAGTTTCATAGGCTAATTTATACCCAGGAAAAACTAGAAAAATCACATAATTCCTCAAAATTGGCTAGTAAATTGAAAAATAAGCCATAAAAATGGTAGGACTATACGTAAAAATTTTCAAACTCACTACGAAAGTTTTCATAATTTTTTTTTTAATTTTTTTAAGTGCTCCAAGGCTCTAGAATCATGGGCTAATACACACGAAAAAAATAAAAAAATCGCATAATTCCTAAAGGTTGGCTAGTAAATGTGTAAATATGTCTTAAAATGGTTAGACTATATATAACGGTTCCCCAACTCATTACAGAGGTTCTCATAAAGTTTTTCAGAGAAAAAATTTGGGTGTTTCAAGGCGTCAGATCCGTATACACAAAAAAAATCAGAAAAGACACGTATTTCTTAAAAGTTGGCTAGTAAATGCAAAAATAGATCTTAAAAATATGATAGAACTACGCATAATGTTCTCTAACTCATTACAGAGATTCCCATAAAGTTTTCTTATAAAAATGTTTAGGTGCTCCAAGACGCTAGATCATGGACTAATGCACACGAAAATCGTTACAAAAAAGAATCAAGAATGTATGGTCAAATCACAAAAAAAAAATAATAACTAGAGGCCAAATATTGTAGAGAAATATATATATTATATATATATATATATATATATATATATATATATATATATATATATATATATATATATATATATATATAAAGGACTTTTTTGAATTTTAATTTACCTTTAACATAAGGGATCATTTGTTATTTTCTCTCAAGTTAAACCATCATTATCAAACTTGTTAGGCTTAATTTTTTCCAAAATTTCATACAACTAAGCAACTTGTAATTTTTGTAAAAAGGTTCAACTTAATTTTGCTACAATATTTTTCAAATAATTAAACTTTTTCCAATTTTTAAAGAAAATTTGGATTTTCCCATATATAATTCTTTGTTATTCATGTTTTTCATTTTATATTTATCCCCATAAATAGGAGAGACTACAAGTAGCAAAGTCCTTTGCACTAAAAAAAAATTAATATGAAAGAAAAACAAAGACATATTTAATTTGAATATCATATATTAAGTCAAAAAATATATTAGTTGTTGATAGCTTATCAATATTATACTCCATAAAAGAGAAACAAAACACTATAAAAATTACATTTTTAATATTAATTATTAAATAAAAAAATATACCATCTCTAATTTATTAGAAAAAGATTTCGTAGACGTAAGGATGATAGAATTGATGTAACAAGTGACCTGCATGTCAATGCCTTTCAGTCGAGCTCGTTTAATTGAGTTTATATAGTACGTTTTAGATCTCTTACGTGATTTATAAGTTATTGCATAACAGTAAATTTATCCAATACGCATATGAAGAATAACGATTATGGATTTTCTTTATAGTTCCAAAAAAAATGGACATTTGTGATGACAACTCATAATTAATTCTAAAATTAGATGTCTGTTAATCTAAATCGTCCCATTTTCATAATTTGTCTTTTGGAACCACCAAAGGATGTATGTGATTGTGACCAATGAAATTTTGTTAAATTTTTAATTAATTTTTTTTTATTTGAACTTTAAAAGTGAAAAAAAATAAAGATAATAATATTTTTGATTCCTATGTTAATTAAACAAATTGTGATTTCGATTTTATGATATATATAATTTTTGATCTTTTTTAACTAATAAAAATGTGAGATTTTGATCTTTTTACGTAGGAAATATATCATGTTATTTTTATAAAGCGTTTTACTCTCAAATATGTGTTAACAATGTAAGCTTAGCTTAACATAAAACATGCATAATTAAATAATAAAATGGTTAATACTTGTGAAATCATTGTGAGTATATATTCACGATTATAAAAGAAATTTGAATTTAATAATTAAAAGTTAAATATAAGTAAGAAGATATTACGAGGATATATATTTTTATCAAATAGTCGATATTGAGATATTAATTGATTTTATTTAAAAAATTGATTAAGCAAATTAAAACAACAATTGAGGCTTGTTACTCTCTAATACACGTTAATTATGAAATTTTTTGAATATATATTCATTGGAATAAAAAAATCAAAATTGAACATTTCAATTAAGTAAAAATTAAATGTACGTAATCAGATTTCACAAAATTCAAATTAATCAGATAATCGATATCGAGTTATTAATTGATTTATCAAAAAGAAAATATTAATTATGCAAAACAACAATTGTAGAAAGGTTTATCAGATTTAATTTTTTTAATTAGTCAACACTAAGCCATTTTAATTGACTAATAATCCATGTTACTCGTGTTGTCGATAAAGTAATATTAATAGTTAAATTAAAGAGTTTTTGTTAGTTATATTTAAATATTAAAAATTATTTATATGACAAGTTGTTTATAAGATAATTACAAATACTCCCTCCGTTCAGAAATATTTGTCATGTTGCGATTATTGAAATTCAATTTGACTAATTTTCAAAAATAAATTAGATCACATTACTTCGATATTTTAAATAAAAAAATTAGATATTCTAAAACTATATAAAAACAACTATAAATTACAACTTTTTCATATTAATATGATGAAAAAATGCATCTTAAAATGTAAGTCAAAATTTTTATAATTTAACTCTCAACATAGAAACCACGACAAACAATACCAGATAAAAGGCGTACATTTTAAATATTTAAGTTACATTAATCGACGATGTAAATATTTATTTAATTAATCATTTATAAGCTAATAATTAGATGCAAACTTTCATAACAAACATTGACTGATAACGTGATAAAATTAGTACTCTAATATATATATAATTTTTTATCATAGGTTAAACTTCATTGATAATACAATATCTTTATAATATTAATATTTGTTACTCTTAAATCCATTTTAACTAAACCTTATAATATACAAAAAAAAAAAAATTAATATTTATCATAAATAATAAAAATTAATTCGTATATATTTATATTATGATATTTAAACGAAGAAAATTCAGATGAACTCTCTTGCACTTATGTGATGATATAATTCAAGATTGTTGGACAAATATTATTAATTAATTAAGATTACGGCTAATCCTGTAGTTAATTAAATTTTATAATAATTTGGTGAATATGGGTAAGCTGTCATTTGTCAGTGTTGTGTCCAAGAAAATGCCGTACGTTTCACATGTGTGAGAGATAAGTAGAATAATGTTTCAGATATTATTACGTGTCTGATATGCGAGATAAGATGATATTTAATGATATATTACGTTTGATTGTCAGTATAAAGTTGATTTTAAAATTAACTTATACAGTTAAATTTATATTGTCAATTAAAAACGATATAAATTTTATCTTTGGATTTGATCCTGAAACATCACATCTTATTCTATCGAATTAGAGATTATTTTATTTCATTTCATATGTAGAATAAATTAGTTCGGGATTATAATTTTAGCATAATTCAATTTGTGTATCAAACGACTACTGAGTAATTAATTTTCGACTAATATGAATTGTGATGAAATAATTGAGATTTCTTCGTTAATAATTAAAGGTCTCGAGTTTGATGTAAGTCTACGTTAGATGATTATTAAAGAAAAAATATTTTTGAATTGAAATATCTAATTAAAAATGCAAGAGCATATGTAGATTATTAGTTCATCCGAATTCAATAGGTTTGACTCATATCCATATCTATGTCGATGCCCTATAAGGGGTGAAAATCGAATTAAATGCATACATATAATAGATCTTGAACTCAATAAACAAAAGGCTATAATAGAAAAGTACTAAGTATTTACGTATTGCTCCCTCTACTCCCTATAAGGGGTTTCATAAAGTTTTTGGGAAAAAATCGTCCAGAAGTCATATTACTAAAATATTTATGGGCTAACAGACACGAAAAACTAAAAAAAATCGCCTAATTCGTGTAAATTGGCCTTGCCAAAAATCACTCTAAAATTGGTGAGATTGTACATATTGCTCCTTCCAAACTCCCTACTGATGGTTCCATTAAATATTTGATTGTGAGTCTACTTATTATCGACTAATAACTTGACATTGCTTTAGAAAATCATAAACTTTAAATTCTGAATCCGCCTCTGCAACTCAACTCAAGTACGATAAATTACAACTTTTTCATATTAATATGATGAAAAAATGCATCTTAAAATATTAGTTAAAGTTTTTATAGTTTAACTCTAAAAATAAAAATCACGACAAACAATACCCAATGAAATGAAAGGAGTACATTTTAAATATTTAAGTTACATTAATCGACGATGTAAAAATATTTATTTAATTAATCATTTAAAAGCTAATAATTAGATGCAAACTTTCATAACAAACATTGACTGGTAACGTGATAAAATTAGTACTCTAATATATATATATATATATATATATATAATTTTTTTATCATAGGTTAAACTTCATTGATAATACAATATCTTTAAAATATTAATATTTGTTACTCTAAATCCATTTTAAAACCTTATAATATACAAAAATTAAATTTTTTTAATATTTATTATAAATAATAAAAATTAATTCATATTTATTTATAATGTGATATTAAAACGAAGAAAATTGAGATAAACTCTCTTACACTTATGTGATGATATAATTCAAGATTGTTGGACAAATAATTATTAATTAATTAAGATTACGGCTAATCCTGTAGTTAATTAAATTTTATAATAATTTGGTGAATATGGGTAAGCTGTCATTTGTCAGTGTTGTGTCCAAGAAAATGCCGTACGTTTCACATGTGTGAGAGATAAGTAGAACAATGTTTCAGATATTACGTGTCTGATACGCAAGATAAGATGAGATATTTCATGATATATTACGTTTAATTGACGGTATAAAGTTGATTTTAAAATTAACTTATACAGTTAAATTTATATTGTTTATCATTGGATTTAATCCTGAGATATCACATCTTATTCTATCGAATTAGAGATTATTTTATTTCATTTCATATATAGAATAAATAAGTTCGGGATTATAATTTTAGCATAATTCAATTTTTGTATCAAACGACTACTAAGTAATTAATTTTCGACTAATATGAATTGTGATGAAATAATTGAGATTTCTTCGTTAATAATTAAAGGTCTCGAGTTTGAATTTCTAAAAAATGAAAACGAAAAATTGGATCGAAGCGCCTCTCTAAAAAAATAAATCTTGTAACGTGTGAATTCAATTTTTTCGATATTGTGAGTAATAATCCACGAATATCTATTTTGGAGATAGTATGAAGCTCTTACTGATAATGTGGAGCCAATAGCACATAGAGATGTGCACCAACTTATCTACTCGATATCCGAGTCATATTCGATATCTATTTGAGACCTTAATTAATTTTGACGTGTGTCTATGTAAAATGATTATTAAAGAAAAAATATTTTTGAACTGAAATATCTAATTAAAAAATGCAAGAGCATATGTAGATTATTAGTTCATCCGAATTCAATAGGTTTGACTCATATCCATATCTATGTCGATGCCCTATAAGGGGTGAAAATCGAATCAAATGCATACATATAATAGATCTTGAACTCAATAAACAAAAGGCTATAATAGAAAAGTACTAAGTATTAGTTTCATAAAGTTTTCGCAAAAAGATCGTCTAGAAGTCATATTACTAAAATATTTATGGGCTAACAAACACGAAAAACTAAAAAAAATCGCCTAATTTGTGTAAATTGGCCTCTAAATGCCAAAAATCACTCTAAAATTGGTGAGACTGTACAAATTGCTCCTTCCAAACTCCCTACGGATGGTTCCATTAAATATTTAATTGTGAGTCTATTTATAATTGACTAATAACTTGACATAGCTTTAGAAAATCATAAACTTTAAATTCTGAATCCGCCTCTGCAACTCAAGTATACACAGGAGTACCCTTGGACCATGGTGAACCGTCCGAGTCTAGTTCGAGTTGATTATTGTGACAACGCGTATAACACATCCGTTTTGGGACCCGAATAGTTTTGATTAACGATTGAGTAGGACCAAAGCTACAACGACAAAGGGTGGTCAGTTAAACACCCTTCGTCTGAAAAACTATATCGCGTATAAGTGAGAAAAAGTTCAGAAGGGAAGTTTAATTGAACAATGCTCATGAACCATCACTTCATTTAACTTCAAAGGCAAATTAGTGACATTTTCCAAACACAAAACAAAACAAGTTGAGTGATCTTTATTCTCAATCCTAACTACAATGACACTTCTCTTTACAACATCCTAGAAATTTCGGTTACAAATTCTCACTCGCGAAGTCATTTTTCCTGTTTTCATCGACGATGACTAAGGTTAGTCCAAAATTTACGCCAAACCAACGAGTTTCTCACTGACTTCCCACACTTTACGCGCTTTCTCTGCATCACTTGCTTCTTCGGACAACTGGTTTTCGAAAGAAGCTGAGTCTTTGTTCCAGCTCCAGTAGACACCTGATTTTGTCAAGCTTGGATCACTCACAACCTGCCATAAGACAGATATACATCGATCAAATATGTTTCGTTCCCAAACTAGTCCGCTATTAGCTATAATGCCACAGTCAGAAACTTCGTTAAGAGTGTTAAAGATTGATTATATATGCACAAAAAGTGATATGTCACTTGTATATACAGTATAATTTTCCGTTGAAGACTAGAGCTTCAGCCTTATTTAGCTATATGAATCATGTATATGCATTATAATCTACTATTCAGGCCCAAAAATAAGAGTTAAAGATGGTGTCGGATCCTCCAAAAATGAACTACTTTTGAAGGATCCAACGCACATCAAGAAAACATTTTTTGAAGAGTCCGAGCAGCATAGTTACCAAAACGAAGAGTTATATAAATGCATCTTTTGAGATGACACAGTAATTTGCTGTTAGTACTAGTACTTGTTTCTTTATCAATTCTATTTAGGCCCCTCAGACCTATATTGCTCTGACTTTCCGAAATATGTTGCCGCACCCGTATCAGATCCTCCAAAAGGATCCAACACGCACCCCGAATACATTTTTGAAAAGTCCGAGCAACATAGCCCAAAACTAAACAACAACATACCCGGTGAAATCCCAATAATGGGATCTCGGGAGGGTGAAGTTTACGCATATCTAACTCCTACCTTGGGAGATAAAGAGGTTGTTTCTGATAGACCCTCAGCAAAGCCCAAATCTACGAGTTAGATAAACGCATTTTTTGTTCAGTACTAGTACTTGTTATTACCTGAGCAAGTCTCTTTCCAGATTCAGTCTCAGAGACATATCCCTTTGTTATATACTTCTGGAATGGTGGGAAAAGAAGCCTAAACAAGGGGATGTGTTCTCTGAATAGCCCTGTTGTTGCAATGCAGCCAGGGTAAAGAGAGGCAAATGTGATACCAGTTTCCTCGTGGTATCGACGATGGAATTCCTGCATCGTAAGCATGTTGCACACCTTGCTGTCTTTGTATGCTTTTGCACCGTCAAAGTCACCTCCATCGATCATCGCTGAGCTGTTAATTCCATTTAAACCTCCCGCCATACCCCTCAAGTCGCCGAGATTGGCCTTTGGAGGTACATTTCCAGCCAGAGTATTCGTGTTCCCTGACATGTCAAGAAAAGTTTAGTCTCCCTCTAAAAAGAAGTCTATGTCAAAGAAAGATCCATTCGAGACAATAGATGAATAGGTAAAGCGAAACCAGCTAAATGAAGGTCGTTCTAGTCCGTGGTGGAACTAGGATTTTCAATGAGAGAAGTCGAAATATTAAAAACTGGACACACACGAAATTCAACATATAGTAAACATACATTCAAAAGATTAACACCCCTAGGAAAAATGTGGCTCCGATACAGGTTTTAGCGCCTCTTATTTCACTAGAGCAATAAGGGAGAAAGTTTGCTTTGAGAAAGAAGGGCTTCAATTCAACTACGTTGCTTAGACTATCTAAAAATGTTATCACGCCCCGTGTTGGATCAAAAAATACACTACTTTTTAAGAGGATCCAACACGCATCTGATATATAGCTATTTGTTTAGGACCTTAACAAAGGGCATAGCAGCTACACGAAAACCGTGGCAATTTTTATGCATTACCTGTAATTGAACCAACTATGATGAGTCTCTTTGAAGGATAATCAGATTGCTTCAAGTCATCAAGCAACAATCTCGAAAGAAGAAAATGTCCAAGATGGTTAGTTCCAACACTAAGCTCAAATCCTTCTGCAGTAAATGAAGGCTCTTTAGCAGTTGGTTGGTAAACAGCAGCATTAGCAACCAACACGTCAAGAGGTCGTCCCGACCTCCTGAAGTTATCAACGAATTGGCGTACACTGTCAAGCGAGGCGAGGTCCAAATGCATGATGGTGAAGTTCTCCTTAGGCATCCCAACTGATTTTGCTGCTTTCTCAGCTTTTAAAAAGTCCCTACATGCCATAATAACATGCCATTTCCCTGTTTCAGACAGAGCTTTCGCTGTGGCTAAGCCTAATCCTGATGAGGCACCAGTGACTATAACACAACCTTTTCTTAGTGTTTTTTTTCCTGATGGAGAGTTAGTAGTTACACCAGGAGAAGCAACCATTGTAGCTCTTACAACACCGCCATTTGACGATCTTCTTTGGTTCTGTAACAAATCAAAACATCATACGTCTCTATAACAACATTTCGTTATAAACCCCCAAATAATATAATACAACAAATGATGTCGTTATAGAGAGGTTAAACTATGCTCCCTTCATTCCAAATCATTACGACACTTTTTACTATCCCCGAGAGGCAGTGGCACACGGCTAGACATAACGTGTCCACCTTCTACCCTTCTCCACTTAAATACCAGGATTTCATCTCGGACAATAGTCAAACATGTGGAGTGCACCTAATCATATCACATCGCGGAGAGGTGCAACGATCATTAAACGAAAGGACTCATTGCAAAACTTTAGACTATTAGACTTCTATACAATCTACTTAACATTGTTAATATCTTTCAACTATTACTAATGTAATATACAAACATAATTAAACTTAAAGGATACAAATAATAGACACATAAAATGAAATGAAGATTAATGTACTACATTAGTACCTTAACTTTAAATGAAGATGAACCAAAATCAGATTTAGTATAATCAGAAAGAGAAGCTCCAAAAATACTGGAATTCTTCAAAGTTGCAATAGCTTTGCCCTGCAAAATTAACAAAAAATAAATAAAAAAATTAATAAAAAATAACTTGAGAAATCAAATTGCACGCTAAAATACAACAACATACTCAGTGTAATCTTACAAGGGGATCTGGGGAGGCTAATGTTCGCTACATTAAAAATGATCATTAGCGCCGCTAAATATATATTTTTAGCGGCAAATTAACACTCTGTGTATGTCCCTAAACCCTTTAGCGACTTTAGTTTTAATGGCACTTAACTAATGCAGCAATTCTTTATAACTGTCAATATTTAATGAAGCTTAAAGTTATTTTTGTTGCAGTGTCTGTACGTAACCTTACCCCTACCTTGAGAAGGTAGAGAAGTTTGTTTCCGATAGACCTAAGGGCATAATTAGGGTTTTCTACACATTTGAACACTAGATTAAAAATATTTCATTTTGTAGTCGATATACATAAATTATACACTAACTATACAGACTACACATATATTATACATCCGTCGACTATTTTTTAGTACAAAAGAAAGAAAGAAAGTACCTCCTTGGAAATGGAGAAAGTAGAAGGAAGCAGAGAAGCAGCCTGAAGAGCCATTAAGAAGTTCAATTTTGGGAACTTTTTGTCTGTAGAACTACTGGTACTGGCAGAGGTTTGGTCACACACATATATATATATATATACACAATTGGGAATGATGGATGTAAAGGTTGTATATTTTTTTACTCATATAGTATTCGGAATTTATTAAGTCGCTCTCGATAAGTCAACTAAAGGAGTAAAATTTTCTTTTGTTTCAAAATTTAAATTAAGATCTCTAGTTAAAGATCACTTAATTAGCTCTCGATAGGGTCCACTAAAGGGGGTAAAATCTCCTTCTGTTTCGAAACTCGAACTTCAAGATCTCTAGTTAAAAATCAAGGGAGTAAATGGCTTATGAGTTAAAGAATTCTGGTGAACTCATTGGCTTTCGTTCGAATCTTTTTGTATATGTATTAGAAAAATTCATTAACTAGACTAAGTAACAAGTGTCATTTTTATTTATTCATCTGATACTTGAAATTAACTGAATCGAGTAATCTTGATTTCTGCTAGGTAGAGACTGTATAAGGTAAAAACTTCCGATTTTATCCGTAAAATTTAAATTCGAGACCTTTAGTTAAAAAACGAGTCATATGTAAGGGAGTAGGATAAGATTTTTGGTGGAAGTATCATATCAATTCTTAGCCACCAATGAAAATTCAAGGTTTAGATTTCCTCTGATATTTTTGTAACTTTTTGTAGAAATGGCCAATTATTGGATGGATTATAGAAAAAAGGATATTTTGGCACACTGCCCAAGGCAATCCACTTCAATTAGGTATGGGTTTTTAATGTATCCCATATCTTTGGATAAAAAAAAAAGTTTTAAGATTATTTTTAAATCGAGAAATTTTCGAGGACCAGTTATTTATGATTTGTTTGTGCAAGAGTTTGAATGTGTAATGTGTGTATAATTTACATATCACGTGTTGTATTTGATTAATAGATCAAAACCTTGAGCTAGTCCGTTTATTTTGTAGCATTTGAGCGTATTTATTTGTTATAATGTGATGGTCGGTTATAATTGAGTGTGTTTTAAGTACTATTAAATGTTGTGTTAGAGTAATAGAGGTGAGAATGTAAATATAAAATATCTTCGAAAAATAACTCAAGATCGTTATGTTCACTCAACCAATGTGATACTTTCTCTGTCTCATATTAGTTATCTACTTTCCTTTTTACACGTCTTTAGAAATTATAAATGTTGCAACAACTCGAGTTAGTTAGTTAGTTAAATTTAGGCTATTCAATTATAAAAGATGGACGTTTTTGAAAATATTTTTATTCTTTCTTGGGTGTTTGAGTTTATCAAATTTTGGATAACGGTTAGAAAATAAAAAATTAATCAAATCGTAACAAACTAAAAAAGAATCAAGATAAGTAAGACAATTTCAGAAAGTCTAACGTAGATTATACATCAAGTAAATAAAAAATAAAAAAGAATGTTAAGTTTTAAGAAAATAACCAATAAAACCGAATCATCGACACGTCGAGTTGTCAACATAACTAAAATGTCTTATCCCAAAACATTTGTCAAACTTGTCAATTTACAAAATCAAAGATATAACAAATTACTTATCCTTAAAATAAGTTCCTTCTTAGAGGAAATAATATTAATTATTACATTGGAAAGAGTTTAAAAAGAATAAACTAGTGAAAATCCTTCTTATTCAACTTCTTAAAGAGCTTAGAGGAAAACATGACAACTAATATGCGACAGAAGAGTAAATTTTATCGCGAAAATTCACACTCCGCTCTCATTAAGGGCGAAAAAATTTCATCACCCCTTTTATGAAGAAACTAGGAACAATTACATATAAATGTTGAAGAAACCATTACACATACATTTTCTACATTTACTAATGTATACAAATACTATTAGAAATTTGAATGAATTTTCAAAGAATTTTGTTTTCAACTCAATGAAATTACAAGATTTCCATCTCTACAATTGCTGATTACAGAAAACAAACTATCCCTTTTCTACCTTCTTTTTTTTTTTTCCTTTTCATCAATACTATTCTTATATCATTATAGATCTTTTCCCCCTCTTCACAATTCCTTATCTAAGTTTTGATACAAAAGAAAGAAAAAAATCACTTATATTACAAATCTATCTGTACAAACTTGGTAACTTGGCTGTAGCTGTGTACTGTGGCATCTCGGCAGACACTCCGAAAACATGGACCATCTTGTTGGCTGGCACCTTAAATCCGAAATGGTAAGCCAAAATTTTGGAAAGTCCTGATCTCCCCGCGGTGGCTTGCAGTTACAATGACCAAACCCCAGCAGAACTTTGTTTGAGTTAAGCCATTGGAGAAGTCGATACTAGCATCTGTACTCACTCGAGGACTACGATATTTAGTAGCTAAGAGAAGTTTTTCCTCCGGCCATGTTGCTGAGATTCTATCAAAAAAGTAGTTGTTTGCGGCACTGGATATGGTTCCATGAAGAGGACTGTTACCACAGCCAGAAGTCAATGGCGAGCACTCATTGTCAATCTCTTCAACGGGTGAAGGTGGATGGTTAGCAGTGGAGACCTCGTCGAGACCATCATGACCACTTAGTTCTCCAGAAGATGAAGTATGATATCTCCAAGTATCCAACATACCAGGCCAAGGAATGGCCACTGAAACATCTTGAGAATGAAAATGCTCATAAGACTGTGTAACAGTAACACCTTTGTTTCTGCTTGGTCGAGAGTGACCTTCGTGTTTCCAGATATAGACATGTGAATCCTCACTAGCACAGACCACATATCTACCATCAGCTGTCATAGATGCTGAGATTTGCCTACTCGTATTGCGGAAACCTATCATAGTTGGAGCTAACTCAATGAGTAGGAAGAGTACATGAAACAAAAACTGAAAATTGTACACAATAGTAATACATGACCATTCTGAAATAGCTTAAAAATTCCAAGGCACACAACAGGTCTATGCAGTGAACGGTGGGAAAGACTATTAGCAGCACAAAATAACAATCCAATATATTCATACTATGATTGTACCAGTGGTCAATGAAGTGGGACAAGAACCATGAGGTCCGAGGTTTGAATCTTAATGGAGATAAAAAACCCTAGGTGATTCTTCTCAAGCCTAAACACTTGTGGGCAGAGTTACCAAAGATAGTGAAAGTAGCAGGTAGCAGGTGGAGCAGTCGAGATGTGCGCAAGTTGGCCCTAAAATCACAACTTCTGATTAGCTTGTTTTCTCAGTTGTGCCAACTCAAAGCAGGAAAAGAAACCTCACCTTCATTTATCTTTCGATGAAGTTCAAAGGAGCATGTTGGCACTCAATGAGTAAAATGACTAAAAGGGTGTACAGTATGAAGAGAACTGAATGCAAAACCTTATCCAAATTATCTAAAAAATAAAGGGTACTGAATTCTCAAGGATCTCAATGAATTATTAAGATGCCAATTATTAAAGATCTATTCATCATTGAGAACATCCCATATATGCTCTCTCTTTCACATTCACTGATTATTTGAACAACAATAAATGCAATGATGTGCCCAAACAATAACAGTAATGTGTAATTTTGGAAAGTTAACTCAAGTCCCATCAGAAGGGGTGAAAGAAGTGAATATAGTCATGCTACTCTTGTGAAATATTTAAAACACTACTTTGGTTACTCGCTACACGTGTTTAACAACTGCATATTCTACACAAGCATATGACCAAGCAATCAATGAAACTGGTATAAGACTAGAATACGACATATGACCAAGAAATCAATGAAACTGGTATAACACGAATCCTAGTTGAGATTTAAAAAAAAAAAAACAAATGATTTTTTTCCATTTGCATGGACCTACTTAACTCAACACTTGTCTATAGGAGTATGTTTGGCCAAGTAAAACAGTCGATTTGTGTACAAGCTAGCTCAAACATTATCAAAAAAAAAAAGGAAACTCATGTTCCCAACTAAATGTTCCAAATAATTCAATTTATGTCTATCTAGGACAAGTATAACAAATTTCGAGGGCCAACCAACTAATTCTAAGCAACTGAACATTAAACTAAATTGTAAAGAGCTTGAGATTTTAGTAAACAAAACTATTGTGTGAAAGCCAACAATGTAGACCTACACTTTTGGGAGCTAAGTTCAAGAGAAATCGTAATGACTGGGAAGTGGATAAGTTCAAACAATTCATCCAATTGTTTGAAAGTTTCAGATTTCAGGAAATGGAACCTGACATATGGGCTCCATAAAGTAAAGGTACTTTCTCAGTCAATAGCTACAAGTTCCAATGACCTCCACTACATCAGAACGGAATCACAGCTTGTGGCTTGATGACAAATATGGAGGTTCAGGGACCATACAAGGTAGTGTATTTTTGTTGGACTGTCACATATGAAGCAATTCTTACACAACAGTCATTACAGGTAAGGGGCATAACTATTTGCAGTATGTCTACTGTGTGAAAAGAATGAGGATCCTAATCATCTTTGCATTGTAATTTGTAGCTTCACAACTCAAGTGGAATCTGTTTTACAACATTTCACTAGTTAGCTGGGTGATGCCTAGATATATCAAACAATTACGGGACTGTTAGACTGCTAAGGATATTGGGAAGGAGAAAAAAGAGTCTGGGAGACCATTCCTTCTTGGATATGGTGCGTGTTGGAAGGAAAGGAAAATGATGTTTTGAAAGCAAATATGGAAGTATGCATACAATGAAAAAATATAGATGTAAATTCTTTTTGCCTTTTTTTGGTAGACTAGAAGATGTTAATACATCAAATAGGATGTTAGATGTCCTCAGTTTCCTACAGTGATGTAAAAGTACTGATTTGCATGAAACTTGGCAGAAACTTCGTGCTTCTGTTTATAAAATGTTACCATTCTCAGAAAGAACTGTTCAGAGGCCAACAGCCACTATAAAGCAAAAGCTGGTGCTTGGCTTCATTTATCAGTAGAATCCCAGGGCAGGCCAATTACTTAAAGTAAGTAACTCATTTCTCTTGTAACCATGGTGTCCGGTCCAGCTTACACGCACCTCAACTAATTCCACGGGGTACTTGTTGTTGAGGTGTGTGACCATCTCATCTAAAAGATTAAGCTATTAGAGAACACACTTTTATTAGATAATTATATTCTCAACACTTGCTACCTCTCACCAACATAGGTACCGGGAACTTTGTCTAAGGAACTCATTTCAAAGTAGCTCACAACATAAAAATTGTGTCCATCTTTATCCAGGAAAAAAATAAAGAAATCAGTGAAACCAAATTCTGGAAAAGGACAAACAACTCCAACTTAGGTTTATCATATTCTAGTGGTCAAGTCGACCAAATTTGAAGCTTTAATAAGTTCTGACAAAGCAATATCAATGCTACCAACAAGCTTCATATGTTTATATAGCAGTTAATATACCTTTGAACTTGTGAAAAAGATCAGCATCATCAACAACCCGAATTCTTGAGTCTGCAGATGTTATAAGCACTTGTGACATACTTCCTGGCACAAACTGTTCATTAAGAAATATAAGTTACTAATTAACACAAGGAAAGGGCACAAATTTACTTGGATTGCTTCATCCATTACAAAATTTGCCCTACTTACTATTTTGGATTGTCCCAAAGTTAACTTTTTCCTTTACTTTTCAATATATTTATGTGCAATATGTATGTGAGACTCAGTTCTATACTCAAGAGAATTCCCAATTCTTCGAACATGTAATCTTATCTCAATATATTGACCAAATTATATTTAAGTATGATATAATTTCAACTTTACATCAATAACTGAGCCAAGTAAAATTGGATTATGAATTAAATAGCATGATAAAGGGTCGCAGAATCATCACTTTTAGCCATATCACTTTTCCTGCTCTCTGGGGAGAGAATTTAGCTCCTAATCTATACCACTAGAAAGTGCAAACACCTATTTGTATGTGTACCCTACTTCCTATTTTGTACTCATTATTCAGTATTTTTGTTATTTTATTTAGCTTGAAAAAAACCTTCACAAATTATTTCCTTTGCCTTTGAGAATATAACAGCAGTAAACAGTTAAAAGTTGGTTTAAAATATGCACATACATAACACATGCACAGTATCTTGTTAATACAAGAGAAGTACTTCGCGTCTTCAAATAACTGCATCTGGGATAATAAAGGAGGCATATCTGAGCTAGCCCAGATAAGCTCCAGCATCAGCTATCAATCAATGTTACTGTACCTGGAAACCAGTAATTTTCCTTTGGTGAGTCCTCTTCTTCTTATTCTGCAGATTGATTTGAGCTTTTTGCTGCAATTTATTATCTGAAAGAGAGAAGCATAAATTATCAACACGTGCAAGTACATAACTTTCCTCTACAGAAGAAGGGAATATGAGAGACGGTAAGGCACAATAAATCAAACCTAATATGTTGTACAAATGACAGCTCCCCTTGTATGACCCAACAAGTGCCCCCTTGATAAATAAGAAACAAAAACACTTTAGAAACTTAACTGTGAAATATGAAGATCAAAAACACCTAGTTTTCACCTTTAATAGGTTTGGCACAACATCGAAGCGAGCTCTATGTTTAGCAGTCTCACCTGACCATCTGGTGTGTAGCAAGCAGCAGTGACCATCTCATGCAGATCATTCCAATCAACAACTTGCCGCTCAGGAATGCTCCATATGCGAACCTTGGCATCTAGGGAGCCACTGATGAAGTATCTATCATCAACAGGGTTAAACTGGATGCAGGTTACTGAATCAAGGCAAGGAAATCAAGAAAACATTGTGATCAGCCAATTAGTGGAAAAGCTCCAATCTACGTAATCATCTATCATCAGCTAATGCACACAAGGGTGTGGCCTAGTGGTCAATGAAGTGGGTTGATAATCATGAGGTCTCAGGTTTAAATCCCAATGAAAGCAAAAACATGAGGTGATTTCTTCCCATTTATCCAAGTTGGTGGATAGAGTTATCCGATACATGTGTTGGTGGGAGGTAGTAGGTATCCGTGGAATTAGTCGAGGTGCGCACATGTTGTTCCGGACATCACGCTAATAAAAAATTATTCATCTATTGACATACTAATTTCTAGGCCATATACTACATAGCTCTTCCTGTCCACAGAATCTTACTACTGAAGAAACATTGAACTCAACTGGTCTGGGAAGTAGAGGTTAACATATAAGAGTTTAGGTACACATACCATAGTCACTGTGTGAGAAGATCTTCAGACAAGTTTTACTAGACAGTTCCCAAAGCCGCACTGTTTTGTCCATTGATGATGAGAGCAATTGCTGGTAAAGGAAAGTGGGACGAAGACAGATGTTAACGAGATGTAGAAAAGATCATCACATAGTGCTCACTTGTTTAATAGAGGTAGGGGTACGGTTTGGGTATACTCTACCCTCCCCATACCCCACTTGTGGGATTACACTGGGTACAACGTTGTTGTTAAATATAGGAACTTATTGCACATCCGGACACAAATTTTTGAAGATAGAGGAGAATTCCTCGGGGGTTACCATTCATCAGTGTTTTTTTCTGAAAATTTAATGAAATTTTATAAGAGATAATCACCCAGCAAGTGCAATGATACAACCCAAGCCGTATGTATATTAGTAAACTAGCTGCATGTAAAAAGAATAAAGGAAATTAACCATATCCTATCTACTTCCTGTGCATTTTCATGGTTACATCGAAAGGTTAAAAGAGCTAAACATCTATGCTATAAGGTACAATTTTTTTCCCTTTCGCCTTCAAGAATCATAATTTCTTTCCTTCTAGACAATCCACACATTTTGATGCCTTTTTGTAGTCTCTTCTATTCAAACAATGTAGTAGGTCTCAGAAGATTCTGTCATGCACCATTTGACTTCAAGCAAATTCAAAAACATGTAGCATTATCTAGTTTGTGATTCTACAGATGAATAATTACTCGCATCTTCATGATCTTCTCTGATCACTTCTTTGAAGTCTGTGAGGTTAAGAAAGCCTCTCTAGCCATGAGCATGAAAAACACTCTACTTTGTAAGGTACTTTGTCACTTCATATTTCCATACCCATATTTGTTCTTGCTGTCTACTTTGAGACAATAAAATCAAGTTACCCAGGCTTTACTGAGAAATCGTCATCCTTACTTTTTCTTTCATCCTCCATTTCTTAATCATTCCACCTTCTAAGGGCTACTCCAGTGAACTTTTACTGTGGTATTGTGATTATTTATTACACTGAAAATGGTAGGGAACTGATCTTTGAGGGGTATATGTCCTCACCAACTTTCTTTCTTGATGAAGGTCCTAAGCATCTTTCTTTCCAAAATAAAGTTTTCTAGTATCACCTTATTTTATATAAATGTGTTCTGAGAACATTTCCATAAGTTTCTGATATATATTGAATTCCCAACTCCATACAAATGATTTGGTGTTACTGTGATCCAATAATTTTTCATCTTGTCCTTTCTCTATATTCACCTTCCTCCACAGTGCCTCCTCCTTATTGCGAAATCTCTAGAGTCACTTCATCAGGAGATAGTTGTTGTGTGCCCATTAGATTTACAACTCCCAAGTCACCTACTTTCTTACTAGGTTACCACTCACTAGTCACTAGTATTTTGCAAAGATCAGCCAAAATTTGTGTGAGATTATTATCTGATGTAACAGGTATTATCCTGAAAATATACTAGAAACCAAGAATGGCATAGAAGCTGGTGATTGTAACAACTTAAATCTGCCAGATTATAATGAACAATCCAACTAAAAGCTGCATCATTTTTTTACTTTTTATTTTAGATAAGCATAAAAGCTACAGCAATCCTAGGCAGCAAAGAAGAACAAGACTGCAGAAGCATGAAAGAGTCATTGAAATAAAAACTCTGCTATCATCAGCCTATTTTCTGTGACTTCGTAGCGCATTTGTTCAAGTAATAACACACAAAACAATAACAAGGGGGGAACTGGCGCAGTGTTAAAAACGACAATTAGACTGTTGGTTTACTAAGCTCAATTCTTTTAGAATCTTCAGTACGTCATTTTATTATCTTACTAGAAACACTTTTATTGGAAAGACTCTCGTGTACAAGTAGTATACAAAAAAGTAGAGAGCCTACACAAAATATGGTTTTCTACAAATGACACCAATATATTATCTTCAGCATCTATAAGTAACTGTGATAGAGTGGTACCGATGTCAGACTCGGCATCCTCATGTTACAAAAGATTATATCTTTCACCAATTCATTTCCTCGGTGTGTACTTGCACATAAAAGTAACTTTATGATATCATACTCCGATAAACCATGAAAGTACCAGTTCACCTACCCCACAAACTGGGCTCACCATAACAACCAAATCTATTATTTAGTGTAAAACTCGCCCATTGAATTAATTCTCCAGCAACTTAAGAGACATTCGCAAGTAGTTTACAACACCGGAAGTCTTAGTCATTTAACCTTGAGGTGGCAAAGTTTCCATTCATAAATAATAGTCTGAGAACTAACCAAAAGAATCATCTTTGTTGCATTTGAACAAAAGAACAAATGACTAGTGTTAATATCACATATTTAAAAACCACTCACAGGGTTCTTCTAAGTTTGTTTTTAGATATTCAAAGAAACAGAAAGCATCGTGTACTCTAATTCATTCTATTTTATTTAGGCCAAAATTATTATTCTATACTAAATTTAAGAAGGATAAATATTAAGCTCAAGAATTAGATATTAAGATAAAAAATACGAAAATTCCAGCTAACCTGAGACTTGGACCACGAGAGGTCAAGTACATCATCCAAATGGCCCTCAAATGAACAGATGGGCTTTTCTGAAAGAGCAAAAACTGTCTCAGGCACCAAAATATGGTCAAAGCACACTGATTTTCGACTAACAGATGACCTTCCTCTCCGTTTCTTCTCCAAGTGGACATCAAAATTTGGTGACATAGTAGTTGGCTCGGGAGAAGCATTTGCCGAAATCAATAGATTCAAATTCCCATCTTCTGGTTTATCCAGCAATAGATCACCCTTTCTCTCTGATGATGTAACCTCCCTAACATGTATGACGCGGTCCTCACCGGCACTGGCAAGATATTTTCCATCCAAACTAAATTGTATGGTCCAAATAGACCCAGTGTGTGCCTGTATCTCTTGGCTCTTATAAAGAGCTGTAAGTTCTTTGCTGGACTTCCCGTACTGCCTCACCCTAACTCTTTCAGGTCCATAAGGGGAAGCATCCTGACTATCATCTGTGGCAGAGCTTGACCTTCGACCACCCTTTTCAGAAGATGTATCCCTCTCATCACTACTCCTACGTTCCTTATGACCTGCCACCGAGCTAGCCACATTTCTAATGCTCTTCAACCAGCTACCCCTCTTTTTATTCTTAGGACCAGTCCCACCAATCCCATGCGTATTACAATCCAAATTATTATTATTCCCATCTTCCACATTCTGTCTTCTCATCAATTCCTGCACTATTGGTGAAGTTCCAACACACATATCAAATTCTTCAATAGTCAACTGCTTTCCTGTACTGACTTCCTTAAGTTTGTTCCACATCCCGTCCTCCCTCACTTCATTAACCACAAATTCCTTTCCATTATCAAGATTCTTTATCGTGCACACACTCTCCTCAATTTCAACATCTCTATTTGATTCCAAATCATCCTCAACCTCACAATTTTCCACTATCGGCAACAAATTACAGCTCTCATTGTCCCTGGAATTGGTTCTAATCGTCAATACAGATCCATTGCCCTCATGTAATTGATCATCACCGCAACATTGACCTGAGTTTCCATCATTATTTACAACTATACATTCACCACCATTGGCTACATTGACAGATACTGATGACGAGGAAATAGAATTGACACAAAGAATATCACTACTTTTATGAACTGAAGAACTATTGCAATTGGAATCGCCATTCAATTTTGATGGAACATTCTTAGAAACACTACACTTAACACTACTAGCTTGGGAACTACTACAATTAGGTATACCTTCAGCACAAACAGCTTGACACTCCAAATGAACTGATGAAACCGATCTGCCAGCACCACGACTGAGACCCATTTGACGAAAAAGCCGGAGTCGACGTTCTTCAATAGAGGAAGGTTCAGAGATCCACACATCATAGTTATTCAAAACTCCCATTGCATAATTGGGGAAACCCCAAGTTGAAATACAATCTCTATTATCTTCTCCTTCGTCTTCAGAAGGCGAAGAAGAGGAAGAACAAGAAGTGTTTGCAGAAGAAAGCAAACGATCAAGAGAATCGTGAAAGCACTCGTTCTCGTCTTCTCCTTCTCTTGCTTTGCTCATTCTTCTCCTCCAAATGGAGGCATTCCCATGAAAATGCCACCAAAATCACCTCCCCTACAAAAACACTAAGATCCACCTCACAACTCAGCTCAATGTAGCTTTAAATGTTCAAATCTTCAACACCCATTTCATCAAATTGACTAAAACCGATCAGTAAAGACTAAAAAAACGAGTTTGTGGGTGTGTGGGAAAATTCCCCCAAATCACCTCAACCCCCTCGAAGAATACTGAGATCCAGCTCAAAACTCAGTTCAACAGTTACTTTAATGGCCAAATCGTGCACACCCACTTCGTCAAATAGACTAATATATATCTCTGTGTGACTGAAAGTGACCAATACTGAGTCAAAAACGAAAATGGGAGTTTGTGAGTATGTTAACAATATCAGTTAGGGAGATGGGTTAGCTTTGGGAACTCAGATCCAATGATGGGTTTTAGAGAGAGAAAGAGAGTACACTGTGTGTGTGAGAGAGAGAGAGAGAGAAAGAAGGGTAACAAGCCCAATGAAGAGGGTGAAGAAGAACAAAGCAAAAACCAAAAAATGCTCCATTGAAATGGGAAGATGGGGTGAATCAAGTTGAAAAATCTATGAAAATCTATGACTTTTTTTAGTCAATTATTATTACTGCTACTCTTTTTTATTATTATTCGCTTTCGATACTCGTATTGAAATTCAATTAAATTTGAATTTACAATTTGTATAAGTTAATTTTTAGGGAAAATGCATAAGTATGTTCGAAATTTCAGAGACATATTTACTTCCGAACTTATTTTATAAATAATTTTCAATCTCTTTATGATCTACATGGCACTATCTTCGGGATCCAACGCGTGTTGACAATTTTCTCAAGTTATTCGATTGGTAGTGTCACGTAAGTTGAAAAGGGTAGAAAATTATTCATAAAATAAGTTTGAGGATAATAAGATCTTAGTATAGTATGAGTGTGTGTCTCGAATTTCAGATATAGATTGAACATTACTTGTACATTTTTTTTATTTTTAAGTAAAATGACTTTAGACTGTAATTTTTTTTAATTGAGATTTTGATTAAGAATAAAGAGATTTCGTCTATTTGATCATGTTGAATTTTTGGTCAAGTCAATGGTTATTTGGTCAAAAATATTTATATTTTTCAAATAGTGTTAAGTGAATCTATAGTGTCTTTTGATTATATCTTTGAGTATTAAGAATTAATGATATAAATGTGAATTAAAGTTGCAATATGAAAGTAAAATTAAGATGGTTATAAACGAAAGTGACTTGTATTTAAAGGTGAGAAAAATTATTTTTACGAAAATATTTTTAAACAATCAAGTATAAAAAGAATATTTATAATACTTTTTTTTTTACATCGAAGACATTTATTGAAAAATAATCTAACATGTGTAACACTTTTCGTTTAGAAAATAGTTTTTGATTTTTTCATATTGATCTAAAAGTATTTCAGAGAAAATAGATCCTTTAAATATTTAAAAGCAATGTAATTTATATCAGAGTTATAAAAAAAATAAGTATCATAAATAACATTTCAAATTCGATATATTTTATTCTGATCCTAAGCCCTACCTCCACCCTATTCAACACAAGCTCCAAATAAGAAATAATAAAGATGTATACAATCTAATTCGATCGATACATCATTTAAAAATATTAAAGGACACTACTTAATTTTGTATTTGTTACCAATATTATAAAATGAAAATTTCATATATGACATATATTATATTAATATTTTCAAGTTATAGAAGTAAGTATGAACAAGACGATAACTAATTAGGTGCATTATTCATAACTAAAAGTTATATGATAGTTAAAAGAGTAATATATTCAGTCTAATTTATTAATAAAATTTTAAAAAATAACGCGTACATCAACTTTACTTCTATCTTCGTAAAATAAAAAAGGAAAAATTGTATATAATAGCAAACTAATAACCTAAAATAAATGGAGTAGCTAGGGTTTGATTTAATTGTGCTCCATAGCAAACGTTTGCAAAAAATTGTCAGGCACATCTCTCCCAAATATCTCGCTCGCCACTCTCCTCCAATCTCTCGCTCGCTTCCTCACTTTTTATACAAACACGAGTGTATAAAAATTGTTTCTAATTGTATAAAGTAGAGAAAATTGTATAAATGCTATATTTTTATTCCCCTCTCTCCCCTCTTTTAGATTTCGCTTGCCACTCTCCCAAATCTCGCTCGTCACCCTCGCCTTTTTCACTTATACAAACAGAAGTAAAATGTATAAATTGCGTTTCTGTTTGTATAAAGAGTGAGAAAATTGTATATACACATGCAAGTACATATATTTTCGTCCTATACACTTATAATTATACAATAAAAATACTTCCCTGCCCAGTTTCTTTTGTCTTTCTCTTTTTCTCGTTTTATACAATTTTCAAATTGTATCTAATTTCTCTCTTTCTCGTTTTATACAATTCGATTCAATTGTATATTCCTTGTCAAGTCTCTTTTGTCTTTCTCTCTTTCTCATTTTATACAAATTCAAATTGTGTATAATCGTTCTATACACTTATAATAATACAATTCATTTTATACACTTCGTTTTATACTGTTCTCTGCCCAAGTGTCTTTCTCTTTCTTGTTTTATACACTTCGTTTTATATAATTTGCTTCAACTGTATATGTATAGCGAATTATACAGTTTCTATGTTTGCTATGGAGCGCAATTATGCAAACTTTGTTATAGCATACAAATATAAATTTTTTATTTGCTATATATGAAAGTTGCCGAATAAAAAACTTACTTTCATACACCACCAAATTAGTTGGGCTTTGAAAATTGGAAACAGGATATGGGGAAAAAAACCAAATTTCAACATTACCACATGTTGGCCTGCAGCCCATCACTATGAGAAATTTTGATTGTGACATGAGCTTTCTATTTATTTTTTTCGTTTTAATTCGTTTGTTTGCCATATTTTATTTGATACGGAATTTAAAAAAGTAAATAATTTTAAAAATTTTCTTTTATAATCTTAAGTTAAATATATGTCAAATGTATCAAAGTGTTTTTTGATTTTATGATTTTAAATATATTATTTGACAAATTAACATAACGAGTAGCACAAAAGAGAAGAAATTTTTTTTTAGTATAAACTAAAACGAAAAATAGTACAAACAAATTGAAATGTATAAACTTGTGTGTGTTCTGTGTTTTATGATAATGAACAAATTATTAAAGGATATATCAAAGGGAAACTTATATAAATATACTATAATAAAAAAATATTTATCATTTATAGCAATAATATTTCCTTTTCACTTGATCACTTTTAATTCATTTATAATACAAGTTTAATTTATATTACAAAGAAAATTTTTTTATTCACATATAATACAAATTTTAACGATAAGATAATTCATTTATCACACATTTTAATACACTTATAATACAATGTGTCAAATTTTTACCGAACAAACCTAATATATTTTTAAAAATAATTATAATTCATATATATTGCATACATAATTCACTTTTAATAGATATTGCAGATTTAACATAGTATTGCTATAAATAGTGATAAATAAAAAGTATTGCTATAAAATTAGTAATTATTTATAAAAATGTATCAATTTATGTAATTTTTCCTATATCAAATTAATTAGGCTAAAAAATCCATTTTCATAATTTAGGGAAAAATCAAAATAAACCATTATTTCTAGCTAGTTTAAACACCATGTTAATTGTTGTTTAAGAGATTTCAAAATGTTAATCATACAATATTGAAAATGAATGGATTAACAAATTATTCTTGGACTTATAAATTGAAGTGGTATCTACTAAATTCAAATTTTTTTTAAAATAGATTTGACTTGCAAAATATAATCCTCATGTTGATTATGAACCACTAGAAATTAACACATCAAAAGACACAATATTCTTTTTTCAACAAATTCTGGCTTTTTTGTTTAATTAGTAGACATTATAATCTATAAAATATCTTGTGTTAATAGGATTCACGATGTATCGAATGAGTGTGATGTAAATAATTATTTTAATATAAATATTAATGATTATATCTATTGTCTAATTTATGACCTATAAGTAACACAAAAACAATTTTATATATAATTGTTTAACAAGTGTGCACATCTTTACTGGTATGATTTTTTTTATTATAATAATAATAATAATAATAATTATTATTATTATTATTATTATTATTATATATGTTTTGACATTGATTTTTAGGTAAAATATAGAAATTCTACTAGTTTGTTAGAAGTCAGTTACTTAGATTGTATCGAATTGGATTCACATGTATCTGACTCTCTCGCACATCTCTATCCTCTCTTACTCGCGACTCTCCTTTGTCACTTACCTCTCTTCTTGTATTTAGTATACTCGATACATATATCTAATGTATTTCGCTCGCCTATCCTATCTTGTTCACCTCTTCTTCTCTCGACCACTTCTCTCTCTATTACATCGTATCTAGTAGCAAAATTACATATATCGAGGTATATCTTATATGAATTATTAATTAGTAAGATAATATATAATTACTTTAAATTATAGAGAGAATTAATAAATATGACGATCAAGAACTTATGTCGCGATTTGTCAATTTTGCTTGTGTGTGGATAACCTCATAAGTCTCCTAATTAATATTTTCATTCAAAAAAATGATAATTGACCAACTATATATCACATGTTAAAAGACGTTAATGACAAAATTTATATATACATTCAGTGTATATAACTTAAATCTTTCTAAAAATTATTAATATTAATATCATTGTCATGAACATAATAATTTCCAAGGTGAAATGTATATGTAAAGAGAATCTATCCATTAAGTTTTTCTCCAAATATAAGTGAATTAGAAGTAAAAAAGAAGATGAGTTCTTTATTTTTGGCTAAATTTGGTTAAATAATGTGATCAATTGGTGCTAAGTTATCATTTAATATTTAATGAAATGAAAGCTTTGTCTTCAATATCCACTACTTGCTAGTTTAAAAAAAAGTTTACAATAAGATGATATTTTTAATAAAATGATCCAAACTTATGGTTATATACATACACAAATATACATATATAGTATATAATAACGATAAATTTCACGTCAAAAAAATAACTAAGTGAATGCTATAAACTCTTTTTTAAAAAAAATTAAGAATGTATCCTCAAATTCTTCTCGATATTGTGAAATTGATTTATTAATCATAAATGTTGTTATGGTCAATACAAACATAAATTATGTCACGAAGAAGTGATTTTGGTCTTAAGCATCTTGATATTTAATTTATCATCATTCTTCATCTCGAATGCTTGAAACTCATATAAAAATACATGAATATAGATTGTAGAGCTCACTCGCTTCTTATTTTTAGTTTTACTTTTGATTTTTGACGTTCTGACGTGACCATTTAGATAATTGTGCTCTAGAGACTCGAGTAGAGTAACCTCTAACAAAGGCTATGTTTATTTTGATAGATGTTCATTTAAATGGGCTAACCCAATAAAATTGAAACTTTAAATTAAATCTATTTAATTCGACTTAAATATACCCAATTCAATTATATTAGTTCATGAATTTAAGATATAAAAAACCATAAGTGTGCTAACTAGTATTTTCATTTAAATACTATATATTAAAATTCATTAACGATATAAAATATTTACATTGTCAGCATATTTAATTTAAATCATTTTCAAATTAATATTAATATCATTTTCATGAATAATATAAATGCTAAGGTGAATTGTATCCGAAAAGAATCTATCCATTATATTTTCTCCAAATACAAGTGAATGGATATGGAAAAACAGATGAGTTATTTATTTTTGGCTAAAATTTGGGTGATCAATCAGAGATTAAGAGTTCGTTTGGATAAGCTGAAAAAATAGTTTTTAAGTAAAATTAATAGTAAAAATTAAATATTAAATGACTTTTAAGTCAAAAAATTAAAAATAGGGGGAGTTCTACTTTTGGTTTATAGCTTTTATAAGTCAATTTAAATTTATTTTAATTTATTTTCAACTTTGCTAAATATTTTCAAAAGTTTAAAATGACTTCAGCCAACCCAAACAGGCTCTAAAGGGGTGTTTGGATTGATTTTATTTTTTATTTTTTGGTATTTTTTCAGCTTTGAAAAGTGTTTAAAAGCACTTTTGATGTTATCTAAATACTTTCAAACTAGAAAAATACTTAAAAGTCAAACGTCACTAAAAATAAGTCAATTCAAATACTCACTAAGATACTAAGTAGTTTATTCACGTGTGTATATATGTATATATATGTATATGTACATATATCATATAGGAAAATCTTAGTAGCTTAATCGATTGATTACTGAACCTTTCACCTTATTCGCGAGAGTTCTAACTACCTTGTAAGTTGTAGTCCTATTCCTAGTGTCGTTTAAAAGATAAGTATACAATGAATATACATTTCTAGTACAATAAATGAGCTTAACAACTTGTTTTTGAATTGATAGATTTGTACTAGAATTCTTTGTATCTTGATTTTTGAATTCAAATTCAAATTTGATTGTGTGATTGATTTATAACCCTCATGAATGCTTTTACAAACATTAATTATTTCACAAAAAATGTGGTTTTAATGTTGAATACATTGATGTGTTTAATTTATTATCGTTCTTTATTTTGAATGCTCGAAACTCATATAGATCACATGTATACAACTTTTAATCGACTCTTGCGCTTAAAACCCGATTCGGTGGATGCTCATTTAAATGGGCTAGCCCAATAAAATTAAGGAAAAATTACATAAATTAATACATTTTAAAAAATAATTAGTAATTTTAGCGATACTTTTTATTTATTACCATTTATAGCAATATTGTGATAAATCTGTAATATGTATTAAAAGTGAATTATGTATGCAATATATTTGAATTATAATTGTTTTTGAAATATATTATGTTTGTTTCGTAAAAAATTGTCATATTGTATTATAAATGTATTTAAATGTTTGATAAATGTATTATCCATCATTCAAACTTGTATTATATGTGAATAATAAATTGTTCTTTGTAATATATATTAAACTTGTATTATAAATGAATTAAAAGTGGTAAAGTAAAAAATACTATAAATGGTAACTATTTTTTTTATCATAGTATATTTATGTAAGTTTCCCTAAAATTAAATTTCATTTTCAATCTTTTTTTATTAGACTTAAATAACCTATTCAATTATATTAATTAGTTTATAATATTTATTTGAACTAATAACAAACTTATGATATAATTCAAATTTTTAGGCCTTTCTGAATTTTATTATCTTGATTAATTTTTTATAATTTTGTTTGTGACACTGACATTTGTGTATGTGTTTTTGTTAATTACCCAAATCAATGGAAAAAATTAAAGCATTTTGCCTTCATGTACAAAAATGGGAAATGGATTGAACCCTTAAACAGTGAGAGATTAAGACATGATTAAGCATACAGCTAATTAGTGAAAGCAACCACCAAACTACGTTCGTGATGATGTGGTAAGTATTTATCTGTATATTTTTAATTAAAATTTTTTATTCGAGATCTGAATATGGCATTATCTTTTTTAAAGATCACTTTGACCCTTCAATGTGAGACTTTGTGATGCGTATTTCAATTTCAATTGACTGACAATATAAATATCATACACTAAGTAGAAAAAGAAAAAAATAAGAAAAACAACTCACTAACAAAAAATTATGATGGAACGATAATAAAGTACTGTTTTATCTTTATCAAGTGATCATATAAAATAAGACAGAAAATATAATTTTTTTTAACAAGAGGGTGTTAATGATGTTTTTTTTTTTTTTTTGAAAAAAATTATATAATTAATGAAAGTATTTGCTTTTGGTGTCTGACGTAATTGTTATACTCAAAACTCCACTTAGCTAATTTCCTCCCTAAATATTGCAGGATTCCTGCCTTTTTTTCGCGATGCACAAAACAATTCACGTTCACATAAATTAGAAAAAAGATCGCATGCAATGTGGGTGTTTTTTCGGAGTTCGAAGATCCAACGAGGAAGGTGTACTAATCTTTTATTATTGGGTTAATAATTTTATAATTTCTTTCTTGTGCTACTCTTAGGGCGGAAAATTGAAGATAAGAAAACATGAAGCGATTTTTTTTTTTTTTCAATATATCATTTTAAAATTTTCGTTATCTCAATCAGTTAAATTTTGATCCAGCCTATTATATATGAGTCTAATCTGACGTAAAATCAATAATTAATTTTATGACTCGATTGAATTTTAAGATATATATAACGTTATTCCAAAGCTCCAAGGTAATGTTGCTATAAAAAGTTTTAAAATATATAATTAACTTTTAAGTGATCTGATAAATACCTAGTTAAAACTCACTACAATTAACGTTCCAATCGTGTGTTTAAGAAAGAATAAGAAATCAAAGAAACGTACGTAAACTTTTTTTCAAAATATATGAGCATTTGTTATCTCATAGAAATGTCATATTCATACACTTAATCCAACCTGGTTTGTTTAATATCTACGGAGTTTAAGCCAAAATTACTGATTACGAAATTAACTCGTATTTAATAAAAGTATAGTATTTGTATATCTGGAAAGGACGTATGATTTGACATGTAAGAAAGAGCGTGTATAACGTAAATTGAGTTACAAAATGGTACTACTATTTAGGGAATTCTCATTACTCTTCTTTTTATCTTTTCCCCCTTTCGTTGCTTACTAAAAATTAAAGGATCTAGAGTTTTTGGGCAATAATCAGGTTATTTTTATGTGACGTTTAATTTAGTTACGAGTTTGACTCGTAAAAGTAACTAGTCAACTATTAATACTTACATTAGGATAAGTTACGTATACCACAATCCTTATTGAACTCTACGTGATCGGATATAAAATATTTTGTACACCGAACTATCTCATTATTTATTAAAAGTTGAAGAAGAATTTTAGAACCATGATAAAGTTATTTCTATGTAAACTAGGTCACGAGTTCTAACCACAGAAACAGCTACAATTAATACTATACGAAAATGAATTATAATTTACATCGTAATTTTTTACCAAACTTATGTAAATATAAAATACTTTATATACCGAATTGACCTAGAGATTATTGAAAACTCAAGTAAATATGACTTATCTTTGTGGCTTAATATCTGCAAGAGAAAATGACCTTGTGTCTTTTCAAACGTCTACCCAACTCCTCTTTTTTCTCTTTCGATGTATATATTTAGATCTCGATAAATTTAAAATTACATAGAATAAAAATTATTATATATAGAAAATAAGTTATTTATATACAAAATTAATACAATGTTTAGTAGATAATTTAGAAATCTGCATAATTAATTGTACATGTATAAGTTTTAAGGAAATTTATGTATTATTTTATCGAGGATAGAGGGTGGAATAAATCAGGCATGTATAATTAATCTCTTGCACAACTAGTAAATGCATAAAATAATATATATAGGTTTACTCATAATTAATCGTTACATTACTAATATATGCATAACTCTAACTAGCTGCTATCAAACTACACCCTAAACTCTCTCCTTCTTCGTCATTTTTCAAATCATTTTTCTCGAAAGAATGGATAATTCATCGAGCTAAAATTCTTATCACTACGATGAAATTAACTCCAACCAGTATCCAAGCAAAATATGACAATAGTCCTTTTCATGGGAACACTAATATAAAGTGAAAATTAAAATAATTCCAAGGGAAGTAACTTTTGTCCATGACTAAAAGGATTTTCTCTCTTTTGTGATTTTCAAACATCAAAAAATTGATTTATTGAGGAAAAATAATTTCTAGGCAATTTTTTAATATAAATAAATTAGATGTATATCAATAATTTATAAGAATGTCTTTTGGAGGTGAGTAATTGTGAATTTTGAGCCGGTTTAAATAGATTTTAATTTAGATTATTTATGAAAATAAACGAGAGTCAAAAGTTTCAAAACACCCATGTTTCAAAATATTTTCAAGATTTCATTAATATATATTGTGTCGATGTTATATTAGTGAATCTCAAATGTCATGACTCAAACTCATGACATGTATTGTGCGTTTTGGTTCTATACACATATAGTCCTTAAGGATTTGTCACGTTTATAAGCCGTTATTAAACCGATTTGAAAGTGTGTGTACCATGTGAATCGTATAATATATAATACCTTTGTATATTCCTTAACTTATCTTTCTCTTTATTTTAACGGGGAACTCACCTAAAATATCATTCATATACTCCTTCAAAAGCTTACAAGTTTTTCTCCATTGACTCGTGCTCATCTGTCTGCCTTTTATTGCAAGCATCGCGAAAAATCACGAAAAAATGTGAAAGTACATAAGATTATGCAATGACTGAATCAGAATTTTCACTAATTATGTGTATTCAAAACATATGAAAAAATAAATATACAAAAAAGTCAAAGGGTTCAACATCTACTATATATATAAAAAATAATTTAAATATATATAAATAGTGAAATTTTTCGTCAAACGACTTTCAATCCTATCTAGCTTCGCCCTCAACTATGTGCACATGCATATTTACACGTGTTTATTCCCTAATTGAAATTAAAAATAGCAAGTTAGGTTTTCCCTTTTAGATAGAAATAGATTGATAACCATATAATTTCACATAAATATTGTACTTTATTATAAAGATATTTGACTTAGAATCACATGAAAGGCTTTAAAGAAACACATGTTTGAAAGCTTAAATTTTCATTTTTTATGATATTGTTGCCTTTTAACTTAATATTAAAAAAAACTATGACGCACATACATAGATTTAGGATTCACTATGTACATTGATAACGTAATTTTGATTTAATATGATGTAATATTGTTCGTTTTGGATTAAGACATTAAACAAGTACGATCTTTTCTAAAAGGCCTAATGTGCAACAGTATTTGTAATATCTTTTTTTCTTTTCAACAATTAATTAATATGAGATTTGATTCACATGTCCGATAATCTCTCTTTAATCTATCACCAATATCTAGGTTCTTTTGAGCTTTACACCTACGCTATTTCCCCCGCTCTGTCTATGTGACATAAATTTTGTTTATTAGGTTATTTTAAGGAAAATAACATTTTTTTCGTTCGAAACTAATTTGCCTTTAAAATACCTCCTTTTCCTTCACACATTATATATTGTACGTTTGGCCATGGATAATATAATTTTCATATATTTTGTGGAATTTTATTTCAAAAAGCTTTTTTGACATTGAATTGTTATAATTTTTCAAAATTCTAAAAACTTCAAAAGGCTATTTTACAAAGTCACTCACAAAAGCTCAAAGCAATTTTAATTTATATTTATGTCCAAAGTCAATTAATATAACTCCAATTTCCATGTACTATTTTCAATTTAAAAACAAATACTTGCCCTTTATTTTTATTTTTTGGTCTTGTATGAAAAGTAACTTTGATTATCACATGGATTGATTAGCCTCTCTTTAAATTTGCAATTCCAAAATCAAATATTCCATTATGGTTAATTGTTTTTATCTTCTCATACATTGATTTGATATGTTTATTTGAATGTCTAGTGATGAACCTTTACTATAGATGACACACTATAGTAAAGAATTAATAGACTGAAGGGCTAGTTATTGATTAATTCTCGAAAAATTGATGAACACGAGCTAGTTATACGAGTCAGGGAGCTAGTCAGCTTGCTGTAGTTGCTATCGTAAACTGGAGTGAAACAAGTTGGCTGTAGAGACCATAGGAAGGAGCCTGAAAGTGAAAATTTTCATTAGGGTAAAAACATGTTCACATGATCAGTATATACGCGAGCTTTTTGGCTGGATGATGACTTAGCCTAAGAGACAAATTTACGAAGCATGCTGAGCAATATTGAATATGAATATGTATCATGAATTTGAGTTGCGAGATTGATAGTTTAGTCAAATAATATATGATTAAAATAATTTTCTTAATGCATGTATTAAAGCGATACTTATACAAAGAAACATATATATTACTTCTATTTCGTTAATTTCAATTTATAATATGATTTATTTAATTAAGCATGATGTATGAATTAAAATTTTAATAATACATACTAATTTTTTTTTTATATATATATATATATATATATATATATATATATATATATATATATATATATATATATATATATATATATATAAAGGCAGAGGAAAAGATTTGACAGCCAATGCAAGCCTGGTCAATGAAAAATCCAACATTTAGACCCCACTTATATTAAAATCAAGATTTTCATACTTTTATGGTGGAAAATTAGATCCATGCCAATAATATTTGTTCTTATAATAGTCATGTTCGATCGATTTAGATGTATCTCGATTAATTTTATAAGTAATTATTTGGCGATTAATTTAATATTGAATATTACATTCACTACTGTGGATAATCATACAGAGATCGATTACCTAGTGTTTTTAACTCTACTTTAACTAAATTAAAGACTCAATCGACTTCGCAGATCACAAATCATATTCTTTGATTTTATTAATATTTTTTTGCGATATTTCTATCTTTTGGCACTTTTAGGAGATTTTTGTCACTTTAAATCCTAATAAGACAAACGACTTTATGATTCTTGTTCCCTAGATATTTGTGCTGTGTGTCATGGTTAATAGTCGTGAAATTAACCATTAATATTTGCGTCAAGATACACTATATATTAATATCACACCACCTATGGATATGGTCCTTCCCTTTTCGAATCTGACATTTACGAAATACTATATGCGTTTTTTTTTTCTAATGTATTGATCGAGAAAAGCTAAAAATATAATGAAAACTAATTTTATGTGTGTAGCCTAATTTTTTAGCGAAGAGATTCGAATAAGCCTATTCAACCCCTTTAAAAATTTGTCCATGTTGTCACTTGACCATACATATAGAGATTTAGATATAGTTTGATGTAAGCATCATACGTGGACAAATTTTTATAGTTTGATATAAACATCGAAAAATAAATAATTCAAAAGCAAATGAAGGACCATTCAAAAATTGTCCAAGTTAGGGCTACTAATTTTGAAATAGATTCCACTTGCTTTTTTCTTTAATTAGGTAAGTGCAACATCCATAAATATTTTTCTGTAATTCATTCACAATTTTTTTTAAAAAAATTATCTGGTGATTACCCGTTTACATTTATATTAAAATTAATTAAATTTTAAAATCATAATTAAGAGTGGAAAAATTTCATTTATCAATAACCTAATACTTAATTCTCCAATGAAACTAACTATAAGATTTTTCTCCCTAATAATAGGTTCATTTATTTTAGATTGGTCATGTGAAGGATATGTGTTGAAACAAATCCCTAAATTTCTTATTCTTGTTAAGTTTAAAAATACAAATACTAAAAAAAATTTTGCAATGAAAGAATATTAATCCATCCAAATTATATTATACGTATCGCGAGGATTCATCATAAATTGACTACTAATCGTCGTATTTGTTGTCTTTATCCGAGTTCAAGATCAACGATACTATATATAAATACATTGATAGAGACAAGTTGTTGTAAAAAAAATTCCTAGTGTGACACTAGGCCAAATTTGTCTAAAGAGTAGCCTAGAAATGTTTTCTTATCTTATTATCTGTCTGTCGAGTCATGTCAAACTTCTGTTGTAAAATTTAATCACTCCTAATTCGATATTTCAAAATCGAGTTTTGCAAATTAAGAAAATTTTATTGTAGGACGAGTTTCCTTTTTAATTAAATGATTCATATGAGCGCCACGAATTCAACTGAATATCAAATAAAATATTGAATGATTTAAATCTCTTTATACATCTCGTGCATGATAAAGTGGTTCTGCGTATATGCCCCTTTTACTCAATTGTCCACGTGTTGGTACCAACTTGCATGCGTATCGATTAATTATATTGCCTAATTTTCAGTTATCAAGCTCTAATTACATCATTATCATGTATTAATCTAATCACCTCTTTAATTTATGCTAATGACGACCTCCACTTCTAATTTAATATTAACATATACACTATTTATTTTTCCACTAACGACTAATTTTTTAATTATTTTTTTTGACAATATTTATATAGTAATTTCTGCTAAGGTTAATTCTTAGTTTTTATCAACTCATTTTTACTATATATATATAATTAATGTCCTTCTCAAATCCTAATAACGCCCATTTTACGTTAAGTTAAACAGTTAGAATTGACGAAATTGGGATTAAATTTTAAAAAGAATCTTGAAATATGATTTAAATATATTCACAAAATTATATCATAAAAAAAATAAAAAATTTAAAATAAAATTGTTTAAAAAAAAAGAAATGTTATTATTTTTAAATAAAACGAAAAAAATATTTTCTTAGTGAGTAGATTTATCCACACTAGTAATTGTGTGATTGTTGTAACATATTGTTCAATAGTTTAGTCGAGGTACGAATTAATTGACTCGAATATTTTCGTCCTAATAAAATAAATAATTCTTAATTTTGTTCTATTTTTTAATTAACTTATTCCAAAGTAAAAAAGAATCAAAGACATGTTCTTATATTTATGAACTTCTTAATTTGAAATTCTTTATTTAATTTTATTTGGAATGACAAACATTAATAATTACCACAAGAATATCAAGACATGTTTATAATTAATAAAAATTTAGATATCTGTTTTTCTTTCTAATTAAATTAGTATAATTTTACCTTTGATAACATACATTTATAATTACCATAGAATTCAAAGCATGTTTACGATTAATAAATTTAAATGTCTTTTATATTTTCTTAAACCTTGGCGTCCAATTCGATCAAAGTATGTCCACACAATTCAATACTACGAAAACTTTCAACATAAAGAGAGATAATAGTCAAAATACATCTGAAATATTACGTTTTTTTGAAAAATTTCTATTCAAACCAAATGTGCTCATTTTTTCTACCTAAATCATTATCAACTATTTAACAAAAAACACACCTCAATTATCAGTTATTTCCTTTTCCTATTTGAATACGGTGATATTTCAGATTAAAAAAGAAACAATTGATAATTATATTAATCCGTGATTTAATAAATAGTTAATGAGTTTACGTATAAAAAATGAACACCTCATGGTTCAAATAAAAATCTTGCAAAAATATAATACTCTAGATACTATTTTTTACCATTAAAGTATATATATATTATATATCTAGGATTTTAAGGTTGTGGGTGCTCTGTAAAAAATATGTGTTAACAATGAGAATCGAACCTTGGTACAACAACACTAAAAGAGTTTTAAGTACTCATCCTAGAACCATTACGCCAACTATATGATTTATTCATTGGGTGTGCTATATGTTAATTTTATACAAATATCTATCGATTTCTACATAAATATATATATTTTGTAACGAAGTTAATGGATGCTCGAGCACCCAACGGACACCATGTGGGTCCGCCCCTATATATATATATATATAATATTATATATAATGGCATTACTGTAAATTCAATTTTGCCTTATACCATATATAAGTAAGTGTGGGGGCTAAATTAACCAACTAAATTCCTTCTTGTTTATCATTTTCTCTCTTCCCAAAAAAAAAATCCCAAAATTTAATCATAACACAATTCGAATTTATCAACCTCGTACTACGTACATACTTTTGTTGGTACGTAAAATACTGAATTCAGGTCAACTCAAACATCGGAAATTGTGATTTCTTTATGGAGAGTACGGATTCATCAACCGGGACACGTCATCAACCTCAACTCCCACCGGGGTTTCGGTTCCACCCGACGGACGAAGAACTCGTCGTCCACTACCTCAAAAAACGAGTCGCCGGCACTCCGATTCCGGTGGATATTATTGGTGAAATTGATCTTTATAAGTTTGATCCATGGGAACTCCCTGGTACTATTTTCACCACTGTACTATATTTTCTTGCACTATAACTTATATATAGGGAAAAAAGATCGGAGTCAGCGATGAATAATTATTGTGTCTAAATTAAATTTTAAATATACAATAGATCGGTGACGAATTTCGTTGCTAATTAATTTTTTATTGATAAATTAATATTTTTCCCCTTTTTAATCTTCATGTTTTTATCACAAAGTTTTCTATGACCAACTTATAAAGATTTGAACTCCATCAATTTTTTTTTTAGGATGGATGAACTTATATTATATAGTGATATTTTAAACGTTTTTTTATATTTTCAAAAGATATCCACGATAACGTGTAAAAAGTGAATTTACAAAAAAAATAAAATGTAGTACCTTTTATTTAATTTTATTGTAGATAATTTAGATTTTAATTTTGAATTTGTTTAATTTAAATTCTGAATAGTATAATATTCATTTAATTTCTATTTTTTGAGTTTTTTTTAGAGGGTGCTTAAAAAAGTAGTATTTACAAATATAAAGTAGTGGACAAACATAAAGTAGTGGACCCATAATACTTTTTTTTTTTAAAAAATAAATTATATTAAAATTATTTGTTAAGTTTAAATTCCGAATCATTTTCTTGTCATGTGTTTATCGCAGCTAAAGCAATATTCGGAGAGCAAGAATGGTTCTTTTTTAGTCCAAGAGATAGAAAATATCCTAACGGGGCGAGGCCAAATCGGGCAGCAACATCGGGTTATTGGAAGGCTACCGGAACCGACAAGCCGGTTTTTACCTCCGGTGGAACACAAAAGGTTGGGGTAAAAAAGGCGCTCGTTTTTTACGGCGGTAAACCACCAAAAGGGGTAAAAACTAATTGGATCATGCATGAATACAGAGTTGTAGAAAATAAAACAAATAACAAGCCCCTTGGTTGTGATAATATTGTTGCCAACAAAAAAGGATCTTTGAGGGTAAGTCCTAAATTTTGCATTTATCGAAACTAACTTTTCTATCGTATCAAATAGAGATAAGATATACATATATTCTAACCTCCTTAAACCCCATAAGTACTGCTATAAATATGTTGTTGTTGTAGATGACTTGATTCAAGTTTCAAATTTTTGATAAAAAAGTTAAAGTTATATATATATAGAAATTACGATAAGGAGGTTCAAAAACTGAAAAAAATAGACATACGAAATAGCAGAAGGGGGTTCGACATAGATTATTTTAATCATACAAAAATAATAATACAATTTTTCTCTCTCTCTCTCTATACGTGGTTATTATAAGGAATATTTTATACTATAAATGTACTTTAACCAGGGGCGAATCTAGAGTTGATGAACCCCCTTGGCAAAAAATTACGTTGTATATTTAAGGTACTTTTTAATAATTTTTATGTTTATATATTAATTTTGAACCTTCTGAATATAAGATTAGAAGTTGACTTAGTGGTTTAGGAGTTCAAATCACTATTCTTTTTTTCCGAACCCCTTTGATGAAAATCCTGAATCGACTACTGACTTTAACTGGTTATAGAAGGTTAAACTTACTAGAAAAAAACATGAAATTCTAACCGACAAAGATGTAGGTGCCCAGTTAAGATAAGACGTTTAAATTGGGACGGATAGAGTTACTTTATGTTACTATATATGACACTTGACTTAAAGAGTTATCATATCGATATTTTTACTATTAGTGTACAGAACACAAACTCGAATAAATTCAATGTTTCAGTAACTAGTTAATTATTCTTACTTTTTTTTAAAAAATATATATTTTTCTTACACCACACTATTTTATTTTATTTTTTTGCAGCTAGATGATTGGGTTTTATGTCGAATTTACAAGAAGAATAACACCCAAAGGTCAATAGATGATTTGCATGATATGTTGGGATCGATACCACAAAATGTACCAAATTCAATATTACAAGGAATAAAGCCTTCAAACTATGGTACAATATTGCTCGAAAATGAATCGAATATGTACGATGGAATTATGAATAACACGAACGATATGATCAACAATAATAATAGATCCATCCCACAAATATCGTCAAAGAGATCGATGCATGGAGGTTTGTATTGGAATAACGACGAAGCAACAACAACAACAACAACTACTGATAGGAACCATTCTCCAAATACAAAAAGGTACCTAGTTGAGAACAACGAGGACGATGGACTTAACATGAATAATATTGCGCGAATTACAAATCATGAACAAAGTAGCTCCATTGCCAATTTCCTGAGCCAATTTCCTCAGAATCCTTCGATTCAACAACAACAACAACAACAACAACAACAAGAAGTATTGGGATCTCTTAATGATGGGGTCGTCTTTCGACAACCTTATAATCAAGTTACTGGCATGAATTGGTACTCTTAAAGATATAAAAAGGCAAAAAATAGTTTGCCCTGTAAAATCAATCGATCAGTCAATCATAAATATATTATATATGGATTTCGTTATATTTTACTTTTAGTTAGAATTAATATAATATATCTTCTATCTCACATTAACAAATAAGAATATTTATATCAGATAGTGAAACTAAACTATCTACCATTAGATAGACATTTTGTTAGACATCGGATACTTTTTCGACAACTATATTTAGCGTCTACGGAAAAGGGTCTAAAATACCCTTAAAGTATTGAAAATGGTACAAAATTACCTTTCATCCACCTATTGGCTTCAAAATGCGCTTTTCATCCACCTATTGACTCTAAAATACCCTTGTCATCCACCTTTGAGTTCAAAATTGACCACTTATTTAATGATTTTATATTTTTAAACTGTTTAAATATTTATAAAATTGTATTTTTAAAAAGTGCATGAATTAATTCGGGATGTATTACTTCTTTACCTTTAATCATAAATTTCTAATTCAATCTTGAAAGAGAATCAAATTGAAAATGTCCTCATAAATAAGCGGCTCAGCATATGTTTAATTGGGGATTCGATTCGGACTCGAATAATTGTCATTTTCATTAATCTATAATTTCATCGTGTTTTAGTAGTGTTTATGATGATTTTAATATTATAGTTGGATTATTAATTGAGTGGGGTTTAATTAGTGATGGGTGAGTAGTGGATTGATTTATAAATTATACTAATAAGTTAAATTATAACAAATAGTTGAGCGCCACGTATTCAAAAAAAAATATTTAAATAGTTTAAATATATATATACATACATACATATATATATATATATATATATATATACATATATATATATATATTGCATATATTATTCACTTTTTTAATACGTATTGCATATTTAACATTATTTTGCTATAAATGGTAATAAATAAAAAGTATCGTTCAAATAAGTAATTATTTATTAAAATGTTATTTTTTTTATATTTTATTTGATGGGCCTAGCATGATCCCTAGCAGTCCCAACAAAGATTTTCTTTTTAAAGCCCAATTCTCTTTTGGGTTACTCTTTTACTGTATCATAAAATTGGTATCAAAATAACAAGACAAGAATTTATAGCTTAATTTGGCTATTAAGATTTTCTTATTTTCAAAATTCAAATTACAAATAATATAGTATCTTAATGTATAATTATTTACGTTATTAATATGAATATACATAACATCTATATTGTATAACAATGTATAATAGATACATAACAACATCTTATACCAAATTATACTGTGTAGATACTTCATTATATTACTTAATATAAATGATTGGAAAAGGTTTAATTTAGAGAGGGTGGAGTATACGAAATTCTACCTCTATTTCATATATGAAGAGGTTATTTTCAATAAACAATCGGTTCAAGAAAAAAATAGATTGAAAAAGAAATGACAGTGGAGAAATCATATCAAAATACTATAGCAAGCGTGACAAAGCAGATTAAAAAAAAGAGAAGTAACTACGGTAGGATATCATGATAATCGAACTACTAGAAATAACAGATATTAACAAAAATCAAAGGACAAGAAACTGCTAGAATAATGCTGCGATAAAATACTATGTAAAGTGATACAACACTCAATTTACTCACACAAATATTGTAAATATATTTTAAAAGGTTTATAGTCATACTCACACTAATATTATGACATATTTCGTTAAGAAAATAAATATAAAAAAAATCTAAAAATATTCTTTTAGTTTAATCAAACTATTTAACTTTAAGTTTAAAGGCTAAGTTTGACTTTAGTCAACATTCTGAGTAAACGCGCTCGGATGAGAATCCGTCAGCGCGGTTAGCTCCGGAATGTCGAGTTTGGTCTAGTTTGACCCTTCTTTCGGGTTTTGAGGTTTTTGATATTTTTCCGAGCCCTTTTGTGGTTTTTGACTTAAAATGGCCAATGGAAGTGGGACCCACATTTTATCGAGATGACCTCTGATGAAAATTTCGACTGCGCCTTTGAGTCCGGAATGTCGACTTTGGTAGGGTAGCATATCTATTTTATTTTTATCAGGTTCCGAACGGATTCCGAGCACCCGTCGGAAACTTTAAAGAAAGTAGGCAAAGCTGAATCTGGTGCAGCTCTTATAAAAACCCAACTTCAGCTTTCTGTCTTACTTTGAAATCTTGATATCTTGAGCGATACAACTCCGAATTGGGCGATTCAAAAGGCTAAGTTGTGAGATTTTTCGAGGGCAACGCATTGGTGAGCTTGGAATCTGATTTGGGACACGATTTGAGGTAAATTTGGGTTTTAACTGCTGTCATAGCTCATTTTCGAGCACAAGTTTGGGAAATTTTAGAAGGTGATTTCTTGGCCATTTTAGGTCCGAATCAAGTGATTCAAGAGCCTATATTGTGGGGTTTTTCGTGAGGATCGTCGTGGTGTGATTGGTTTTGGCTGTTGGAGCTTCATTTTTGGTAAAATCTGGTAAGTAGCTGCTGCCATTGTTGCTGATTTTTAGCTTAGGATTTGGGTTTTTTTGTTGCATGTTCATGTTGGGACTGTCTTGAGTCCTGAATTGTGTTCCATTCGGTTATACAAGTTCCGAGAGTTATTTAGGACTTTTATTTGGGGTTAATTCGGGAATTCTCAACGCGGATCCCACTTTTTCCATTTTGACCGTGAAAATGACCCGTCTCCGTTTCTTGCGATTTTAGTGTTTAAATGACTGTAATAACGTTGTGACTCTATTTCTGATAGTGTATCAACGTTTCGAGGCCTTTTAGAATGTAAAAGATCCGGGGAGTGAATTTTGGAGCGCGCGTGATCTGCGTTCAGGTAGGCTATGGTTTCTCTTCTTAGATTGAACTCGAACATGTGAATGCATGTTGATTAGTTGGGATTTGGGTTGGTAGTTATTGGATCATGCATAGGTGTTAAAAATCATATTTTCGTCCTTTTTCTGAGAATTTTCGGGTACCTATGAGCATGTTTTTATTGTTATTAATTGACCTTATTTGCTATATGTATTACTTGTATGTTTGAATACTGGTTATCAGAAGTATTTGGGCCTTAGTTTAGGTTTGACTAGGGTTTTCCTTAGAAATGCATGATTCAAAGTCGGTAGGACTTAGTTTAGCCCCGACGTCGCTCGGCCGGCTAAATCCTTGTAGACTGATGTAGCAGACTTGAGTCTGATAGTTTGGTATTTAGCTAGACGATGAGCTTGCTCTAGCGATAGTTACTCTTATTTTTCGATGTTACGGCTTCTCGAGTTACGTCAGTGACAATGAATTCCGCTCCGTGATTCAAAGTTGAGTTTCTATTCGACTTTAAGGTCTTACATTGATTAGCTAAGTCTAGATGGTGTTCCATGGGTTTATATGATTATGGATAGATAAAGACTCTTTCAGCAGCTATATCGACATCTTTGTCGGGTATCCGGATTTAAGGTCCGGCCTCGACCATCCACATACTTATGTAGAGCATCCGGTTAGAGGTCCGGCCTCAAGTATGTAGAGCATCCGGTTAGAGGTCCGGCCTCGGTTACTTATATTTTGCAATTGGCTACTTGTGTAATTCTGGTGAGCGTCCGGTTCAAGGCCCGACCTCCGTACCGTCAGATTCTACTTTTTTTTTGGTTCGGTGTTCTTTGGCATCGAGTTCTATTCTCCTTAAGTTATAGTTATTTTGTGTACTCGTCGGGCTTATGGGGGTCCGTTCGGTTTTTATTTAAACTTGTGCACGAGTGTACCTTCCGGCTTATGGTGGGTCCAGTTAGGTGTAGTTAGCTTATTTATATTAATTTAGTTAGATCTTTATACACTCGTGTGCATTATTGTGTTACTTAGACTTCCGTTCTTGACCTCTAGTTTTGTGATTCCGTCTTTTCATAGTGCTTTACTTTTCTAGTTCAGTCGGCCTATGATGCCTACTGGGTACCCGTTATTTGGTACTCATGCTACACTCTGCATCTATTTTCGTGATGCAGCTCCGAGCACTAGTAGTCAGCGTTGATCGAGTTTGGAGAATTTCTGGTCTGGAGACAGGGGTGAGCACACAGCGTTTTGTACTATTTCAGTCTCCATCTGTTTATATAAAGACTTGTCTTTTACTTTTCGAGACAGTCTAGTTTCGGTGGTCCACTGTTGGGACTTGTACTCGTTTTGTTGGTAGCTCTGTATTAGTGACTTCCAGGTTCTGGGAGGGATCCTTTATTGTATTTATGTTTTGGTTTGCTTATGTTGTTATAGTAATTTTTCTTAGTCTTGTTTAGTTTCTACCCTCACACCCATTATGTGTGGTCTGGTTGTGGTTTGGCTTACCTACTGATGGGTTATAGTAGGTGCCTTCATGGCTCGAGAAATTGGGTCGTGACAGTGCCCTGGAATCCATCTGTAGGGAAGGAGGACCTACTGAATAAGTCTCCAATCAATCGTAGGCGGGTGAGAAAATGGATTTGCCTCTTTCATTTAGTGTTCATTGTCGAATCGGACGCTTAACCCCCGCCCCCAACTACGGGGGAAGTCACACTTTAACTTCCTGCCTTGACCTAGGCCTCACATCGAAACAAGACAACATATAACATTATCACAAAGATAATGTATACTATAATTTACATAATTTTAAAATATAAGAAAAAAATCGATTGAAACATGAGAATTAGAAATTTAATAGCACAGCAAAGCAATTCATTATTTTTATTAAATGCAAAATCTCCCAACTATATAAAATGGACTATATGGCATAGTCAGCACTTTTTATTGATATATAAATGAAACACTTACCTCTAGATTCTATATATACGTGGCAATTATCGATATCTGGTATAGAGTTCGATTAGTTTTAATTTATATTGAAATTATTTCAAACACTGTCCAATTTTCTGTTTCTGTAATTGAAAAATAATTATTATCCTAAAGTTTCAAATTTTACAAATGAAGCTTTAAATAATGTTTTGAAATTCGATACTATACAATATTTATTATTTTTCAAAGACATGATCGAAAAATAACCAGTGTGTTATTACTCCTACCTATATAATATCCAACAAACTTGGCCCAAAAAAAGAAGAAAAAAAACCCCAATATATTTATCTCTTCCATTTTGTATATTTTTGTAGGGCAAAACTCCATTGATGGTTTGTTTTTGGTTTCTGGTTGATCAAAAGAGGACGGTGCGTCGGAGTAAGCCGGTGGCTGGCTCGTGTTCGCGGTGCGGACACGGTGCTAAAGTGGCTGAGATGTATACATCAACTAGATTTTGTTATATTCCATTGTATACCAAGTCTTGGAAGGCTATTGTTTGTAGTTTTTGTGGTGCCATTCTCAAATCCTATACATAAACTCATAACAATAGGTGAAGGGTGATTAGTTATATTCCCTTTTTCTCGAGGTTGCGGAGGTAAAATAGATCGATGAAGGATGATTAGTTAAACACCTTCTGATAGAAAAGAAGATAGTATGTATATCATGTATATAGGTAAAATATTAGTCATGATTTGCATGCAAATATTTTGAAATATATTTTTCCTCTTTTTTATTTGTACCTTTTGAAATCATGATGATCCGCTATGGTTTTTGATTATTATGATAAAATATGAGCTAGTTGAACATAACGTAAACTCATACTGAATTGAGAATGAGTTACACGTTATAGTTGTAACTCTACATCATTTATCATATTTATCGTTCAACTTAAGGATATTTTAATGTGAAATATGTTTATTAACCTAATAGAGTCATTTTCAGACAAAATTCAAAATTTAGAGACGATATTTAAGTAACGGCCTAAAGTATATCTTTTGTGCAAATCACCCACTAGTTTCGAGGGTTGAGTTATTAAAACCAAACATATTTTAATTCTTGATTTATATAATACTGAGCCCTCGTATTATGTTGTCCTCTCACAATATAATAGCTACATTTTAAATTCCCATCTAAATATATAACTCTCTTTTGTTTTCCAAATGGCTATTTTTTAAAAGAACATTCTTCACTATTTAAAACAAATAAATTTATAGTATTTCAATTAATTTTTTTTATGTACAATTTTTAATTTGAAAATGGAATAAAAGATGAGCAATTTAAAAAAAAGACGAAATATTTATTTTTAGCCAATAATTTTTTTCTCCTAAAAATATAGCAAATGGGGACCCAACATTGTTGGTGGCCATGTGCATTTGTATAGAGGAAATGGACAAAAAAAAATAAAAAATTATTAAGTAACCAAATTTCTAAATTTTCCTTTTTTAATATATAAAAAGTATTTAAATTAGCAGATTAAAAATAATTGATAATATCATATATTAAAAATCACGTATAGATATTAAGTATTAAAAAGTATTTTAAGTATTTGAGATTAATTTATCATGTATGTTTATGCATCATTACTCAATAGTAGAAAAAAAAGAATTAAATTTAACATTCAAAATTAATAAAAAAGCTCATTAAATCGTCAGATTCCTAACTGCGAAATAAATCAAAAAACTTTATAAATCATCAAATTTCTAAAAACTCCCTTTTTGACGATGTAAAGCCCTTTAGATTAACTAATTAAAAACAATAGGCATATATTAAGTATCAAAAACTATCTTATACAATGAGACTAATTTTATCATGTCTAATTATGCAGCAGATTAATTTATTTAATTAAAGAAATATCCATAAAGATTTTTCTTCTTAAAATGAGCTAAAATGCAATTAATATATTCGAGTTAGAGTTTTAAAAATGAAAATGCATGAGATAACTCTCGAGCCATGTGAATTCAAATATGGTCTATGATGAGATACTTTCTCCGTCCATTTTTAATTGTCATAATATTTTTTTTAGAGCCAAATTATAAGAACTTTAACTAACATTTTACGAAGTAATTTTTTAATCGATATGCAAAAAATTGCAATTCATGTACTTTTGTATAGTTTTTGAACATATAAATTTTTTGCTTTAAATCGAATTAATGTAATCTAATTTAACTTTGAAAATTAATCAAATTGATTTTCGAAAAACGCAGCATGACAAATAAAAATAAACGAATGTTGTAGTTAAATTTAATTTTGAAAATTAGTCTAATTGATTTTCAGAAAAACGCAACATGACAAATAAAAGTAGACGAATGTTGTAGTTAAATTTAATTTTGAAAATTAGTCTAATTGATTTTCGAAAAACGCAACATGACAAATAAAAGTAGACGAATGTTGTAGTTAAGTTTAATTTTAAAAATTAATCCAATTGATTTTCAAAAAACTCACTATGACAAATAAAAATAAACAACATATCGTAGTTAAAAATACGAATCTAGTTACATAAATAAAAAAAAAATCTTATTAAAAGCATACTTTTCATAAATGAGCCCTCCAATACGCGTATCTAGACGGCCTCCAAGAAGCCAAACAAAGCAGAAAAAACAATTTATTTATATATATATATATATATATAATATATATATATATATATATATATATATTATATATATATATTATATATATATATATATATATATAGCCGCGTATTCTGAGGTCCCAGCAAGGCCTAATTATACAAAGAGGCTACTGCATTTTGGTTAATTTTCATGCAAAGACTAATTATACTAAGTTTAATGATCATTTGGAAGAACTTTAATGGCAAATTCAACTTAATTAAACTGGAAATGTTGCTTGAAAACAGCTGTTTCAAATTGGGCATGGAAGTGGGGTTTAAAATTCATTCTTGTGGTCCCTTTTTTGCTATCCACAGCCTGTTAAGAGCTTGCTGTTGGAGTAACCACTGAAAGAGCTCTTGTTCATTGTGTTTTGAATTGGGTATTTCTTGTTTCTTTCTTCATTTTGGTTTACACCCATGTCAAAAAGATTCAATTTTTAATAATGGACTTGCACTAAAAAGCTCTTCTTGATTGTGTTTGAATTTGGGTCTTTCTTGTTTCTTCCTTTTGGTTTTCACACCCATGTTAAAAGATTCAATTTTTCAAGGGAAAAGTTGTACTTGATAGCTCTTCTTGACTGTGGTTTTTATGGTGGATTTGCACTAAATAACTCTTCTTGATTGTGTTTATGTGGTGGCATTGAGGTGACTTGACTTAGCTCTTGTTGTTTCTTCCTTCTGGTTCACACCCTTTTCAAAAGATTCAATTTTCATGTTGGAGTTGCACTAAAAAGCTGTTCTTGATTGTGTTTTCATGGTGGCATTGAGGTAATCTGAATCAAGTCTTCTTGTTTCTTCCTTATGGTTCACACCCTTTTCAAAAGATTCAATTTTTCATGGTGGAGTTGCACTAAAAAGCTGTTCTTGATTGTGTTTTCATGGTGGCATTGAGATAATCTGAATGGGGTCTTCTTGTTTCCTCCTTTTGGTTCACACCCTTCTCAAAAGATCTAATTTTTCATGGTGTAGTTGCACTACAAAGCTGTTCTTGATTGTGTTTTCATGGTAGCATTGAGGTAATCTGAATTGGGTATTCTTGTTTCCTCCTTTTGGTTCACACCCTTTTCAAAAGATTTAATTTTTCATGGTGTAGTTGCACTAAAAAGCTCAACTGTATTTTCATGGTGGTATTGAGGTAACCTTTCTTCTGGTGTACTGTTCGAACTCGGTAGATAATTGGCACACCCCTTGATCCTTCTCCACTTAAATACCAGGATTTTTGTTATGTCCGCCTAACTCACAAATCAGGCATAGACATTGCACTCTTACCACTGAACCAAAGCATCTAGGAGCATTTCCAATCTGAAGTCTAGAGGAAAATTGTTAGCTCAGATCTTGTCAAACACTATTTTTTTTGTGCTTTTGGTGTTAATCATAGTTTATTGGTAGTTTCTTCTGATTTTTCAGTTAAGAAAGTTTTTTTTTCAGTATCAAGATTGCTCTAGATAGTTCAGAAAGATCTATAATGCTATAGTGTAGGTTCTTAGTATCATCTGGGGAATTGGAACTTAGCTTATTCAGCTACTCTCATATCGACATTGAGGCGTAGTTATTGTTGTTGTTGACCTAACTGGAGCAGTGTTTGAAAGAATTGAAGTCCAGTGTTTACCAATAGGCTCTTTAGGATGGTAGACTTGAGAACAATGTCATGGATGCCTTTGGTGATAGCAGTAGTTGTGTCCGTCTTTTTGATTCAGGATTCGAATGCTGCATTCGTTCCTGCTGATAACTACTTAATCGCGTGTGGATCATCACAAAATGTGACCTATATCGGCCAGACATATGTTCCTGATTCACTCCATTCTTCAGCTGCTTTAGAAAATAAGGAAGATTCTATTGCTGCAACATCCAATTCAAGTGCTCCGTTTTCGATCTATCAGTCAGCCAGAATTTTTCATACTACGGCGTTTTACAAGTTTGATATTAAGCAAGAAGGCCACCATTGGATCCGTCTGTATTTCTACCCTCTTCCAGGGCACAACTTAACGTCTGCCTCAATGACAGTGGTCACGGAAAATTTTGTTCTGTTGAACAATTTCAGTTTCAAGAGCTATAATGGAACATACCTTCTTAAGGAATACGCGATCAATGTCAATTCAGATAGTTTGATTCTTGCTTTGATCCCTTCAAACAACTCCGTTGCATTTATTAATGCCATTGAAGTTGTATCAGTACCTAATGACTTGATCCCTGATCAAGCAGTGGCTGTATCTCCCGTAGCACCTTTCAGTGGCCTTTCTGGACTAGCACTTGAAACTGTTTATCGTCTAAACATGGGTGGTCCTCATCTCACTGCTCTGAATGACACCTTGGGAAGAACGTGGGAGAATGATGTGAAGTACCTTCACGTCAACAGCTCTGCAGTGAATGTTTCAGTTATTCCTTCAAGCATAAAGTATCCGGCTACTATGACTCCTGAAATAGCACCAAATTGGGTTTACGCTACTGCTGAAACTATGGGAGATGCAAATGTACCTAACGTGAATTTCAATATCACTTGGGTGTTCCCTGTTGATCCGAACTTCATGTACTTCATCCGAGTACATTTTTGTGATATTGTGAGCGAATCTCTGAATAGTCTTCTGTTCAACCTATATGTTAATGATGACGCTGCTCTATTGGACCTAGACTTGTCAAACTTAGCTGGAAATTTGGATGTACCGTTATACAAGGATTTCGTCTCCAATTCCTCAGTAAACTCGAGTATTCTGACAGTGAGTGTTGGTCCAGACACGAGTGCAGATTGGATAAATGCAATTATGAATGGACTGGAAATCATGAAGATTAGCAATGAAGCTAGAAGCTTGAGTGGGGTTCAATCTGTTGAGACTCTCTTTGTGTTGCCTCACAAAAAGAAAAAGATAGGTATCATTCTTGGTTCTGCCTTAGGAGCATCAGCTGTTGTCGCACTTATTGCATCGTGTTGTTACTTTTTCATAGCTCGAAGATCAAAGACTTCCAACCAAGGACACTCATGGATTCCGTCCTTGTATGGGAACTCTTTAACTTTGACGAAAACAACAGCTTCTCGGGGAACAGCAAGCTGCATCTCCCTGGCTTCACCGACTGTTGGACGATTCTTTAGTTTCCAAGAGATAATGGATGCAACTAACAAATTCGACGAAAGCTTGCTTCTTGGTGTTGGTGGTTTCGGTAGGGTCTATAAAGGAACAATGGAAGATGGAACTAAACTTGCTGTCAAAAGAGGAAACACAGGATCTGAACAAGGTCTAGCTGAATTTCAAACTGAGATTGAAATGTTGTCCAAACTTCGCCACCGTCACCTCGTGTCTTTGATTGGTTATTGTGATGAGAGGTCTGAAATGATTCTTGTTTATGAATACATGGCAAATGGTCCTCTCAGAAGTCATCTTTATGGAACAGATCTCCCACCTCTCTCGTGGAAGCAGCGTCTTGAAATTTGTATCGGTGCTGCAAGAGGGCTGCATTACCTCCACACAGGTGCAGCTCAGAGCATCATTCACCGCGATGTCAAAACCACCAACATACTTTTGGATGATAACTTTTTGGCTAAAGTTGCTGACTTTGGTCTTTCTAAAGCCGGACCAGCTCTAGATCAGACACATGTAAGTACTGCCGTTAAGGGTAGCTTTGGGTACCTTGATCCTGAATACTTCCGGAGGCAGCAGCTCACGGAGAAATCAGATGTCTACTCATTTGGTGTTGTTCTAATGGAAGTTCTCTGCACCAGACCAGCATTGAATCCGGTCCTTCCACGAGAACAAGTTAATATAGCCGAGTGGGCTATGATTTGGCAAAAGAAAGGCATGTTGGATCGGATAATGGACCCGAATCTCAAGGGGCAGGTTAACCCAGCCTCCCTGAAAAAGTTCGGTGAGACAGCTGAAAAGTGTTTGGCTGAGTACGGAGTTGATAGACCTTCAATGGGAGACGTGTTATGGAACCTAGAATACGCTCTTCAGCTTGAAGAAGCCTCATCAGCGTTGACAGAGCCTGATGATAACAGTACAAACCATATCCCTGGCATACCATTAACACCAGTTGAGCCATTCGACAACAGCGTTAGCAATATCCAAGGTATAGTTAACTCAGGAACAGATGATGATGCAGGGGATGCTGCTACTAGTTCCGTTTTCTCTCAGCTGGTAAATCCGCGGGGAAGATGAGAAGCAATACTCCCTCGTATATGTGCTTGAGTATAGTATTGAATCAAATTTTCGCTACTAAAATGTTTCGAGTGTGTATTGTTTTACATTGATGTACCAAGCATATACGATGAAATTCATCGTTCAAATACTGCAAGTTGTAGTATTGTTTCCATTGTTAGGTGATATACATTGCATCTGATAGATAGTCATATGAATATGTATTTGTAAAAGCACTATAATTGTATCCATTCACAGATAATAAATATTAAGCATATGTTGCCTTTCTCTTCTATTTGTTACTCCCTTCGTTTCAATTTGTTTGTACCTCTATTCTTTTTAGAGTGACGAGAATATTGGCACGCCTATTAATGTAGCTCCACTATCGACAATGAAAACATTGCCCGATACATATTCTGAAGAAGCATGGATTAAGTACCTCACGAGTGATGTTAAAGCCGGATCTGTCGTTCCAATAGTTCTCAGAGGAGCAGTCCTAGAAATAACACCATGGAACCATTTCTGTTGAATAAGGCTCTCTGTCATCTCAGACTTGAAAATGCCTGGTGCTATTGAGTTTACTCTTATCTTGTGTACTCCTAGTTCGAGAGCCATCATCTACCATCGTTCAAATACAGTCAAACTTCTCTATAACAATCGTATCAACAAAAGTTTTGAAATACTAGCTAGTGTGTACCTCGGTGAGCTTGTCAAGAGCCATCTTTGAAGAAGCGTAAGCAAGACCTCCAGGTACTAGTACCCGATTCAGACCAGCGACTGAAGACACATTAATAATAGATCCTCCGCCCTGTTTAGCATCGATCATGTGTCTACAAACATATTTCGACACCAACCATGCTCCTCTGAGATTCGTCGTAAAAGTATGTTCCCACACCTCCTCTGGCAATTCCAGCGAAGAACTTACACTACCTGTAAATATGATCAAACAACAACCAAAAAAGTTCTGTTACAATCAAACCTCTCTCTAAAGACGTAGTTTTGTCTACATATATTTTGAATGTTATAGAAAAATACTACTCCCTCTATCCAGTGGCGGAGCCATGACTTTCAATAAGGGATTCAAAATTCATAGAATTAGACACACGGAGTAGCCGAGGGGGGTTCGACATCTATCTTATATAGAAAAAATCTTATTTTAACCATGTATAAATAGTATAATTTTCCGTAGAAGGGGGTTCAAATGAACCTTTGTAACCAAGGTGGCTCCACCCCTGCCTCTGACCCATTTTATGTGGCACTTTTCATTTTTCGAGAGTCAAACAGTTTAACTTGATCGCACATTTGCATATGGAATTTACAAATTTTTCAAATGAAATTTAGTATATTTGTAAACTACGTAAAGAGTACTATAAGTCAACTTATAAAAAAAAATTATGATCAAAAGATACACTTGTTTGAATCTCGAAATGCAAAAAGTATCACTGATGACAGATGGAGTATTGTATAAACAAATAATATAACATAACATGAAAATCAATTCCAAAGAAGACTCAGATACCAGAGGCGAATCTACAATCGATCGAGTCTGAGATTATATCGAGTGGATTGGATGAGAAGTAAGGATAGATTGAAAGATGATAACAATAGAACTCAAACCTCTAACCCCAGCATTGTTGATCAAGACATCAATATGTCCAAAGGCATCCCAAGCTATTTGCACAGCAGCCTCAATGTTACCACCATTGGCAGTAACGTCTAGCTCGACAGCGATTGCATTTGGGGCTGGATCTTCAGAATTACCACGACCATTAATGTGGTTGCAGAGAGATTTCAGCTTGTCAACACGACGAGCTGAAACAATGATCCTGCAACCCGCTTTCGCCAAGTTTATACTCAACTCTCTCCCGATTCCTGACGATGCCCCCGTCACCATCACAACTTTCCCGCTCAGCCCGTCTTGCCACAGCGCCATTTTGTTTTTTTCAGAGAGCCATTATGCAGTAATAGCTGTTTTATATAAGCAGAGAGGCGTTATGTTTATACTTAAAATCTCGTAGATACACTTATATTATATTAAGCTCCTATTATTCTTGAACTTACTTCATTAATAATTTTCTACCCCTTCTCGGTCTATGCACTAGCTTGGAAAAAAAAATCAATCAGCGTTGAACTTACAGGATAGTGCCACGTAGGCTAAAAAAATATAGAAAATTACTTATAAAATAAGTTTGAAAGATAATAAAACTTTAATATGATATAAATGTATTTCTGAAATTTCGTATATAGATTGAGAAAATATTTATAAGTTTTCCTTTTATCTTTTGGTGCACATGCAAACAGCACGAATTGTACTTTGTAATTGTGTGGACCAAAAAATTTCACTATTCAAAAACACACAAAAAAGCATGATTGATTAACCAATCCATAAGTCAAGAAATATGGGTTCAGCATATTGTATTCAAAAACACCTTGTAATGCATTTAGTTTGATACCTATGAAAAAAGGCACGAAGAGAGAAAAGAATATAAATATATATGTTAAGTCCAAAGACTAGTATTTATAAATATGAATGACAAATATATGATCAAAGAAATTGAAAAAAAAATTATGATTAAGTAAAACATCAAGTATTTAGTGTCTGAAGAGGATCATTAGCAAGGAAACATTGTCTTAGAACTTTGATGACGACATAAAGTGAGGCGAAGCGCTCAACATGTTTTGAGCCTCGCTTCAGGGCTTAAGTGCACTTAAAGCGCGTCTTTGATAACACTATACAATAGTTTGTACAATACTACTCTCTCCGTTCCAATTTACATGACACAATTTAGATCGAGACAGATTTTATGAAAGAAATGAAAGTATTGAAACTTGTGGTCTTTCGCATTTCATTTGTATTTGCATGGCTATATAAATTTTAGTAACTTGTGGCCTTAAATATTCCATAACATTTGCAAAGAAGGCGAAGTTCCTTATATTTTCCTAATTTCACAAAAGGAAGAATTAAGGGGAAAAAGGTAAATTTTTTGACCAAACTAAGCCATTATATAAAATAATTTACTAAAATAATACATTTTTCTAAAACTTTACAAAACTAGTATAAAAGTATTTCACAGTAACGTTTTAGATATATTTTCGTTTTTTAAAACTAACAGTGTTAGGTTGATATATGTTACTGTAAGTAACGTTATACTGTGAGTAACGTATATCAATCTAACGCCGTCAGCTTTCAAAAAATAAAATATACCTAAAACGTTACTGTGAATATGTTTATACTAATATTGTAAAATTTTAGAAAAACATATTATTTTGGTGAATTACTTTATACGATAACTTAGTTTGATCAAAACCTCCAAAAGGTAAGTAGTTAATGATTTCCAAATTTAGCAATGTATTATATATTATTTGACTTTACCCTCGCGTTGCATCATACGCTGAAGCAGCTAAAATCTTAAGAGTTTGATTCAATGCAAACATTTTTATAATATAACGAAAGGGGTAAATATGTTATAGTTTTTGGACTATAAGACATTAATGTTCTCAAATATAACGAAGAATATGTGGATAATATTTACGATAGATAGTCTGAGATACATTTATCTTTTTTTCTATATTTTTATAATCATAACATTTAAGTTAGTTAACACTTTCCCAACTAATTATATGGAATATTTATTATTATCTTCGCTGGTGATTTAAATAGATAAATAAAATAATTGATAATTGAGGTAATGAAAAGATAAAAATTCAAATTTTCATTAGCCACTCAATACTTATAATAAAAGGGGTTATGAACCTAATTAAGAATAAAATACATAAACACACTTCATAGTGTATTGTAATATTGTATAAACATTATGGTAATGAAAAAATATGGTCTACCAAAATATAACTCTCCGTTTTAAAAAAAAAATGACACCATTATCTTTTTAGTCTGTTTAAAAAAGAATAATTTTTTTCTTTTTTTATGATAATTTTTCACGTGTCATTTTTAAGGCCACAATATTAAAGAACAATTTTGTACATTCGACATAACTTTAATTTAAGACCAAATGATCAAAAATTTCTTTATTTTCTTGAACTCCGTGCCAAGTTAAACTAAATCATTCTTTGTAAACAGGAAGGAGTATTCATATTATATGAGAGTTACCAACATTTATTGTCATGCACTGATGGAGTGTTTCACCTTTAGCAAAAAATTTCGAGTTTGAGCCTTGGTATTAGAGCCGTCAAATTGAGTTTGACCTGCGAGGCTGATCCAACCCAACCTTTGAATTAAGTGGGTTGGGTCTAATTTTTTTGACTCATTTAGGAACGAGACTTTTTAGCCCAACCTCACTTGGCCCGCTAGCCTCAGGCCAGCCCCTGGGCTATGAATATTTAAAAATATTCTATATACATATATATTTAGTAGTGTTTTATTTGTAAATGTTTTACAGTAAATATGTTAAAAACATAAAAAAATCAAGTCTTTTAAACTAGCTTATTTTTTGTGGGAGGAATGGTTGAATAATCAATATTTTTTCGTTAAATCTTACGTTGACTATTATGTATTTGGTAAGCATTCAACAAAGTGTAAGATTCATAAATGTACTTATACAAATAATTGCTGGAGTGTGTGATTCATAAATGAAAATTTGTATGTATTGATGTCCTGTTTATAGATGTCAATATTCGATTTTCTTAGATATTCCTTCTAAGAGAATAATATTGTTCATTTTTTGGTTAAAGAGTCAACCCGCCCCAACCCGTGGCCCGCTTACCGCTGGATTGGGCTGCTTTGTTATTGGCCCTTTAACTAAAATGGTCATCCTGTCCCAACCCATTTAACTTTCCAACCCGTTTAGATTGCGTTGGGTTAGCCCATTTTACCAGCTCTACTTGGTATGGAGAAAATTGTTACTACTAAAAAAGATAGAAAAAATTACATAAACTAATACATTTTAAAAAATAATTACTGATTTTAGCGAAACTTTTTGTTTATTACCATTTGTAGTAATATTATGATAAATCTGTAATATATATTTAAAATAATTATTTATGCAATGTATTTGAATTATAATTGTTTTTGAAATATATTATGTTTATTTGGTAAAAAATTATCACATTGTATTATAAGTGTATTTAAATGTGTGATAAGTGTATTATCCATCATTAAAACTTGTATTATATGTGAATAATAAATTGTTCTTTGTAATATGTATTAAATTTGTATTATAAATAAATTAAAAGTAGTCAAGTAAAAAAATTATTATTGCTATAAATGATAAATATTTTTTAATCATAGTAATATTATATGAGAATTGGTATATTTTCCAAAAAAGAGAAAAAGACAAAAATAAAAATTTACTAGTAATTAAAAATTATTACTAAATTATGCAAACTTAATGAATAATTATAAATACCATTTGTTGAATGCATACGATCAATTCGAAAACGCGATTGCGATTTCTCTTCTTCTCACCCAGCTACACTCATCGGCGGTCGATGAATTAGATCGGCGATAATTTTCCGATATCTTCTCCATTTCTGGTAACTCCGGCGACCGGCACTATGAATGAGAAGGCCAACGTTTCAAAGGAACTCAATGCCAAGCACAGGAAGGTTAAAATCGACTCAATTTTATGTATTGCGTTTGTTCTTATTTCGATTTTGAATTGCGTTTGGTGCATGAATATGATTTGTTGTTCTTATATTCCTTTTTATCGATTAATTAACGGTTGCTGTATTGATAATTAATAGCTGAACTTTGTGGTTATGATGTTTTGATTATTGAAGGTATGATCTGCTTTAAAACAGGTGATTAATCTGTTTTCATGATATATTTAAAGGATCATTTGGATATGAGAAAATGCGTATATATTTTTCTATCCACGGGATACCTGTCACCTCCCAACAACAATAGGCAGCTCTATACACCAAGCTAGGACAGATGAGAAGAAATCACCGAGTGTTATTTTGTATTCCTTGGGATTTGAACCTTAGATTTCGTTGAACACTATGTCACACTGTTGGGTGTTAGAAAATGGATAGATTTTCAGGAAAAAGAAGAAATGTTATAGATTTTGAACTGGCAGGGATGAAATTTTACTTCTCTTTAACCTGATTAATGAAATTTCAGATGAAGTTTGAAATGAACTCGGATTAACGTTGCTCTATTGATGGTTAAATAACTGAATACTTGTGGTTATTATATCTTGAGAGATGAGTACTGAAGTGATGATCTGATTCAAAACAGGCAGTCAATCTGTCGTCCTAATGGAAACAGAGTCCTATATGTTAAAAGGATCAATTTTTGATTCGACAAAATGGATAAAGAAGAAATATTAGAGGTTTTGAACAGACGGGTGAAATTGGCTTCTGTTAGGCCTGATGAATGAAATTTCTAGTGAAGTTTGTTTTCTAATAATAAGATAGATCAGAAGAACAACCAGCTTGATTTTTTTGAGCTATTAGGGGTCGTTCTACGCAGGATAAGATGGTATATTCCAGGATAAATTTATACTGTCAACCAAACATAGTATTAATCTAATCCCAAATATCTCACCTTATCCCATCAGTCTTGGGATTATTGGATTATTTTATGCCACCTTCCAGGTGGGATAAATTAGTCCAAGGATTATAATTGCAGGACTATAATCCCGGGATAATTTAGTCCGCGTACCAAACGGCCACGTAATTGATATGTCTAAATATTAGCTGGTTCTAGCTAATATTGCTGATTATTTTAAATAAGAGATAATGGTCACACATTTGAACTATCACTTTTTTCGCAAGTTTCACATCCAAACAATCAATTGTTCCCTTTTCATACTTGAATTATCACCATCTATGTTAGGTCAGGTAGGAAAAGTAGACAACTACGAGTGGTTAAGCCAAACACTTACTGAAAGTGTACACTTTCAGTGTTCTTAAATTTTAATTGCCAAAGTTATAATAGGATCCTTAGCTTGAGGCGTGAAATTATAAGTAATACCATGGAAGTATTCTGCAAGAAAACACATGTAGTAATATTTCTTGTTGGTGTACTTTCACTTGCCTCGGACAGGAAAAATGGAATTCTTTTCACAAATCTAAGCAAATAGCATGGCTTAACACATAGGATACGGAAGGACAGGGAAGATTATCACCGATTCAGTGGTCTGATTTATATTTTTCTCAGTAGTGCTTTTTGCGTACACAATTTGTTTCCTGGTTTATTTCATTTTCCGTTTTTACATGCATTTTTTTCCGATGTAATGCGGACTGTGTTTGTTGGCAGATTCTCGAAGGACTCCTTAAGTTGCCAGAGAACAAGGAGTGTGCAGATTGCAAAGCCAAGTATGTACATATATTTAAATTTGATAGTGTGGCATTCAGAACTTTTGCTGCTGAGAGGATTGTTGACATTAAATGGAAACTGTCTTTAATATATGGATTTATTTGATAATCTTGCAATGATTGTGTTCTTTTCTTTTCTTTTTAATTCAATCCAGAGGTCCTCGATGGGCTAGCGTGAATCTGGGGATCTTTATATGCATGCAATGCTCCGGGATCCACAGAAGTCTAGGAGTGCACATATCAAAGGTAACTTACTGACTATTCTACCCTCATCATGGCTGAGATTTTCTAGATATATCGGAACTATGAAATGGTGCAACAATGAAAATGATCATGGTCTACTATCCTGCACTTTATACTTTAATAGTCCTTTTTTGTATACTTATTAAGGCTAATATTCTTAATTGACACAAGAACCATTTGAACTACTAAATATAAGTGCTTGTAGATACTAGTACAACGTCTTTCTATTTAAGATATGTGCCGCCTTTATACAGTTTGATACAACATTATCTATTTTAGAAACAGGAATTAAAGTAGTAGATCTTTTAGCCCGTTATAGCCGTGGAGGAAAAATCGGACTATTCAAGGGAGCTGAAGTGGGTAAAACAATACTGCTTGTTTAGTGCTGTGGGTGAGAATATATATATATATATATAATATATATATATATATATATATATATTGTTTTTTCTGATAATTGTAATGTCCGATCCAACTTGTGTGCACTTCGACCAATGTTACGGGCCCTCCCACCAACACATGTACCAATTGACTTTGTCCTCCAAGATTTGGACAGATGCCAAAAATCACCTATTATCTTTTGCCTCTGGAAATTAACGTGAGACCTCTTGGCTCTCAACCCACTCTATTGACGACCAGACCACACCCTTGGGAGTGCTTTGAACTACTAAATATTATGTGGAAAGTACACTTATCCTTTTTTCAGCCAACAGCCCCCTACTGAAATACATTTATCCTTAGATCGCCAAGATAGAGATGGCTATAAATCTACCTTAGTTATGACTTTATGGTGGGCACCGAGAATGCCTTTACCAGTTACCATACATACATTAATGTACTTTATCTTCCCACCTGAATTTTATCTCAAGTGGAGGAATTGAAAGTTATTAATGTACTGTGGTTGAGCAGCACTCTACTTTTACTTACCTCTATGGCTGAAGTAGTGGATCGAGTGGGACAACTTGTGCATTATGCTGTTTGTTCAAGTTGCCTCATAGTGTTAAGGGTCTTGAGTAGAGAAGCAAGCCAGGATTGGTTTCTCTGTTTCTAGGGCCCTCAATATTGTTTTTTATAAATTTATTTCTGGTAATTAACCTTAGCCATAAACAACACGCGTACATGCCTAGCATCATTTTTATTTATGACTATGTTTGATATGTGAACAACTTATTAATTAAAAAAATTGTTCTGTTTTCTGTTGTTTGTGTATTTTTGCAGGTTCGATCAGCTACACTAGATACATGGCTTCCTGAACAAGTTGCCTTTATTCAATGTAAGGTTTTCCCCTCCAAACTTTTTATAGTTTTGATGTTGATCCGATACATTAATGGTCTAATTGTATGAATCCTTTTACTGATGCTGGTATAGCAATGGGAAACGAGAAGGCAAATAGTTATTGGGAAGCGCAGGTTCCTACAAATTATGATAGAGTTGCTATTGAGAATTTCATCCGTGCAAAGTATGTCCTTACTTATTCCTGGCTTAAGCAGTCCTTCAATCTATTATTTTGCAACTTCATCCAAGGAACTATACTGTGTTTTGTCTAGGTATGAAGATAAGAGGTGGATCCCTAAGGAGACAGAAAAATCAGCTTCCAGGATTCAAGAAAGGAGGGCCACAGAGAAACAACAAAAGCATTCTGACAGAAGTGGGTTTGAGCATGCTAGTAACTCCGGTGGGTCATCTATCGAGAGGGTAAGCCTACAACGCCCTAGCACAAAGCAAGACTTACCTGCGGCTAGATTCAGTATACCTCTGCCTCCAAGAGGGCCAGAGCAAGTACGTCAAACTTATATTCACCAAGCTGATTCTTTTAGATCTGTTCAAAAGTTTGAATCTTACAGTTCAACTCATGAAATGGTATCTTTGGGTGTGCTTCCTCACCAGACAAGTCAGACGACAGAACCAATTGCAGTCACTGAATCTGCAAAGCAGGTCACAGAAATTGCTGATCCTCCTAAAGTTGAGACTGCTACTGATCTTTTCGACATGCTTTCTATGGATTCTCCAAGTGACAATTGTGCAAGTGCTGCTCCTGTAGAGGATAACACATGGACAGCTTTTCAATGTATTCGTAAGTCACAGTTTTGTTAGAATTGTCTTTTCTGTATCTTTACTAGGAGAGGATGGTCAATCCCAGCAGAGGCAAAATATTTAGTTCATCTCCTCCCATCTACTTAAGTCTTGATGGACAAGTTACGCAAACCTAGACAAAATATTTAGTTGATCTCTTCCCATCTACCTAAGTCTTAGTGGACAAGTTACGCAAACCTAACTTTATTGATACCTTCCTCTTTATCTTGAGGTCTACATGGGTTCAAATCCCAATAGGGATAAAAAAAAAAGTTGGATAATCTCCTCTCATTTGCCTAAGTATTTGTAGGCAGAGTTGCCCAATAATAATTGTAACGGTGGAAGAGTTCTTGTTGCAGTTGGATTAGAGGTGCATGCAGATTTGTTAAGCCACCAGCATTATACCAAAAGAAATCATTTCTTTCTCTTTTTAGTATGATCCATTATTTTAAGTTCCTTATGTTTCTACTTCTGGAAAGAGGGAAGAGAGAATGATAGTTTGAGAAGAGCAACAGCTTGAAAACACTCAGGAACCTGTATTACAGTTGCAATCTCGTTTCTTTAGCTCATTTTATTCTAATCAAACCTTGTAAACTTCTCAGCTTCTCAAGAAGAAGTAGAAGCAAAAAGCGGTGTTGCAAAATCTGATCATCGGAAATGCCAATCCGCTTCTGCAATTGATGATTTATTCAAGGATTCATCAACACTGTCATCATCAGTTTCAACTTCTTCCTTGTCAGAGAAGCTTCCGAAAGATGTCAAAAATGATATCATGAACCTTTTCGACAAGGTACTAATATGCTATTTAACAATGGAGCTTTAGGGTTGTTGTTATTATTATTATTATTATTATTTTCATAGTTGAACTTGATTGGGGCAACATGGTTAGTGAGGATTCATATAGCTATTCTAACTAGCATAGGATTGAGGCATAGTTCTATATAGTCAAAAAGTCATTTTATCTAAAATAATGTACTTTCTTCAGTCCAATATGGTGTCACCATTTGCTATGCATCAGCAACAACTTGCCCAGCTAGCTCAACAACAATCTCTTCTTATGGCTGCTGCCGCTGCTAGTGGCAATTTGAAAATCCCTGGGGATGTTCAACAAAGCCCAAATGGCTCCAACATAGTAAACCAAAGTTGGCCACATGCAGGCTACCAGTTCCCTGGAATGATGATGCCAGCCAGTGGAAAGACTGAACTGGAGAAATATTTTCAGGTAAAATGCCTGAATTTTTAAAGTTCTATTGAAATGTGCCCTGTAGACTCTGCTAAAAACTGTTTTTCTTGCTTGTATACTAGGCGGGAGCAGCACATTCAGCTGGAAACTTTGTGCCAGTATCGACATCCAGGTACATACTTCTTATATGTCATTTGAGGACTGTTATAAATTGGTCTCGTAGCTGCTAGATTTAGATGCAACAATATTTCTGGAAGGCATTATCTGAGGTGAAATACCTGAATATAGGCTGTCTATGCAAAAAAAAAAAAAAAACGTTAATTAGACACAGTCGATCCTCAAGTTTTCACTTCAGATTGCGCCTTCTGTCCCATGCCTAGTAAGCAGAAGCGTAAAATAGAGAAACTGTAGCACAATAAACAAGTAAAATGAATATAATCAATCATCAACTAAAATTATGTGCAAATATTTTCGGCAAATGCAATATAAAGCTTAAATCACGGATCCGCCTCTACAGAATGCAATATACTGGAGAGTATCTGCTATAAACCTCTCCCTTTTAATTTTCCTCTTGTATATTGCAGTGTTTATCAAATGGGACAGAATTATTCCGGCAATGATACAGTTCCTTCTATGCCGAGTGGAGATGCTGCTACCACACTTTCATCAAGTTCTACACAATCGACAAAAGAAGACGACTTTTCATCTCTGACTCAAGGCATGTTCTCGAAACGCTGAAACTTTTTAAGTATACTAGTTTTCGGATCATAGTATACATATAGAGTTTTAATAGAAAAATAGCTACACACTGAGGGATTTGCGTTGCTTAGGATAATAAAGATATTGAACAGTTCATCTAAGAACAGAAATAGCTAAAGTTAAAGTTCTACTTCTAAAATTAGATTTATTTGCTCAACTCATTAGCAATTTTATTTATACATTTGGGGTCAATTGGTTTTGTAATTCTCATCTTGTTTTTAGTTATATATATTTTTACAATAGATTTTTATTTTTGTGCAAGACTTATTTGCTGTGTCGTAAAAATTGTACCAAGCTATCGTGTGAAATGCTTGAATTGTGAGTTGGATTTTCACTAAAGAAATTCAAAATACAGAGAAGCAAACATAAACTCAAAGGGAATATATTATCTACTAGATATACGCAAGGAAAAAAAATTGTCGTGCTTCCATCCAATGTATTACTGCGGCTATTAGCACAGAGTTAGTTTGATGCTTATTCCCCAGATACGCAAGAATAGAATTCCCTTGTTAGCCGACTTTTGTAATAAATTTTTATTTGTTCTTCGCCGCTTTGGATTGTAGGGCTTACTTCCTAGACCCCGTGGGAATAGTAACTGTCGTTATAGGTCGTTAGGCAGCTGAAAAGTTGTCACAAGTAAGTTTGGGGGGACTAATGCAATTCTTTGTGCACCAAACGTGTAGCTTACTAAATCAATGCTACGAAAGATAGGGTCGATTTTGATACAACCACAATCTACTCAATATCTTCCTCATACAAAACACTAAATATTTATAGCTAACTTGGTTGTTTAAATCGAGATAGTAACAAATTCATACGGCTTGAGCATATTTCTTCCTAAAAAATCTCTCATCGCACATCCTTTCCATGGAAAAAACTTTTCCGCACTGGACGTTTACACCAAAATTCATTACAGTGATTTAATGAAGTAAAACAAACCTTAGTTAATTAAGATTGAGTAAAATGAACTGTAAATTTAAACACGTGACATGCATATATTGAATTGATGTAAACACCGATGCGAGTAAGTTTTACCCTTAATAGTCTCTTGTCCTTTTCCATTAAAAGATAAATTGCATAGATATAATTCATGTGAAACTTACCACACAAATTAGCAAAACTACTTAAGATTTTTGATAGTTCTTAAATGGTGAACAAGTGTAATTAATGATCTAAAATTATGACTTCTCATATGCAAAAACTTGTAGAAAGAAAAAGATAAAATTATACATAATAAAAACAAATATATGTTTAGTATGGCAATGGGACCTCAAGTTACAACAACTATGCCACAATCTCAAAACAAGTTGTGATCAGGCTATATGAATCCTCTCTATTTGATACAAAATAATGATTGGGTTTACAATCAAATATCTATAGATATTCCATCAATTCCATAATACACGTACAAGATCTGAGTATAGTTCCTGTGAACCTCATAAGTTACATGTAGATCCGCCTCCGGCATCGAGCTGAGACCTGCAGAACATCTTAATCTTCAACTTAGTAGATCATCAAACTAGATCATTAGTATATATGAGTTTCGAATTCATATCATATATAGAATTCAAATAGAAATATTCTATACAACTTCAACCATGATATATAGGTGCAAACTTTTTATGATGACTAATGAAAACTTAATAATGAAGGGCGGAAACATTTTGCATTCACTCAATGTTTGAGAAAGAGTTGCACTCCAAGGGGGTGTGGTGCAGGCAATCTACCCCTGAGCTCAAACCCGTGAATTATGGATCACAACGAGAGAATTTTACCGTTGCTCCAAGATTGCCTTCAAAGTAACTTGTAGTTTTCATACACAAAAAAAGTATTTTGGTCGGTGAATTTTACTCTTTGTATGATGAGGGAATAAAATGCATGCAAATCAAATCAAATTTAAGGACTAGCATAGGCACTTGCAATGGTGTCTTCCATACCATTTCAGCACATTGTCAGCATTTAATCTAGGATATAATGGTCAAAAACACATCGGAAACATCACTATTTTGCGAGTTTCCACCTGGTGTTTAAGTTTCTTATCTGAACTATTGCCAATTATTTATTAAGACACACATCGATTAGTATATGATGGTGTGGTGTACACTCTTTTTTTGTTTAAAACTGGTGTCGAATGGCACTCCATACGAATGATTAGAGGAATTAATTAGAAAATCTAAAATAAATGATGAAACGCACAATGACATTTTTTACGAGTTTATTATTTGAACTATCTGGTGTTTGTCTCCTACCTGAATTATCGTGAATTATTTATCAAATCATCTCTCGAAATAATAAGTCAACTGTCATGCGAAAATTTTTTATTGGCAAATTAACTTATCACCAACCTTTCGGTGATTGTACTCTAACACTTGGTCTAGTTAGCTTCGACGTGTGTTTTGATAAATAATTGGTGTAGTTCAAGTATAAAACGCAAAACACCTGATAGTTCGAGTATGAAACTCGCAAAATGTGATACTTCAAGCAGTGGCGGACCCAGAATTTTCGTTCAGGGGGTTCAAAAAATAAAAGTATAACCGTGTAAATAAGTCTTTAGAAATGGGACCATTGAATTTTTTTTGGGTTCAAAACATACTTTTAGCACGTTTTAAAATGAAAAATAAGGCTAAAAAAAGCTTGAAAAACATATCTGATCTTTTCTTTAAAAAAATGAACTAAAAAAGGAAAATAAATAAATGTTGTCGTAGGAATTCGAACGGGGGGAGTGCAGTTTAATATTCAAGGACCTGCCACTGGACCATCTAATTCTATTTATTATTGAGAGGGTCCACCCCTGACTTCAGGTGTGTTTTTGACCACTATCTCTTAAATCTAACTAAGTTCAAATCTCGTCTGGGGAAAAGTACAAGGTAAGGTACGAGTTCAGCTAAACAAGCTGAACCTGTAGCTTTGGCCCACACCCTATATATATATCGAGAAATCTACTTCATATGTACAAGTATTCAATTTCGTACCTAGTAACTCAAATGATCAGTGAATTCAGTAGTATACCAAATCTATAAAGTTCAAATCTTGGATCGCCTCTAAGCTCACCGTCGAACAATGCATATGATTCCATCATAATGGAACTAAAACTTCTCTTAACCCTTGCAAAGTTTTAGTTGGGTAATAAAATCAAAAGAACAGGACTTGCATACCTATGAGGTGGAAGAACCAGCCGAAGTATTCCTTAATCCCATGACCAGTTTCTGCCCTGGTTCAATTCGATAAAAAGTAACTGCAAACCAAAAAACTGCAACTCAGGGTCCGATAACGATGTTCCATACATGAGTAGAAGGAGCATTACACTACACTGATGCATCTGAACATGTTCACTAATGGTCGTCGTAGATCAACAGGACATTCTATCAATTTTCTCAGTTAGAATTGCACTCTGCCTTTGAGTGGCATGTTGGTTTTATCTGAACCACTGTGAAGTCTTTTCTCGACATTGCAGATCCATTGACCACAAAGAAAGTACTCAAAAATTTAAATGGATAGATTACTTCAATTACCTACATCACCTGCTTGCCACTTCTTCGAGACCATGTAATCTCTAAGTCCTTCCAGCACATACATTTTACTCCTTGAATTAGGCCAAAACCGGAAGTGAAAATGCCATTCCTTGCCGTCGGTGTCCAGTATATTAATGGGGATCTTGTGTGGCCCAGAAAGTGGAGGAAAGTAAGCCTACAAACAGGAAAGCTTAGAACAAAAACAACAATAACATACTCAGTGAAACCCCACAAGTGAGGTCTGAGAAGGGTAGTGTACACCGACCTTACCCTACCTCATAAAGGTAGAGAGGTTTTGTTTCCTAAGGAGCCTCAACGCAAGTGCAGAAAATAAAAGTAGTTATGAAAAGTGAATGTGAAAGTGAAAAATCGGCAAGAGAAACTTGCTGAAATAAAAGATGTCGCAGGAATCAAAAATATAAAAAACAGTGGATATTAACATTTACCCCATAACACATCTTGCTAAAGAAGGCATGAAATTCCAGGAAAAATAGAAACTCACCTCAGCACACTTTTTGGGAATCACAAGACGTGATAATGTGAGATCAGCATCAGTGGCAGTCAACGATTTTTGAAACAAAGGGGTGACACCATGCCCACAGCTAAGGTATGTCAAGGAGCACAAGAATATCAATCATTAAATTCAAAGTGCAACCATGAAGAGAGATCTTGTTGTCAACCAAGTCGCATCTTAATGATTCAAATCTGAGTCATCAAGTGCAGTTAAATTTTTTAAAACAATTACAACCACTGAACGAATTAGAATAACAAAGTCTCAATACGATTAAGATGTTATATATTCACCAATTTCTGCAAAAATGACATTTCACCACTAGTCCATCCACTTTCACATCTAACCACCACCATCGGCAATCAGCAGAGTCAGTCGTCACCACCACTAGTCACCATTTACAATCGTCACCACCAATCACCATTACCACAACAGTCATCAAACACTTTTAACAAGCATCACCATTATATATTGTCAATCACACTATTAGTACTGCCACAATTGGTTGTCGTTATCATCCACCATGATTATAAGCCTCCACTACCATCAACCACCACTATTAAACAGCATTGTTAGCCACCACCCACAACCATCACCATTAGCAAACACCACCCTCTGTCGACACACACAACCACCACTATTAGCTATAACACCACCACCCACCATATAATTTTTTTGAAAAATATTTTGTTGATATAGCATCTTATATGAGTTTCATATTTATTATTTTATAAATAAAGATAGGTTTTATACATTAAGATGTTGAGGAAACAAATAACCGTAATTATATGGTATTCAAATCCTAATACAACATTTTAATATTCAGATATGTAATCAAATTTACATGTTATAATCTAAATACATGTTTTATAATATTCAAATATTCAATAAAATTCAAACGTTTTACTCTAAATAAAACAATGAGGTTCTTATTCATCTCCATCTCCAAGAACTAAAAACGAGAGCAGACTTTATCTGTGTACATACCACTTATTTTATTTGCTTAAAAAATGGCTTCAGTGCTCTCCCTTTGTAGTTTTCGGAGGCCAAGATGACTGAGTATACAACAAAGGATATTTTATGGAGATCTTCTGCAATTTTGACTCTGTGACACGAGGCCTGTACTGAGGTTCTATCATGGTTTGTGTGGCATCCAGCTGAGATTCTTCAGTTGGTACTGGAGTTTCATGGGACAAGCAGCGATTCCGTGCCTGCATTAAATAAAACTAGAACTTCATACCATTGATCTCCTTGACCTCAATAGGAATGGCAATAGGATGAAGAACATTTTGAAGCATACCCTGATAGTTCTACCCAAAAGAGTTGACTTTGCAAAGTTGAAAGTTTGGAAAGTAGGGAGAAGAGTTGCGACAAACATAGTTCAAAGTAGACTAGAAGTTACTATATGTCTAGAAGACAATATTTGAAAGATCCAAGAGCAAACTGGAAATGGTGTAAGAGCGGCTCTGTTTAGCTAGACTTCACCCATACTAGTTTTCAATGGATCTTACCAATTGCAACAGGCCAAAAGTCAGTTATGACTGATAACCCCAGAGCTTCCATTGCTCGGGAACTTCAACAAGATTCAGCAAAGAAATAATGAAACATCTTCTACATATCAGCCATAAACTAAACTCGTGTTGCATATAGTACAAATAGGATGGAGGAATATGAAGCTGAATTCTCAAGAATCATTTTAAGTAAAGGTGTTAATGACCAACCCAAGAGATGGCCTTGTAATTAGGAACAGATTTTCTTGGAGGCAAAAATGTGCTGTGAATTGTGATCACAAATTTCAGATTAGAAAGGAGGGCAAATATCTATGAAGCAGCTATCATGGTTAATGATCTTAGACTCAGTTGGAAATACTACGTCATAAGTGGATTTTGGTGGGAGCAGGCATTCAATGTTGCATTTTCTATTATAGATGGTGGATTGTGAAAATGATGGATTCTGCTATGCAGGTCAATTGGTTATCAGATGAAGGCATACTAAGCTGTGCTAGTTGGCATTGTAAGTTGGAACGAAAGTGAGAGAGAGAGATGGTCGACAAATATTGACAAATGATCTGGAGGGAGTAAAAACGAGTTAACTACAAATTTAAAATGCCTTAAATATTCTTACAAGAATGAAGTTCTTCTTTGAGCACTCCATGCACATAATTCCACCAAAATCCAACAGCAGATATGAGTTGAAAGACACAATACATCCACAATGGATCAACTGCAATGAAAAAATATCACTGCTAAGAAATGCTTCTCACAGACCGTACAATATACAAATGAACAGGACCCTTCATTCATAGACATATCTATCTTTGTATCTACACAACTATGACTGATACCTTTTCCACTAACCTTCCCACAAGATTCACAATCTCTCCAGCCATCGTCACTTGGATGGAAAATCTCACAGAACCTCCCGTACTCATATACAGAACTAAAGGAAAATAAGAAGTAATCAGGCCAATGAAACTCTCATGTATCAGAAGAAAGATTGCATTTATTAATAGCCCTGCAAGCCTCAACATGTTACAGCACATTAAGCCAAGTAACGGAGAGAACTGGAATCTCTTCATCGCACTCAGCACAATTATGACACACACAATTTTCCTGACACAAATTATCATCACAAAGAAAGAATTTTTCACATCTCCATTTACTCTGTGAGGAAAGGTTCTGCACCATAAACTTTTTTTGGTTTACGGATATTGGCTTTGCCCAGCAAATACACGATATGAACTAAAGCTGTTGGATTAAACCAAACCCATAGCTCCGAATAAGGGGGCAATTTACTTTAAACGCTAGGATAGCCACATTACGCATTCGTAACTGTATTTTAAATTCAACTTCTCCACAGTTATGGTGAATTTCTAACTACAAGTTCATATAGTTCTGCAGCATAATCTTTAAATTTTGTTTTTTTTTTATGACAAGGAAAACCCGTAGCCGCTACCTTATGGGTGCGCAGAGGGTAAAACCCCCACTCCTATGCAATAGCTCGCAAACCACATAGGAGAGGTAACCCGCACCAGGCTTGCCTGGTGCGACGAGCTCGACCCAGAAGGCAAACCCCTTGCTTTCGCGGCAAGGGGTTTCGAACTTGAGACCTCCAACAAGGAAGTCCCAAGCTCAAATCACTGGGCCACCCCGAAGGGTAATCTTTTATTTTTGTTTAATGCATTTTTGTTTAATGATAAGAAAAAACATATCTAAACTATCTCTTGCGAGTTTCATACCTCAACTTTCCATTATTCAAATTTACCTACCTAAACTATCACCTTTTGACGAGTTCATACGTCAACTATCACTCCATTTGTATTAAAATTTTAAACACACCTTGATTATAAGACTATCCATTGTTCTCTTTACCTGATTTAACTATCACCTTTTCTCGAGTTCATACGTCAATTATCAATCCATATATATTAAAATTTCAACGCACCTTGATTCTAAGGTGTGTAGGTCAACTCAGCATTGAGATGTGTTTCAATAGAAATGGAGTGCGAGTTTCATATCTCAACTATCCATTGTTCTCTTTACCGGCCCAAACTATCACTTTTTCACGGGTTCATACGTCAGTTATCATTCCATTTGTATTAAAATTTGAAACACACCTTGATTCTAAGGTGTGTAAGCCAACTCAACAGCATATCAAGCAATTTTTTAAGAGTTTAATGATAAAAAAAACATATCTAAACTATCTCTTGCGAGTTTCATACCTCAACTTTCCATTATTCAAATTTACCTACCTAAACTACCACCTTTTGACGAGTTCATACGACAACTATCACTCCATTTGTATTAAAATTCAAAACACACCTCGACTCCAAGGTGTGTAGGCCAACTCACCATCGACATGTGTTTTGATACAAATGTATTGATAGTTTAGGCAGGTAAAGAGAACAATGAATAATTTAGATATGAAACTTGCACTCCATTTCTATTAAAACACATGTCGATGCTAAGTTGGCCTACACACCTTATAATCAAGGTGAGTTTAAAATTTTAATACAAATGAAGTGATAACTCACGTATGAATTCGTCAAAAGGTGATACTTTGGGCCAATAAAGAGAACAATGGATAGTTGAGACATGAAACTCGCACTCCATTTCTATTAAAACACATCTCAATGCTGAGTTGGCCTACACACCTTAGAATCAAGGTGCGTTGACACTTTAATACAAATGGAGTGATAATTGACGTATGAACTCAGAAAAGGTGATAGTTAAATCAGATAAAGAGAACAATGGATAGTTGAGATATGAAACTCGCACTCCATTTCTATTAAAACACATCTCGACGCTGAGTTGGCCTACACACCTTAGAATCAAGGTGAGTTTCAAAATTTTAATACAAATGGAGTGATAATTACCGTATCAACTCGTGAAAAGGTATAGTTTAGACGGGTAAAAGAAAACAACGGATAGTTGAGATATGAAACTCGTTAAAAAATGATCGTGTAGGTATGTTTTCTACCACTTTTAAACTATTTGGGGGCATTTGTAACAGTAAAAAAAAAACTTACGCGCAACGATGACAAAGCTGTGCGAATTTGCCACTACGGAGGCGCCAGCCATTTCTGAAGGTAACTGAGTTTGATGAATCTTCACATTGAAAGCAGAAAGTTGTTGTTGAAGAAGAAGGAGAAGCCATTGATAGAGAAAAAAAAACGAAACCCTAAAAACAGAGCAAAGACAAAATTTTCAGAATGGAAACTGATTAGTATTCAAAAAAAAAAGAAGTGTGTGATTAACATTTATAACAGAAACAGAGAGATAATTATGTAATTACTTTGATTAATTTGTTCTCTCAAATAAGGATATTAGCAGTTAAACAAGATTAAATTTTATTTTTTTTAACCATAAATACAAAATTGGAAATGAAGAATTTAGTCTAATTTGGTAGGTTGATGAAAGGGCATACATTGGATTTTGGGAACATTTAAGACATATTAGACCAATATGGCTTGTTTTGCGACTCGAAAGTTTCGAGTTCGAGTCTTTCGAGAATAGTAATTTTTATGTTAGGAATATTTTAATAAGTATTATTCCATCTTTACCCAAAAGGTTTAAGTTTGAATCTTTTTGGGTTTACTTCTATTAGACCAATATTGCTTGTTTCGCGACCAGAAAGTTTCGAGTTTGAGTCTTTCGAGAATAATAATTTTTATGTTAGGAATATTTTAATAAGTATTATTTCATCTTTACCCAAAAGGTTTAAGTTCGAATCTTTTTGGGTATGAAATTACTTCTATTAGAGAGCGACAAGTCGGCAATGTGAAACTTTTCGCGCAACATTGAATTAGATCGAATTTCAATGTGAAAACTGGTGAGGTGAAAAACCAAAAGATAAAAACTTAGAAATGAACCTTGCAATGTCTAAATCTTAATTTGATTGAACTTTTATATATATATTAAATATCGAGATGAAAAATTAAAAAAAATCATATTAGAAATGTATACAAATTCGTAATTTACCTATTTCGAAACAACTCAATTTTATCTAGATGTGGCTCAATTAGTGAATTTTGCTCACACTTTAGTTATTTCTGTCTAAACTTTGACTAGTTTTTTGAATTTTTTGTGCATGTATAATTGACATTGAGTCATTTTTATATGAACTTAAATCATAATAAAGCAACATATTATATAGTATTGTCTATAATTAAGTATAGGTATTATAAATATCATACTTATACATTAAAGGTTATACATATATCTTGAATTTTTTTTTCTTCTTATGCATTAGTTTATACATAAATTTTTAAAAGAGCAATTTTTCATTAAAGGCTCATGCATGAGTCATCAAACCTAGATTACAACTATATAAACTAAAACAAAATGGAAATTATATATTTTAAAAGGTATTTGTATTAGAAAAAAAAAAAGTTAGAATTGTTATGAAAAATATATAGATTACAACTATATAAACTAAAACAAAATGAAAATTATATATTTTACTTGGACTGGGTTGTGTTGGGCCATATCAGAAGAATGTTGAGTGTATTTTGAGGAGGAACTGACACAGACATACAATTATTATATACAATTGACGATATATAGCACAATATTAAGTAGCAATTAATAATCCAAAAAAAAAGTACGTAATAATCTAAAAGGAATATAACGATTTTTTATAGTTTTTTTTTTTAACTATGATTAATTAAGGAGATGTGGGATTATTTTTCTTCCTTATTCTTAACTTATATAATTAAGGAAGTTAGCTTTTAGCTTCTTTAAATTATCAAACTCAACTTTATTTTTTTAAAAAAATTACTAAACACAGTTTACAACAACATAAATATATATATTGAAATGCTCATAAGTAATGAAATCAAAATTTGACGTTTTAAATAAAGTAAAATTTAAGAATAGTAAAGTGGCTTATATATTTTTTTTTTTATCCTCGAATGTCTTAAATAAATACTACTATTGTCTATTCAATAATTAAATAATAGTGTTCTCTGATTTTGATATTGAATACATGGTATCGTGAATCTTTATTATATACTTTAGTAATAAAGTTTGTAATTGAATAAGCATATGATCTTGTAAGTATGTAATCAAATAAGCTTGTACGAATAGATAATTTATACGATAATTTGTGTAATCAAATAAGCTTGTACAAATACATATGATCTTACGCTTTTACAGTTCGTACTATTTTATTAGAAAGTGAAATGTACATCAGCTTGAAGTTGAATACATACGGAAGTCTCTAGAAATTCCATCAATTTTGTATCATTAATGTTTAAAATAAATCATTATGACCATTTTACCAGAGACAAATGTAGTTGTAAATAAAGAAACTTCAAACGTTCATATTTTTGATTTTTGAATGTTAGTTTCGGATACAGAAAAACTCTTTTCACATTTCATACCTCATTTGAACTTATAAATACCTATAATTACTCATTCAAACTAATACACATAGTTTATTAAATCATCACAAAAACCCAAAAAGTTTGGTAAAAAGCTACATGAAATCAATATGTGCCTCTCCTTAAGGCAAACAATGTATATTATTATATCTTTTAGTACGTAATGAATTGGGTGAGCTGTGACGAATGAAAACTGTAGGTCCATGAGTTTTCTTTCAAACACCACCTAATTTGTATCATTTAATGTTTAAAATAAAACATTATGACAATTTTACTTGAGACTAGTGTAAATAAGAGAAACTTCTAATGTTTATACTTTTGGTTTTATAGTTAGTTTCAGGTATAGAAAAACTCTACTTCATGATTCATACCTCCTTTGAACTTATAAATACATATAATTACACATTCGAACTAACACATATAATTTATTAAATTATCACAAATAACCACAAAAAATTTTGGTAAAAAAGAACATGCAATCAATGTGTGCATCTCTAAAAGTCAAACAATGTATACTACCATATCTTTTAGTACGTAATGGATTAAATGAGCCATCACATATGAAAATTGTAGGTCAATGAGTTTTCTTTAAAATGTGACTAATTTTGTATCATTTAATGTTTAAGGTAAAACATTATGACAATTTTACCAGAGACTAGTAGGATTGTAAATAATAGAAAGTTTGAAGTTTCATAATCTTAGGGTTAGATGTTTGTTTCGCGTATAGAAAAAATCTATTTCACGATCCATACCTCAATGGAACTTATAAATACCTATAATTATCCATTCGAACTAACAAACATAATTTATCAAATCATCACAAACACCCACAAATAATTTTTGTTAAAAAACTGCATGCAATCCATGTATGCGTATCTTGAAGGCAAACAATGTATACTACCATATCTTTTAGTACGTAATGAATTAGGTGAGCCATGACATGTGAAGATAGTAATTCAATGAGTTTTTTTTTTTTAAAAAAATGCCACTAATTTTGTATCATTTGATATTTACGGTAAAACATTATGACAATTTTACACGCACTAGTGTAGTTGTAAATGATTTTAGAAAACTATTGTCTCGCTTGACATAAGTCTTATGTGGCATAAGTTCTGTAGAAATTAAGTTGCGCAAGATACATTATAAGCATAATATATAAATGTGCTCTTCAACTTAACTTCGACTGACATTTATGCCCTCCAACTTTTTGTGTGCACAAGTAGACACTAAACTTGTATAAAATTAAAAAGAAATAGACACCACCTTCTTACGTGATATCCTACATAGCATTTTTATATCATGCATAACGTTCGACATTTACTAAATCACTTTTAAACTTCTCTATACAAATCAAATAATTAGACCTTAAAACAAATAGCTAAACACCTAACATGGGAGAGATGGATGAAAACATACTCTACTCTAGCACAAGCAATATCGAAAGTTGTAATGATTAGATATAATGTTAGGACTTCTTTTAAGCATAAATATAAATAATTTCAAATAGTATATACTATAAATGTTGATTATTTACACAAAGCATATAACATTGTTAATGTCAGTGTTACCATGGAGAATATCTTAATACAATTATTTTATTTTATTTTATTTTTTCGTGTACTTAGATAATTATTTTAGAGTTGATTAATTTGAATTCATTTATGAAGATTTCATTTTGGAGTAAGATGTTTTCTATATATATCAAGGACGACTTTGTTCATAGAAAATTCAAATCAACGTCGAAATAAAATTTTCACGAACAGAATTGAATATATAAAGAAGTAAATAAACAAAGAAATTAATGAGATTCGAAATCTGCTATAAATATATAAAATGATGTTGACATTTGACGTGGAGTGCAATTTTTTCGTGAAAAAGGTTTAGGTAGATTATTACACCCTTAACTCAACACGTGAGAACATAATACATATATTGGACCCTAAACTTGGTTTCGAATCTTAACTTTGACCTCAAACTTTCATAGTGCACAAATAGACACTTTAACTATCACATCTTTCAATAATAAACACGCAATTCCTACCTGACAAGATGCGTAAAATGCATGCATTATGCTCAAGTGAGGGGTAATTTTCGAGGCCCTCAAAGGTTAAAAAATGTGAAATGACAATTATATCCTTAATAAATCTCTTTTATATTAATTAAATTAATTTTAATTTTTTTTAGTTTCAAAATGACATGTAAGATATTTTTTTAAAAAAAAAAAGACGTGTAAATGTTTAGTTAGTTGACAACCACTGATTGACTCACTAATACACGTGGGAGCGTTTGCATTTCACGCACTTTGGCTCAAACATCGCGTGTTTATTTATTGAAAGATAGGATAGTTAAAGTATCTATTTGTGCACTATAAAAATATCAAAATCAAAATTTAAAGCCAAATTTAGGATTCAATATATGTATTATTCCCAAAAATAAAAGAGTATTAGACACTCATCATATCATTTTTTATTAATGACAATATACGAAGAAAAATGAAATTTATGATTTTGTACCGCTATTTCATAAAGATAATGCTGTAATAATAATACTAATTAAATTCATCGTTAAACTATAAATATATAAAAATTATCTTATTACATATAAAAGATTTGATTTTTATCGAGTGTGTAGAATATATTAGTTGGATAACAATGGCATACATGCAATTCTATTTATTATTTTTGACTTAGAATAAAATTAAATTAACACAAGAATTTTTTTATTCTTCTGACAAAAAAATATATATTCTATTTTAATAAACTCCATTTAGATTATATGGAGAGTCTTGATTATGTCAATTTTTTTTCTTATAAATAAAAAATGTAAATATATAGACTTTGCATTTCAAATTACATAATTCTACGTGCTTCAAAATTTAAAAAAATATTCCTTACATGGCTCCAACAAACAATATAGAAAGTCAATGATCACCACGTCTAATTTTTTGTCTTATATTTTATTTTATTTATTTATTTTTAAATTATGGTCAAGCATGAAATATTATAATTATAATAATTAAATTTGACTTAGCACATCGTATAACGATAGTTTCAATTATTAAGTGATTTGAACTCAGGATATATTCATTGATTTGAATATGAATTATGCATGTATTAAATTAAGCATAGACAATATTTGAGTAATCTTAATTAGCTATATTATGCAAATAAAAAAGTAAAATAATTTATTTATAAACAATTAAACTCTACATAACTAATTTCGACATAAAATAATAAACATATTTTTTCCTAACCAACTTCAATATATTATTAATTTACATAACTCCAAATTAACTACCAAATGATTCTTAATAAATTAATTTGACGTTGACTGTTAGCCTATTACATTCCTCTTCGTATTTTATTCAAATTTAGAAATCAAATATTATGTAAATAAATTCGAAAAGATCAAAATTAGAAGAATAAAAAGACAATATAACAACAAAGAATAAATTAAAACAGGTAATTCCATCATTTACCATCATTGTCTGTCCACAACATCATTAATATTTGTTCGTTTTAATTTATTATTTTACATATTTTTTCTTATTTTATAATTTTTAATTATAAAATTAAATAATTTTTGATGTATTCTATTCTTTCTACTTTGTAAATTTCATACCAAAAAAAGAAAAACTATCATTTTTCTTTTTCTTATATTAGAATAAATATTTGATACTTCTTTAGTTTAAAAAATTCAATGAATAAAATATTAATAAAATACAATAATATATTTAGTGAAATTTTATAAGAATATTTTCTTGCTGCTTTTTTTATATGTTCATTTTTAAATTAGTATACCTATTAAGAAAATAATTAGTGACGTAGTGAGTTTACCATTTTATCCTATTAATTATAAAGTAGATGAAAATTTTTATATTTTTCAAAATAATTAGTCATTTAAAGATATAATAGGTAAAAAATTACCCTTTCTTCATTTATCAAAATAGACAAGTAATTAGAGACAACTATAAAAGGAAAAAGTAAACAAGTAAAAAGGGGCGGAGAGGAATGTACCCAACTTTATTATTTTGCAAAAATAGAAAAATCGTTAGCTCATGTAAAAAAAAATATTAACGAATGCTAATCGAGCGTAACTTGCAAAACTTTTATCGTCTTTCGCGTCACAATAATTTATTTTATTTTCAACCCGCTATATTTTACCTTGTATCCATATCCATCTCGCATAGCTTTAGATCCATCTCATTATCATTCGTAAATATGACATAATAAGTATTTCTTCACGCTTAATCAGATATATCGTGTTATTACACATGTATTATTTGTTTGTGTTTTTATTATGTAATGTTTTTTTTATGGTCGTGAAAAACAATAACCAACTCATAACAGGCCAACACATCTTGTTTATCCATTTTTTCGCCATTTTTTTTCTTCCATTTTTTCTTCAAATCCAAATTGTTTGTTCTTTGTCGACAATTTGTAATCTTATCACATGTGTCAGCCTTGTAATATGTGAAAAAATCTGCAAAAGAAGTTGGTGTTTTACTCTGTTTTTGATTTTTTAGCTTATAAGAAGAAGAAGTTTGCAGAAAGTTTCGTTTTTTTTCACAATTTTGGGAAGAAATAGAAGGTTTATTAGCTCAGAATCCCATTTTCCTTTGGTGGGGTTCGTTTTTCTTGGAGGAATTTGAGGTTTATTGCATTTTTTTTGTTTGGGATTGGAATTTGACGTTCATGTTCGAGAACCCCACGTAGAAATCTCGAACATGTGTTGAAATCTGAATCTGTAAATCGGGTTTTTGGGATTGTGGGGTTGAAGATTTGGATGAAGATTGTGGGTTACTTTGTTTTTTGATATTAGCTTAAGAAGAAGAGGAAGATTCCAGAAACTTCGTTTTCCAGGAATTTGTTACCATTTGGGGAAGAAACATAAGCTGTATTAGCTCAGACATTTTCTCTTGGGTTTCATTTTTTTCTTAGTAGAAATTGAAGATTATTTCGAGGTTTATTGCCTAATTTGATTGGAATTTATTTGATGTTCATGTTTGAGAACCTTCAATGTGTTGAATTCTGAATCTGTATCAGTGTTATTGGGATTGTGGGGTTGAACAATGTTCAGATTTGAATGAAAACTGTATTTTATAACAGAAATTTCTAAAAAAAACAAAGAGAAGTTTTGTTCCTCTCTTAATTTGGAACTTGAAAATGTCGTCGGTTTCGGAAACTTCTAGAACTCTTAGTTCTCTGGAAGAAATGCTGGAAGCCCTTAAGCAAAGGGACGAGAATGAGAAGCCTAAAGATTGCCCACCAGCATTACCATTTAGGCCAAAGTTAGCTTCGAGAACTAGGCCTCCTTCTCCGAAGAGATCGATGCCTGGTACCCCGGAAAAGCGTGACATCGAATTGGAAAATGGCAAAAGAGAAGAAGAGTTTAAAGGGAAACTAATTAATGTGTTTGGAGCCAAAATGTGTAAAGAGGTGGATTCTAATAGTGAGTCACCTTATGTTAATTCATCAGCTCAAAAGGAATATAGACAGAGATTTTGGGAAAACGATGGTGCCAAGCTTGATAGCAAGCTTCCTTATTCTCTCCCAAAGTTTCGCGAGGACGAGTGGGACGACAATATCAGTTATTTTATTGAAAAGGTAATAGGAACTGTAGAAGTTGTGTATTGTTCAGTTTTATATGCTTAGTATGTTAATTTTGTTTGTTTGATAGAATGTTGAATTCTGATTACGTGAATGTGGGACTTCAGTTACTAGAAATCCTTAAGAGTTTGAATTGATCTTCTTGGCTTGGGAAGTCGCTATTATCATTTGTTGACTAATTATCTAGTTAATATAGACAATTCATATAGCTTAACTAGGTAGGGCGTTTGGGATTAGGAGAACTCAAATGTGAGGACAAGAGAGATAATTTTCTGTTTGGTTGGACAATCCACAGTACAGCTGCTCAAGTTTGTGAATATAGTTTGGAATATCTTTCAGCTCTTTTCTTTCTTGAGCTTATTGCAGTTTACCTGTAAGTATTTGGGCATGTTTTGGAATACTAACAGTTTTAACTAAATGGTGGGTTGGTAAACAAAAATTGTTCATGTTCTACATCGAACTCCCATTGTTTGTCGAAGTGTGTTGGTTTTTCTTTTTGGCAGGAAGATTTCATGATGTGGTATAGCTTTTGAGACATTTTTTTTGAATGTAATTAACGAGTATATTAATGGTGGTCCACACTCATCTTCAAAGCTCTGTATTTCAGAAGCTTCGTGTTTGGTGCCATCTGAAAAATAGACAGTGGGAACGAGGACAGGTGCAATCAACTTCTGGAGACAAAGCCTCAGTATTGCTCTCTGATGGCAGTGTAAGTTCACCTGTTCTGGCTATTCACTATGAGGAACAATGAAGTTTAAAATAATTGAATTAAAAATATGTATTCGTACTTAGACTTTGTCAAACTTTAGGTTGTGGCAGTGCCCGTTGGAGAGCTTTTACCTGCAAATCCAGATATTCTTCAGGGCGTGGATGATCTCAGACAACTTTGTTATCTTAATGAGCCATCGGTTCTTCACAACCTCCAATATAGATATGCTCAAGATAGAATATATGTGTGTACTCTTAAGACAGCTCACTGTCTCATCAGATGTAGAATATCATGCCTTCTTTTAATGTTTTCTGTCCCTATGCTTACAGACTAAGGCAGGGCCTGTTCTAATAGCAGTCAACCCCTTCAAAGAGATCCAATTGTATGGGAGCAAATTTGTTACAGCATACAAGCAGAAACTCTTGGATAGTCCTCACATTTATTCTGTTGCTGAAACTGCCTACAGTCAAATAATGGAAGGTCTTTATAATTCCTAAGTTCATTCCTGGTCTCTGAAACTTTTAGATGACATTAGTCGATCCTTATTTTCTTGCTTCTCCTGTGCACCTTGCAGATGAAATAAATCAATCCATCATCATAAGGTTGGTTGAAGTGTCTCATTGTTAGAATTTGTAAAGCGAAGTATCTGATGATAGTAAAAGTGTTCCTCTACACTGGTTGAGTAATTGCATGTCTTGGTTGTAATGATCAAATTTGTGGTAAGCCTAATGCTTGTATTTTCAAACAACTAACTTCTCTTCATATCATTTAGTGGGGAAAGTGGATCTGGGAAGACGGAAACAGCAAAATTCGTGATTGAATATTTGGTTATGATTAGTGGAGGCAACAATCGTGTAGAAAGTGAGCTGCTGCAGTCAAGTTACATATTGGAGGCTTTTGGAAATGCTAAAACCCTCAGGAATAACAACTCCAGTCGATTTGTCAGTCTCTACATCTTCCTTTGTTTGCTATCTTTTTTTGGGGGGTGGGGGTGGGGGTAGGGGTGTAAATGGAATAACTTCTTTGGATTGGTTATGGCCCTTTTATGCACTTGAACTAACAGATGCTTTGATGGGTTGCAGGGAAGGTTGATTGAAATTTATTTTAGTGCAGAGGGAGGAATTTGTGGTGCTAATGTACAAGCATGTAAGGATGTTAATTGAGATGAATTTCCTTACAAAAAAAAAGTCTTGTCACTTGTTACTTGTTAATATTGTTTTTGGTATCAATTTGTTGAAATTGTTTTGTAATGTTATTTGTCCCATTTTACTGACTTCTACCAATCTTTGTGCATGTCTAATATGTTGATGCTTAAATAATGGATAGTTCTTCTTGAAAAGGTGGGCATTTTTCTCTTGTGTATTCTTCCTTGTATTTTCTTGCTATAATTGTGTCTGTTCATCAGAGCTGAATCTTTCTGAGACATGTCTATTTGGCAGTCTAGAGTGGTTCAACTGGCTCATGGAGAGAGGTCTTACCATATCTTTTACCAACTATGTGCTGGGGCTCCTTCTTCTTTGAGAGGTTTGGATTCTGATATTGAACTTTTCATTATAGTCTTCTTTTGTTACTTATTTTACTTGTTTTGGGCTTTACATCTGTCATGGGCTCCACATTTTAATTTCTCAGTAGGATGTGATTTTTCAGTAATTTCTCTGAATTTATAAACATTTTCAAGCCGTGAACCATCTTCTATTGTTACTTTTGCGTTGTACTACCTGTAAGATGTTTCTCTTCATACCTTTTTCAGAATGGATATTACTATGATTCTAAAAGCAACATAGGAGCTATAATTTTCTGAACAAGTGCTTTTCATTATCAGAAAACATTAGTTGAAGAACTTTTGTTGGTGATGGTGATCTTTTGTTTGAATTTGTGATATTGTAATGCGTCAACTTGCAATCACAAGTCTGTAGTTATTTTTTTTACTGGATGCTGTTGAATGTGGAATACAATAGGTATCTGCTTGGTGCATGAAAGTTTGAGTTGGAAAATTTGGAATTTGAGCATAAACTAGATGGAGTAGAGTAGATTATATCATGTGACTGGAAACACCTGCAACACTGTCTTTGAATGAAATTCTTTGAGTTCTATGTACATATATGTGTGCTTTTTTCTTTTTGGTTCAAAAGACCACCTGACATAATATTAGGCATTTCAACTTCTTTGGCTTTCGATTATTCTAGAAGTGGGACCACTGTTTCTTGGCTAGATGTGTGATTCAATACTCTACAGTTCTGAATAATTCTTTTTTGTGTCTCTTTTTTAAAAGGAGAGGTGGGTGTTAAACATTGAAGTCCTTGAAAGATTTTGTACCTTCACATTCAGAAATCTGTGTGATTCTTTTGGCAGATAAACTTAAGCTGAAAGGTGCTTCGGAGTACAACTTTCTCAACCAGAGTAATTCGTTAGAGATCCATAATGTTGATGATGCAAAAAAGTTTCATATGCTTGTGGTGAGCTCAAGGGATCAGATTGGTTAATTTAGATTTTAATTCTATTGCATTCAATTCAAAGTAATGTAGGATCATTTTGTTGTTATTAATTCCTTTGATGTACTCCCTTTTCAGAAAGCCCTAAACACTGCGCGGATTTCTGAAAGAGACCAGGAACATACTTTTCAGATGGTTGCTGCAGTGCTATGGCTGGGAAACATAACATTCCAAGCAATTGGCAATGGAAACAATGTTGAAGTTGTGCAATGTGAAGGTGAGCTATTTATGTGAAGTGCAATTTTGCTAATTTTGCACTATAATGTTCTTTCTCCTTTGAGACAGTGTATTGTTTTGTCATTGTCAGCTTTGCTACTTTTCCTGGACTTGTATTTTCAACTGCAAGTTTACTCTTTTGTAATCATCTTTTCTCTGAGCCTTTGAGGTTCTATTTTAAGGTGTTTTTTCACTCTTTTAGGCCATGAGCAGGTTATAACGTCATAAACCTTTTCTTAGGCTTTATGGGAATTGTTTTTGCTTTCTCAAGATAATTCTTTTCTTTCCCCTTTTTCCTTGTGTTCTTCCATTTATGACTATTTTGATTTTGTGTCTCTTTCATGCAAGGATTTTAAATTATGCCTTATTGTGCTAGTTTCCTGATACAGTTTTATAGGTTTTTTATAATTGTGCTTAACTGGAGGTACTAAAGCTAACATGTTTGGTATTTTACTATTCTGGTGTTGCAGCCGTTATAAATGCTGCTAGTTTGATGGGCTGTAGTGCTAATGACCTCATGCTAGCTTTATCAACCAGGAAAGTACAAACTGGCAAGGATAAGGTTGTCAAGAGTTTAACCATGCAACAGGTTCGTTACTCAGTTGTATGGGCTCTGCATCAAATACATTATTTTTGCAGTTTTGATTTCGGAACTCCTACCTTTTCTTTCAAGAACCATAACGGAATGGTTTTAACTCTGATTCAGGCAATTGATACAAGAGATGCAATGGCCAAGTTCATCTATGCAAACCTGTTTGACTGGATAGTGGATAAAATTAATAGATCTCTTGCAATGGGTAAAGAGAAGACTGGTAGAAGAATAAACATTTTAGATATTTATGGTTTCGAATCATTTGAGGTAAATTGATTTTCAAGATGTTGTTACTATTGTAAAACATAAAAATATATCTGTTATCCCACTTGCCATTTTTTCTTTGCAGAAAAATAACTTTGAACAATTTTGCATTAACTATGCAAATGAGAGGCTCCAGCAGCATTGTTACCGACATCTCTTCAAACTTGAGCAAGAAGTAAGCACATCAGCATGCTTCGTAGTTACTGACTTCTTGTTTCTTCATGCATTTTCTTTTGGGATAATGTTCTTATTTCTTTATTCCTTTCAGTTACTCACTTCTTTTTACATAAATAGGAAAACAAAGAACTAGGCTTTTTGCTGACTTTGCATCAGCTGATTATAATATAAGTGGAGTTTTTACCTTGTAAAAGAAAGAGTGAAATTTTTCATGAAAACTGGAGTGAGAAAGTCTGAGCACATATTTTAGGACCTCGGGTGCTGTCTGCAAATGTTGTTATGTTGTGCAGACGAAATAAAGATCATTGTCAGACACTTTTCTCTCTGATTTGTGGCATATCTGAGCCTTATTCTGACTCCTGTAGATACTTACTACAGCTTATGTCAGATAGTGATCCCAAAACTGATGTATTGTAATTCAGGAATATGAATTGGATGGAATTGATTGGACAAAGGTAGATTTTCAAGACAACCAAGACTGCTTGGATCTATTTGAAAAGGTATGTCTGACTTTTGGGTCTTTTCTTCCACTCATTTTGCATTCAACAATGTTCATTGTCTGCTAAATTTCTTTGCTTCAGATTACTCTTCTAACACTTCAGCACAACACGGTCATTATCTTGTTTTGTTTTCTCTTGTATTGTTCTTACTCTTTCTCATATTCAATTGTTGATTTGGATAAGAAGAGACACTTGTTCCCTTACTAGAAAAGAAGAGACACTTGTTCATTCTGATAATCATAATTTCGATGGTCATCATTTACACACGCTATATTCTCATATTGTAGAAGTTAAAACTACTTCTTGGCAGTGAAGTTGTGAAAATGCTAACATATTCAGTAGACGTTAATAATAAATCATCTCCTGATCTTTGCATTCTAATGATGCCTTCTGCAGAAACCCATTGGGATAATATCTTTATTGGATGAAGAATCAAATTTTGATAAAGCGACTGACTTGGCCTTCGCCAATAAGCTTAAGCAGCACCTGAAAGCTAACCCTTGCTATAGAGGAGATAGGGAAGAATTTGGCATTCGCCATTATGCTGGAGAGGTCAGTTTCTTTCAGAAATGTGTCCTTTTTGGCGTCAGTCTTGAGAACTTGTGCCCTATGATATATATGTAGTCATGAAAGATAATTTCCTTGCTTGAACTGAGACTCGTATGAGGAAATTAAGGTTTGGGATCTGATGCATTAGAATTTGCAAAAGGGCAACAATTGATGTTTCAGGAAATGAAGATCAATAAGCTTCTTTCAAATATCTCTGGTATTGTTGCTAGCTTTAAACATTTCTGTTTTATCACTGTAAAAAATTTTTTCATCTTGTTTAGGTTATCTATGACACAAGTGGTTTCTTGAATAAGAATAGAGATCCAGTGCATCCCGACACTATTCAGCTACTCTCATCGAGCAGTGAAGACTTGCTCAAGTTGTTTGCCTCCTCTTTTGCTAATCAGTCCAAGAAAACAGCAAGTTCAAGTCATATCGAGATATCAGACTTTCAGAAGCAAACAGTTGCTACTAAATTTAAGGTAGTTATGCCATTTTCTTAATTTCTTCTAAGCATTTTATGTTAAATATTTGAGAAAATAACTTTGTGTTATAATGCTGAAAAAATAGTCAATATTGTCTTTATCAAATCTTGCAGGATGTGTTGTTCAAATTGATGCAGCAGTTGGAAAGTACTGCGCCACACTTCATTTGTTGCATAAAACCGAACAATAAGCAGGTTCCTGGCATGTACAGCAATGATCTCGTCTTTGAGCAGCTCAGAAGCTACAGTCTTCTTGAGGTTGTTCGGATCTGTAGATCTGGGTATCCTACTAGGATGACACATCAAGAATTCTGTATAAGGTGAAATGTGTGCTCCTCGCTGTACTGCTAAGTTTCCCTTTTGGATGCGTTGTGATTTATACAAATGTGGTTATTTAGGTATGGTGTCCTCCTTCCAGAAGACCATGAACGCAAAGATCCCTTAAGCATGTCTGTTACCATTCTGCGGCAATATGACATCCTTCCTGAGATGTACCAAGTTGGGTATACAAAGTTATATTTTCGGGCAGGACAGGTAAGTTTTTTTTTACTTAGTTTCTCAAGTATACCTATGTTTTCTTTCTTTATAAAAAAATATTTTGATTGCCATAAATCATTGATGCAGATGCAACTTGTAACTTATTTAATCATAGCTATTACAGAATTAAGCAAATAAAAATTGTAATGTCTCTCAAAAATTAATTAGCTACATCACGACGAGAATTTCAGATTTAAGAAGCACATATGACCTCATATATTTCTGCAAATAGTCCCATGATATTAGAACAATGAGAAATGACAAAAGATGTGCTAATAATTTTTCTAGGGAAAATGCACAAGTACCCCTTCAACTACCCCTGAACTTATTTTATAAGTAATTTTCTATCCCTTTTCAGCCTACGTGGCACTAGCTTGAAAAAAAAGTCAAGCAGTGTTGGGCCCACAAGATAGTGCCACGTAGGCCAAAAAGGGGTAGAAAATTACTTATAAAATAAGTTCAGGCGGGTAATAGGACCTTAATATAGTATAAGTGTGTCTCTGACATTTTGGGCATAGGTTGAGGGGGTACTTGTGCATTATTCCATTTTTCTATGATAAGTGCTAAATTTGGACTTCCAATGAGGCAATGGTTGTGCATGTTACTAAAGAATAAATTTCCTAGTCTATCAATTTTCTGAACTTCTATCATGGCGACTTGTAGATTGCTGTGCTGGAGGATGTGAGGAAACAAGTTCTGCAAGGCACTCTTGAGGTGCAAAAGTGCTACAGTGGTCCTCATGCTCGTCGTGACTTCCATGAGCTCAAAGGAGTAGTGATCGTACTTCAATCATGTAAGGCTGAACGTTTTACAGCAGTTCATTTTAGAAAGAATGTTGTTCAACCTTCAAAGAACTTATTAATGAACAGAATTTTCTCTCGCCAGTTTTATTTGTACATTAGTCTGTTTATTTCAAACTATTTCTCTTTTTCAGTTCAAAAAAAAATAATAACTGCTTTTTCAAAATTATTTAGTCGATAACTTCCAAGTTCTTGAGAAACCAGTGATTCCATATCCAAACTCCTTTCTCTCATTTCTTTCTTTCTTCCTTCCTTTCTTTTTAGTGGGAATAAGTTGATGTCATGGAATTTTCTAGAATTTTTAATTCGAGGTAGTACTTGGTGGTATGATGTCAAAATATTTTATTGTAGTTGTTCGTGGTGAAATTGCTCGAATGCAGTATAAGGATTTTCTGGAGTCTAAACAGAAAGACGCTAATAAAGAAAATGATGAGCAGCTGGTGGCTGTTCTGCAGATACAATCAGGTAAAGTTTTTTCTTTTGGCATCTAAGGTTACAAATTTCAAATATGGATTTGTTTGCCTAACTTTTCTTTTCTTGCAGCTATTCGTTGCTGGTTGGCTCAGAGGCAACTTAATCAACTGCAGAAGTCGAAAAAGTTAAATCAAGACAGACCAAAACCAGCCAAAAAGACTACGGAGGTGAAGGTAATCTGTTCGGTAGATGATCATCAATATCTTTACGTGCAAGCTCTCTTGTGTCAACTTCTGTTTATCTAGATGGTCCCTAGCATAAAATAGTTTATCTTTCTACTAAAAGCTTTTCCATAAGTTCTATTGTAACTTGTCTTCTTTCTTCATTCAGAATTCTAGTATCTGCTTCAGGATTAATATCTTTAAGAATTTGGTGGCCTGTTGCGTGAAGCCAGTTTTAGGTATCTTTTCCCCCCTTTTAGCAAATCCAACTTTAGGTGTTCTGATACTTTTCCTATATGAAAAATAAAAAAATGTTTCTTAATGTTTTATCCTTTCTCAAGAGGATTAAATACTTAGTCCTGAAATTGTTGTGTGTTTGATTCTTTAAATTAGAAGGTAAAAAGTGAGAAATGTCTGTTTCAATGCATAGGAAGGCTCTTTTTTGGTTTAGTTGTTAATCCTATAGTGCATCCCTGAAAAATCAATTAATTAGCAGCCAAAAAGAAGGAAAAAGGACAGTTTGTGAAGAGTAAATGGTGAACCCCAAACCCCTTTTCTTTACCTTATAATCCACTCTCTTTTTATATGTTCTAACTGCCGGTGGCTGTCGCGCAAAGTGGACTCTAATTTTAGGAACTAATCTGCACACTCTGGAGGCAACAAAGTAGCGTATCTAATACTTCACTTTGACTTTTGAGAGTAAGATTGACTCTGTAGTGAGCCTATTTCTTTTTATCTCAGCAGGACTTGCCTGCAGAAATTTTACCTTCTGTTGTCGAAGACCTCGAAAGGCGGGTTTTGGTGGCTGAGACAACCCTTGAAGAGAAGGAAAAGGAAAATGCTGCCCTAAAGGAGCAAGTAAATCAATTGGAGTCCCGATGGTCAGATTATGAGGTCAGGATGAGGTCGATGGAGGAGATGTGGCAAAAACAAATGGCATCATTGCAGGTTAGTAATATCTCCAAATACGTGTGATCATAGAGAAGAGAGAGTTTTTCTATTTTGTTGCGTCTTCTTACTAGTGCTGTAGTCTAATGGTTCGGGTTTACGATAGAGAGATGTATTAGGTCCATCACATTTCGATGCAAAATCAGCCATATGAAGCTCTCTGTAGTTCCTAACCATAATCCTGCTTTGTCAATGACTTGAAATCTATTATGATATAACGAACGTTACATCTAGTTGATGCTTCTTCGGCATTGAACAGACAAACATATCTCCTTGCCCAGTGAAAGAAGCACTTGGGGCCTGGGAAGCAAACAAATAAATCTGAGCAGAGTGTCTTATTCAGTAGTTGATATTTGGGCCGTTAATGTTATTTTAATTTCCTTTCGGGTGTGGAGTGTATGCATACGTTCTTGATATTCCATATTCAGGAACGATAAATCTGCTAACGTCTTATACATCAAATGCTTTGCTTTGGCAGGCAAGTTTGGTTTCAGCCAAGAAGAGCCTTGGTGTTGACAATTCTGCCAGTCACCCTGGAAAACTTGAAGGTTCCCCATCTCCTTGCGGTTATGAATCTGAAGACACTACAACAACTATGGGCACTCGCACTCCTGGGGGCAGCACTCCTATAGAATATGCTAGCAACGGTGTAGATTTTGGAGGTATTAGAGAGATTAACGGTGGTTTATGTGTAGTCAATTACCTTAGCAGGGAGTTTGAGCTACGAAAACAAAATTTCGATGACGAAGCCATGGCAATTAGTCAGTTAAAGTCAGGGCAGTTACAGTCTAGTAGTCCTGCAGAAGATTTTCGAAGACTCAGACACAAGTTTGACGAATGGAAGAAAGACTACAAGGCTCGGTTAAAGGAGACAAAGTCGAAGGTACACAAGCTTGGTTATTCAGAAGCAGAGAAAACTCGTAGAAATTGGTGGGGTAAGAAGAGCAAAAGATAACTACTACTTCTTCTTCGTCGTCTTTTCTGTGTGAAAAATGTATAGATAGAAACTCATTTTCCCAACCATGGGTTCTTAAGCATAGCAGACTTAGCGGAGATGGGGGAACGTAGTGTGCTCCTATTCGAAAGGATCCACTCTCTCCTTAGATAGTTCTAGTCCTGTTTGTGATTATGTTTTGTTTGTAGACACTATGTTAGGTTCATGAACATACATGCATAGAGTTTTGCAGAACTTGTGATAGATGAGTTGCAGCTGCAGAAGAATGATTTATTTTACAACTCAAATGAGTAACAAAACATGATTGCATTTTGCTTACTATTACTAATATATTTCTGGATCTTCGTTCACAGCTATTTTGATTTGATGCACTTGAGCCGAGGGTCTTTTGAAAATAACTTTTTCACCTTCACGAGGTAGGAGTAAGGTCTGGGTATACTCTGCCTTTCCCATATTCCACTTCTGGAATTACACTAAGTATGTTGACACCTGTGCTGATGGGACGTAGTAGTTTCTTATGTGGAGTAGCGAGGTGTGAATAAGGAAGGCGGATAAGTTTTACTCCCTCCGTCTTAAAAAAGAATGACCCTTTTTTTTTTGTCTGTTTCAAAAGAATGATCTTTTTTTTTTTTTGGTAACATTTTAAAATCAGTTTTCCACGTGACATGTTTAAGGCCACAAAATCAAAGGGTAATTTTGTACATTTAACCTAACTTTAATTTAGGATCACAAGATACAAAAATTTTCTTTATACTCTTAAACTTCGTGCCAACTCAAACCAGATCATTCTTTGTGAAACGAAGAGAGTATATTCTACTTTAGGCGACATTAATGATTGTTTTCATGATTCAAAACACTTTCACAATTATGAAAAAAAAAGAAAAAATAAGGAAAAAATCAAACAAATATGAAAAAAGAAAAAAGAATGCGGTGAACGTGGATCGAACACGTGACCTTCAGATCTTCAGTCTGACGCTCTCCCAACTGAGCTATCCCCGCTATGTGTTAACTTATTATTCAAATTAATAAATATTTATAACTAACCTTAAAATAAATAAGCAAAAATTATGTCATGTCGCTTTGAGTTTGTAGTCCTATTTTTTTAAAAAAAATTAAGACTAAGACGTCTAAATATGAATGCATATTTATATATTGATATTTGAGATATTTCAAATCAGAATATTAAATAATTAAGACACCTTGTTATTCAACATCTTAATTTAGTCATAAACATTTGGGAGTACACGTGTACTCTTTTTTCTTTAGTAAAGGCAGACTAAGCAAAAAAAAAATCTTCTAATTCTCGTTGATAGTCACTCTGTGAGACGTCTAATAGTCTCTGACTTGGTTTACAAATTCTTAATTTCAGCCCTAAGCACAAATAGAGATCTACCAGCAGTCTTACTATATAACCGTTGAGTATCAAACACGAGCTCAAACTATTAAAGAAAAGGTGATACACGAAGCTCAAAAATTCGAAGTAGAAATATACATCTTACTTGTTATCAAGCTCATCCAAAAGAAAAACATATGTACCATTTAAAGTAGTTTACTTCATCCGTCTCATTTTATGTCACACCTTTTTCTATTTTAATTCGTGTATATAAAATTGTCACTTAGAAATAATTTAACTGTAAAATTCCTCTTTTACCCTTAACAAAATTATTTACAGCTACACAAATACCTAAGGATCGTTTTAGATCCTAAATTTGAAAAACCTTCCCTTTTTTCTTATACAAATTACAAAGTGACAAGTCAAATAATGTCACATAAAGTGAGACATAAAATGAGACGTACGATTAATATTTTTCAATGTGCCAAAAATAAAAAAATAAAAAAACAAAAAACAAAAAACAAATAGAACTTTGAAAAAGAAGAGGATTATATTGTACTTTTTTGAAACTTTTAAGGACCTCGTGGCAATTTGCTCTTTAAAATAAATCCCTCCAATTTGAAAAGAAGGCTAAAGAGTTACCGGAGTGACAGCAAACTGGCCGGGGATTTCACAGATTCCGATGAAGGCTCAAATGGGTCTGAGAAAATCGTCAAACAAACTTTTCACTGCAGATCGTGGAGCCAATAGGATTGAAAATTTATCCAAGGAACACAACGAACAGTTCGATCACTGGGCGTTTCTGGTATTTCTCTTTAACGACTTTTTTTGTTTAATCCTCTTGGTGTTTGTATATTTTTTTTTGATGAAATTGCGGGGTTAAGACCCTATTTCACGTAGTTGAAATGGGTTTGTATAGAAAAAGAGAATTGAAATGTTTTCTGGTATTTCTCATTTGGAACTTGCTTTGATTTGGGGTTTCTTTGTTTGTGTTAGCAGCATTCATAATTTTGCTTCATTTAGCTTATGAATCATTGTGGTTTTAGTATTGAAACCCATTTTACGTTGTTGAAATGGGTTTGTATTTAATAATAAAATGGAATTTTCTATGGGATTTCTCATGGGTACTCATCAACAACAACATAGCTAGTGAAATTCCACCCAAAGTGGGGTTTGGAGAGGGTAGAGTGAATGGAGAACTTACCCCTACCTCGTGGAGGTAGAGAGGTTGTTTTCGGAAGACCCTCAACTCAAGTGAAGCAAATCAAAGAGTAACGGAAAGAAAAAACGGGGGTGGAGAGAACATGACAACTAGTTGGAAAGCAATGCAGAGCATACATGCGAGGAATAATAACACCAGCAACATAGGGCAATCACCTAAAACGTAGTAAACAATAGATGATAACACATATTAAAAGCCAGAAATTACATGAATAAAAAAAGTACTACGAAAAAACCCGGTCTTTCTGGCTACCGCGGTACTGCCAAGCCTTGTTCCGTTGGAAATCAAGCAATCTAAAGGGTACTTGTTTACTTGAAAGCTGTTTTGGCCTAATTAGTCTTTTTTTTCTGGTTGCTAATTTGGGCTCTTTGTTTGTGTTAGCAATGTTTATGTTTATCTCTCATGTACAATAGCTTTCGGAATCACTGTGGTTTTAGGATTCAGACCTTGTTTGGCTTGTTGTAATTGTTGTTGAGATGTATGTTGTGTGGTGGATGTTATGGGTTTCACCTGGTTGAAGTGGGTTTGTATAGAAAAAAGAATGGAAATTCCTCTCGCATTTCTTAGCTTGTGTTAGCAGTCCTGCTTTTACATCCCTCATCTCTCGGTAGCTTACGTGTTGCTGTGGTATTGGTTTAGGTTTATGTTCAGACTACCTTCTCTTATTTGATTGTCACCAACGGTACCTGTTCATTCGAAACGTTCTTACAAATTGTTCCTTCGCCGTGAACATAGAAAAGAATAATTATATAGTATTGGGGTGAAATAGGTTCAGATAGAATGGAATGTGGGTATATATAAGATTTATTTAGTTAGAGTGAAACCAGTTTGGGATTGATGTGTAGTTGTTTGATTGATTTGTTATTTTGCCATATTTCTCTTTTTCTGCCACCTTGTAAGTGTAGCTTAATGTGGCCTTACTCCATAGCAATTGAAACTGTTACAATGGTTTGTAAGGGCCTTTGGCATTTTAGTTATGTGGTTACGGTTGTGATGGTTTCCTGATGCTGATATCTGCAGGATCAAATTGAGGCCCCTGTGTGGGTGGATCTTACCTTGGAATGTAAGTCCGCCTATAAAGACATGTGAGTGGCTGTATGGGTTTGTTTGTGTTTCTCTACTTTATGCTGGTTTCTTGGGAAATTAGTTTTTCAATCCAGCATTTTCATCTTTTTGTTGCAGGGACGAGGAATGGTTCCACATAAGCCATCCGTAAGCAACTTCTGTTTTTGCGAACTTGTGCAGTTTCACTATAGTATTTTGGTATCTCTAAGTTGAATGAGCTTTCAGGTTTCACCAGGCTTCTTCTCGAGAGTTGAAGTCAGCATTTTCTCACTCTGGAGAGAGTTCCATAAACCTGAAGCATGGCATGCAGGGATCATCTTCTCCTAAGCTCCCACCTTCAGTTTCAAGATCAAGAGGCAAAGATTTCCGAAGCAGACAGTGGAGTCAAGGAGATCAGACGCTTACTTTGGATAAGAAACATCATGTAAAGCACTTAAGTAAAGGGGGTTTAGAAGCTGATAAAGTATTTGAGCATAAGACAAATCAAAAAAAATTAACAAGCTCTGCAGCTTTAGACTCAGATTCTGCTTGTCAAGCTCTGTATTCCAGGGATAAAAAGATTAGCTCGAATTCTTTGGCTGTCTATAGTGACAAAACCCGCTCAATAAGCAGCAGCATTACATCAGAGCATGGTGAAGAGTGTTACAAGCAAGAGTTATGTATTAGCGATTCCTCAAGCACCATTACATCTGAAGCTTGTGGACAGAAGTCCTTTGAAGTGTCTGGTCCAGTGCTTGGTCAAACTACTGGGCTATTGTCATCTCTAAGAGTAAGTCTGAGGAAAAGTTGTGTTACAAGACAAGCATCAAGGATGGAGGTAAATGTTTGCAGGCAACCAGAAGGTCGGAAATCTTCCTCAAGTAAATCGAGTGTAGGATCTTCTTCAATTCCCTACAAAGAAAGGGAAGGCGAAACTGAGAGAGAAAGTAAAGAGAAAACTCCAGAAAGCAGAAATGTAACTACAATTGTAGAAGCGAAACTGGCTAATAAGTCCAAGGTTCCTGTTCAAGCTCATAACAGAACTTCTATCCCTAAAAGGGTTACTGGAAGAACTGTTTCTTCGTCTGTTTCCAGTGAAACTAGTAGACCAAAGGTGAGAAACCAGAAAAGTCGTTCAAAAGCTTTATATGGAAAACTTCCTCCTCTTTCTTTTTTCATCATTCCACTACTTTTATATTTAGAAGATTATGTTTTGGCCAGAAAAACTTTTACCTTCTATTTTACTGCCAAGTTTGGGGATTGACAGGGGTTTATTTCTAAGTGTTAAGCATTGTAGCTGGACAAGCATTTTTTATAAATTTACTTCCTTCTTCTTGGTGGGAGGGGGGCATTACTAGCGTTCTTGCTGCATTTAACCATTGATAAACTGATTTGTTTATTAATTGTGTGTGTTGTTATAGGTTCATCCGACTAATGTACAAAGAAAAGCATTGGTTCCTCAAAGAGCCAATGGACGTGTGGCCTCAATTTTGGTCTCAAAGCCTAGTGAAACAATTGGAAGTAGCCATTGTAGAAGGGTTGTGAGCAGTGGTAAGGAGAATGCTGTTGTGAGAAAGGGTATAAGCCAGAAGTCAGTTGTCAAAGACAACCAGGGGTGTAGTACAAAATTCAAAAGTTCCAAAAATGAGGATAAAAGAAGCTGCCAGAGCACAAAGTCGAGTGGTTTTATGGTAACGTTTTTACATTGCTCAATATTTTTACTTTTGACTGGTATAAAAGATAAAGAACATATCAATAGTTTGAACTGTAAATCCAAATTATTGTGGTGGAGCTTAGTCTGAAGATATATTGCAGAACTTAGCGATTGTATTCATCATAGTTTAGTAGCTTCTGGCTTTATTTCGCGTTAAGAGTGCAAGAGTCATAAACATGCCATAGACATTTCTAAATTCTATGACTATAAAATCAATGATATTAAGGATAAAACGAGATATTTAAACATAATCTAAATATATGAAGGTGATCCGTTTTAGGAGACTATAAAGGGAAGTGTTTCACATAAAATGAGACACGAGGGAGTATCACTTATTAGGGCCTAAATGTAGTCTAAGAACATGTTAGATTTGGTACTGGTTTCAATCTCAGTGTTCAATTAAGTCTCTGGGGGGATGACTCACGTAAGAAGTCCACTCAATGTCAACGTCAGTCATTCTGTTGCTACGTCTTTTGATCATCAAAGTTCTTTTAGCCTCTTTGCCTTCTCATGTTTTGCTACTATGTTGCGCCCACGTTCAGATCCTCCAAAAAATGTACTAATTTTTGAGGATCCAACGTGCACTCGGTGCCTTCTTTGAAGAGTTCGAGCAACATAGTTTGCTATGGTACATCCTTTTCATTATTCACTATGTTTTTCCTCCGAACTTTATAATCATCAGCGCCACTAGACATGCCAATATATTCTTGATATATTTTATCCCCTTATCAATCATTCTCACTAACTTTTTACCATTATTGTGATCTGAAATATTTTCAATGCAGGTGAATCTAGATAATAGAAAGGAAGTCCCGGATCGTGCAAATGTAAAGAAGAAGGCTTTCTACTGATAAAAGATTGAACCTGTATGTAAATAGTACACACTCTACCTCTTGCATTCTCTGCTAAGTGTGCAATGAAAATGGGTAAATGACATGTATCAAATTGATTTTGTGATGTTCATCTTATTGCTATGCTGCAATGTTACTATCTGGTATGTAGCAATTTTGAGAGACATAAAATTTTTGTTGCATCTTAATTGTTCTATTCAGTGGTTGATCAAAAGCATACTAGATGTGTTCCTTTTCTAATCTATATGGTTTGTGTGTTCAATATGGAGAAGGGTTGAGAGAGGGGCGAGTCCATTATCCACGGAGTTTCAAAGCTGAAAACATATAGATGTGTTCTTTTCTTTGAATTTAGCCTTCAAACGTAGATATTGGATACCACAAAAACATATAGATGTGTTTTTTTTTTATAACTCGTTAATTTTAGGCCAAATACATAAACAGATCCCTAAACTTATTGTTTTTTTTTCCTCAGGTACCTCAACTATACTATTTTCCTATTGAATCATTGAACCATCCATAATTTGCTTCTTTTAAACACCGCTGATTGATGTGAAACTAGATTTTGTGAGGGTATTGATAGAAAGGATACATATGATGTTCCAGAACTCATTAGTTCAAGTGATAATGAAAATATTCGAGAATAATTGTGTTTTACTTGAGGTCATTTGAAGCCATTAGAAAACAAATAAGACTAACACGTAGTTTGTCTTCATTCATTCAATCAATCAAAATCATTTACAATACGAACACAATTGAAGGTATTTACTATAGAAAAGTCTATTAAAATCAGCCAACAATGTTTAAAAGGAACAAATTATGGGTGGTTCAATGATTTGATAGGAAAATGACGTAGTTGAGGTATCTGAGGAGAAAAATCCAACAACTTTAGGGATCTGTTATGAGTTCGCCCTTAATTTTAACTTTTCACGTAATGTTTGTTAGACCATAAGACTAAATGATGCTTTGATACATTTTACATATTTTTAGTTTAAGAGTACAGGTTTTTAAATGTCATTTTTACTTTATTTAACTCTATGTTAAGTTAAATCAAACAAATAAACTAAAACAAATAGATTACTTATTTGTTGCCCTCACTTTCTACCAAATGAAAATCAGATAAATAAATTAAAATAGAGGAACTACTTATTTATTACTCATTTTGTTTCAAATATAGGTGTTACTTTAGTAAAAATAAATCGTCTCAAAATAAGCGTCACTTTAAAAATTCCCGATTAAAAAAATTAGTACTACTATATTCTTCCAACTATACCTTTGGATTGAATACTTACTTTTTTCCTTAATAATGCTTAATTTTCAAGAAAAATCTAATAAATAGAGGCGATATTTTTTTTTTTATGAGCGTGAAGCAAGAAACTTTTTTTTAAAAAAATATTACGACTAACCTAACATGAGAAAACTGAACCAAATACACTCTATACCATGTTATAGTTATAGTTCATGTTACTTCGAATTATACACTCTTAGCGTATATAAGTTAAACTCACTCGAAAATCTTTAGTTGATCTCTTCAAGTACCTAACGACTCTATTAAAAATTGTTATTTTTGTGAAGTGATATTTGATTTTAATAGTAATGTCTGTACTTGTAGTAACGTTGGATAGTGTTTTTTTTCTCTTCATATTAATTGATTTTGCAAACAAACAAAAATAAGGAAATTTCTTCGAAATTGTGTTTTTTCAAACTTATTTGTTAGTATATGACATAACCTCTGCACCTTCCTTCAAATATTTGTTTTTTTATATACAAAAAAATGTCCCTATTTTTGTTTCCTTTCCCCCCACTTTGTTTTTCCAATATTACCCTTTTTTCGTAATGACCATATATTTGTAATTCACTGACTCGACTAATTCAGATTCACATTGCGTAGGATTCATAGAGGGGAAGTACTCCAGTACTAGGAGTTTCTCTATTCCCAAGACGCAAACTCAAATATCTGATTACGAATAAAAGAATTTGTTCGTCGTATCTATAACTAAACCAAAGTTTTTATTCTTCTATATTTGAGTTTCATTAATTGTTGATACATATAGTGTACTACAAATTACCAAGGGTCAATTTAGGTATTTTATCCAATTGTCTTCTTACTTTATCAAATATTCCAAAAAAAAAAAAACAAAAAAAACTACAATTATTTGTTATCTTCTTTTTGACACATTGTTATATACCCCCCCAAACTCTTCATATATTCTCTTTCTCTTCTCCAACTCCCAATATTAACCCTTCTCTCTTCAATTCCGCGGATTTTCAACGAACGTTCTTGTCTAAAATCTTATATTTCCATCGAAAACATTTTTAGATTTCACGTGTTTTTAGTAATGACACCCTTTTTATCGCAAGAGAAAAATACATATATTGATTTCTAGCTAGTAGTACAACGCGTGTTTTTAGTAGTGACACCCTCCAAATACGAGAAGATCAATACACGTGTTTTTAGTAGTGATACCCTAAAAATGTCTAGTCATCACGAACATACATATGATATTAATACTGAAGATGAAGATGAAGATGAAGATGAAGAAGTACTAGAAGAAGACGAGTACTCCCATAATGAGTGTAACAAAACTATTGATCATGAACCAGGTAATGGTGGTGGTGATAGTCGTGATGACAGAAACAATAGAGTTGGATTAAACATGATATTCTCAAGAAGTAAATTGATAGACCCTAAAGCACAATGGGTTAAAGAATGGAATAGGGTTTTCTTATTAGTATGTGCAATTGGTCTCTTTGTTGATCCACTTTTTTTCTATACAATTTCTATAAGTGAAAGTTGTATGTGTCTTTTCGTCGATGGGTGGTTTGCCGTCGCCGTGACGGTTTTACGGTGTATCAACGATGGTTTACATGTATGCAATATGTGGTTGCAATACAAGATGATGATACATAGAAGAACAAATAATATACCATACTTGAAGGCTAACAAAGGTTTCTTCTTTGATCTCTTTGTTATACTACCTTTACCTCAAGTAAGTTATACCACTCTATCTCTTACTCAATTTTCTCGTGATCAGAAATGGATTCAGAATTTAAGATGTTAAACAAGTTATCGTGTATATATTAAAATCTTTTTTTTGTTTATGTGTATGTTATATGTATTATGTTGTTTCAGTTTATGTGATTATATTTCTTTTTTTATTTTAGTCTAGTACAAAAAAAATGACAATTTTACAAATAGTTGTAGTGTATATGTTGAACTTTTTTTTTTTTTTTGTATGTGTGTATGTTATATGTATTTTGTTGTTTCAGTGATTATTCTTAGTCTGGTACAAGAAAATGACAATATAGAAATAATTTTATTTAAAGTTACAATTTATACCCTTAATGATAAGCTTTTTTCTTGTATAAGATGTTAAATAGTTGTCGTGTATATGTTGAACTTTTTTTTTTTTTTGTATGTGTGTATGTTATATGCATTATGTTGTTTCAATTTATGTGATTATTTTTAGTCTGGTACAAGAAAATGACAATATAGAAATAATTTTATTTAAAGTTACAATTTATACCCTTAACGATAAGCTTTTTCTTGTATAAAATGTTATAAATAGTTGTTGTGTATATGCTGAACTTTTTTTTATTTTTTGTAAGTGTGTATGCTATATGTATTCTGTTGTTTCAATTCATGTGATTAATTTTAGTCTGGTACAAGAAAATGACAATATAGAAATAATTTTATTTAAATTTATACCCTTAATGATAAGTTTTTTTCTTGTATAAGATGTTAAATAGTTGTCGTGTATATGTTGAACTTTTTTTCTTATTTTTTGTATGTGTGTATGTTATATGCATTCTGTTGTTTCAATTTATGTGATTATTTTTAATTTGGTACAAGAAAATGACAATATAGAAATAATTTTATTTAAATTTTAACAATTTATACCCTTAATGATAAGCTTTTTCTTGTATAAGATGTTAAATAGTTGTCGTGTATATGTTGAACTTTTTTTTTTTGTATGTGTGTATGTTATATGCATTCTGTTGTTTGAATTTATGTGATTATTTTTAGTTTGGTACAAGAAAATGACAATATAGAAATAATTTTATTTAAAGTTACAATTTATACCCTTAACGATAAGCTTTTTCTTGTATAAGATGTTATAAATAGTTGTCGTGTATATGTTGAACTTTTTTTTTTGTATGTGTGTATGCTATATGTATTCTGTTGTTTCAGTTTATGTGATTAATTTTAATTTGGTACAAGAAAATGATAATATAGAAATAATTTTATTTAAAGTTATAATTTATACCCTTAATGATAAGCTTTAATTGTATAGGGACATATGACCATATTTTCTTTTTAGTTCGTCGTTTATAAATTTGGCAACAATTTGGTTTAAATTTTTCACTTTACTATTAACGATAAGTTTTTTGTTTTGTTTATATTTGTATGTAATTCAAACGGAAAATAATAAGTTCAGTTGAAGAGACAAAATTTGCCCTCCTTACGTCTCTATATATAACACTTTTCTTCACAAAAAATAAATATCTTAGACATGTTTAAAATTATAATATTTATAATTTATAATTTACATACTTTTTAGTTGCAATTATTAGTACTTGAATTTTGATAGCTAAGTTATGTATATATTTTTGGATTTTAGCATGAATTATTTACTAAAAGATGACAAAATAATGTGCATGTCATCCATTACTTTTGTTGCATGTGATATTAACTAATATATTCTTGTTTTTAGTAACTATTCAAAATATCAATGGATGCGTGCATAACAATTTTTTTGAATAATTTAATATAAGTGTAAATAATATCTTTTAATCAGATAGTCACAATTTTATATAACATCAGAGTAGATTCAAGTTCAAATCTCACAATCACATGCTTTATTCATAAAAAAAATTAGAGATACATTAAAAAATATAATAAATTAAACTTTTAAATAATATGATCATGATATACTTAATAAAAACGTTCCATATCTAATAGCGTAGTCTTTTAATAGCGATACAACACACACATATATATACCTTATTTGTTCTTTATAATTTTTCAGTAAAGAAGATTCACTTGAACCAGATACATGATACAATTCATCGATAACTAGTATACACAATTCTTTATATTATAAATATGTATATATAATTTAAATTTATTACATGATTAATTAATTTTCATTTTTTTGCAGCTAGTAATGTGGGTAGGGATCCCAATTCTATTGGAAAAAGGATTAACAACAACAGTGATGACAGTTTTATTAATTATATTTTTATTTCAATATCTTCCCAAAATATATCACTCAATTTGCCTCTTGAGAAGAATGCAGAATTTGTCTGGCTATATTTTTGGTACTGTTTGGTGGGGAATTGCACTTAACATCATTGCTTATTTTGTGGCATCGCACGTAAGTTTTATACACTGACAGTATATATTTATAATTTTTACATGCATATTATAATAATTATCGTCAATAAACATGATATCATAATAAAAAAAGATCAAGGAAAAATAACATGTTATAATAAGTTAAGTTGCTTTTTTTTTTAAAAAAAAGAAAAATCTTATATGTGTATATAACTTAAATTCTCAAACAAAATATAATTATGTGTACATGATAAAAGGAAATTTATTAGGTTCTAAAGTAAATGAATTATTCTTTAAACTATTTAATTAGTGATACATTAATAACAAATGTGGTAGCTAATGTTCTTGTGTTTTACTATAGTACAAATAAACTTTTAGGATTTCCGTTTCATTTTATATGATGTTATATATATTTTTATTTAAATTTTTTTTATTTAAATTTGGAAATTACAATAGAATGTAACCTATGTACCTTAATTTCTACTTTAGAAACTCATGAACTTTAAATTAAGTTCTCATTTTCTTATTATAGACTTAAAAAATTACTTTTTTTTTTATTTACAATACTGTTCATATGTAGTTTTCAAATATATACACTTTTTTTTTGTCTCAATTAGTGTGATATCTTTCAGATTTCGAGAGCTAATTTTTTTTAATTTGACCCTAAATTCAAACATATGAAATCTTTTAAGTTTTTAGTTTTTTTTTACATATTCAGAAACAACATAAAAAGTACTATAATCTTAATAATTGATGTGATAAAAAAATTAAAAAAAAAATCATTTGACTCTTGAAATTCGTATACATGTACTTTAGTTTAACTCTCGTACTCTGAATCTACAACATACAAAATTTGACACTCAAATGTATAGTTCTTGAATTCACATACGTATATGTTTTTAGTTTAACTCTCGTACTCTGAATCCGAACACGCAGGCTGTGGGAGCATGTTGGTACTTGTTAGGTATTCAAAGGGCAGCCAAATGTCTTAAAGAACAATGCATAGTTACAAAAGGTTGTAACCTAAAATTGTTGGCATGTGAAGAGTCGATATATTATGGAACAACTGATTTGGTGAAGCAAAAAAATAGATTAATGTGGGGAGAAACAATTAATGCAAGATTAACTTGTCTTAAAAATGAACAAAATTTTGATTATGGAGCTTATAAATGGACTGTTCAACTTGTTACTAATGAAAATCGTATTGAGAAAATACTACTACCAATATTTTGGGGACTCATGACTCTAAGGTATGTACTAATTATTTTATCTGGTTTTGTTCGGACTTTTCAAAAATATTTTTAAATTTGTGTCGAATTCGAATTATTTTGCAGTACATTTGGAAACTTGGAGAGCACAACAGATTGGCTAGAAGTGATTTTCATAATCATAGTTCTTACCTCTGGTCTAATTTTGGTCACCATGTTCATTGGCAACATCAAGGTAAATTTAATTAATTACCACGATACGCATATTAATTGATGTATTTTTTTAAAATAATAAGTAATTAATGTTATAAGAGTAAAGTATAATTGTTTTTTATATGTTAAAAATATGAATAAGTAAAAGTGAATGAAGCTGAGAGTATTTCACCACATCTCGAGAAAATTTAATTTTAATAGTATACTGAAATTACAACATATTGAGTCAGACATGATCATATAAAATGAAACAGAAGAATGAGTTACATTATCAGATCACTCAAAGAATATCCGCAAGTAACTCCTTCAACATAAAAATTTGTAATCTTGAAAACCAGACAAGTAGCCACATGATGACATAAAACTTTCTAACGCTAACACGTCCAATGATATATATAACTTAAACTCTTGTAAAAAATTTTATGTTATCGTTTTTCTATCACAACTAATATTAATCTTGATATATGTAGGTGTTTTTGCATGCAACAACATCAAAGAAACAATCAATGCAACTAAATATGAGAAACATAGAATGGTGGATGAGAAGAAGAAGGTTACCTAAAGAGTTAAAGCAAAGAACTAGAAATTTTCAAAGGCAAAAATGGGCTGCAATGCGTGGTGTTGATGAATGTGACATGATTAGAAATCTCCCTGAGGGTCTTAGGAGGGACATCAAGTATCATTTGTGCTTAGACTTGGTCAAACAGGTAACGTAACGGACTGATAACTACTCCTTCATCATTAATCCGATATATGAGAATATGACTATCCAACTCATCTTGATACACGAAAAAGATATATATACATATATATATATGAGTCAATTTGACCTACGTATATACTTCAGATGACTCATGAATATATATACGCGGGTCCAACCTAAGGCATAATACATAAATGTGCCTTTTAACTTGGTTTCAAATCACGTTTATGCTCTTCAACTTTGGATGTGCACAAATAGGCACTTAAACTTGTATAAAGTTGAACAAATAGATACACATATCCTACATGTCATTTTTTGTCCTGCGTGGTGTCCTACGTGTATTTTACCATGTAGGACTCGTGTGTTTATTTATTTAAAAGTTGGATAGTTAAAATGTCTGTTTGTGCATTATGAAAGTTGAAGGTCAAAATTAAAATTTGAAGCAAAGTTTAGAATTCAATATATGTATTACGCCCAAACCTAAATATTGCTGAACGAATCATATTTTCATGGATCATATAGTTGCATTAGATAATATTATTGATATTATTATAATGATATTTTGCATTTTATTATTTTTAGGTCCCTTTGTTTCAACATATGGACAGTTTGGTTCTAGAGAACATATGTGATCGTGTCAAGTCCTTGATTTTCACTAAGGGGGAAACGGTAAGTTTGAGTCATAGCAACGAATATCAAATTTCTAATATCTAACTATTTTTTTTTAGTTAATTTATCGCTCCAAATAAAATTAACGATAAATTTTACTGTTTAGCTAAAAAAAATTAATTTTTTTTTAGGTATCTAGAGAGGGTGATCCAGTACAAAGAATGTTATTTATTGTAAGAGGACACCTTCAAAGTAGCCAATATTTACGAGATGGTGTCAAAAGTTATTGCATGTTAGGCCCTGGAAATTTTAGTGGAGATGAACTTTTGTCCTGGTGTCTCCGGCGACCTTTCGTCGAGCGGTTGCCACCGTCCTCCTCCACGTTGGTCACCCTCGAGACCACCGAGGCCTTCGGCCTCGAGGCCGAAGACGTCAAGTATGTGACACAACATTTCAGGTATATTTCAGTTATGTGTTCAACTGAATTCAATATATTATCATATGTGTTTTAAGAATATACATTTTATTTGTGATGGAAGAATATAAGCGTAACAAATTTATATCGAAAAAATTTATCCGCACTAGGTATTTACGTCAAGTCAATATAATTTACAGTATTACGTGATTTAATGAAGTAAAACACATGTCAATTAATTATGATTCAATAAAATGAACTATAAATTTAAACACGTGCCATGCATGTATTGACTTGGTGTAAACACCCGATGCGAGTAAATTTTACCCGTTATAAACTCATCTTAAATCTATTGCATTTTGCTTTTTTTCTTGTTATGCATGTGAAAAATGATGTTTATAAATAAATTCAGTATTTTCTACGCAGAACATAAAATGTATAATTTTTTCACCTATAGATATAGGTAAAAATCACAAAACTTTATCATTTATCCCTTTTATATGAAATATTACAAAATATTTTGAGTTATAACTACGTTGACTTATAGTACTAAACATATAGTTTTTAAATATATAACTTATGTTCAATTATATACTAGAATATGTAGTTCGTTATTTATTGATGAATTTTTCGGAATTTTTCTTTATTTTTAAATGTCTTTTGGCCTTCGCATTATGAACCCTTCACATAAACTTGTATTAGATTCTGAATTCATAATTTCAAAAGTAAATATATATTAATTATATTTGACGTCAAAAAATTTATCGAGTTTAAATTTTGAATCCGTCTCAGATATACATTTGTGGATGAGAAAGTGAAGAGAAGTGCAAGGTATTATTCACCAGGATGGAGAACTTGGGGTGCTGTTGCTATTCAATTAGCTTGGAGAAGATATAAACATCGTTTGACACTTTCTTCTTTGTCTTTTATTAGACCAAGAAGGCCATTGTCTCGTTGTTCGTCGCTCGAGGAGGATCGTCTAAGACTATATACTGCGTTGTTGACTTCACCAAAACCTAATCTAGATGATTTTGATTTTTAATTTTTAATTTTTTAAAAAATAATAATATAATAAGTCATATGTACTTATGTCTATTGATAATTAGGTTGTGATTAACACTTAATGAGATATTACACATGATAGTCTCATGATATACATGAATTTGGTTATTATTTGTGCATGTTAGTATGTTTTGATTATTTATTTATTTATTTATTGAGTATGGTTGATGAATTTTGACAAACATCTATGTCATATTTTAGCATTTAGGAGCCACTCCACAAGAAATTAAGAGATTTTCATATTTTTCGTGTATATTAGATAATGATTTTTCTTTTTGTAATATGATATCAAGGAACATTTTTTTCTTAACGTTAACTCCGTAATGACTGGGTGTGACAATACATATAGTCTCACCATATTCCACATTATTCTTTTATCATATAAGGGTCGCTCAAAAGAAATTAGGCGATTTTCTCAATTTTTGTGTGTATTAGTCAATAATTTTTTTTTGGTGGTATGACTTTCGGAAACTCTTTTAATTTTTTTTTATCGGACCCTCCATAATGATTTTGGGGAATAATATGTATGCATGACTTACCGTGATCGACTCCATTTTTTAGCATTTAAGGCCACTCAACAAGAATTAGGAGATTTTCTCAATTTTTCGTGTGTGTTAGTCAATGAATTTTTTTGCCATATGAATTTCTGGACAAAAAATTTCAAAACATTTAAGTACCCTCTATAATAAAATGGGAAATAATACTATAAATTTACCATGATCCACACTATTTTTTTTGGCACTTAGGGACTATTCAATAGAAATTAGACGATTTTCTTAGTTTTTCGTGTATGTTAGTCAATGAATTTTTCAAAGATACTATTTTCGATAATTTTCTTACCAAACTTTGATAGAACCCTCTATAGTATCCAGTGAAAATAAAACATATATCCTCACCATGATCTATGCTGATTTTTTTTACCATTTAAGGGCTACTCAACACGAGTTAGACGATTTTTGTAAGTTTTTCGTGTATGTTATCTCATGAATATTTTGGTGATATCTCTTTTGGATGATTTTTTTGTGAAACCTTTATGGACCCCTACGTAGGGAGTTAGGGTTCAATTTACAGAAATTAGGCTATTTTCTCACTTTTTCATGTATGTTAGTCCATCAATATATTGGTGATATGGCTTCGTAGAGAGTTCTTTGCAAAACCTTTACGGAACCCTCCATAGAAAGTTAAATGGAATAGTACGTATAGCCTTACCATTTTCAGAGTCCATTTGGGCATTTAGGGATCATGTTTTCTCTGCAAAAATTTTGTGGAACTCTCCATATGGAGTTGAGGGAGTAGTATCCATAGTCTCACCATTTTTTTAGTCTATTTTAGGCATTTAGAGATAAATTTACAGAAATTAAGTGATTTTTTTCAATTTTTTGTGTGTATTAACCCATAAATATTTTGGTCATATGGCTTTCAAACGATTTCAATTAGAAACCATTAGAGAACTCTCTGTAGGGAGTTGGAGGAGTAATATGTACAGTCACCAATTCGAGATTCCATTTTTTATATTTAGGAGCCAATCTATCATGAAAAATTTTGACAAAAGAAAATCTGTAATCCTGAATCACAAAAAATCCATGGACTATAGCACACGAAAATCAGTAGAGTGTAGTGATACCTATTTTGGGACTCGTTTGACCTTAAAGATGAGCTAGTTAGCCCATAGGACCAATTATTTCTATTGCTAAGGTCTTCACGGACGTCCATAAAAAATTTAGACAAAAAAAATCCGAATTATGAATTACAAAAAAGCACACAAAAAATCGTGAAATTTGTTTATACCTGCCTTAGAGCTTGTTTGACCTTGAAAATGGGTCAGTTTGCCCTTGAGGTCTAACTGACTCACTTGCAAAGGTCTTAACGCACATTCACAAAATAGTTCGACCAAAAAAATCCAAAATCCCGAATTACGAAAACTCCATAGACTATAAAACACAAAAATTAATAAATTCTGGTTTTACCTCCTTTGGGGCTCGTTTGACCTTGAAAACGAGTCGGTTTGCCCGTGGAGACCAACTGAGTCCATCGCTATGGTCTTAACAAACGTCCATGAAAAATTTTGACAAAAAAAAAAACTAGAATCTCGAATCACCAAAATTCATGGACTATAACACACAAAAATTAGAAAAATCTGATGAAACCTTCTTTAGGGCTCGTTTGATCTTTAAAATGGGCAGTTTGCCCGTGGGATCAACAAACTCCATTGTTAAGGTCTTAACGGACGATCATGAAAAAATTTTGCATGAAAAAATTCAAAATCCGAATTATGAAAAATTTATGGACTTTATTACATGAAAATCGATAAAATCTGGTCATACCTACTTTGTGGCTTGTTTGACCTTGAAAATAAGTTGATTTGCCCTTGTAGATCAACTAGCTCTATTGCTAAGGTCTTAAGATACGTCCATGTTAAATTTCAACCAAAAAAATATTGACTCCTAAATCACCAAAAATCCATAAACTATAGCACATGAAAAACATCAAATTCTGGTTACACATGCTTTGAGCTTGTTTCACCTAAAAAATGGGTCAATTTGCCTGTAGGTACCAATTGACTCCATTGTTAAGTTCTTAACGGATTTCCATGAAAATTATCGGCCTAAAAGAATTTGAAATTTCTAATCACCAAAAATCCATTGAATAAAACACATCAAAATCGGTAAAATCTAGTTATACCTACCTTAGGGCTTGTTTAACCTTAAAAATTGATCGGTATATCCGTAGGGATTAGCTGGATTCATTTAGAAATTGTTCCTCAGATACTTACAAATGATTTTGTGGAGGTTTTTGAAAAAAAAAATGCTTGAAAGCCATATCATAAAAAAAAACCAATAATGTAAAAATATATCAAATTTTGAGAGTATTTTATAGAATCAAGTAAAGCTCAAACCTCTAGTCAAAGGCATCAATTTAACCCATGAAAATATATCTCACTCAATCCACCTGTATGATCAGATTGGACTGTGCATATATATATATATACACACATTGGCAGGTCATTTTTGGCCAATTTTATGACGGTAGTGTCCGAATCAACTTTACACGCATCTCAATTAATCATCGCACACTTGCTATAACAACAACCAAGTATTTCTATCCATCAAAATTTAGGCAGTTGGAAAGAAATCACCTTGTGCCTTTTCGCCTCCACACTTGGATTTGAATATGAAACACGTGGTTCATCTTGAACTTAATTGACCACTAGGCTATACCCACGGGTCCAATCATTTGAATATATAACTGTTGGATTAATATAAAAAGTCCCTCCCAATTCCTTGGGATACATAATTTCCATGCATTATAGCCTACAATGAGACATATGGCTCAACCTCTAAACATTTAACTTAGAAGAATCCTGCTAGTTGCTCTCATCAATTTCAAATTTCAATCAATGAACTAACCATACCTTAAATCCCAAACACTCTCATCAATACATTCTTGATAAGTACTTATTATCGTCTCACACTGTGACGAAAAATAAATAAGAAACAATGATATCAAGGTTAGAACTAATCTAATTGTAAAATCTAAAACGAAAAAGAGTGAAAGGTATACAATCCTTATTCTCTAAAGCCAGATGCTGTGTGTTATATTTCACTTATCTTCCCTTTACTATATATTACTCCATCAAAATTGTGGGATCGTTTTAGGTAGGCTGGGTGGGGAGGGGAAGCGAGCAAACGAGACACCTTTTTTATGGCGCCATCAACCCTCCAATTGTGTGAAAGAGAGACTCTGCCCAATCGTCTTTGAAAAGCAACTTTTGCAGTGTCTGTAGCACGTCGTATTCAGGGTCCAGTTTCCGCTGCCATCCCTGTAGGAAGACAGAAAAGCATCATGGAATATGTTCAAACAAATTATTACCCTAAGTTTTTCGTTCTATATAATGGCATTTGGAAGAAAAATAGGGGGAGGATGAATCATGTGGAATAGGGCATGGGAAGAAAAATCTAGAAGGAGAGAGGAAAGAGGAAAGGGGGACACGTTAAATCAAAAGAGGAATAGATCAGAGATAACATCCATCTTTTTTCTTTTAATAATCATGATATCCGGCCTCAACTAATTCCACGGAAGCCTGCCACCTTCCACCAATAACAAGTACTAGGTAACTCTGTCCACCAAGGCTAGGACAAATGGGAAGAAATCACCTAGAGTTTTTGTGTTGGGATTTGAACCTGAGACCTCAGGGTTCTCAACCCACTTCATAGACCACTAGGTCATACCCTTGGATGCTTCTCAAGCATCTACTTCTGTGGTTGGGTTATCAATAGAAAATGTAGTATGGAATAATTATTTTGGGCTAGCTTTACTGATAACTAAATTTCAACAATCACATTCGGCAGATTTTTTATCAGAATCCAGATAATACTTGAGAAAGATAGACGCAGACATTCCCAGAACACATAATAGATCATAAGAACCATTAAAACAGGATAAGTTAATATAGGAATATAGCAGACAAGTTTGTGCAGCGCTGAGTTATCAGAAGGTAAAAGTATCAAATAAGGCCAAAAGGTACCTCCAACACCAAAGTAGTCACAATCACAGTGCAAATGTTGCCATCAATATTCACCCGATGACGTCTAACTTGCTCAAGCAATTGTTGCATGCAATCTGCCGGATGAATGCCATCCCCTTCAGCTGTCTTCCAGAAGTCAAAAGTTCCCTCCACGTCCTATTACCAAAGTCTACATTATGTTATTCAACAAAGACATGAATCTAAAAAAATTTGGGGTTTTTGACATAGTTCACTAAAGAGACTTAAAAATGAGTGTTTGTATCTCATCAGACATAAAATAAGTGGGACAAAAGCTTTTACAACTGATTCTCATCTTCACGTTCACACAAGCAAGCATCATGGAGCTGCTTCACTTGGGACGTCTTTCACCTATATAACTGTGCATCTACTCTCTTTTTAACAATTCTATTATTTTTATGGCATATGTACATGCTGCATCAAAAAATTTGCCACAGATACATGGTGGTGTGGTAGCACCATCCCGTGTAAGGAAGACAAACTTATAGAAAAATGAATCACTTGTAAGTATATTTGACATATTCATATATGGACCTAAGACAAGATGAAAGAGGATGCTTTTTATGCTTCCTTTTATCATCCCTGAAAGAGGTGTAACATATGCACTGCACTTGAAGTCAAGTTAAACGAAAATGCAAGATGCGAAGTAAGATACCGATTTAGCTTTTCCTTCTTGGACAATTAATCGACTAATGAGAATCAAGTAATCAACAGTCTGCCAACATTGTACAATTATGGACTTCATCATTCTTTTACAACAAAAAATAAGAAAGCACCTTGATGAATTCCTCTGGGTTCGGACAGCTCTGTTGTTTAGATAATCCAAGAGTACTTTCTGCAGCAGTGCGGCCATCTCGAAGTGCCACAGCCTTAAAGAACTCCAGCAGGAGGAGTCTGTCCTTATTGGATAGCTCAGCAGTCATACCCACATCAAGGAAGACCACATGAGGTCTCGATTTGAAAAGTCCTTTACCTGAAGCTCTGTCTTGCGGTGATCTAACAAGAATGTTCCCAGGATGCATGTCTGCATGTATGAAATTATCCACCTGGAATTAAATGGTATAGTATCAAAAAGAGAGAACAATTTTAATGACTATGTTGCAAAATTGAGGAATTGTAAGATCCCAATGGAAGAGCATTTTCCACTTCCCTAAATAATAGGAGAAAAGAGTAAACAATCTCAAGTTGAAGACTGTAACTAAGAAAAGATTAGTTTGACAGCTTATGGACTTCTTATACAAAACCAAAAAAAAAAAAAATATGAGGCAGCTAATGCATAATTGTACAACAAAGGAAGATCTTCGCTTTACTGAAAAGCTGCTCCCAGCAATTAATGAGGTCAACATGTTCGATAAATTTGGTGACTAACCCAGAGAGTTTTGCTCATTATTACCATCACAAAAACTCAAGCCACAATTGCAAAGTTGATTTAGATATTTAGTTTATATCAGAAGTTGATTTACAACAACATAATACCCGAGTAGTCCCATAAGTTGATTTATGCTGAACAATTTATTAAAGCAATAAGAAATTAAGAGCTCACAATGAATCTAATTTCCATTTCTGAGGAATAGTATGTTATAATGTTCAGAGATTCTACATGATGCCCTGATAAAATGACCCTTTTTTTGTTATTGGGCATGTTAAACCCCAACCCCAACTAACGCTCCTGCGCAAGAGTCAATGGTGGTCCTTTCTACTTGAACATCACGCCTCAATATCGAAGATGAAGTATTCTTTTCACTAGGAGATCCTCCATTTTCTTAGTAACCAATTTTTACCTATGTACTTCCGTAGTTTTACTTTCAGTCACGTTTCTATTGGCATATTCCTTCTTGAATTACTTTTTTTAATCAAGTAAAGTATTTCATTATTAATTAATAATCAACTTCGACTTTACCGTATGGCTAAATTACACAGACATACCAACATCATCTTCAGTAGTGCATGAGTCCCAATGTGAGCAAGGGCACTTCGGATGCTCTCACGCCCTTCAAACTCTTTCATAGGTTCTTCAAGCTCTTCAATGTAGCGCAAGATATTTTCACCGTCTTCATAGGTTTCCACTAAAACTGCAGGATGCACCAAAGGATATAGAGGTCTGGGAAATGATACATCCTTCCATCTGCGGAAGTTGTATATAAAACGACTCAAGTTAGCTGCTTCCCTAGAAAGATCAACTTGTGACATCATAAAGACCGCAAACTGCTGTATGCTTTCATCCAGTCTCAACCACTTCAAAGTTGGGAAGACCTTTGAAACTTTTGCAAACATGTTAATTAGTACAAAATCCCTCCTGATAGATTCACCAACGCCTGGGTGCCTAACTTTGACAGCGACACGAATGGGTTTAACCCGCTGTCTAGGATATCGGAATTTCAAGGTTGCCCGATGAATTTGAGCAATACTACCCGATGCGACAGGCTCCTCCTCAAAATTCTCGAATATTTCAGGCAGCTTCCGTCCAAACGCCTTCTCAATGCTTCTTTTTGTGTATGCATAGCTATGTGCTGGTGCCTTTGAGTGGAGTTCAGCAAGTTCATTACACATATCATCTGGAAACAGATCTGGCCTTGCTGCTGCCCATTGACCCCACTTAATGAATGCTGGACCTGCCTTCTCTAGAGTTCTTCTCACAGCACGAAGCCACGTCTTCCTAAACTCAATACCAAAGGAGTCAGCAAAAGGAGCCATTAGCATACAAGGGGTGAACAACAAAGCTAAGTATACTGCCCTCGAGAGCAATATCAAGCCCTCTAAAAGCAAGAAGATAAATGAAGTCAAGTAGATATGTCCATCCATTGCATGCATGTAGAGCGATTCTGGGGATGTGAAACCTTCTGCTTCTGCAAGCACACTTTGATTCCATGCTAGCTGTCCAATAAGGAAGGCCAAAATGCCAGGAGATACCAGATGTGAGCGAGACAAAGCAAGGCTCATCACACATGTAACCCTACTTATTGGTGGCAGTATTGTTCCACAGCTTGAATGAATTTGAAGTAGCCGTTTCCAGGCAACTCGAGCATGGTGTGAGACTGTCTCATTCGTAAGGAACAAACAGCTAGCTTTCGAATTGTACGTCTTCCATAAGGTTCCTTTTGACTCATAGAAAGTGCTGGAGGTAAATCCTCTATGACAAACTCTACATTGTGAATGTAATCTGGAAAAGATAAAAGAAAGTCCAGTAGGGCACGTTGTCCAGACCACTGAGTTCCTGGCCTTGGTGCTGGAAAGAAGGGAATGAGCAACCCTTTCAACACTTCCCTTCACCAAAATTCTGCACCTGACAAAATAAAACTTGTATTAGAGCAGTTGCTGGCGATAAATTTGGAACGATGGCAAATATTTTTCATATAACGTGTTCCTTGTTGAAATATTTTTCTATTAGAAATGGTAAGAAAAAAGGACGATAGGGAGCTCACCCAATATCAACCTTCTTGAAATCATTTCCAATGTACAGTTACCTTATGGTGTTGAAACTTTTCTCTCCAAGAAAATATTTTCTACCAAAAGGGGGAGAATAACTACATCACTTACTCACTTATGGGCCGTAGTTGTTTTATTTTTTAGAAATAACAGATTCTTACCCCGCATCACCTGCCTCATCCAAGACTTGAACATTGTTGTGAACGAATATCATCAACACTATCACTAGCTCTACCTCATAGATTACCATACTCATTTACTTTATTTGTCTAAATTATGAAAATTGATCAAAAAAAGATTTTTTAAGGCAAACATATTTCTCATATCAATCACGATCTGAACCTTTTTTTTTTCTATAGCCCAGGTGATATGTAATTACGGTTTACTAGCCAGTGGATTAAGTAAGACTTAGCAAGTTGGCAAGTTAGTTACCTGGTGGTTAAAGAAGTAGTTTAAGTTGTTAGAAAGCACGTGAAAACCTCGTGACTGTTCCGTAAGTTAGTCCCCAACTTACTCCATTATCTCTATTTCATTTTAGTTCCTATTATGCCGTGTTTGAGCTACTGCACACGCACCTCAACTAATTAAACAGGATACATATGCTATTGAGATAACCCTGTCCATCAAAGACTCAACAAAATGAGAAGAAACCACATTGTATTTTTGCTTCCCTGGGCTATAAACCTGAAACCTCATGTTTCCCAACCCACTACATCACACCCTTAGGTACTCAATGGCAATATGAACCTTATACTCCCATCATCATAATGAAAAACCATAAAATAAGCAATTAATCATCCTTATTAAGTCCATTTCTAGGCCTAATTAGAAATACACAATCATAAGCAATATAAAGAGATCTAAAACTTCGAAAAATAGATTATTATTTTTTCAAAAAACTTAGACAAATGAAGTAATATCAGAAACGTACCTTGATGCGGCCATTGATAACTGATGCTAATAGGTCTTCTACGATACAAAGCTGATTGATACACCCGCATTTTTCAACTTCGATGCAAAATGTATCATCGATGAATTTTCGACACCGTAAGTCGATGGATGAACACTACAATAGTGAAGTAAACGACACCGTATTGACCGGAAAAATCAGCTGCGCACGGTGGTTTTGGGTTGTCGCCGTCGATGAGAAAGTGACTGAAAAATCTACCGGGTTGTAAGTGTGTTTGGCAATTGACCCGATTCTGAATCCCAAATTTTCTTTTACAACATTTTACTCAACTAGCCATTTTTAACATTATTTAATTTATATCCGTTTTAATGTTGGATACCTATATTAAATCTCGATTATTTTAAAATCGCATCGATAGAACCTTAATTTTAAAAAATATTTTAAGTTATATAGTAAAGGGTTGTTTCATTGGACATATTAGATAAAATATTATTATTATTATTAGTCTTTTAACATATTTATTTAGGATTGTTTGGTAAGAAATATTTATTAGAGAAAATAATATTAATATTAGCTGATATCAAATTAGAGAAAAGACATTCTTTTAAATAGACTAAAAAACAGATAAACAAATTGATACAGAGAATTGAAAACTAACTTACAATTATACTCAATAGGTGATTGATCCCGATTTATTTGTATTTGTTTGAACTACAACACTAACTTTAAAAAATTGAAAATATAACTTTTACACGCTTCGTTATTTAGATATCAATAGATGAAATTGATACACGAATATTTTAACTTAAAATATAAGTATATAAGAATTCATCTTTTCTACTTAAAAATTAAAATCTCCAAACAAAATTTTAAATCAAAATTTTTTTGCACAAAAAATACCAAACCTCAAAGTATATTTACAATTTCAAACACAATTTGTTGCAACTTCAAATTACATATATTTTAAAAAAAAAATTAGAAGTGAAAAAAATAGCCACTTTTATAGCACCATTATTCAGGAAATTAATACAATTAGGATTCACTTTTAATTATCATGAACTTATTATAGAATTTAAATTATAATAATTTTAATTATTATTTTATGATGTATTTTTATAATATAATTTTTTTTTGCAATTTATAGTATTTTCTTACAATTTTGAGTATTTAAATTTTTGTTTGTAATATCATATTAATATAATCTAATTTAATTTTAAATTAGTCAAATTAATTTAAAAAAAACGCAACATGAGTCGACAAATATATAAAAAGAAACTATAGTTAAATTTACAAAGTATTTAAATATTTAGCCCCTTCATATAATATATATAATATAAAACTTAGAAATATGAAATTGGGAATTTCTAAGCCTATACCCTTCATCAATTGAGCAGTTTCCGGTGAGCAAGAATCACTTTTTCCGGTAAGATTCCCGTCGAAATTGTAATGAAATTAATGAGTTTTTGAAAACCCAAATGCAAATACAGTTGTTTGATAGCATGGAACAATTTTTTTTTTTGATTTTGTAATATTTTTTTTGTCTTTGTTGCTGTATGTGTGCTCCTTCATTTTGGGTTTGGGGCAGCTAGGGTTGTATTTTGTACTACTTAGTATTTACTGACAGTAGTAAAGGTGTTGGAGTTCTTCAATCTTGGTTTTATAATTGCTTGCTAAGGAAAGTTATGTTTTTTTTTTTTTGGATAATTATGGTGTTTGGGCAGCTTTCATTTTGCGCATCTCGACTAATTCTAAGAGCGAAACAAGTATGAAGTAATTGTCCACCAAGGTTAGAACAGATGGAAGAAATCGCCTAGTGTTTTTTTTTTGTCTCGGTTCATGGTGCTGAAGTTATGATTGTCTGGAAAATTCTTCTGTATACTGGATATTAGAAGCAATATTTGGATTTATACAGAAGATAATATTTCTATTTTAGACATATTAGGTTCCTATAGGATTGTAGATTGGTGTGTTAGCTCTTTTCGTTTTTGTTTACTTGTAAATATGGTCAGCGTAAAACCCATGTACTGATTTTTAATAGTTACAACTTGTTACCTTCTCATTTTTTTTTAACAAAGAAGGAATTTTTGTTGAATTAGTAACATTTGGTTCGATTTTCTAGTTGGTAGTTACTGACATTATTAGAGGCGTTGATGTTCTTCAATCTTGATAGTGTAATTTCCTGATGATAAAGTTATGTTTGGTTTGGAATTGGTCTGCGTAAGAGATATTAAAAGCAATTGTTGTTGAATTTGTATCATTTGGTTCTTCAGACTATTTTTTAATGTAGTACTGTAGTACATTTGCCACTCTTATTAATATTTTCTGTTCAAATACGTTAAGCTTCTTATAATGCTTGTTGCCCTTGTTAATCCAGTTAATCCTTTCCGACGATCAGAGACTAAACTTCCAATTATTGATTACTACTGAAAACCAGCAAAATGAAAGACAAAACTCCTCTGGGGTCTATGGAGAAGGAAGCAGAATCAAGGCAAAAGAGAGAGGTACTAGAGAAGGTGGGTCAGGTCATTGCCTCAATCAAAGATGCCAAACACGTTGATCAAGTCATCTGTGCTCTTCATTCCCTCGCCCTTCGTCTTTTCCCTCTTGACTCCCACTCCGTCGCAGGTGTGCTCTCAGTGTGAAATAAACTTTTATGGTTGATTAATGTCTCAATTTCTGTCTAACGAGTAATGTTATATTTACTTAAGTCTTGTTGCTACCTCAACTTCTCTGTTCTCGAGGAATCCCTCCACCCCCCCGTTTTTGTGAAAATAAATAATCTTCTTCTAATTTTGGTCAATGTATAGGTAGCATTAATGAGCAGTACAGGGAACAGGTATGTAGCTAATTTTTTCTGGACTATATTGTTATGTTTTCTGAGTTTTCTTTTCGTGTAATGATTTAATTGTTTTTTTCACTCAAGTTAATAAGTGCGAGACTCCCGGACACACACGAGAGAGATGAATGGTCGCAGATTTTCTATAAAGGCCCTGCTTTCTCAACATTGGCTAAGATTTTGTTATATGGTAAGGTTGATAATCCTGGTCATTTAGTCAAATGACAGATCTCTTCTTTAAAACCCCAAGAGGATGTTTTTTTAAACTGTTTTCGTTTTTGTATTTTATTTCTTGGTTTTCAGAATTAATTGTGAGGTGCAACTTCCGTATCCTTTGATTCATGAGTTCGTTATCTTTAGTTTTTTTTAAAAAAGAGACCCCGGAGAAATTCTGCTTCTGGAATTGGTTTTAGGAAGTAATTGTAAATAAAATTTATACTTCCTCTAATCTATGTTGCTCTTTGTGTTTGTTGTATTCAGTTCACTCTTTGCAGAGTTACATAGACACATTTTTAGAATAATAATTGTTGCTTTTGTGTAAATTGATATGATTCCTTAGACAGAGAGCTTGCTTAGAATTATCATCTTGATGTATTGGTTGGTTTCTTAGTATGACAAGTCTAATCATTTTTTTTCTTTTCAGATGTGGCTTATGATTGGCTGACATGTCTCCCCATTTCTGCAAGGATGCACATCTATGATGTGTTCTTTTTGAGAGGCCAAGTTATTGAGGTTGTTCAAAAGTTAGGTCCTTGTCTACAATGGAGAGGTAGTAGTGATGATGACAACCGTTCCATCCACTCAAATGCTGAAAGGTAGCAAAACATCTTCCACTTTGTGTGTATGTGGTTCATAGAGTACCTATTCAGTACATTATATCTCTCTTTGTGGCAAGTTCTGGTAAAGTGAGAAGGCAGTCTTAACAATTCTATGCTGTCATAGACATACACATGAAATAGTTTTTCATTGGCTTTATTTCATTGCATTATGTTTCACTAAGTCAGACTATGAAGAATAAAATCGCTGTCTAGAAATGTGCAGGTGGAAAACTGTTAGTATTTAGGCAGTTATCACTTCAGAACTAGCAACATGTTGTTTTAAATTTTAATTGTAGTCCCAAAATGAAATTGGTGGGAAGCTATACAATAAATATTATGTGAGTGGTTTTATTGTTGGTTGTTAGCACATTGCTTTGTTCTGCCCATAATATCTTTTCTGTTCGTATGGTAGTGTTATTCTGTCTCATTGTGGTGCAATGTGTGAGTATTATACTGGCACTGATGTCTAATCATACAAGACTATGTAGACTTATTTGAATGGTGCAACACTCTCCCGTCTGAGATATGCTCACAAAGTAATGGCTTCCTTACTTCTCATCTATTAAACTCTGACTGCAGATTGCTTGTGCTTTGTTTGCTTGACAATATGGGAGTTACTCAGATTGCTCGAGAATTGTCTACCTACTGTCAGGAAGATCTTGCCCATGAAGAGCTCAAGCAGATTATATCGCTGGTGGTCCAGCTCCTTACGTCTATACCTGATAAAGCACACGCTGGAACCCCTAATGCATTATCATCACAGTATCCTTTTTATTTTCTTTTTTGGGATAAAGTTCCCTCTGACTAGATTGTCTGTTTTCATGCAGTAAGTACCTGTTGAATCTATTAAAATGTTAAGTTGAGCTCCTCAAAATGAGCTGGAAGTTTTTTTAATAGTCTTGTGTCATGGTCAGAGAAAACAAAGCCAAAACTCTCTCCCCCCTCCCTGTCCTCCTCCCCACGCTTGTGGGTTGTAAGCGGTTGTTCACTTTACAATTTAATTTTGTTTTCAATTCCTCTTCCTTCTGGTCCGGCAGGGAACACTACTTGTGCCAATTACAATTTTCTTTGAAGCTTCATGGTTGCATACGTACTGTAGTTTCATTCTCTTTGCTATTTATTCCTTTTTTTGCCTCCTTGGTCTTGTTCCACTCTTTACCAGTGAATTTCAGTGTGTTCTTCAAGCATATCACCACTCAACTTCTTGCGGGAGCACAAGAATGGGACAAGCTTTTAGATGGAGGAGATCACATTGATAAAAACAAATTAGGTGGTGTCATGCTGTTAATGGGTGAAGCATTTGCTCGCATTAGTCGGCGAGGATCAGCAGGTACATTTGATCAACACAAGCAAATTGTTCAAAGAATCATAGTCCCTTTGTCCCAATTTATGTGATGCGCTTTCCTTTTTAGGTTGTCCCAAGAGGAATGATACCTTTTTATATATATTGAAACAGTTTAAGTTTAAACTTCTGATTTTTAGTGAGATGATTTATAGCCACAAAAAATATCTATGGCTTGTTTTAGACCACAAGATTCAAAATTTCGTTGTTTCTTAAACTTTGTGCTCTGTCAACTGTGTCGACTTGCATGACATAATTTGGGACCCGGGTGGGTGGGTTGGGGGAGTACTTTTGTATTTGTACAAATAGTTTGATATATCAGTTTATAAAGTGGAATCAATTTCTGGAACTGTAGATGTGCTGTTAGGTGTATTGGTTCCTGAAATACATAAACACGTACAGAGCTTCTTACCACCAAATTCGGATGTCCCTATGGATGAAGCATTTCAATCCACGCCTGGTCTGCGATTCTGGTTAAAGATGATGGAGTCAATAAAAGACCCTTACTCCTTAGAAAGAATGACTGAACAGCTACTCAAACAATTAGCAGCTCAAAATACAGGAGATATTGAAGCTCACTGGATTTTGTGGATATTGTTTCATCAGGTTTTCCATCAACAAGCCTCAGTTAGGTTGTGTATATTCACTATGCATTATATTATGATAGAATTTGGATTCCTCTTTAATGTCTTGAAAAGATTGTTAATCTGGGATAGAACATCATGTTTTATATTTGATGTATCTTTTGTTCAATTTTCTCTTTCAGGTCCATGTTTTTTGAGAAATTCTTAGTGTGGAAAGTATTCCCTAGTAAATGCTTGAGATGGATTCTTCACTTTGCTGTTTTTCAGTGTTCCCCTGAAAAGTCCTCATCAGTAAAATCCTGTAACTTCCGTACTCTCTCTGAGACTCTTCAGCGTCTTGTGAAGACTTGGTCCAAACGGGATTTTGTGCAATCAATTCCAATTGAGCAGCAAGCCTGTATTCTTTTTCTTTTCTTGTAGCTGTAAATTCTGCATCTACTTTTTTTCTTTTGGTTGAGAAAATTTGTAAGATGTGTACTTCCTTTAGGTTGTACTCCATATATTTATGTTTCCTTAACTTCAAGATCCAGATATAACTGCTGCCTTAGGCCTTTGCTTAGAGAAGATGTCTAAAGAAGATTTAGATGCAACCAAGGATGCAATGCACTGTATTCTTGAAGGAGTGAGCTGTAAAATTTTCGCTCTCACTGCTATTCAACAATATCTTTCTGGATGAACATTAACTAGTTGATTTAATTCTTCTCATATTTTTTATGGTTGCTAACAGGTAGGTTGGGAAGTGCTGACCATTTGATTCGAAAAATGGCTAGCAGTGTTGCATTAGCATTTTCCAAAGTAATTGACCCCCAAAATCCTCTCTACCTTGACGATAGTTGCCGTGAGGAAGCTATTGACTGGGACTTTGGTTTATTAACCCCAGAAAAAAGATTATTGGCTAGGCCCACAGACATAGATGGAAATAAGGGTTGTTCAACCACAGCAGCTGGAAAGGTATTAAACAATATAGCTGCTGCCAGCAGACATGATAACGTGATGACTAAAAAGAAGAAATTAATTGATCCAGCATCCCTAAACAATGAGGTTGACTCTAGTAAAGATGATGACGATGATGATGATAATGCAAGTGAAACTTCCAAGTCCTCGAATGACTCGTCTTTGCAGCCATATGACTTGTCAGATGATGGTGCAGATCTAAAAAGAAATTTCTCACAGTTAGTGGATGTGATTGGAGCACTAAGGAAATCTGATGATGCTGATGGTGTGAGTTCAAAATTCTTATAGCCATATATCAGACAATCTGTAGAGTGTTAATTTTGTCATCCTTTTAAGAAATGAACAAGCTTTGATGCCCTTTTTGTTTCTATGAATGACCTGTACCAGCGTATAGTAGAACGAGAATTGATCAGATAACTATAAGCTTATAGTTATCAAGATTACTAAAAATAGTTTGGTCTTTAGTAGTACATGTGCTCCGAGGTTATCACTGAAGTAGATGCAAAAGTTCTCTTGTTTGCCATTGTGACGTATTTCCTCTTAGCAGGTTGACCAGGCTATTGATGTTGCTGAGAAGCTTGTACGAGCTTCACCTGATGAGCTCAAGTTTGTAGCTTCTGATCTAACCAGTATTCTAATACAACGTCGCTGCTCTGATTCAACTATTGAAGGGGAGGAAGAGTCTACTGAAGAGAAGAGACAAAAAGCGATTGTTGCTTTGATTGTCACATGTCCTCATGAATCTCTCAGTACACTAAATAAATTACTATATTCACCAAGTTTAGATATCAGCCAGAGGTTAATGATACTTGATGTAATGACGGAGGCTGCACAGGAGCTCGCAAACACAAGGATTTCAAGACTTAAACAACGGTCGAATGCTCTTGTATCATCCATTGGTGATGAAGCATGGTTCATGCCAAAACCTATTGGTCCTCCAGGAGCTGGCCCTTGGAAGGAAATTTCAACACCAGGGACTCCTTTTAACTGGTCTCATGGTTATGAGAGAGAACTTCCCCCTAAATCAGGTCAGATCAAGAGAGGGAAGACACGCCGTTGGAGCCTTCATTCAGCTTTACCGGTAAACCAGCTTGAATGGTCCCAGAATAAGTTTCCCCAGTATGCAGCGGCTTTTATGCTTCCAGCCATGGAAGGATTTGATAAGAAAAGGCATGGTGTAGATTTGCTTGGTAGAGACTTCATTGTTTTGGGGAAGTTCATCTACATGCTTGGTGTTTGTATGAAGTGTTCAGCCATGCATCCAGAGGCATCTATTTTGGCATCTCCTCTTTTGGAATTGTTAAGATCAAGGTAGTAACTCTTATATATGATGTCAGAGAATAATACCTTCTTACACAACTACCCCTATAAACTTACAAATGTCTAGGAATAGAAGATGAGTTGTTACTGGAGAAAGAAAAATCTTTTCTTTTTAACTTCTAAAAGAAACTGCGTCCTTTATCCAGAAACTAAAAGAAAAAAGAAAAAATGTCATCTTCTTTAACTGAGTATGAGTGACCTGACTCCATTTGTAATTGTTGGTTGGAATTGGACAATGCACTAGTTTGTCAGTGGGAATTCCAGTTCTGTTTCAATTTTTCCGTGTACATTTAGATGCGCTCTTAAGATTTCCCTCTCTATACTGGCAGGGAGATATCTCATCATGTGGAGGCTTATGTTAGGAGATCTGTCCTGTTTACTGCTTCATGCGTACTGATTTCTCTTCATCCCTCCTCCGTGGCAGCTGCCTTGGTTGAGGGGAATTCTGAAATTTCAAAAGGACTAGAGTGGATTCGCAATTGGGCACTTCATATTGCTGAATCTGACATTGATAGGGAATGCTACACAGTAAGTCAAACGATCTAAATGTTCCCCTATAACTTCTGTTCTGTTTGCTTTATGCACACCTACAACTCTGTAGATTGTTAGCAGACTATGTTGTAGTCTTGTAGACACCACTAGTACCTTCCCCCCGTTTTCAGGTACATATATACATATTTCAAGTCCTGATAGAGACTAAAGTCTTAAGTCTTCAAAGGCAAGTTTCTGTAATTTGTTTTCTGAAGGTGCTCATAAAAAGACGATATGTTTTTTTTAAAAAGCAGAAAAAAAAAAGAGAAGAGAAAAGGCAGCCCGTTGCATGAAACATCCTGTGTTCACGCGAGGTACGGGGGAGGCCACATCCTAAGGGTGTGTTATGTAGGCTATCTACCTTGACGCAAGTATCCGAGGCTGATTCCATGGCTTGAACCGTAGCCTATAGCTCACACAGAGACATTGGGTCTTAATTGTGTGTCTGGCATAAGAAATATCTAGTATTTGCTTGCAGGTTACTTAGTTATGATTACACTTTGCTTGTCCGGATAAATCTTCTCTTTTCTTAATGTCATTGCTTTTATGCTCTAACTGATATATCCAAAGTGTAGTTCTTGTTACCATCAATCTCTCCTTCTGAACAGTCTTCTAAACTCTGCTTGGTTTTGTTTTCTGGTCTCATAATCTAACACAATGTTTGAGTTTTTCTTTTCTGCTTTACGTAGCCAACCTAATTACTTCTAATTTTGCAGCTGGCTATGACTTGCCTCCAACTCCATGCTGAGATGGCGCTACAGACTTCTCGAGTTCTTGAATCACCTGAAAACCTACACGGATCGAATAAGAACAGTCTACCATCAAATATATTGAGGGGGGCTATCAAAATACCCAGTTCAAATGGTGGCATTCTTAGTGCCCCTTAGATATTATTGACATGCCTATCCTCCAGTTCTATCCGTAAATACCCAACCTCACCTTCATCATACTCGGCATCCCTCAGTACAAACGATAAAACAACTCTGCCTTTGTTCTATCTTTTTATAGTTGTTGCCATTGCCATGCAAGTGCTTTTATTCAATGAATTTCAGAACCTTACTAGGCCCCTGCTCAAGCTGTCTGATGCATCGCGGATAGTCTGGTTCAACAAGGTAAGTTTCTTGGAATTGAAAGGATGATACATGTTTTTGTTTTCTTTTAAGACCAACTTGTAATTTCGTGTATCAAATGCAGCACAAAGCTTAGCAATGCTGAAATTCATTGGTTTGAGATGCTAAAGTTTGATTAAAAAGGTGTCTTTTCGATGTAGCTTGCTGATATGATCCTGGTTAGCCCCGATAACACTGATATCATCGCGGAAGGATCAAAACGTCTGTTGTTTTCCTCTGAAAAATATGACAATATCATCGCGGAAGGATCAAAACGTCTGTTGTTTTCCTCTGAAAAATATGACTTTTGTGTGTTCTGTTTCCTTTTACCATATTGGTTTAGTATTTGTTTCCTACAATGCATGTATTGTTTTCCCTTTCTTAGATTGTAATAGTGCATTTGCCAAAATCCTATCTTTTGTCAAACTGTATTTTCAATTTAACTTAAGTCATCAGAAGTCCTTAAAGTTGTTAGCATAATTCACTTAGATACTTCAACTAATATTAGTATCAATTGTACACTTTTGCTTATATAATAATCGTTTTTATTAGACATTTTTTGATAATCAACAAAAAATGTGCAGAGTGTGTGATACACTTGCAGTGACGTGGCAACATGACTAATTAAAAAATAACATTTGGCATTGGGCTCGAAAATTATAAAAAAACACACATTTAATATCTAATTTTTTTTATAAAAAAAAAAATAAAATTTTGTTAGCAGTTATTCAACTCTACATCGATGGCAAAATGAAATTGATAGCTCTAAAATTATTTCTTTAAAAGAAAAATTAATATCATTTTTGATAAATTTAATGACCACATATGAATTTGAGTAAAAATCTTTGTTCGAAAATTGTGATAAATAAATATTGGCTAACTATTTTTATACGTAAAAATCATTTATCTTTTTTCATCTTCTTCATATTTGTTCCTTGTTTTTATGAGATTTGAAATAAATCATACGAAGACTTTCTTTCAAATCTGAATCTTTATAGTTGGTTTTCATTTATCTTCATATTTAGAAGATATAAATTTTTTGTATATAAAAAAAGAAAAAAAAAACAATGTTGGAACTAAAATGAAGAAAGTTTTATAAACTAAACTATGAAGAAGATGATAGATAGGGAGTGAGTTCTTTTTTGAAAATAGTGTAAATATAGAAGAAAATATTTTTTAAGTTAATTATAATGCCAAGTATCAATAACAGAAGTAAAAAAAACTAAAAAAAACACTTTTTAAGTCTTTTCACGCGCTTAGGGAAGTGCAATACATATTTTGCCATATCAGCATTTTGTATCTAATAAGTACATGTTTTGAACAATTTAGGTGTTCAATAGGTACAAGTCTCAGTTAAGATGTCTAAGTGAATTATGCGAACAACTTTGAGGAGCAATATCTGACTTAAGCCTTTCAATTTTATGCTTTCCCCTGCATTACTCTTATTAGTTGTTAAATCATAATCATTCGTTATAACAAACATTTCATTATAATCGCGTTTCCATTTCTTTTACTAAATGGAGCACAATATTATTAAATCACACTTTTACGTACTTTTATTTATAATAACTAAATGAGATCATATATAATATTACCACACTATAACAACCATGAAATTTTCAGACAAACGTTGTAACTATTATGAATTAGAGGTTAGAGTGTGGACACATTCAAAATTGAAGGGATTATGCAAAGAATATGCTTGAAAATTAAATGCACCAATACAAACTGATGCATGAATTGACATGTTTAAAATGTCATTAAAGCTATAGAGAGCAAATTGCACAATCATTTAGCTTCCCAAATCCCAAGATGTAATGTGCAAACACAAGTAGAGTAAACATTTTACTCTGAAATCAAAATGCAGATAATTCATGACCAGAAGTACTAACACAACACAACTAAGGAGAAGTTTCCAGTTGGAATTCAATATGAGAAGTTTTGCGCGCACAGCCAACTGTAAACGCATACATAAAAACATGACATCTAGCTGAACGAAGGTAAACAGAAACATTTGAACCTGAACCTAGTCTGACAAACTCCACCGTCGTCTAACAACCCAAAGTGGAGTGCAAAGAGAAACAATTTAGAAGTAATATACAAGAGAAAACTGAACTTGATAACTAACTAAAACTTCCAAGGAAGACCTACTTGTAATGTTCTAAGACGGAATTGAATCAGCAAAACTACCTGAACTTCATTCGTTTAGAACCAGCAGAACTTGGACCGGATCGGGACTTGCCAAAGTTCTTCTTTCTCCTCCTCTCGTCCTCACTGTCAGGTTCATCTCCTTTCTCCCTATCTGCGTTGCTTGCCTCCTTCTCCAACTCTTCCCATGTTTTGCCTTTTTCTTCCTCCGAGTCTTCATCTGAGTCTTCCTCTTCTTCCTCGGAATCCACCAGAGATTCACTATCAGAGGCTTCGTCTTCTGAATCTGACTCAGGTTCAGCGTCTGAGGGTTCATAGCCTTGGTCTGACTCCTCCGAATTTTCAGATTCTGAGTCAGAAGCATCTATGTTTAAAAATTCCCAACCACCTTCATCTATAAACCTTTGGGGATCTTCAGTTATGGTCTTCAATACTTCACGCCAATTCAGGTTCATCTTGCTCTCATAATACTTGATGTCAGTTGTGTCAAGCCACTCCTTGATGCCATCAAGTGCGGAGACAGGAATTGAATCTATGCGCATGACATCACGCTTGAAGTCCTTGAAGACAATTGCCATATCAAAATTCTTCTGCCCAAATCCAACTCTCTCCAAGTTGACAATCTCAATATCACTTAAGGTTATTACGAGAAATGGGGTCTCTATCAGCTCAACCAAACAGCTTGAGGTTGGCACAATGAATGCTGATGATTTATAGGGCACCCCATGGAACCCAAGTTCTCTCAGAGGTTGATCAAATTCCAGGTCAAGTCCTTTAAGCTGGGGCTGGCTCCACACATCATTCACCCGGTTCACAAAATTCTGAAAGTCCATGTTGAATTTGTTCTTCCGATCTCTTTCTCTCTGTTCTTCCTCAATCTCATCTGGGTCATAGGCAGACCGCTTTCCACCTCCTAGTGTTTGCACCACATCCATTACCTCAACATAGAATTGCACATCCTTGGTTTTCTTGTTTCCTACCATTATGTGGTTATGCAGATGAAAGTGAAGAAGGGTAATCATCTCCTTCTCTGCTGGCTGGAAGAATGCATGCTTGATGTTGCCAAACATGATGTCAACACGCTCATCTGGTCTTGAGGTCGAGTACCGGAAACCATTAACATGAGCTTCCAATGTACCCGGAAGCTTTCTTGCACGACCACCAAAAGAGGGACGAATCGATAAGTCAGACAGCCTAACTGGTTTGAATTTATTCCCTGCAAGTACAAGCTTTTCCTGAGACACCAAAGTTGCCCTTTCGGCTCTCTCAGACTCCCTGGCCATGACATTACGTCTAAGAGTTTTAATCTGCTGAACCACTTCACTTATGTGCCTTGGATCCTTGGAACGAAATGAAACTTCCTTCAGGTAAATAGCACCCTGATTCTTAAGAGCATTTGCATCAACAGGTGTAAAAGGGGTACCAGGAACATTGAAAATGACACGGATATAACAGTTACGGTTGGTATCCTGCTGGCTTGAAACAGTCTTAACAGTAGCCACATGGAAAGGAACCATAGTACCATATATTGGTAGAAGAATGGCTTCATTCTTTTGGTCAACCTGAATAGTCATATCCCTAGGAGGTGGTAGATCATTGATGCTCTTATACGCAACAAGGTCACTTGAGGCCTTAGCAGCACCCTTGTTATTCCCCGTTAAAGCTCCTCCACCAGCAAGACGACGAGCAGTTTCTTCATTCTTCTGACGGGCAAGTTCTGCTTGATGCTGCCTTCGGAGCTCTTCTTGGTTGTTTGACCTAAGTGTTGCCTTGGAATACAAGGCTTCCATCCTGCTTGAATCAGCTTTCACTTTAACGTCTTCCTCATCTTCCTCATCTTCATTGAAAGAATAGGCTACATCCTTCAAGGCTTTAGAGCTCAAATGAGTAACCACATCATGGCCATCATTTGTGACGATAACCGTATCTGCCAACAAAAGTGAAAAATTCTTACTCTTCTCAGTGGTGGTCCCAGCTTGCAAATTGTGGAAACCAAGTGACACGTTGAAAACCATTCCTGCTCTCACCACCTTATCATTCTTAGCATTGATGATCAAGCCAGACTCTCGGAACTCAAGACCAATCCCAGTCCCAGCAGATTTTGTCAGGTTGCTGACAAATTCAGGAGCATCCCTCTCAACCACTTCCAGAGCTGTTTGATACACGGAGCTAAGCTTGTTTCCAGGCTTCAATGCACCAATAGCTGCATCATGAGCTTTAAGAAGAACCTCATAAGCCTTGTTCTGCGTCGAAGTTGAATCAATGAGAAATGTTCTGGCAACATTTGAACAGTAACTGTTGTATCGTGATCCAACTGCACATATGATGACACTGGCAGAATCATAGTACAATTGTTCATCATTGCTTGTAGCACTAGGTCTAAGATCGAAATTCCCACCACTCTGGAAGATTGGGGGGTAACATATATCAACATTCTCAGCTTTCAGCTTCACCTTAATTTTTGCAGGTTCTAGAATAGCCTTTTCTGTGTCATCCATTAATAAAGAATGAGTTACTTTCTTCTCCTCATCAATAACTTTCTCAAGCTTTGGAACAACAAAGTTCTTCATTGCAGAAGCAGTCAAATATGCAGCTTTCTTCACATTTATTATCTCATTCTGTTCCTTCACAGCAAAGAGGTCAGCCAGCCCATTTGAGATATCACTAAGAGTAGGGCTTGAATTTCTCATCTTATCGGTCCATATCTCCAGGAGTTTTCCTTCAGGGGCCTCTCTTGCAATATATCCAATGACGACTGAACTATCAGGACCATCTGATTTTGGCTGCATACGGATATTGTGAAGCACATTGTCCATTTGAGTAGTCCCATCCTCATTTTTCGCCTTCACATGCAGGATAACGTCCACATCCACAGCCTCTTTAGCAGCAGATTTTACAACACTAAGCAATGAGGCTTTCTTCTGGCTACACAGAAAATGTATTTGCTTGTCTCCAAAAACCATAATCGTCTCAGGAAACTCATAACCTAGCAACCAAATATTTAAAGCTGAGGATTTCAAGTATCTCAAGTCCTCCGAAGGTGGCGGTGTAGCTATAGCAAGGACATCAGAAGAGGCCCAAAGGTCATCCTTATGTTTGTGCCAGTGTGAATATAAGGCCTTCAGTCGCTTACTGAATGTATTCAAGTCAATTGTATAAGCATTTCCACCTGCTGAATTCCCATTTGAAGGTGCTCCATTTCCAGTTCTCTCTTGCACCATGGCCGTGTCAACAATTCTTGACTAACCTAGACAAGAAAAAAGAAAATATTCACATGTAAATTATTTAACAATGAAGAGGCAACATAATATGCACTCACACGTCTGTATACAGTGCCAGCTGATTACTATAAAATTGCTGAAATCTCATTACTCTAAAAGAACTTCTCATTCAATGAGACAATTGCTACTATTTTAAAGGAGCATAATATAACCCCCCCCCCCCAAAACCCAAATAGCTACCCGCAATGAGTTTAAACCAGCCTGCTTATAGTTACTTTGTTAGCAACAAAAATGACCAATTGATTCTCCATGCGCAAGTCTTAAATCCAAGATAAGACGGTAAGAATTACATGGGAACAAAAAAAGAAAAACAGAAAATGGAGTTCATTAATTTGACATCTTAAAGTCTTAATCCATGATTTATAGGAAAAGCTATTTCTAACTAGTTTATAATTTATAAAATGAACTTATGAATACATACATTAATAATTCTGCAACCCTCAACTATTCTCCTTGAGTTGTCCAAATGCACTATCTCATCCTTTCTACAGACAAATTTTCCTCCAGAATTTGTCAACTATGATTTGAACAAGATAGGAGTACTTCATCATTTTTGATAGCAAACACCGAGGCGTAGATAGATTATTAGCTATATGTTCATTTGTATTATACATTAAAATTCAAAAGTCTATTCTCTAGAAAAATAAGTCCACATATTGAAATAGTTCTCAGGCACTCTTGAATATAAGTTAATTCCGATGGTGTCGCAAGCCAGTTTTTCAGGAATTTCCTAATATAGTAGTATGCCACCCTCTCATTAAAATCTTCCGCATAAAAACATTCATTTGCTTGATCCTGAATTTTCTTTCCATATGCTGGGGAAGGTACCTCACCCTCACCTTTCTAGACATATTATTATATCCTCGGGTCAAGCACAAACAAAAGGAGAGAGAAAAGGTAAAAAAGAAAGAGGGAAAGAAGTCTAGTGATAGTTTTAATAACACTTCTTTATTTAACTTCCATTTTTTGAGTGCTCTCTTCGTTCTATTGTTTGCATTGAAAGAAAGAAAAAGATTTCCATTCTTTCTCCTCACTTTTTTTGTTATATCCCTACAACGAACTTTGTCTATGACTAATGGCCCACTTAGTAAATAGGCATAAAAAAGGCTATCAGAAAAGAAGAAAATAAAATTCACCTAAAATTGAACTCGAGGAATTGCATTTTACCAGAGAGTTTTTAGAAAGGTTCTCCATTGGTATTGTTTATTTTTTTTTGAAACTGATACTACATTGGTAACTCAAAAACAGAAAGAATATAAATATATGTGCATACACGAAAAGGGCCCAACTACTTCTTCATTACAGGGGCAGAATACCAGTGCAACTTAACTTTGACAGCCAAAATGAATTCTAAATCATATTCTTCAGTTTATTGCCCTTATACATCCCAATTCTCAATCACCTTAAAAGAAAACAATGTGCCACCTCTAGCACAACGAAGAGGTCCATTGGCACTTTCTTCTATTACCAAAATTTAAATCCTTTTAAGTTCCATAACTGTTTATAACAAAGAAAACAAAAGGAACCCAATTGTTTCTATCTATCAGATTACATATATTATTCGCACAATACCTAATTCTCTGCGGATTCCTAACAAATTATAACCAACAAACTACTCACTTAAATATTTTAATTATCATGCTTAACTGAAAAAAGCAATTTTCAATAACTACAACAACAAAGTACCTCCGTATAAACCCCAACAGGTGAGGTATACGGAGGTCAGTCTACCTTGCAGGATAGATAAGTTGTTTTAGATAGACCCTCGACTACAATGGTGGATCGAGAGGGACACAAAGGTGTTAATCCAAACCTCCTCAGTAACAAATACAAAGTACATATAATGCATTTCTTCATGTTTTATGTATATAGATTTTGAATCACCTAAGCACAAAACTAGATGTTGACTCGTGGTCCAGGTTCAAAACCTAAGAACTACATTGCCACAACTCAGCCCAAAAAGAGATAAAATTAAGCAGTAATAACAAAGAAACATAAAAATGAAGCAAAAAGAAGCAATTTTTAACAATATATTAGGAAAAAAAATGCATGCAAACACTCTCATTCGGAGAATCGAAAAGGTTCCATCAGTCACCGCCTGATATTCTACACTTCAATTAGGGTTTTGCAAACAGAGACATGAAAGAGTGGTACTCATATCTGTCATGTACTACTTTTGGTGAAAAACGTTACCTGGTATCTATAACTGATAAAAGACGGCAACAGATATCTAATGAATCTAACAAAAAATTAACCGAGTTGTACGAAAACTGACCTCAAAACCTCAACACATAGCAAAGGAAATCGATATGCAAACAAAAAATCAAAACAAAACGAAGGCAAAATGAAGAAATTTGAGCAAAAAAATGGAAGAAAAACCATACCTTGTTCGATGAGAAAGATGAAAAAGGAGAGTTTGCTGCTTCAGTTTTTTTAGGGATTTTTTTGTGAGAAGAAGGCCGACTGGATGTTTCTAGAGTTCCATTTTAATGGCGGATAGGTACAATTACCGTTTTGTCCTTCTAGAATCTAGAGTTCTATTTTAATGGCGGTTAGACACAATTACATTTTTGTCCTATAAAAAAAATAGATTTTGTGAAAAAGCAAAATCGCGTCACATGGGAAGTGATTAGATATGATTCGACACAGTTTTAATATATCAAGGATATGATCCTAGATATGAAAATGTTTGATGTTGAGAACGTAAATAGAATATCTGTAGGTAGTTGAATGTTGACATGATATCTGTATATGTAGCCTTTGATTTTCTATATCACGCTATTGAAGAAAGAGAATTATAAAAGATTATTAGATGTTGTTCAAGATATAAAGATGTTTGAGGGTTGATAATTGTAACAGAAGATTAGTTGATAGTTGGATGTTGATGCGCTATGTGTGAAAGAGGTAAGGCTTGGCTTCTCGCTTTCCTTGTCACGCTATTAACGAAAGAGAATTTATGAGAGGGTGATTAGATACGACTTGACATGATATCAACTTATCGAGGACAGAATTTCAAGTTACGAAGATATTTAAGTGTTGATTGTTGGATATTTGATGCGCTATGTGTGAAAGAGGTAAGTCTAATGCCTCTTGCTTTCATTGTCATTCCATTGACAATAAACAACAACAAGAGGAGTTTAGATATGACTTGGTACAGTATCAACTTACCGAGGACATAATTCACGATACGAACATGTTAAAGAGTTAATAATTGAAATAAAAGGTTAGTAGATAGCTAGATGTTGACGTGTTATATTGAAAGAGGTAATTAAGACATAGCTTCATCCTTTCCTTATCTCGTTATTGATGAAAGAGTATTATGGAAGGTGTTTAGATATGACTTGACACAATATCAATTAATCGAGGATAAGATTTAAGATATGAAAATTTTTGAGTGTTGAGAACTGTAATAGAATAATAGTAAGTAAATAAATGTTGACGTGCTATGTGCGGAAGAAGTAACGCATAGCTTCCCCTTTCCTTTTATCACTATTGATAGTACTATTACGTAATTGAATAGTAATTTTAATATATATTCAATGTGTGTTGTTATCCGTCGTTTTATTTGATTATTAAAATTTTTTTTGCAGTGCTTCGATAATATTCATTTCGAATCGGAAATATGTTTAGAAATAAAATCTCTGTATCTACTGAGATAGAAATAAACTCTAGGCATATAAAAAGATGATTGTTGCAATGACGAGAGTCTATTATCTACCGCAAGTAGATTGTAAACGAGTTTTCGAGAAAAAATAAAAGAAAATGTGTATCTTAGTCAAAAACGATTTTTTTCTTCTAAAAAATAAAAGTGAGAAATATCATTATATTTTAAAAAATCAATACGAATCAATCCGATTAAATAAGCACTATTTTAATTAATTTGATTCTTTTAAAAAATTTAAAAGATCGAACTTAATTGATTTGATTTTGATCAAAAACCGACTCATTTGAAATGAGGGTATGAACACCCCTAGTTATTACCATCAAAGAGGGACACTAGCAGTCAACATAGAGAAAAAAAAAGTCATTTCAATTGTAATTTTAAAAACCCTAACCCTAGCTCCGATCAAACAGAATGCAGAAACAGCCACCGCACACGGCGGATTCCGGCATGCCAAACCTCGCGAACATCAAAATCAAGTGTTCATCACCACGTTTTCCACCACCGACAACTCCTTCCGCCACCGACACTCCGACCGCCGGTGCGCAGCGCAAAATTGGAATCGCGGTTGATCTTAGTGACGAATCTGCCTTCGCCGTCAAGTGGGCTGTCCACCACTACCTCCGTCCTGGTGACGCAGTTATCCTTCTCCACGTCCGCCCTACCTCCGTACTCTACGGTGCTGATTGGGGTTCTGTTGATGTATCCATCGCCGATACTGATAACATAGAGACTCAAAAGAAGCTTGAAGATGATTTTGATGCGTTTACTTCTGCTAAGTCTTCTGATTTGGCTCAGCCACTTGTTGAGGCGCAAATTCCGTACAAAATTCATATTGTGAAGGATCATGATATGAAGGAAAGGCTATGTCTTGAGGTTGAGAGGCTAGGATTGAGTGCAGTTATCATGGGTAGTCGAGGATTCGGGGCTACTAAGAGAGGAAATGATGGGAGGCTTGGAAGTGTTAGTGATTACTGTGTTAGGCATTGTGTTTGCCCTGTTGTGGTTGTGAGGTATCCTGATGAGAAGGATGGCGGAAATGCTGTTCGTAAGGGCGGAGTTCCTGTGGCATCTGCCTCAAAAGAACACGAGGAGGAAGGCGAGTACCATGATGCTTGTGATGGTCGTCAAGGTATGTGCAAACTTCATCCTAATGTTTGCTTAGTTATTTTCGGGTCTTTATATGTAAATTTATGCAATTTGCTGCTGGTTATCAGTTTTTCCCATTTTCTAATTGGAATGAAAGACCCTTTCATGTTTTATAATGTAAAATGTGGCACACTGCTGTCAACTCTGTGATTTGGCTGTGTGTTATACCAAAAGAAAATTAGGTGGGTACTCCCCGAAATAGTCACATTCAAGAAAGGTAATGCCTTTTACAGTTTATGCATATGCTTTTGACATGCAATAGAGAGCAGTAAATCTGTGATACTTGTAACAATTATGATATGTTTGGCAACAATATCGTTAAGAGTATATAGCTTTAAAAGTTCCAAAATGTGAATGCATTTTTGGAAAATGGAATAAATGACTCGTGTTGAAATGAGAACTTGAACTAAGCACCCTCTTGAAAACTTAATATTACAATGCTCAAACATGTGTTCTGAATCCCCAGGTCAATCTTGTTTTAAATTGTCAATCTCCATGAAGCAGGATCACAACCAGCCATAGGAAAAGGCTCGAGAACTGACAATTGACTTAGAGTTGCTTAAGAAGTCCTATGAAGAGACGATGAACGAAAGGTACATTGGTTGTTATTTTGTTTTCAGCAGATATCATCTCTCTACATTCATTTTAAATTTCATTACTTTAGTCTTTAGATTATGAAACATTGTACTTTTGATGATTGCGCCACTTACAAATGATAGTTGTATTGCTTAGGAGTAGAATTTAGGGCATGATTCATTTTTGGGGCCTATATCTTTTTGTATGAGACAGTAAGGTTCTTGTTCAGTTACTTTTTACTCTTAAACATAAGTTTGTAAGAGGACTACAATTAGATGAAAGTTACACATATTTTCCTATTTGTTTTTGTTTTATTGTTTCTCGCTTATTACAAAAAAAACTTCCTTCCTATAAATAATTTTATTTGGCACCGTAGTGGCTGCTTCTGGTTTTAACAGTTAATGGAGAAGCTTTCTTAGGACTAGGTTGTGTGCTCCACCCTTGTAACCTGTAGTAAGCTAAATTCTTTCTTGGTCAATGGATAAGACTATCAACCATGGTTTCCACGACAGATTTGAGGAAGATGTAATTTGTTGATAGCTATCTTTGTTGTGGAAGTTTCACTTTGGGAGAAAATAAAACATTGTATAATGTTGAAACAACAATTTTGACTAAGGAAACCGTAGCCCAACCTTGAGCCAATTCATTTTGAGTTTCCAATATTTGAACTTTAGGTCTTATGGAATTTTTCTAGTGTTCTCCTAAGCTTGATTTGCCTTTTGAATTGGTGGTTCGATGTTTATGAAATGCAGTTTAGCCACTATAAATTGATTTTTTAGATTTGTGGGTGAACTGTGAAGTCAAATCAACTTTGTGATGTCACCAAAGATTAGATAAATGAGCCATGAATCATTTCTCTCCACTGAGATTTTTTTCAGGGCACATTGTGAAAGATTTTGGAGGAAAACAAACAATTCAAAATATCTAGGTTCGACGTTCCTGGAGAGTTAAATGATATATGAATATGTTACACAAAATCTATTTTGGATGAATGGAATTATAAACAAAGATTGTTATACATAAAATCAAATTGGATGGTTGAGATGTCAAAAAGGTCTTTCCTTTATCCAAGCGATAGTAGGTCTTTCAAGACAATTGGGTTTGGTCTGTGCAGATTGCACGAGAGAGTTGCAAACCAGTGCAACCAAGTAGCTATGTCTTGATATCTTATGAGTTATGCAATTAATATTTTAGTCATGCATTATACATTTGAACCTTGTTTTTAAATCAATCCTCTACTCCCTTTTCTATCGACTCTATGGTTATTTGATGGTTCTCTTTGTTAACTGGGACTTTGATACACCCGCTTCTTTGGTGACAGATTCAGGCGCTGAAGTTGGGTTAAGCAATCCTTTTAGCCGACTTATGTGAAAACCACTTGGTATTTTGTTATATCCGGAGTCTCATCTTCTTTAACTGAATTGTGGTTTCCTCTCTTTCAATTTAGTTTACCGTAGTTCGCTAGATGATGTTGTATCTCTAAAGGTTGTTGTCTTCATAGAGTTTCACTTAAACCTACCCCTTTTTATCACTTCTTATCTTTCTGGTGCAAATATAAAATGTTACTTTTAAGATGTAATCTCTATGCTGCTGTTGCCCAGAACAGTTGGTTCTTGTTTCTGTTTTCGCTGTTCTGAAGGCAATGCATACTTTGCCTTCCGCAAGTTCTTTATTAAGCTTTATATGAATTTAAGCGTCTATCTGTGTAGACCTAAAGTTGGAAATAATCAAACAGGATGTCAGTAGTTTCTCTAGAATGTACTTCCAAGTTAAGAATTGAGATAAGAAAGGGATATCATCATTTAAGAGAAAGTGCATGGGCAGAGGGGATGTACTTTCCCTAGTTAATAATAACCACAAAGTTTGGTCTGTTGAAACATTGAAGTCTTACACTTGGAAAACAGTGGTCCTATTACTCCTTGCCTCATACAACCCCCCATCAAAATAAGACAAAGGATGGGGTTTGGTTGGGTTGGGTGGGGGTGAGGGTCGATTTTGATTTATATGACATCCGATAAAATTGGAACGATACAGAGAAGATTAGCATGGCCCCTGCGCAAGGATGATATGCACAAATCGAGAATTGGTCAAAAGAAAAATATCTAACACATTGTTTGATTTAGGCTATCTAATTTCACATATCTAATTTCACAAATAGAGTTTAGTGAAGGTGGTGTATATGCAGCTTCACTCGTGCTTTGTAAAGGTAAAACGATTGTTTCTGATAGACTTTTCGCTCGACTAATCATATTATTTTGATTATTCACAAAATTTAAGGCAAAATAAATTAGAACAAGAGAGAGCCTTTAAAAAGATTGTCATTGTTTGGACAAACTCCCTTAAAGTAGTTATTAATAAGTTATCCACTTTATACATAAAAGTTGAACATAATCCAATAAGAAATTATTAAAAGTTAAATATATGATAAATTGAATTATAATTTGAGGTTAGGGGTGACAAAATTAGCTCAAAATTTGAGCTAGCGATTGATTCGTCTATTTATTAACTTAGATCATTGTTTCCAATTCATTCTAACCAATCAAAAATTACATACATACTATTTTCTTCTGATCCCACTCGATCCGTTTAAATTCAGTTCGATTCGTTCATTTGATATTTCTAATTGAGCAACACGTGGTAGAAGTCTAAGTGCTATTTTATTCCCAATTTTGTTTTATGCAGAATATAAGGCTCAAATAAATTCAATTGAATGAGCATAGTTCATGTATATGATGGGTTCCTAAGGGACAAAATAGAAAAGTCATTGCAAATTTAAAAAACAAAATCAAATGTGCTTTTTACTTTTCTTAAAATTTTATATTCAGTTAAATATGATCATATAAATTGAAATGATAAAATAAAATTTATACAGTCTTATATATTATTTCATATTACTTATACAGATACAAATAATATATCTTACGTAAAATAAATAAGAAAAAATATGTACTCTCCAATTATCGTAAATAGTGGAGATAGTCTCCTTGATCTTGATGCAAAGCACCTCTTATCCACAAATCAAAGAATAAAATAATATACGAAAAGTGATAATATTTATCTCTCTATTATTAAAAATAAGTTATTCCAATATTTCTCAATAAATATATTCACCCAATCATACTTTAGAACTATAATTAACTCTACCTTATCAAAATTAATTATATTTACTTATTACTCCTTTTTAAAAAAATACTTTCTTTTATTTTAATTTACGTGATACTTTTCGTTTTTTAAAAATTAAACAGTTTAAATTTAAATAAAAATTAGCGCGTAAAATTTTCAATTTTTTTGAAATATAATTTATGTATTTTTAAATTACGTAAAAAGTACTATAAGTCAGAATGATTGATAATTCAAAATGTTCAAAAAATTTATAAAATATTTACTATCAGAGATAGATTTATTGAAATTTTGATATCCGAAAAGTATCACGTAAAATTGAAGTCGACAAAGTTAAGCTTTGTCCATGTCAGCAAGGCTAGCATCTCGAGGAAGGAGAATTATACTCATTTGATGCCACATCAGACATGTTCACGTGGTCTAAAATTCCATGTCATCAATTAAAATAAACAAAAAAAATTGTCCACCAAGTATTTTTTTAAATTTTTTTATTATTCCTCATCCCATACAAATTAAAATTATAAATTTTAAAAAATCTTATCTTGTGACTATATATACTTCATAATTTCTTTCTTTATAAATAAAATTATTGTACATGATACAATAATTAGAAATAATTTCTTTATCTTAACGAGATAATAATAAAAATAGTGTCATTCTATTCTTTCTATCGATAATTAGAAATAATTTCTTTATCTTCACGAGATAATAATAAAAACGGTATCGTTTCGTTCTTTCTATTTTTTTTAATTAATCCAAGATAAGATAGAGCATGTAGATTAGGGTTAGATTATTTTGACACCCTTAGCCAAATCAATTCTTTTTCCCTTTTGTCCCCTTATCCAAAACAATTGTTTTTTTTTTCTTTCAATTGTAACCAAAAAAATAATAAAAAAAAAACTTTTTTTATTTGGCTAATAATTCTAGAATCAAGATAATAATAATAATATAAAAGGCCCATACTCCAAAGATAGATATGAATATATATTTTTTGATTATGGGTAGAATGTGGACTTCACATGGTTCAATCTTTTGTGTGGACTAAAAATGGCCATGTAAGCAAATGTGACTAGAACTTAAATTCATTGGTTATTATATGTTTATATTATATTATATTATATTATATATAATAATAACTTAGGCTTTACATAGCCACTTGCATTTTAAAAATATATATATATATCCTATCAATTTTAGAGTAATGAAAGCTACCAATTATCTTCTTTTAGTTTCAATTTACATAAAGATAAAATAAAATAATAAAAATAATATACATAGCCTCTCTCACAACAAAGATGATTTTGAATTTTTAGCAATTTTGAGTTATATAAATTTGATTAAGATAAGGTTTAGGCTGAATTTATTAGATTTTGATTGAATTTATAATTCAAATTGTATATTTGTTTCTAATTTATAAATAATAAATGTATTTAGTATAATCTTTTCAATAGAGATAAAATATGCTAGATGATTTCTTTTTATTTGTTTTTAATTTTGATGGATAGAGTTATTAAGTATATGTCGCTGATAAGATGTGATAATTGGCAGATATTTCGTAAAATTAATGGAGGTACATGTAATCTTGACCGAATAGAGTGATTATAAAAAAAATACCTACTATAATCTTACAACCTTCAATGGAAGTAAAATAAAGAAATTCTAATACGATTTATCTTAAATGAGTTCTATAAGACACGAATTATTAGTCAGGTAAATAAATAAGTAAATAGAACTTTTACTCTTCTTTTGCTAATTAAATTTATAGTGTATGTTTTGATTCTTAAGTCTACTTATCTTAAAATTCTTATGAATTGTTTGGTTATTTTGAATTGAATAGAAGTAGCTATTTTGTGGTTGAGATAAGTTGACATATTTTATGAGATTAACGATTTAACCTTTTATATGAAATAACTAATCACAAAACTGATTAATATTTCTTATGAAGTATAGTTTAACAATTTTGCATTTTATCTCAAGATTGTTATATCTTATTTTATTTACTAAGTAAATCTTTGATCCTTAAATTACTTCTTTATAGTTCAAGTTTTTAATTCATACCCTCATTAATTTCAATAATCAACACAAAATTGCTAGCTAATAGCATATTCACGATCCGAAACCAAGCCACTAGCGAGCAACGATTGAAATGGAAAAGTTAAAATTGACAAATCAATCATATAATTTATTCATCAAACTGAACGAACTAACTTGCTCAACTCTTGATCTGTTTTTCATTACCAAAAATGATTCTTAAGATCAAAATCACATCTTGTATCTTGTTGATTATCTCTCAAATTGAATGACCATGACCTGCTTAATCCCTGATCCACCTCCGATTACTGAAAGTGATTCATAAGGTCGAAATCACATCTTATATCTTGTTGATTATCTCTCAAACTGAAAGAACTTCACCTACTCCATCTCTAATCTCCCTTCAATTACTAAAAGTAAATTCAGAACATCGAAATCATATATTATAACTTGTTGATTAGCTCATCTAACAACTATCATAAACAAGTACTAAACTCAATATCGAACCCCTAATACGAAAATCTCCTTTGTATACCCCATTATCATTTTCATGCTGGCGATAACTCCTTTACCTTCACGTAAACTCAATAACTTTTTTCAATCTCGAACCAAACACCAAACAAATACTCCATTTTGGTAAAAGAAAAACTTTCATAACCCACCCCCACTCCCCCCCCCTACCCCTACCCCACCCATGAAAAATATCAAATATATATATACTAGTATAAAAATAGTTGCAATTTTCTCTCCATTCAAAAACTCCAAAACCCCCAATTTTCAACATTCCTTTAAAAAAAAACCCTAAAATTGTTTGAATTTTTTTGATTGATAGAAAGAGAAGTGAAGAAGATGAATTGTGAGTTATGTGATAAGAACAAATCAATGATGTATTGTGAATCAGATCAAGCTAACCTTTGCTGGGATTGCGATTCGAAAGTTCATTCTGCTAATTTTCTCGTAGCTAAACACTCGAGAAATCTCCTTTGTCATTCATGTCAAAATTCAACTCCATGGACTGCTTCTGGTCCGAAGCTTTCTCCTACTTTCTCTCTCTGCAATTCCTGCATCCAAAACCCAGATCCAATTGAACAAATTGGGGAAACAATCGAAGAAAATTATCAAACCGAAGCGGATAGTGATGAAGATGAAGAAGAAGATGAATACGTGAGTACTGACAGTGAAATCGATGATTATGACGATGAGGACGATGAGAATCAAGTCGTTCCTTTATCTTCTTCTCCGTCGAGTGATTTCTCTCCGTCGCCGTCGCCGGTGCGTTCGGTGAGTTCTTCCGGCAGTTATGGAGATTTATCAGCTATCGGAGATTACGGCGGTGGCGCGACGGCGGCTATTAATTCATCTCCGTGGAAGCGAGTAAGGGAAAGTGATTGCCTACATTTTGAGGTAATTATGTATTTAAAAGAGTGTATTTGTTGGATATCGAGCTAGAATTTTGAGTTTATAAATTATAATTTTTACGGGATGGTTGATTTTAAAATATAAATACGAAGTTTATGAGTTATTGAGTTTTGTCGAATGTGTAAGTAAGATTTTTGTAGTTCCGTCTATACATCGACGATAACAATATAGAAAGTTTAGTCTCACAAGTGATGTTTGAGAATAGTAAAATGTACATATTATTAGAGAGGTTGTTTTCGATAGACTTTCGAGTCGAATGCATTGACATTCTTTTTCTTCAAATAGAAAAGGAAGGTGATGTGATTTGGTGTTTGATCTATCTTCGGATTGAACTCATTTTGATCCAAACAAATTTTAGGTGAACGAACTCGTATCAAATATCGATGTTTAGTTTCATGTTAGACATCAAGTTTGACTTCAGTTCGTTCAGTTGTCACTCCTAGTCCGAGGACATTGATACATGCATGTGCGTTTACAGTTTATATGTTGAATCCGTCTCTTTATTGTGATTTTTCTAACGTTACGATTAAATACGATTACAGGATGAAGAGGCATGTTCGTCGAGTTTGTTGTTGGAAGAGAACAAGAGAACATCTTCATCCATAGGGTTCTTGAGACCAATGAAGGTGCTTCGAACCAATGAGGTTTGTGATTACTAACATATTCAGTGTAATTTCATAATTGAGGTCTGAAATGATATCGTCGTTATTATGCAAAATCTTGTTTCTCTACAATCGATCATTTGACTACAAAGAGAAATACACAAAATCTTGGAAGAATTAATGAACCAAGATCCATTCTTTTCTTGGAACTTCCAATTGTGTTTATATTTTTTTCTTTTTCTTATTTAACCGTATCGCGTAGGGGGAATCGGTTCCTCCTACCCTCCACCCTCGAATTGAGAGCTCAGGTTCAGAATGAAAGGATCTCATTCATCCACCACAATCGTTGGTGGTCTTTAAGGACTCGATCATATTCAAATTTAATGTGTCACAAGAGAGAAGTGTTTCCTAGCTACGAAGAATGAATTTCTCTATTTCCAAGTCTCGAATCAATAACAAAGGGTTAACGATGAAAGAGTCTTATGCATCTCATTACATTCTTAGGTGATTGAGGCTCATTCAGATTTAATGTGTCACCAGGGTGAAGTGTTCTCAATCATTATTAAGTTTTTTATTTTCAAGTCTCGACCTGAGGCCACGTGTTAAAAATTGGAAGAATCTCATTCGTTTCATTACATTTTTGGATGATTTTTAGGAATTTAAACTTAATTCGTTTTTTCTATAAAAAAAAATTAAAAGAGGAAGAGAAAATGAAAGGTGATACACGGTTTTTACAAAAAGATTTTTCGTGGCATAGAATTAGTCAATTTGTAGAATTTGGAAGACAAATTTGACTAGTCAAATTTTTTATTTAGAATTTTGGAATTTCTTTTGGTAGCTTTATTTATCTCAGAATTCAATTAAATTTAAATTTATATAAAAAAAAATTCAACGAAGAAGTAATATACTTCATAATGATAAAGTAAAATACTTCGTAATAATGACAATTTATACTCAAAATTTGAATCGGATAGAATTTCAAAGTTGGAAAACAATATTTGTATGCAAAAGGGGATTCTCTTAATTTATTAGATGGTTATATCGGGTTTTTCTTTGATCAAAATTGCTTTAACGATATTGAATTTTGAAAAAAATCTTTTGTTCCTGCACTATTTAATAATATATTTTAAAGGTATATATATGTGTCCACATGGACATCATAAATTTGTATCATTATAATAAAAATGTGTCCACGTGGATACATATATATATATTTAAAATACACTATTAAATAATGCTGGAGATTAAAAGATTCTTTTCAAAGTTAGTCGTTACAATAATTTCGATCAAATTTAAATATATTTCAATCTCTTTTCCCTTTAGACGAGTATAACTTATAATTATTTCTCATATCATATTTTACATTTTAAAATATAGTTGGTTAAATTTATGAATGAAACAGAACATTGAATGAAAAACTTTAAAGGTCATAGATTTAAACAATATGATATTCTTCCATTTTTTATTTATAAATTCAAATTTGAAATCCTGAATAAGAACGGTTTGCCTAAGAGTTAATTAGTAACTCGTTATATACTTATAATCCATAATCAAATATATATATATATATATATATCGGGTCGTTTCATCATGTCTGGATGTCTAAGGCTAAATTTTATAGCAAGACCTTATTATTTTTAGTTTTCATATATAAATTGAATAGCTATGACATACTAAATGTGATTCTACGAGTGAAGTCTCGAAAAGGTTGAATGCACTTCGACTTTACAAAGTAAGAATATAAACAATGAAAATATTCAATGAAAAATTAAATGTAAAGTTGACTAAAAAATTTAAAAAAAATTATATCATTTGATAAGTTGAAGTAACGATATAATCAATACACAACAACTGATTTTGCATAATGTAAAAGGTTTTACCGTTTCATAGACTTTAGAATGTTCAATAATCGTCAAGATATAAATAAGTCAATAAAATAAATTGTCACCTAAAAAAGAATGCTATAATTAACTTAACACACTTTCGTTTCTCAATCATTATAACAATCTCCATATTAAATTATAAAGTAAACCAACTCTATTATTTTTTTATTAACATTCACACATAGCAAACATAAAAATCATATTTGTATGCTCTAACTACACTTTTCATAATTGCGCTCTATAACAAACATAAATATGTATATTTTAGCTATACATAGACCAAAAAAAATAATTGTATAATTCGCTATAAATATACAAAGAAATCAATTGTATAATTCACTATTGGGAAACTTACACAAATATACTATAATAAAAAAATATTTACCATTTATAGCAGTAACTTTATTTTTTCACTTGATCACTTTTAATTCATTTATAATACAAGTTTAATACATATTACAAAGATAAATTTATTATTCAAATATAATACAAGTTTTAATGATAGATAATACATTTATCACACATTTTAATACACTTATAATACAATGTGACAATTTTTTACCAAACAAATATAGTATATTTCAAAAACAATTATAATTCAAATATATTGCATACATAATTCACTTTTAATACATATTACAGATTCATCACAATATTGCTATAAATGGTAATAAACAAAAAGTATCGCTTAAATCAGTAATTATTTTTTAAAATGTATTAATTTATGTAATTTTTCCTTCACTATACGTATACAAAAGAAAGCAGTTGTATACAAAAGATCAATTATATAATTTGTGTATATATAAAACGAGAAAGAGAGAAAGACAGAAGAAAATTGGGCAGAGAAATATTTGTATTGTATAATTATAAATGTATAGAACGAAGAAATATGTATTTGCATGTGTATATACAATTTTTTCTCGCTTTATACAAACAAAAATACAATTTTATACATTGTATTTTATACAAACAAAAATACAATTTTAAACCGTTATCATTATATTTTTGAGTAACTTTTACGTATAGCAAACATAAAAGTCATTTGTATGCTATAACTATACTTTGCATAATTGCGCTCCACAACAAACATAAATATGTATATTTAGCTATACATATACAAAAAAAAAAACAGTTGTACAATTCGCTATAAATATAGAAAGAAATCAATTGTATAACTCACTATACATATACAAAATAAAGCAGTTGTATACGAAAGATCAGTAGTATAATTTGTGTATGTATAAAACGAGAGAGAGAAAGACAAAAGAAAATTGGGCAGGGAAATATTTGTATTGTATAATTATAAATATATAGAACGAAGATATATGTATTTACATGTGTATATACAATTTTCTCTCACTTTATACAAACAAAAACATATATATCTTCATGCTATACACTTAATTATACAATTTACAAACATTTTACTTCAAATATTGCAGAGAAAAAGGCCAACAAATTATACAATTGCGAATTATACAATTGCAGTGAAATACAATTTTCTCTAGCTTTACACAACAGAAGTGTATATATTGTGTTTCTGTTTTTGTATAAAGCGAGAGAAAAAACATATATCTTATTGCTATACACTTATAATTATGCAATATACATACATTTCAATTCGATTCAACTGTATGCAAAACAAATTTTATAAAAATATTGCAGCGAAATAGACAGCGGATTATACAATTGTGCATTATACAATCGCAGTGAAATAGGATAGCGAACTATACAATTACAGCGAAATAGGCCAGCGAATTATACAATTTAGGCCAGCGAATTATACAGTTGTATATGTATAGCGAATTATACAGTTTTATGTTTGTTATGGAGCGCAATTATGCAAACTTTGCTATAACATACAAATATGATTTTTTTGTTTGCTATATGTGAAAGTTGCCCTTAATTTTTTGTGGGGGCGGATTGAGGTATTTTCTTTAGATTTCTTTTATTTTCCTGTATGGAATTTTATTTATGTGTATATATATGTTGTAAAATGATCACGGGGACTTAATAGATTATTAATTATAAGAAAATAAAGTGTATGAGTAAATTACAACACTATTCTACTTTTAAGTGTCAAAATCAAAATCAAATCAATAATTTTTCTATGCAGGGCAGAGTACAGTCTTTGTGAATTTAAGTTGATTTTGCCCCACACCAGCAATATATCTGCGTATATGTCACGAGATGTACTTTTTTATCTCAATTTATGTAACATTTTTATTTTTTCGAGAGTTAAACAATTTAAGTGTGATTAAAAATTTATACGTGGAATCTTCAAACTTTTCGAAATAAAATTTACATATTTGTAAACAATGAAAAAGTACTATAAGTCACAATAATTGACAATTCGAAATAATCAAAAAAATATGGTCAAAGTTAGACTTGTTTGAATCTCATAATTCAAAAAGCATCACATAAATTGAGACGGAGGAAGTATTATTATATTCATGATTACGTGTTTAACATCTGGTGAAAAATCAACGTTTTCAAAACTAAAATAAAATAGTGTAATCAGCATAGATCATCGTGAAATGATTCAGATCACTCTCCTCTAAATTTAACTTGAGAATAGAAAGAAATCTTTTTAGGAGCGGATTGTCTCATGAATGAGCAATGTTATAATACGTAAATTTAAATTTGATCGAATTTTAATACAGATATTGAATATCGAATAAAAAAAAATCTCAAAAAACAGTAGTGCTGTTTTTGTCAATTATTTATTGTCATCAATCAATGCATGCCTTTTTCCATGATATTATGCTTTGGATTCCAACTTAAGAATAATAATACTAATTTAGGTTTTTGGTAAAGGACATATATGAGCAATTCACATCACATTAAATAGTACGAAAATTATTTTTATTTTATTAAAAGACAAACGAAGTTTCCTAAATTAATATTGTCGATTTAAAAAATATTTATTTATTGCGATGGCTTAGAAATGAATTATAGAAAAAGAAATTTTATTAGCCGCGAACTATCTAGTTACAAATTATCAATAAATTTCTATTTGATATTCTGTGTTAAATCTCCCATTAGTAGTACGATGTGAAATTGATTTTTTTTTTGAAAGTTCCTTAAATATACCTATTTTCTCAAAATTATATTAAAAAAATAGTGAAATTTTACTTAGTCATGAAACATATTAGTATTAAATGTAGCAAAATGCATAATATTTGTGCTCGCAGTAATAATGAAATATATTATATTCACGCACACAACGATAATATTATACCTTATATAAACACATTTAATAAGTGTGTTCGCATAAATATAATATATCTACTTAACTATATTCATGCAGATAATAAATGTACTCACAAATATCAAATATAAAATCCTAAATTATCACTATATTATATAAAATTTAAAAACTACCACTATTTAAGATAAATATAAGGCCTTAGTTTATTGTATCATATAATTTTAATATAAGTTAATTCTCACTTGATAAGTTATCTTTTGTTTACCTAATTATTGGACACATGCAAAGGAATATTTATGGTCTAATCATATAATAATTAAATAAATAAGAATATATATTGAACAAAACTTTAAATTTTAAACGCTTACTTATTATCAAAAAGAATTTTCACATATTATTGCACACTTATTAAAAATCACTCTGATACAAGGCGGAGCAATAAGTACATGCTCCTTATTTACTAATAGAAAAAAATAAAATAAGAAAAAAAAAACATAGCTAGGAATTAGCATTATAAATTAATAAGTCCCTAGTCATGTTATACAAATCTTAAAAATTAAATCTGACTTCTAAAACGAAAGTACTGAACATAGGTGAGAGAATTTCATAACTTTATTTTTTTGCGCATTTCTCTCCTCACGAGTGCAACCTTTTTTTAAATATTAGTTTAAACCAACCATCCAAAATGAAAGGAAAAAAATCAGGTTAGGAAATAACTCGTAAATCGTCTGATTTTAATCCATCCATCATTAATCCAGGACTTAATCTAAACATGAGTGAACAAAACTCCATTTGATTGAGAGCTCCATCTCCATCCAAATCTCCTTCAATCAACATGCAAAGAAGTTCTTCATCTTTCAATTCACTTAATCCCATCAAGATTGTGTTCCTTTTCAAGCTTTCAAATGTGATGAGCCCTATACTTACATCCATTAGCATGCAAAAACCATTGCATAGTTCTTCCATGAATCTTTCAACCCCCAATGTGTCAATCATTGAAGGAAAATAATCTTCAAAACCAAAAGGGTCCTCATAATCAACCGCGTCCATGCACGAGATCATAGCTGGTGGTGGAGTTAGAAATTTCTGAAAAGAGAATGAGTTGAAACAACATAAATTAGGTATTATGTATGACAAGGGAAATTTAGAATTATACAAGAATATCACACCTGAGATTACAATAGAGTTGAAAATTCTAACAAGGGAAGTTTTGAAATAACGCAAGAACATCAAACTCAATAAGATTTGACCAGAGTTGAAAACTCTAACAAGAAAAGTTTTATAATAATGCAAGAACATCACACTCAATAAGATTTGAGCAAAGTTGAAAGTTTTAACAAGGGAAGTTAAAATAATGCAAACATCACGCTCAATAAAATCTGAGCAGAGTTGAATATTTTGATAAAGAAAGTTAAAATAGTGCAAGAACGTCATACTTAATAAGATTTGAGCAAAATTAAAAATTTTAACGAGGAAAGTCAAAATAATGCAAGAACGTCACACTTGATAAGATTTGAGCAGAGTTAAAAATTCTAACAAGAGAAGTTAAAATAATGCAAGAACATCACACTCAATAAAATTTGAGCAGAGTTGAATATTTTGATAAAGAAAGTTAAAATAGTGCAAGAACGTAACACTTAATAAGATTTGAGCAAAACTAAAAATTTTAACAAGGGAAGTCAAAATAATGCAAGAACGTCACACTTGATAAGATTTGAGCAGAGTTAAAAATTCTAACAAGAGAAGTTAAAATAATGCAAGAACATCACACTCAATAAGATTTGAGCAAAGTTGAAAGTTTTAACAAGAGAAGTTAAAATAATGCAAGAACATCATACTTAATAAGATTTAAGTAAAATTGAAAATTCTAACAAAGAAAGTTAAAAAATGCAAGAACGTCACACTTCTAAGATTTGAGATGAATTGAAAATTCTGACAAGAGAAATTAAAATAACGCACACTCAATATTTTAACAGAGTTAAAAATTCTAACAAGAAAAGTTAAAATAATGCAAGAACGTCACACTTAATAAGATTCGAGTAAAGATAAAAATTCTAACAAAGAAAGTTAAAATAATATAAAAAAAAAGCTACACGTAATACGATTTGAGTAAGAGTTGAAAATTCTGACAAAGGAAGGTAAAATAATGCAAAGAATGTCACCTTTTACCTCTGCAATAACAGCTTCCTTTATATCAAACTTGAAATTTGAACTGATCGAAGCTTTCTACGAAAAAAAAAAGAAAAGAAAGTGATACAACAACAAAAAAATTTTTTTGGCCCTTATTACGTGATATGTAATTTAATTGAACCTCGATAAATGTAAGAGCCAATGTAAAAATAGTCCTTTTATGTGACGAAAGAGATGGTAGAAAAAAAAGAAAAGCTGGCAAAATAGACTATATATATATATTGTGAATGATTAAATTTTTATTATTACTAACCTCAAAATAATTGTACGGAAATATATATGATGATTATATTACTTATATATTTATATATGATTAAATAGGTTATATTTTTTTGTTGCTTATAATTGATATAAAGTTCACCTTCCTGGAAGTTACATGGAAATTAGTGGAATCATAGATCATTTGAAAACAAAATTAATTTGTCTTGTGATAAAAAAAAAAGTTTTGTTTTTTTAATTTTTAGTGAGTATTTTGTACTGAATCATTCTTTTTCTTTGTTTTGTTTTTATTGATTAATTCAAGAAGATAAAGATGTTTGTGGACAAAATTGTATTGGTCCCTAAGTTATAATTGAAATAGAACGAATCTCAAAAGATTATATTATCTTGATTTGGATTATTTTTTTTGCAAAATATTGATATAAAGTTGAAATCATTATTAATGTATCAATTTATGTGTAACACATGCATTAATAGTACAGAATTAGAAAATTTTATAATGATGTGTCACAATATAAAAACAGTAGATATATATATATATATATAAAGATCGAATTCATAAATAAATTTCTAAATTTGTTATTTAAACATTATTGGCTGATTTTAATCGTCTTTTCTATTGTAAATGCATTTAATTGTGTTCGTATTGTAATGATTTTGATTGAAGGAATGAAGACAAACTGTGTTAGTCTCATTTATTTTCTAATATGTATCAAATGACTTGAAGTAAAACACAATTATTTTTGAACAGTTTTACTATCAATTGGACTAACGAGTTCTGAAACAACATATGTATCGTCTAACAATACTCCTTCCAAATTATGGTTCCACACCAGTTAACGGTGTTTAAAAGAAACAAATTATGGGTGATTCAATGATTCAATAGGAAAATAACATAGTTGAGGTAAATCAGAAGAAAAATCCAACAAATTTAGGGATCTGTTTATGTATTTGACCTTAAAAAAAATAATGAGAGTCGATCTGTAGTATACATACATAAAATAAAAATCTTGCTTAATTAAATAATGTACTTTTTTATATATAAAGAAATGTCATTTGACATGCCTTACTACTGATTAATTATACAAAAAATCATTTATGTAATCGGATCAATTTGTTAAGTATATAGTTAAAGATAATTAATATAATCCATAACTAGATGTCTTGATAAGTTTGCACGCATGCAACTCAACTAATTGCACAAGGTATACATTTGATTCCTCTAACTAACAAAAATATAAGATAGTTTTATCCCGCGAGATTCGGATAAATAACAAAAAATTATTCACACCGTGTTTAAGTAGATTTATAGTGTCTTTGACCAACTCACACTGTAATTAATTTTACGAAATACTAGCCAGTTTGTTATATTTCACATGCATAGGTATCAAATAACTTTGTTTCACAAAAAAATAATTAGATTTGAAAAATTACTTAATACTTTTTTATCCCATAATATTTGAAAGTTAAAATTTATATAGTTCTTTAAATCACTTAGATATAACAAAATAGAATGATTTTTCTTTTCCAACAAAACTGACAGAATTATTAAAAAAAGATTCAATTGAACAAAAGTAACCATATGAAACTAACTGAAATATGAACTAACAAATAATTAGAAGGCAACTTCTTGACACAATGATCATTTTTTCGATTTGTGTGTGTTATTCTTATCGAATATCTCAGAAAAAGACTACTCAAAGACTTAAGGACACAGAATAAAATAATTTAATTAGTTTTCTCTGTATCGTTTCAATTTTTTCGAATGTCCCCGAAGAGACTACATGTGACACTTTGGGACATAGAGTAGAATGTGATTCTTTTTGTTTTTCAATTTTTTTTTGAAAAGACTAGTAAATAGAATATCTAAATAGTAAAGATTCCCTAGCACAAACTTCTAAAAAATGATTAGACAACACATCTAT